>CAWUFW010009326.1:0-600000 GCA_963921515.1 Calotriton arnoldi | reverse complement strand
GAAACGTGGAGAAATCATCAGACCACCATAATAATGTCAATAACTTATGCACTGCTTATGACCTAACATATTATAACACTCACGACATGTTCTATAAAATCAATGAGAATATCACTGATGACAACTAAAATGACATCCTTGATGACAACACTCTGCATGGCGGGGGCACGAGTGATAGTTTCTTGAGTCAAATATATATATATATAGTTGAATTTTAGCATTTCGTTTTGTTTAAACTGACATTTTCACCCAACTATAATGTCACTTTAACCTATGTTTTTTCAGTAAATATTTACATATACACACACAAACATATATATATGCATACATATATACACACACAATATATATATATATATATATATATATATATATATATATATATTCACTGAAAAAAACCAAAGGTTACTGGGATGTTATAATTAGTCTCCGGTTTCACTCGTACAAAACCAGAGAAATTCAGCAGTTCTAGTTAGATGAGCAAACTATAACTCGCGCCCCTGCAATGCACTGCTTATTAGCTTGCATATTACATCACTCATGACATGGTCAGTGACATCACTGATGACATCTCAAATGACATCACTCATGACATCATACAGTGAATGAGTGTTTTTAAAAAAAAGTTTATGGGTGTTAAATATATATACCAAAGTGTATTGGTGAATCAGTGGGTGTATGAGTGCCTGATTGGATGATTCAGTGGGTGCATGACTAACTGTATAAGTGAGTGATTTGGTGCCTCAGTGAATGTATGGGTGAGTGACTGGTTGTGTGAATGTCTGTATCTGTCAGTTGGTTTCTAAGTGGTTGTATGTGTGTGTGAGTGGGTACATGAGTTTCTGTATGGGTGAGTGACTGGATGTCTGAGTACCCCTATGAGTAGCTGAGTGTGTGGGTGGGTGAGCGGGTGGGTGACTGCCTGTATGGATGAGTGAGTGGTTGAGTCAGTGGCTCTATGGGTTAGTGAGTGTGTGTATGGCTGTATCGGTGAGTGAGTGAATGCATGTGTCAGTGGTATATGGGTGAGTAATTAGGTATTTGAAAGGCAGTATAGGTGAGTGATGGGGTATGTGACTGACTGTATGGCTGAGTGAATGTGAGAGTGGCTGTATGGGTGAGTGTGTGCTTGTGTCAGTGACTGTACAGGTGAGTAGGTACGTGTTAGTGTCTGTATGAGTGAGTGTGTGTGTGCAACTGTATGGGCGAGTAAGCGGCTGTGTGATTGACTGTATGGGTGAGTGAGTAGGTATGTGAGTAGCTCTATAGGTGACTACCTCAGTGTGTGAGTGGCTGTATGGGTGTATGAGTGGATATGTCAGTGGCTGTATTAGGGAGTGAGTGCGTGTGTGAGTGGCTGGGTAAGTGTGTGGATGTGTGTGTCGATCTATGAATCAGTGAGTAGCTCTGTGTAAATACTGGTATGGGTGGTATGGAGAATGGTAGTGTGGAAGTTGGAGTGGGTGTTTGAAAGGTTATATGGGTGTGAATGGGTGCATCAGAGATTCTATGGATGATGTCATAAGTGATGTCATTTGAGATGTCATCAGTGATATCACTGACCATGCCATGAGTGATGTAATATATAACTATAACGTCCCTGTAACCTTTGTTTTTTCAGTGAACTTCTAAGGTTTTTTTAGAATTCCATTTCCTAACTATAACGTCGCTGTAACCTTTGTTTTTTTTTCAGTGAACTTCTAAGGTTTTTTAAATGCTAATTCCTAACTATAACGTCCCTGTAACCTTAGTTTTTTTCAGTGAGTTTCTATGTGTTTTTAAGTAGTAATGGCGTTTGCAGATTGGTTGAGTGGTCACTGGCAATTGTTTAATATACTGACTCTTCTTATCAGCATTTAAGTATTTGGTCAGATAGAGTTAATTGAGAAAAAAAGGTAAAACCTTTGGCATATTTTTATCCCCTGTTGAGGATGAGTAGAATTAAAGTTGCAGTGAAGGCGAACAGTATGATAAACCTCTTGCTGCATGAACAAGAGAGCTTGCACTGTTGCCCAAAGGAACATAATACATTTGCAGCCATCTTAGTAGCCAGATAATGGAATTGGAGCGAAGCAGGAGGTTTATTGTATAGTGGATGGACAATAGGCGGACTTATTATTTTTCTTAGCGTTTGGAACATAGAAAAGTATTTGGATTCCCTTTGTTGATTAGAAAGCCCACATTGGATTAAACAACGATGGAGCATCAAGGGGGTGGTCCATTGTGCCTCAAGAAACAATTAAATTCAGTTGCAGAATACAATTGGGTTGGCAGGAATGATCATGGATAAAAGCTGGCATGAATTTATGGTAACTGTCTCTCTGTGTTTGCTACAATAAACCTGGCTGCTAGCCCTGCTAAAATACTACTACGACATTGGCCAACCAAATAAAATGGCAGAAAAGGGTGCACATGAAAGATCACCTACTTATTTAGATATCTAAATCACTGAATATACAAATAGGAATGATATTATATAATCAGGCTAATTTTGCATATTGGAACCAAGAAATCCAAAAGTAATGCAACATATCTCTTCTACATCAAATACATCTTATGTGTAAATTGTACAAATTTACCTAGATTTACAGACATGCTCTACAAATGTAATACCATTATTTATTTATCGGCAATAAGGAACAAGCAAGTAGAATTGGTAGATTAAAGTGAGAAGATGTACCATTTGTGGCATGATCAATTTAGACAAACATGTCAAAAACACTACTTTTATTTTAAATTATGCTACGATAATAATTTGGGAGGAGAGCAAATCACAATGGCTGCTTGACTGCCTTCAGCAGTAATCTATAAGTAAGAAGTTTCAGGAGTACCAGGCTCATGGGTCTAGTTACACAAATTTGTAAAATTGAGTTTTCTGATGTATTTAAATATTGGGAACATTTCTGTACCTCGCTCAGCCCAAGGTCATCCATCAGCATTCTACTTTGTTCGTGCGGATCGCCCCGTTTTTCTTGCATAAATAATCGTGGCAGAGGAGTGGCAGCAGAACAGATGACTCGCAGCTTTACAACAGAGAAATCACAGTCAACATGGTTGCATCTGCATATTTAAAATTTTAGAAATCTAACTGAACAGACTGCTGTTTTAATTTGCAAAATTACTTATTTGTAAATAGCTTCTTTTACCTACTTGATCAGATTACTTTTTTTTGGTAAATAGTTTTATTAATTTTCACACACAAAACAGTAAGCAGGCTAAGGGGGGGGGTGCAAACGTCAGTAACAGAGTCCACAGTAAAAGACGAAACATGCACAGCGAGCAAGCAGATATAAAATAACAGTTCCAGTTGCAGAGAAACCCATCCACTTGATCAGATTACTTAAACTTGTAAATAACTTCTTTTACCCATTTGATCTGGAATTTAACACCTCTGTCATAAAAATAAAAATATTGATTCT
This sequence comes from Calotriton arnoldi, assembly GCA_963921515.1. Lineage (NCBI taxonomy): Eukaryota > Metazoa > Chordata > Amphibia > Caudata > Salamandridae > Calotriton > Calotriton arnoldi. The sequence goes on along the minus strand of CAWUFW010009326.1, from coordinate 596,581 downwards.
GCAGCAAATTGTTTTAATTAAAAAAAATCTTTTTCTCCATCAGTCTAACAGCATGTCATTCACTATGTGTAATTGCAGCATAGGTGCTCTCTTAGCTGGGTCTCGACTAAGTTTACAGAGATGTCTCAAATCTCACTCAGAAACTCATTCTAGGGCCACAGAAAAGGGTTTGACTACATCTATTGGTAATAGGTTTTCAATAGAAGAAACATCACTAAGAAATAGTTTCCTCTCAAGTCTGAAAAATGATTTGATTGGCTTTGTGGCAGAGAAATGATAAAACTCCATTTACAAACAAACAATAAGCACTTTCGTATTCTTTTTGTTAACCATTCTCTGTTGATTTTGATTGCATATCAGAATACTATACAAGGTACATACCATATCAAAAAGTCACCATTAGTCTATCAGGACGGAACAGGCATCTCTAATTGTATGCTCCTCATGTGCTTGCAGGAGCCCCCGGAACCCAGAGTGTATCTACTCTAAGGCACGTACAGTGGTGTATCTGGTATTGTATATTCAGTCCCTCTACCAACAAGTGTGAAAAAGCGGTCTTCTGCTATGCACACCCCCTGGTGAATACCCACATCACTTTATTATTCTTAATATCTGCAGTTACTTCAGGGAGATTTGATGAAATTATTTCTGCAATTGTTAATTATTAAATTGAGTCAGCGCCGGGGCTGGATGGCTTCACGGGCGTATTCTATAAACATTATAAAGATATTCTTGCCACGCACCTTCTTGAGGTTTATGCGGAAGCCCTAGAAAATAAATCGTTGCCACCCACGCTCCGTGAGGCGGTAATAGTCTTGCTGCCCAAGCCTGGCAAAGATCCGTTAAGCTGCGGCTCATATAGGCCGCTATCACTTTTGAATTTGGACTATAAGATCCTTGCTAAAATGATTGCGTTACGTCTCGCGCTACTTTTAGATCGCATCATATTCCCAGTACAATCTGGCTTCGTCCCCCACAGGTCCACTGCACTGAATCTGTGTACATTGTTTGCTGTGCTGCATAGAATTGCTCCAGAGGTTCCGGCGGCGGCGGTCCTGCTGGATTCGGAGAAGGCGTTCGACTCCTTGGAATGGCCTTTCATATGGGCCGTGATGAGGAAGCTAGGCATCCCCAAAGGTTTCATTGACCTCACAGCGCTGCTTTACGCCTCTCCCGTGGCGAGACTCCGCCTGAACGGCACACTATCCACCCCATTTACTCTTACTAGGGGCACCAGGCAGGGCTGCCCGTTATCACCCTTACTCTTTATATTGGCACTAGACCCTCTGGTCCGCCACTTTCAAGAGCAACATCTGCATAGAGGTATACAGTTTAATACAGGCCCCCTCCTCATCTCGCTCTATGCGGACGACATTATGCTGTATGTCCGCTGCCCGCAGGCCAATCTCAACCCCCTGATTAGGGAGATCCTGCGTTTTAGCGGACATTCGGGATTGGGCATAAACTGGAGCAAGTCCGTGCTATTCCCCTTAACGGCAGGCACCATTAAATGGGAATGTGAGTTTCCACTGAAATGGTGTCATGACTCGGTCAGGTATCTGGGCATCCAGATACATAGAGAAACGGAGCAAATGGTGCGGCTGAATTACGGCTCAGCCATACACAACCTTGAAGCGCAGATAGAACGTTGGCTACGGCTCCCGCTTTCTATGTCCGGAAGAATTGCACTTATGAAAATGATAGTTCTTCCGAAATTTTTATACATGTTCCACAATATCCCCATTCCGCTCCCAGATAGTTTTTGGGGAGGAGAGCAAATCAGGCTCGCATGGTGGAGCAAAAGGCCTAGGATACGATGGGAAACCCTGACTTTGCCGTACGAAAGAGGGGGGCTGGGGGCCCCTGAGTTTAGGCTGTACTATTTAGTGGCACAGGCCAGCTTTGCCCATTCATGGTATCATCCCGAAGCACGCATCCCCTACGGTAGGCCTGAAGCTGACTTGGTGCTCCAGACTCCGCTCCACGCCATTTTGCCCAAGGGCTTCCCGCGCGATCCCAAGGACATTCAGATGGTCTCCACCACGAGCTGGGCGTGGCGTAAACTCTCTCGAATCACTGGAAGCGGTTCCCTGTACTCTTCTGAAATCCCCATAGCGCACAACCCTTGGCTCCCAATTACAGAAAATAAATTGGTCTTGCGGGTGCTCAAATCCCACTCAATGATAAAGCTCGGTGATCTATTCCCGGGCGGGCATATATTCACCAACGCTGGGAGGGAGGAGGGGTCTGGACTGACCTTTATGGATCAGTTTATCTTCACTAGGGTGCGCAGGGCTCTGCGTGCTAAGATTATGGAATATGCACTTGAACCACAGTCCCTCGGACCTTTATCCTTTTTAATAACGAACCCAGACGGGAAACAACTGATCTCAAAGTTATACAGATCCTGCATGGCTCTAGTGCCGTGCCACAACACGAAGGCTCGAACTGCCTGGGAGCTGGACCTAGGTCATCCCATTTTGGATGATCAATGGGCTTACTGCTGTGCACAAATCAGGGGTATCTCTCTCAACAGTAGGCATAAGCTGATACATTTTAAGTTCCTATGGAGAGCATACATGACGCCGGCCAAACTTCACGCTATTGATCCCTCCCTACCCCATAACTGTCGGAAATGCAACAGCCCTCATGCCGATTTTCCTCATTTGACATGGACTTGCCCCAAGATTGCGGAGTTCTGGGTTGCCATTTTTGCCATATTATCACAGATGACACAACTGGACTTAGACCCCACCCCGGAGGTTGCACTGCTGGGATATGTCTTCAACATGCCCAAAAAACTACGCAAGTTTCTTGCCGCTGGCGCTGCTTTTGGCAAAACGTGAGATCGCTCTTAGATGGGGCAGCAAGCAGCTTCCTACAACGAATACATGGCTAGCCAGCCTCACTTTTTGTAACACTAACTGCGAACTATATGCTACACTTCTCTCTCCCAAATCTCGACCAAAAGACATCTGGGGTCCGCTCAAGACATATTTACAGAACATGGAGCCTGATACCCCAAGCTCCACTCACGATGGCATAGTTCCGACCGGGTGGGTTAAAAAGTAAAATATGAACCCATATTGTATATGGACTTCAGACAATTTCTGTGTATATAGTCTTACCTGATTTCTGAAGATTTATCGAAGCTAAGACTAACATGCAATGGTCATGCATTGTAATATGTGTCACATTGCCCAATCTTTTGTGTATAACATTGCACAAGGCTGACTTAAATATGGAACTGTGAACATATTTTGAAGGAACAACTGTACAAACAACACTTATGTAAATGTTGGAAAATGATAAAGTTTAAAAAAAAAACATTGTTCCCAAATTGAGACCGCTCTCTTAACCTCAGCAAAACTTGGTCTGTATCAATGTACCCAGTAAAATCCTACTATTTAAATAAGATGTTATAATTGGAAACTTAAAGTATGACCAAATGCTCATGTGCACTAAGATCATGTATATTTAGAATGAATATTTCTGTTTTTGCCCAGTTCAGTGCAACCTTACGTGATATAATATAACACAAAATACATCAAAGCTACTACAGAAACCATTCAAAATGTACTGTACCAACCTGGGAATATGTGAAGACATGGAATTATGAGCCATTCAAGGCACACAATTTAAGGGAATCACTACAATGATAGCTGAATGTGAAAGTTGACTATACATTAATTACTCACAATAGCATTTTTGTATGGACGGCTAGTCCTCCTTTGTGCCTACTGATCTTGAGGCGTAGAGGCAGACAGGATAGTTCATTTGAATTCACTGCTGCTAAAGATTTTGATGGAGGGTGTTTGGCCTCCAGAAGTTAATCCACCGAGGCTATGCAAATGTGCAGAGGGAAGAATTTGGCATAAATGGTGCTCATCCAGAAAGTTTTAATTTTTTTGGTCCCATCCTAAAGATCATGAAAGGTGCCCATTTCTTTACAAGGGGTAGCCTTCAAATGTTAACCCCGTAAAAGTTATCAAGCTGCAATTTCAGCATTTCTGAGTTTTATTGATCAAAATGTGTGAGGTTAAACGTCTTTAGGTCTGTCAAACTCTTTTTCCTTCTAAGCCATTTGTTCATGTTTAGTGAGAGTTCAACCAGATGCTGCTGCTTTTAGAGTGTTTGCCTTTTGAGCTTCTTCATTCTTTGAGATTTGATGTTCTTACCTTCAAAGAAAGTCACCTTGATCATATTATTTGAACCTGACGAGTGAGATCTGTCAATCTCTTACTATAGGTCAAACCTCTGATTCTACTGAAGGCTGGATCAGTATATAAATGAATATTGAAAATTCACCTGCTAATATTTTTCTTCCTCTTCATCCATCTAAGCATTGGAGTGCATGTATAGATTGGACCTAGAAGTGGCTGTCAGCTTTCATGCTTTTTGTATCAGAGAGTTGAGATGGGAGACCTACATATTTGTTGGCATCCCATGTGTGACTAAGGGCAACACTATATGTTAAAGAGCCTTTCCATTACGTAGTATGCTCCGTATTAGAATGAGCTTCTGGGTGGCAGAAGAGGAACCATCTGAATAAATTCCAGAAGTGGGAATGCATCTTTGTGAGCCCGCTTGGAAGTAGTTCCTTTTTCGGATACCTGTCCTACTTAAACACTTTGGCTCACACCTTTATGAAGTGCTATGGTTTGGATGCACTGTACCAATGCAGTATCTCGTGTAAATGATTTGTCCTCATCTCCTCAGACCTACCTGGGGATTAATGATCTACAGCTGCAAAGTCATTCTATAGATCAGAAATGTGCAGAAACAATTACATACTATAGGAATAAGTTACTTATATTCAGAAACGTCTCTCCTGATGGAGATTCTATCATCTTGTGGATTACTCATTATGCTTCTGCCTGTTTTCATTCTGTGGTTATGAAAAGATTGTGCATGCTATCTTTAGTTTTTGACCCTTGCTGCTGTGATAAGAGCAATTTAGTGAAACGCCCGCCACTGGTGAAGGCAGCCTCTTTATCTAATGTGGTGCACGCGCTATTAGACAAACACTGTTGTTGGGACTACTGCCAATTTAACACAGGTTACTGCTGTTTAAAGTTACCAGGGATTCCCAGCCTGACTACTTGGAATAATTCAAGTATGCAAATCTATGAAAGATCACAAGCTGGAGAACCAGAGCGCTAACGTACTCAAATGAAGGTGCAATCACTACATGTCATGCTGCTGGACAAAGTAGCCTCTTAATACTAATCTATGTGGCAAAGTCAATGTGCAGGTACAAACTGTATTTGTTTGAAATGCTATTGTTTGCAAAAGTAATGGAGACTCCAAAGCCATTCTGTATACTATTAGTAGTCATAAACATATAAACAGTTTATCAGGCTGAAAAAATAAGTTGCAGTTCCTAAAGTTCTTGTTTTGTATTATATTTTAATAAAAATTACCACACTAGCCATTACATTTGCACTGGTGTCGTTCTCTTACCCCAAACATGCAATAACAGGTTCAGGAATTAACCCAGTAAGTGGTTTTCCCTCCCAGTGCTGAACCTTTTTTTGACATTTGGGACATTGCACTTTTAAGACTTCCACAAATGATGTGTAGACTAACTATGCATCCATGTTACCGCTTTTGTTAGGATTGTAAAGATAGAGTCTTTGATTTACTGTGGAGCAGCCAGATAAAATAGCTAAAATATGGCATTTCATTAAAAAAAGAAAAAAGTGCTGTACAATAAGTGTACGATAAAGTGTATGTTTTCTCTACTAAAAGTGGCACAAAAGGCTTGCTGTGCTGAAATCTCCTTCTTCCCAGTTTTCTGATTGGAAAAAATATTCAACACAGCTAACTTTGCACTTGTGCAAGCGATGGTCGATAGTTCCTAATTTCCGTATTTTCTACCTACTTGTAATTTCTTGGTACACCCAGAAAGCTATATATTTCTCAAAACTAGACAACATCCTGAATTCTGCAAGGGTTCATCTGGGACGATTGATCAAATTTTCCAAAATGTTGAATTCACACCATATTAAATGTCAACGGGGAAAATGATAAATTGACAACAAGGTTTACATCTATAACTTTAATTGCAGGCTGATCTACAAAAGTAATTCTACTTTATGTCCCCAGACTCTCTGGTTGCAGAGATATGTGGCTTTTGTGGTTTATCAAAAAGCCACAAAACGCAGCACCAATAGTTAAACGATGGCTAACACAGATTTTTCAATGTGTACAGACAATGCATAAAAACAAAGAAAAATAAAATGAATAGAAATTGGGTAACAAGGTAAGCTATGCATTTCTGAAATATACTCAATAATCAGAGTTTAAGGATAGGTGTCGTTACTGGCACTTCATTTTTTGTCAAAAGTAATTGATAATAGCAAATATCCGATCACCCTGCAGTTCTACAAGTCTTTTGATACCGGAGATGTGATGATATGCTTGAAGCACTGGTCAGGAAAGGCCCTAAACTGCAAGGATGTCAAGGGTGTCCAAGCCGAAACGATAAGGGAGACTTTTGCGATATTGGACGGCTGCAATATTTAATCCCCTGATAGGACAGCGTCCATGGAACCCTACAACCTGAGGCATTTATTAAAGGGAATCTGGGACGATGTGGCTTGTGTGGATCCCATCATACCTCCTTAAGCAGAATGTTAAATTGTAAGTAAACAATTTCATCACAATTATGTGACAGAAAATAGGGGGAATTTGTGGCCAATGGAAGATGTTCCACAATCCAGCATTCCTATACTTCTCCTGTTCCACATGTGAGGAACAGTCTACTGTGCAGGATAGAAAAAGAGTCTGACACAACCAAGCTAAGTGCTAGAAAAGAAATCATAGAACAAACCCATGCAAGATGAACCTAGGGAACCCTGTCTGTCCCAAGCATTTCTGAAAACTAGAGGCCATGGAGAATTATGGAAGGTGCAGCTTGTGTACATCCTATAGCTTTGCCTCTCTATGAATGCCCTGAAAATGACAAAGTATGGTAACAAATTCACATTAATTTAACAGAAAACTCCGGAATATGCAGCCAAGTGCAAATATTCTTTTCCGCACTTTTCCTGTTCTCTAAATAAAAAAGGTGGCCCACATGCATGGGCGTGTCTGTGGTACCAGGAAGGAAAGGGATAAAACCAGTGACATGTATGGTGTGATTTGAAAGAAAAATAGTGGTCTCTAAATCCCATGTTGTGGTTCTAGTGTTTATGCCAGGCTTGGCCAGCAGCATGATACCCCTACCAACCCCGACGGGACACCAGTGAGGCATGGCATGTGTGGATCCCACAAACATTTCTCATCACGAATAGCCTGCAAGTTTCAAACTTTGGTTATAAAAAAACTATTTTTCACACAGTTCCTATGTGGAATAAGCTGCAGTATATGGGTCCTGAGTCGGCGGGCACCTAAGAAACCCTGCCACCCCTCACTTTTTCTCACAAGTAGAGATTCAGGGGAACCAATGGAGTTCAGGCTCACATGGATCTGTTCGCTTCTTTCTTACCTAGAATACCCTGTGAACATGGAAATATGTCTAAAAACAAACGTTTCACACACATATATGCTGGACAACCCTGGAATTTGCTGCCAGTCGAAAATGCAGTACCATCCAGCATTCCCACGCTTCTCCTGATAAAAGTAGTACCCCACATGTACGAGGGGGCTTATCTCACATGCTTGTTCTTGTTACATCTATACTTAGAATAGCAATGGGAAGGATGCAAGTGTCTTGGACAAGCTCAACTCAGTAAGCAATTCTTTGGAAAAGACCATAGGATTTTGTGAAAAGGGTCTAAGGACCCATAGGACGTTTTGAATGTCTAGTATGTCAGGATAGATTAGACTGCATTTTACTAAGAGTTATACTTTCTATTAATGTTCTATTTGAACATTGTTTCTCTTTAAAAAAAAATATAATTCTTTCTTGTTGGCCCACTCAAACAAAACCACTCCCTGATCCATTTTTGCAGGCACTTGATCAAATAACTGTCTGTTGCATGTCTCACTCAAATGCACAAACACTAAACTTAACAATGGAAGCAATAAGTGAACAGTGATGTTTGTGCTGCTCTTATGCCAGTCTAGGAAGAAAACGCTGTACTAACTTAGGGCTTATTTGCCCGCATTACCCTTAATTTCCTGTTCAGAACGTCCATTTCTCAAATATTGCTTAAAATGATTGCTGTACCTCGTTTTGGTTTTTGTTTTCCACCTTTCTAACCTGAAAGTAGGATTGTTTACCATATTTTCACTTGAAGTGGCTTAGGTACAATTTCTTTCCATCAACATATGTATTGTGTATGGATACTTGTAGAATGCAAACACAAGTAGCCAGCAGCGGTCCCCTGAACATGGACAGGAGTGCAGAGATACGATTCAGGATCATTCACAGGATCATTCACAAAGAGGCAGACTATTTGTGGATTGTGGTTTCTATCCTGTAGAGATGTAGTGTTCTCTCAAGAGAGGAGTCTGCAGCCATTTTCTGGTTTGCTGGAGGTTTGGGGCAGCTGTAAGGTTGATTCAGTCATTATTGTAGATCACCAGAGCATAAACGGAGAAGGTCCGTCTTCTGGTTTCCCTTTTAGGATAGTATTTTCATTCCAATGTGGCAAAGTCCTGGTATCTAGTGTTGCTCTGTCTGCAACAATACAAGTCAAACCTTCTCATCCAATTGAATTAGGTAATTCAATATGTTTTGTTGGCTGATCAGCATGTTTTTGTGGGCGTGGCAGTTTATGATTGGCTTTCTCAGATTTGGTGTGTTGTTTATTTTTCGCAAGTGGATAAAATGAATGTTAAGCAATGATCCAATAACAGGATTGTGATTCCTAACGATGAATTAGCTTCCAAGTGCCCACTGGTGGTGACAGCTGGTTTAAAGGTACAACATCATAGATTCCTACTACAAATTTAGATATTTCCAAAAGAAACATTTGAAAATTGTATACAGCATAATGCAGACATTACATAGACACTATTTAGAAAACAACACTGATGTGGAAGTGCATTACTAACCACTGCTAGAGGAAAAAACATTATTTTAGTTCACCTACTTCCGGTTACCTACGAAAAAAAGAGTGGTGCACAGATTACATTTGTGAGGCTAATGGCTTGCTCCCCGAAGTCATTCTGAAACGATACGCAAAGGGCTCAGTCTTGGAACGCCCTTGTCATATGGTAGCAGCTGGGTGAAAACCCACCACAAAGGAAAATTTGATTTTGTTTTTCTTCACCACAGATGTTTTCCGAATATCATAATAACTTCTTTAATTTGAATAATGTGAGGCAAATAAAGTTTATTTATAAGCAAGATTGCATTTTTATTTCAAGTGGTTTTTCATTACACATTTTTCGCAAGGCAGAACGAGGTTTACAGTGCTCATCTTGTGAAAGAGGTCACCGTTGACATTAGCCCAAGCTTTGCCTATCAGATGGAAAATAGCATGGGTTTCTGCATAGTTCTGTGCAGCACTGAAAGGAATACATATTAAAACCTAACCATTGATTGCTGAAAGGCAGCTATTTTGTGCCCAGATGAGAAAACAAATATCACTGAGCCCAATATAACTGTGGGAGAAAAGAAAAGAGGTAGTTTTTTCAGGCATCACAATCATTAATTTATATTTTTCCTATAGTAAGTTGTTACCATGGTTTTTAGCCAGTTTTTACCATGGTGTTGGTGTCTGATAGCACAAGCAAGCTCACTCACAACCCTGCCCCTTTCTCATAAGCGTTCCATTACCTTGTGCTGTTCATTTTCAGGCACATTTTGCAACAAGTCACTACCAGTAAGTAACCTGCTGTCAAGTACCAACTTTTAACACACTTTTTCAATTTTTAATTCCGAGTTATTTATGATTTTTCGGTAGTTGATGGCCCGCTGCTCATCCTATTTTCTACTGTCCTGATGATGTCCCACTAATGACCTAGGGCCGAAATGTGTCGAGATATTTGACTAATGGAGCAACTTGTGGGATTTAGTCAAGCTGTGATGCATTATCTTATGCATTGACATTGTCACCTTGTACTTATTGCTAAGGCTCCATTGTGATGTTTTTATTCTGACTACAAGCTTACTTTATTTTTCACCTTGTGAGTACTTTTTGAGCACTGAACACTTCTTGATACAGCAGTAAATTAACGTGTATAATTGTATTAGTGTGTTCTTCTATTTCCTTTTCTTCAGCAATTTCATTTGACTTTGAATTGTGTTAATAACAGGGGGTTTGTTACTTTGAGTAAGGCATGTTTCTAAATGACAATCTTAACTGCGGCATGGGGCAATTTTGTTCTTATGCCTCAAGAGGCCGAAGGCATCAAGGAGAATTAGATCATAAGAACACTGACCCTGAAGACATGGCATGAAATGACGTAGAAAACGTTATACTTTTGATTTTAAGGCTGGAAATGGTTCATATGCAAACAAGCAGCATCTTTTATTTGATTTCCGCGTTGATTTAGCAAAAAAGTAACAAATAATGGTTAACAAAAACATGGCAAAACATGCACTGGTGCTATGTTATAATACAATGATAAAGGAACACCAGGTTGCAGGGGGCGTGAGGCCTGGGAAAATGAAAATGGTCTTAGATTACCACTAAGAGTATAGATTTCTCAAAAAGTGTCGTCTTCCTCCTCTCACATTTGTACCCAACATGGTAGGAATAAAACCGGTAAGCGAGTTGGTTACCTTTGTGTCTCAAGCGGGTACAACAGATCCTGTGTGTGTGTGCTACTCAAACAAGTCCTCCTCCCACCTTTTGTCCTTCCACAGTACTTTCAGATGTATAATCGTTCCTCTACCTCCTTTAGGTGGTCAGTCATTCACATTGGACTCTCTGACTTAGACATCTGATTGCAAACTTTCTCTTAGCCAAATGAAGCCTAAACAGTGCCACTTTCGAAGCGCCTCTTGTTCCTGGTCCTGAAAGGTCCTATTCGCAACAGATATGGTTAAGAAGTGGGAGTCCACTGCATTGTATCAGCCCAGGCTCATCCCTCAGTATGGTGCAATTATATCAAGTGCAGTGAAGAAAGCACACATTTTTTTTGTAATTTATTTCTTGTAGTTTTACATAGCGCAAACTCAACCCAAAGGTATTGGAGCGCTTTACATGAGCACCAGTTACCTTACATAAGGTAATGGTAATTTTTTAAGCACTAGGGAGATTAAGTGATTTGCTTAGAATCACAGGAGGTTGAGCTGACGCCAAGACTTGAGCCCTGTTCCCAAGTCCCAAAGTCAGCAGCTCTGTCCGTAACGCCGCATCCCCTTCCACAATTCATGCCTCCTCATTTGGGGCAGGCGTTGCTTCTGTCGGAATTGACTTTATGTAGTGCTACTGTTACAATATTTTAATTTTGTAAAATGAAATTTGCCATTGCTTGTGGACTTCCACGTGCGCGTGGAAGACATATGCCAATATTTAAGAGGAAATCCTATCCCAAAAACGTAAACTCATTTGGTGTAATGCTCAAGCTTACGCTGACCTCCTGATCCAGAATCAGTCAAATCCCTTGGTAATGTTTAGCATGGCAATGAGATTTTGGTGATGGCAAGACATATGCTAAACTCTTGATAAATGCCCACAATCGCTTAGCATAACCATAGCCATTTTTTGGGTATCAAACCACACAGTGATGGGCATGGGGGTGGCCAAAAGCCGCACATGATCACAGGGGCACAACTGGCATCAAGTGATGAATGAGCAGCAGCACGATGCTTCTTCTGGTACGGTTTGTGGGATGTTGCTGCAGTCCGCCATTGCTGCAGTGCTGTGCTCATCAGCATCATTCGGAGTTATACGATTATCCTTTTGCCATAATATATGATTTTCCGTCTTTCGCTTGAGTAATGGTTCATTAGCTAGCACTCCGGACAATGAGTCCCAATGAAGACCCTATTAATCACGTGAGCTTGACCCTCTGTTTAGAGGCTGGATTCAATTAGCTATTAATGGAGTCTTAGAGTGATACCCATCGCAAACTGGTAAACTGAAATAATGAAGTAGGGTTTAAAACATGATTAGGAAAAAATTCTATTCTATAGACAGGTTTCAATCAATTGTATTCGTGTTGATAAAATTTATTGAGATTCAATAAGTTCTTAGTAGAAAAGTGTTTCAAGCGAGCTAGCCAACACATGTTTCGCCCCCTACTCGGGGGCAGGCATGGGGCTTTTTCCTGACAGGTCCGATACTTTATCGCTCTCTTCTTCGACCTAGAGGAGACGTTACTGCTTTCTTCGACTACTATCAGATAGACTGTATCTATTGTCTACCTGATACTACTTTTTCAAATATTGATAATTCCTACCGATATTTACACTTACCTCATGCCTTGAAAAAGCCCCAAGCCTGCATGCTGAGTAGGGGGCGAAATGTGTACCTGAATTCATTATTTCAATATTGTCCTATGTGGGATTAGGAGTTTGGCCCACTACAGGTTAAGACAGTGGCTTAAATGATAAAAGCCATTAAAGAGAGACATAGCCCCTGGTCTTTACCCCTCTCAGCAAACTGGTAAACTGCATCGTGCACTGGCTCCAATGTCGAAAGATGTAGCTATCAATGTTTGGCTCTTGTATGATGGCCACATAATTTTGTTGTTTCTCCTTCAGGAGCAGCAACACTATATATAGGATATGTTTTCACAACCGCATCATGGTTAGCCAGGAGTGGCTTGCCATTTTTTCTGCAGTGTTATAGGTTCTTGTGAGGATAGTGGATAATTTCCTATACTTCACATTCAGATGTTGGGGCACCTTCTGTGAAGTATTGGCAGTAACAGTGTAAGCAATAGGGTGACTTCTTGTGGACTGTGCTTCATTTGCTGCTGATCTGTATTTCTTGTCTGGTGAAGGGGAACCTACTCCAACTGTTGCTAGTGTAAGATAAATATCTTTAGAATGCTCACTAAAGTTGTCCGGCAATGGCACTCATCTAGCTGGTGATGTTGAAGGAGACCTAAAATAGTTTTGTCAGAGGGTTCTGTGTTAAGTGGAATTTGCATTTGTCCACAACTAAACTTGTCAAAAAATTTTAGACCAGTTTTTAATTTGTTGGAGATTGTTTTGATGGGAGCTTTTTCCACCATAGAGTGGTGTACCTCTCCAAACACTGTGTGGATCAATGCTACCAAAAACTTCAAGATTACCTAAACCTTGTGTCCCCTCAGCAAAACACAAGGCATATTGTTGAAAAAGAGGAAAGGTGATTTTCAATCCTGAAAAGTGCAGTAGTGGCCGCTGAAAACTCTTTTCAGTTTGCAAGGAAAAACAGCTGTTAATAGGGAAGAGTTGATGATTCCTCTCACTGGAATGGCAGCAGCGTATTCTAGTAGAATGCTTCTGAAGATATTTGGAGGGCATGGATCTGCTGGGCTGCCTACCAAGTTTATACCTTTTATTAGGTGAACAGATTTAGTCAGTGTGTTGAAGGAGTAAATTTTTACTTGGGGATCCGTGTTTACCGATTTTGGTTGGTTTATATTCGCTGCTCGCCTTTGAATGCAAGTAGGATTCTCAGTTGGCAGCTTTTTCTATATGTGTCACTAAGGTGTCTCAAATTTCCTGAGAGTGATTTAGGCTTGTTTGTGCACTTGCAGGGTTATGAGATTCATTGACTATTTTGAATAGCTCTTTGGTGAGGCATGCAGCTCCAGTGACGCAGGGGAGTGGGGGCATATCATTTCCCCATTTTGAGGGGGATTCTGTAAATTCTGCTGTATCTTTGAAGTAATTTTTGTCATTAATGTATAATGTATAATTTCTACTATATTTTTTTAAGGGGTCTGGTTTGTCTCTTTTGAAGTTTCATGTCAAAGTTGGAACTCCATTGGCTCCCCTTGCCAGTCCACGAGATCTTCAAAACCAGCTGAATCTTTTACAAAACCATCACAACAAGTATCCCCACTTATGTTGAAGACAAGCTCACCATCCCGGGTGGCTCTCCACATACCCGTAGCTAACAAACTATGAGGCTGCAGAGGCTGCAGAGTAAGAAGTGTAAAAAGTAAAAACAAGACAACATGCCTTTTACATCTATGCACCCAGGATCTGGAACAACATCTTCATATCCATCAGATCCGGCCCAATGCTGCTCTAATTTAGAAAAGAGTTGAAGACTCACCTCTTTAAAGAACACTATGTCACAATGCATTAACTGCCCACAACTCAGCTTGCTTTCCTATTACTCGCCGACTTAAAGCTTGCCTTTGACCATGTATAGCACTCCACTGCCTTTTGGCTAGGTTTGTGCTATAGACATACCATAAACATACAAAGTTGAAGCATTCTGTCTTCCTTATGTGGGCTTGTACACCTATTGTTCTGAGGTGACCACTCATATTGAAAGCCCCAGTTTGTAACTGTTGGAACTGTTCTACTAACAGTTCATTCTCAGAAGGGTAAGAAACAGATTTTTTATCTTTTATTGAGTTTAGTTCAAAGTTTTGTCATGGTGTATATGCTAAGGTCATTTTGAATTTGGAGAAATTTGTGTTACCAATGGAAAATTAAGTTTAAATTGGAAGATGTGGGGATTGCTCCCAATGGTGGGGTCGTTCCCTATGCACGTTATCAGGCTTCTTGAGGGGAATACAGCATCCCTTGTGCGGCCAACTAAGTGGGTGGGTTCAGTGATCAGTTAGAGTAAGGTCAATGTTAGTGATTAGGTGAGATGTCTGGGATAGGTCTAGGTTATCAAACAAATGTTGAGAACCCTTAGGATGCTAAGTTCTGTGTTTTGTTGATATGTTGATTCTAGCGTGCATAAGCACCTCTGTAAAGTTACAGTTAGGCAGTGGAGGACGATTTATGAGTAGGAAGGCGGTTGAGAGAATTGCAGTGGAGAGCAGTGAATAAGCATGGTTTCCCATTCTGAGACATCTTTAATGACAGATCCGAGGAGCGTATTTTGTGGACCACCTCAAGCCCTCTGCCACTTCTCCTATATGAGCAATTTCTGAAAAGGGTTACATAGCCATCAAGGATTGCCTCATGTAGGGTGGGTGTCACACTGTCGTTGACCAACTTTCCGTGATGAAGAGGGGGTCTAAATTAAGGTTGACTAGCAGGTCAGGAAATGTGGTTTCTGTTTTTGGTTAGTGATCTTGCATTAATTGGCATGTTTGACAACTACTTGTAGTTTTGATCAGGGGAAGATGCAGTATCAGATTTGTTGTGACCTACTGATGCTTGTTCAAGGTGTTCTTCCTGCCAGTATATATGGCAGCTGTCGTGGTTTGCCGATGTAGAGCAAGGGTCAGTCGTTTCAGGGGATGATTCCGCTTCTTTATGCCCTATTCTATATGTTGGAAAGGTATTAAATTGGATGGAGTACTTCTTGGAGAATTTTGATATCTGCCTTTTCTAGATTCCCTTGGTCAATGCTACTGATTGTCTTGGTTTTGGAAAAGTATTTTAAGATGTAGGAAAGTTGCTGATTTTACTTTGCTTCTTTGTTGGGTCTGCAGTGGTTAATAGATTTATTATCTGATCCAGTTGTTGCTCAGTTTCCACCCCAATGCTGATTTGGCAGCAGTGGTGGCTTTGTCCTGTTGTTCTGTTGCGGAGTTTCTGCACATACACAAAACTATGCGCAGCAAAACAGGACCTCAGTGTATAGGGGGTGTACCTTCCTACCACCTTAGTACCCAAAATCCCCAAACCGACTAGCTATAGTGTCTCATTTGTTCTCCTACATAATCATGAAGCTACAAATGATTAGACAACCCAGAACACAACACTCCCGACTCCCTCAGGAATCGCGGTAGCAAGACACACCCTTTCGCTTACTCACTCGTACTTGTCCACAATTAGAATGGTCAGAGTCACTGGTATAGTTCAAAATGTTTATTTTAACTATCGTGCTCTATAATGCAGTATACGAGCCAGCCACTACCAGCAGCGAAATGCATAAACCTAGAACAATTAGCATTGTTACAATTCCATAGAACATAAAGGGGGATGTCATCATATACAGACAGTGGAAAAAGGACTATAAGGCCTAACCACCCTCCCCTTGGTAAGGTCAAGTTTATTCTATAAAGGAAGATCTCTGGGCTTTGTCAGCAGACCCCATACCTTAGTGCCTAGATGGAAGCTTTACATCATAGGAACTGCATAGCTCTTCTCCCTGGAAAGGACCCTTTCCAAGTGTGTTTTAGAACAACATGCATCCCCGTAATATCAAAGCACGAGTTTCCAGTAGCGCAGCTTTGTTAGCATGTTTTGTCTAGATGCTAGGGACTGACCAGAACAGAATAACAAGGGGCATTGTTTATCGACCTTGCACATCGTGTTCAGACTAAACTCCAGGAACAGGCAGAGAACGCAGAAAGCAGACAGTTCTCATGTGAAAGGCACAGAGTCTTGCAAAACAAAGTCATGTAGTAACGTGCGCAAAAGCAGCATCATGGCAACAGAGCTCATACTAACTTAGCAATGCCGACAATGACCCTAATGGCCATATAACAGTTCGAGTAGAGACATTCAACCGGGTTTAGGGAGTGAGAAGGCTTTAGGGGAAACATGAGTCACACCTGTGATAAAATACATAGCAGGTGATTTAAATATAGAGGAATGGTCAGGTAAGGACCACAACTAATACCAAGAGGGCAAAGGCGTCGGCACCTTGGTTTAATGAGACATTAAGGAAAGAGAAACAAAAGTGCAAACAGCTAGAACACAGATGGCGTAAGAACTACTGCACCAAAACCAAGGAGGAGTATAAAACAGAACTCAAATTATACCACACATTAATTAAAGAAGTTTGCGGTGCGTTCTATACCAGGAAGATAGAAAAGGCTAAAAACTCTTCCAAAGAAATGTTTATCATTTTAAAATCCCTACAGTCAGCTGAAAATCTAACCGAACCTCATATTTCCACGGAGGAATCCTGCAATAAAATTGCGGAATTTTTCGCAGCAAAAGTAGCTAAGATCTACGACACTTTTCCTGTGGAAGCACAACAGGGCAGAAGCAACGAGTGCACTCTGGCCACGATATTTAAGGGAGAAACCATAGAAGAGTTTAAGATACCAGAATCAGATGAGTTGAGTAAGCTAGCGAATGGAATAAGATCTGGATCCCCGAAGGACCCAGCTCGCCCAGAATTGTTGATGCAGGGAGAGAATTGCATTTTACCTCTCATATCTGAGCTAATTGCCCGCTCCTTCCAATCGGGAGAAGTTCCCTATGAATGGAAACAAGCTATGGCCTGCCCTTTAAGGAAAAAGCTGCATATTGACCACTCAGTACTAGAGAACCTGCTACCTATCTCACTGCTACCTTTTTTTGCAAAAATAGCAGAAAAAGCTGTGAATATACAGCTGACCAATCACTTTGACAGAAATAACCTTATGCACCCCTCACAGTCAGGTTTTCGAGCTGCACACTTTACGGAGACAGCCCTCTTCCTGGGTACGGAAACCCTAAGACAGCACGTGGATGAATTCCACACAGCTGCTCTGATTTTACTGGACCTCAGCGCAGCTTTTGATGCCGTATCCCATAGCCTCCTCCTCCAAAGATTAGAGACAAGTGGAGTAAGGGGCATGGCCCTGCGATGGATGATGTCCTTCCTGTCATCGCGAGGTTTCCAGGACACACAAGACGCCCATACGTCCAAGAACTTTCCCCTGCTCCAGGGAGTTCCCCAGGGTTCAATCTTAAGCCCCACGTTGTTTAACTTATACATGGGACCGCTTGCCACTATTGTGGAAAGTCACAAGGTGTCTATTGTGTCCTATGCTGACGACACTCAGCTTATCACATTGTCCCAAAACACAGGAATTACCTCCCACCGATTTTCCCGATGCATGGAGGAGGTAACAGCGTGGATGTCTAACCATTGTCTTCAACTGAATGGCAGCAAAACGGAGGTGATGATAGTGGGAAAAGCTCCATCTATCTGGTCGTCAGCATGGTGGCCTGAGGCACTCGGCCAACTTCCAACTCCCAAAACAGAAGTCAAAAATCTCGGAGTCTGGCTCGACTCCAATCTGACATTTGAGAGTCAGATCCGGAAAGTCACAGGTAAATGTGTTGGGACACAAAGTCCTAAGGAAGGTCCTTGACCTATTACCTGTCAATGCCAGGAAAACTATAGTACATGCCGTGGTCACCTCTCAGATTGACTACGGAAATGTCCTATATTTAGGCGCATCGAAAAAGAGAATAAGGAAACTGCAGTCAATACAAAACGCAGCAGCCCGCCTAGTGCTGAATCTACCAAAAAGAACATCCATATCAAAAGCCCTAGCCAGACTGCACTGGCTACCAGTCGAAAAGAGAATACTGTTCAAGACAATGTGCCATTGCCACCGCATTCTGGCAAATAAAGGACCACGATACCTTCAAACAATGATAGCAGCCTACACACCCAGCAGAAACTTGAGATCCGAAGGCAAAGCGTTAGTAAGGATTCCTAGAATCAAAAAGGCTAGGATGGGCGGTCACTCCTTTAGATTCCTGGCAGCCAAACATTGGAATACACTGCCAGTTGAAATAAGAACAGAGCCCAGTGAAACGGCCTTCCGAAGAAAGCTGAAGACATGGCTTTTCCCACCAGTTAGTCAATACTTCTCCCAAGACCTCCTGCTACAGGCCTAGTGGCGGAATGTCGATCCTGCCTGACTCCCAACCCTTACTGTCCGCTATTTTTCGGCTACTAGCGCAGGGACACACCGGCGGTGTAACCATGCGCTCTATAAATGTATAAATAAATAAGGGCAAAAAAGCCAGTCAGATAATCCTTGACTGTGCCCACTGGAGTGGGCCTGGCCAGGACATCAAACATGGGTGCATAGTAGCGAGACACTAGCATCAAGGCCTCAGAATCACACATTGTCCTGTATTTAGAGGCTCCATCTAAGGCCGCGAAGAGAGCAATAATTGCCAGAGGAGCCCTCCCATGCCATAAGATGGTTTCTGCTCAACCTGTGGGTAGCGGAAGGCTGGACTCACTGGCTGCCTATAATGCAGGGACCACAAGCCCACCCTGAAGGAGACAGAAGGGTTTAGTAGAGGCAGCAGAACCCACGGACGGGCCAGAGTTGTGCGCTCTCTGCCTTCGGGGAGGGGTACAATGGGGGCCCTGTGCTGCTAAATTCTGGAAGGCGCCAGGCTGAATACCTGCTCGACCCTACATGGGCCACTGCGCTCGCCACTAGGTAGATGGACCCCGGGTCTACAGTGGCACAGAGAAAGGGCCGCCTCCCCTGGGAAACAGCACTGACACCGAATTAGGAAGGGCCTGCTGCCTGTAGACCGGGAGGTGACAGGCTGCCGACGACCAGGGCAGAGAGGATATCTGAGGCGATGCAAACTAGGTTTCATACAAACTGAGTCACTGAGGGCTGACTGGAGAGCAGAAACACAAGTTAAACTGCCACAGTCCAGGGCCTGATTGCCAGTGTCTCTGGAGTGGGGGTAATGCATAGACTACGCCAGCATCTGTGATTGAGGTGCACTTAAGAAGGACACTTGGATATTGATCAGGGGAGTATGCGCATCAGAATGGAGGGTTATGGGCCCCGAGACACACCCTTATCCCCTCTCAGTTCCCGGGGGTTAAAGGTAATTTAAGAGACTACATCTGCAACAGAAGTCAGCTGCTTGGACTCAAAGTGGACAAACGGAACACCCTGGCAAGGCACACACAGTCACTGACCAGAATGACCTCCTGTTGGCACCCCCGCCACCCGAGCCACTGTCTATATCATCACACTACACGGAGGCAGACATGGGGGGTGGAAAAATTCATATGGGCTCCGTCGCCCCCAGCTGCCCGTTCTGGTGGGAGGCACAGTCCTGAGCAGCACTGAGGAGGGCCGAAACTGGACTCAGACCTAGAAGCTCAGGAGGACGTAGCGTTCCACTCCAGTCAAGTGTTTACGTTTCTTTTTCATTTAAGAAAACCATTAAAAAGATATTTATTTAAAAAACCATGTGCATTGCAAGACCTTGCAGGACCAGCACTAATATATCTAAAAGTTTGGCTTGCAGAGGGTCAGTATGACGAGCACCACAGCAGGCAATACATTTCTCCAAGCACCCAGCATAGGTGGACTTTGCCAAACGACATTGGGCTGAAAGGATGACTTGGACTACAGTGACCGGCAGATTAAATACATTTACCTGACATTGTCACCACCTGTCAATCTCCACACAATTAGGTGTAAGTTACACAGATTCAGGTGCAGGGCCTGTCCCTGTTGATGCGGTGGATCACCCTGCAGTAATGGTAGCTGAATTGTAAGGCAAATGCTCATGAGCTCAGTGTACCATACCTTCCTGACCACATTTGGAGCAATTAAGATGACTGGCACTGTTCATCCCAAATTTCCTCAGAACTCCGCGCAGGAGAGGTAGCAGTGGGAACGTGTAAAAAGTAGAAACTGCAGACTTGTAAGTAGTTTTGTTGTAGTTTATTCAATAATTGCAGGAGCCCCACCGACCGCGATCAGACTCCATGAAATCCACAACCGCATCTAACGTGCAGCCATGGAAACCATGGAGAAGGAACCCAGCTGAGAGACTCACGAGCAGTACATGTTTTAAAAGAAAGCTACGCACATGATCATGCCAGAATAATCACGAGCACGATCACGCGCATGTGATACACTACAACATCTTCCTTTTTATAACAGCAACAAAAACGAAATCTTAAAAATAAAACAAAATTTAGAAGCCAACAAACATAAAAACATAGTGCATAAGTTTTTCTATAGAAAGGACATTTGCATCAAATGCATTAACCAACATAAAAATCTTTAAACCTAGCAGGCATGGAAACATTGCGCATGGATCTTGTTGCAACTTGTTCATCTAGATAAGCAGCACTTGAGGGTGCATGACTATCAGAAGGAAGCACTTGAACAAGATCAGAAACATCCAAATCTGCTAAATTATCGCTAGTGAGAGAGACTGACGGTAGAGTGTGCAAATTACTTGTAGAAGTCATGTCTCTTTTAGACCACCACCCCTTACCTTGGAGAAAAACAGCACCTTTCGCAACCTTTTCTACTTTGATTGGATTTGAAAACTTAGATTCTTCCTTTTTAACTCTGTGAGGAAGTTTAAGCAAAACAGTTTTTGTAGCATGGGACACGTCATACTGAGATTTTTGTTTGGTTTGTGACAATTTCACTCTCTCTTTGACAAATTCAGAGATAGTGCAAAAACAATGGTTATCCTTTGGTAAGGTATCTCTTAACCAATCTGGACAGAGTTGTGCCCTGGGACTTCTCTTCCTTAGCAGAGTGAAGGGGGTAGACCTGTAGTGGAATGTGGAGTAAGGTGATAGTTCTAAACCTTTTCTTTATAGAAGACTTCAACTTGACATCCAATTGCAATTGCTGTTTGTACCCCTTCCTTCAAAAATGTATTAACCCGTTCAACTAGACCATTTGGAGTTGGGGAATACAAAGCAACCTTGAGATGTTTAATGTGGCGTTTTGCAACAAAATCTTTCATTTGTGTGGAGACAAAGTGAGTGCCATTATCTGTAACGAGCTCCCTTGGAGGACCTTCACAAGTGAAAATATTATCCAAAAAATGTGATTACTGAAGAAGTGTTTGCAGAAGGAACAAAGTAAAAAAAAATCCATTTAGAGAAATAGTCAACTAAGACTATCAAAAATCTCTTATCAGGTGGTAGCAAGTGAAAAGGACCTGAAAAATCTAGAGCAACCTTGGACCACGGTTCTTCTGGTAAGGGTACTGTATGCAAAGGTTTTTTATGTGTGAGCCAGTGTTTGTCAGATAGTAAACAAGTACTGCAGGATGATATCGAAGCAGCAATTTGAGAGTCCATAGAGGGCTACCAAAAATATTGTTTGATGTTTTTAGAAGTGGCTCCCACCCCTAGGTGACCGGAATGAGCTGCTTGAAAAAGTTTAGATGTGATTGACATTGGAGGAACCACCAAGTCATCCCGAAATAGCAGCCCATTAACTATGGACAGTTCACTAGAAACTTGAGAAAAAGGTTTTATGGGCGAAGGCAAACACCTCTCTTTGGGCCATCCTTGAGTAATAAATTTCATTAGTTGAGACAAAATATTATCTTCAGAAACAGCCGTAATCCAGTCATCACGAGAAATTAAACCGTGAGCATTTAAAATGTCATCTAATGATGCAACCACAGATTCAGTTTCCTCATGTTCACCATCTGTATCATCATCTTGAATAGGCATCCTTGACAAAAAATCAGCACTGGTATTCTTGTAGCCTGGTAAAAATTCGATTTTGAAATTGTATTCATGTAAGCGAGATAACAATCTCACTAGTCTAGAGGAGGCTTTCCCAGATCCATCACGACTAAGGAGATGAATAAGAGGTTTATGATCACTGAAAAGTGAAAACTTCATTCCCCAGAGAGAAGTTTTACATTTCTCAATGGCCCAGGAACAGGCTAAAGCCTCTCTTTCAATTGTGCTATATCGTGATTATGCTAATTTTAGAGACCTAGAAGCAAAGGCCACAGTGTGTTCACAATTATCATACGACTGTGAAAGTACAGCTCCTATGCCCTTTTGACTGGCATATACAGTTACCAAACATCTTGCACCCAGTTTAAAAAAGCTGATAAAGCTGGTGCATCAGTGATGACATTTTTAACAGAAGTAAAAGCATGTTTAGCAACATCATCCCAAACAAAATCAACATTTTTCTTTAAAAGGTTTCTCAGGGGATGAACAATGATGGAATATCCTTGAATACATTTTGAGTAATATTCACTCATCCCCAAGAAAGATCTGAGAGAATCTCTGCCTTTAGGAGGAGGAACATCTTGAATTGCCTTTACCAATGAAAATTTTGGATGTATGCCAGCATCAGAAATGCAATGACCCAAGTAATCCAATTCTGTTTTACACATTTTACATTAGTAGTATAAGCGGATACCATTCATCACCATTCGTGTCCTTAAAAGTGACAGGTCCCCCCTCCCCTCGCTGTGTCCTTAAAAGTGACATGTGTGTCCCCAAAAGTGACATGTGTGTGTGTCCTTAAAAGTGGCAGCTGCGTGTCCTTAAAAGTGGCAGCTGCGTGTCCTTAAAAGTGACAGGCCTCAAGCCCCTGGAAATACAAGGGTGTGGCACAGGGTTTGTGTCAGAGTGTGAGCGCCGAGCACATGTTGAAGCCCGTGTTGGGTTAGCAGCTTGTTTAGGGGTGCGTGTAAAAAAAAAAAAAGTGTGTTCATGTAAGAGAGAAATTTCTGGGTCTGTTTAAAAACGAGGGCTGTGGTGCTGGCAGTTGGTGTCTGAGCAGGCATCCCCAAGCCCCCACCAAACCGGGGCCCGCATGGCTGTCTAACTCATGGGTTTACGGTGCAGAGTTTTTTTTAAAAAGGGTCTTTCTTTAGAATCAGATGCTACAGTTTGAAATGCGTCCCAGCCGCAGCTGGGGGCAGAAAACTAACCATTAGGCTCACAAGTCACGACGTAAAAGCACAAGAACAAAAGTCACAAGTCACAACGTGAAAACACAAGAACAAAAGGCCAGTTACCCCGCCAGAGCGCCGTTGAGAACAGGAAAACTAATCATCCAGTCCCAAAGCTTCCCATGCGTCTTAAATTGTATAGCACAGGGGTTGTTTATAAAAAATCAGTCCATCCTTCCCAGGAGCGGAGTCCCAAAACATAGGTGATTAGTCGACCCTGCCTGTTGGCTTAATTAACAAATGTCAAAATGCTGAATTGCGTGCCTAACAAAAACAATGCAGTGGTCAGAAACGTGTTCGATAATGAACCTCAAATGCTCATGCAGCATGTCCCTAAAACTTTCGAAGTCGTTCTTCCCCAAAACAGGCCATAGGATTAATTATCAGCGGTCAAGGGGTCAAAATGGCACATAACAAAACAATGCCTTGGCCGGAAAACATTCTAAACAAAGGATGGTGCCCTTCCAATTAGCATGCCAGGCCCCTAAAACTTCAGCAGGAGCTCATCCCACAACAGGCCCTAGGTTTAATTATCAGATGTCAAAGGCCAGAGAGACATCTAACAAAACAATGCACTGGTCAGAAAACGGCCCCAATAATGACCCTCACTACAATGTTCTATTACCAATAATGACACGCACTACAAGATTCTAAACACTCCCCTCCATAAAGGGTCCTCCTTCCAATTAACATGCCCTGCGAGGTATAAAAAGCATACTTTAGAGCGCCGACACAATCAGCCATTCAAAAACCCATTAGGAGCGACCGAAGTTTAAAGCCAACAATGGACCAGAGCAGCTTATCCCAGATTGACGCTGCCTGCTACACAGTAATGGAGGTACGTAATATAGGTGGGGATGTGTTACAGGATTAAGGGTGTAAGGGTTTATTTAATGTATGGGGCAGGTCATTTAAGTGAACAGAGTTGCATTTTTAATTGGTTTTAGATGTAATTTTAATGATTAACATTGTCTAGAGACATTTTTTACATAGTTACCTACTGCTTTAGAGGCCCCAGAGACCGTAAAATTAGCCCTCCAAACAATTTGCCAATAAATAAAAACTGTTTCAGTACTCACCAGTGTCCATTGTGCTATATTCGTGTCGACACGGGCTGCAGCCGGTTGAGGCTTCTGTGGGTTGGTGGTCATAGTTTTATACTAGCGGTCCTAGAAGGACCCGAAGGATCTGAGGGGCCAGGATGCAGGGTTCAATGGTTTGTTCTGGTAAGGGTCGTTGTGCCTGGGGTAGTCCCAGAGCCCTCTGCGCTCCTGGAGGGCTCAGGGGCATGTTGGAGGCCTTGTGAGGGGCTCGTGGGCCCCGTAATTAATAAAGATAAAATGTCCCCGAGCCCGCTTGCCAAGGGCGCTGCTCGGGATCCTGAGGCCTTGGGCTCCGTGTGGGGCGCGAGGCCCCGTTTTTAAAAAATAAAGGCCCCGGAGCCCGCTGTGCGCCATGCGGTGCTCCGGGGTTGTTGTGTGGTAGGGTGGTGGTCCTTAGGCCTAGGGCTCCGTGTGGGGTGTGAGGCCCCATTTTTTAAAAATTAAAGGCCCCGGAGCCCGCTGAGCTCCATGCGGGCTCCGGGGTTTTGTGCGGTAGGGGGTCCTTAGGCCTAGGGTTCCGTGTGGGCGCGAGGCCCCATTTTTTTTAAAATAACGGCCCCGGAGCCCGCTGTGCGACATGCGGGGCTCCGGGTTTTGTGCGATATGGGCGGGGTCCTGAGACCTAGGGCTCCGTGTGGGCGCGAGGCCCCGTTTAAAAAAAAATAAAGGCCCCGGAGCCCACTGTGCGACATGCGGGGCTCCGGGGTTTTGTGCGATAGGGTGGGGGCCCTGAGGCCTAGGGCTCCGTGTGGGCGCGAGGCCCCGCTTTTTTAAAATAAAGGCCCCGGAGCCCGCTGTGCGCCATGCGGGCTCCGGGGTTTTGTGCGATAGGGGTGGGGGTCCTGAGACCTAGGGCTCCGTGTGGGCGCGAGGCCCCTTCTTTTAAAAATAAAGGCCCCGAAGCCCGCTATGCGCCATGCGGGGCTCCGGGGTTTTGTGCGATAGGGTGGGGGCCCTGAGGCCTAGGGCTCCGTGTGGGCGCGAGGCCCCGCTTTTTTAAAATAAAGGCCCCGGAGCCCGCTGTGCGCCATGCGGGCTCCGGGGTTTTGTGCGATAGGGGTGGGGGCCCTGAGGCCTAGGGCTCCGTGTGGGG
This sequence comes from Calotriton arnoldi, assembly GCA_963921515.1. Taxonomy (NCBI): domain Eukaryota; kingdom Metazoa; phylum Chordata; class Amphibia; order Caudata; family Salamandridae; genus Calotriton; species Calotriton arnoldi. Next base: position 570,948 of record CAWUFW010009326.1, on the reverse strand, counting down.
CACACGGCCCCCCTGAGTCCGCTTACCGCAGGCATTGCTCTGGGTCTGTTGGAGGCGTCGTTACAGGGTCCCCCATGAGGGTTGTGATGGTGGCAGCATCATGGCTGCCAGGAGCTTCCCCTCAGCGTTTCACGAAGGAAGTCCCGCCCCTCCGTGACGTTAGGAGGAGTCCCCATGATGACATCACGGAGGGGAGGGCCTTCCTTCGTGAAACACTGAGGGGAAGCTCCCAGTAGGTATTCCCCCCCAAGGAAGTGCCTCCTAAGGGGGTGCAACAAGGCATTAAGCAGCAGCATTGTCGGGGTGTCACCAGGGTTTTAAATGGAACCTTTTTCAATATTATATACGCTCCATAGTTGCTGCTTATTTATCTTATGCAACTAACAACCAGTGACAAAGCCAATAGTCCTGATGATGTTACTTGCTGTATCATATATCTGGATACAATGTTAGCAACATTTCATGCAAAAAAATAACTAAATAAATAAATAAACATGTGTATGTATATGTATATATATATATATATATATATATATATATATATATATATTTTTTTTTTTTTTTAACGCAAATGCCCTCCCATAGCTTTAAGGACGTATTTATTATAAAGGTATCAGATACCGATATTATTGTTGCCTCTGCTTCCAGGGTAAAATAAAATAAATAAATGGCTGCGTTTTGTTTTCAATTTAGATTTTTATGTTTTCCCAAACTTTCACCAGGATGTTTAGCTGGGGGTCGGACATGTCATGCCTACAGTTTGTACACCCATAACCGGTGTCCCATATTCCTCGATACTGTTTTACGTAGACTCTGTGTAAGGATGCGTGTCTCTCTGTGATGTGTATTGGCGCTTTCTAAGGTGAATGTATGAAATTGTAAGATCCTGTTTATGAAGCGTAGTTTTAAAACAGTCGTTTTTTATTTAACCCAGACGCAGGACATGCCGGAATTAATCCTAACAGACTCTGAAATGCTAGCCCTACAGACAGGTACATGTGTTTTGAGGTGTATAGTCCTGAGTAGTTTTGTACACATATATCTTAGAAGCTCTGTGTTTCTAATGGGGTTCTCATGTATGTGTGATTTTATAGGTCTGGATCCCGAACTACAAAGGATTCTTGATGGTCTAGAATGTCACAAGGGGGCTCAAGACGCATCGCCGAGTGTACAGGATAGCATTGTTCTTACAGGTAAATCAAAAAGGCGCTGCTTCTTTAAACGGTCTAAACCATGGGAGTGTCTAGTCCCAAAAGCCACAGTTGTGAACTATAGGAACGATCCTCAGAGGGGTCTGCTAAGGCCTGTTGTATACTGCAAATCCGATTATTTTTTTCTTTACAGGGTCCTCGGAGTCACACCCGGAAGCAGTGATTGTGCAAGAGCCGGCGCCGCGACCAGAAGAAAGGCCTGTGAAAAGGAAATCTTCAACATCTAAAGAAGGGCCTGTGACAAAGAAACGATCTGTGAAAAGACATCTAAAAGGTGTGTTTTATACCAAAAAGGGTGTGAAAAAACGAACTCTCTGGGCTGTATTCTCTCAAACAAAGGGGAGCACAACCATGTAGTACCAGGTGTACTACTGGGGGTATTGTAAACATCTTATACAGGTTCCTTATTGCTTCTAACATATATTTTTATGTTACATTCTAGGAGCCGATCAAAAGAGCCACGGCGAAGATACGCATAAGGCTAAGAGGTCTACAAAACCGCTGAGGGACATCACAAAGACCGTTCTGAACACCGGGCCTGCGGCAAAAGGAGTGAGTAGGCGTGTACGCCAGAATAAGATCTACACATACTACACCAATATACAACAGAGAACCGACGTATCCGATGTGTATCTGAACCCTCTCAAGGCCTCAAAAGGGAATCTAATCTCAAACAAACCCGCACTTAAGAAGAAGCAACTGGACTCAGAACCCCAGACACGGCCTTTAAACCTCAAGAAGAAGTCTTTGGTCCTGAAATCCCAAGCAGGCCCTTTAGACCTCAGCAAGAAACAGGTGGTCCCTGAGCCCCTAACTACTCCTTTAGATCCCGCATTAAAAATTTTTGCTAAGCAGGGGAATCAGCCATCTACCCCAGCGTTCTCTGTGGGCCCCCCGGCTGTGTCGCCTTGTGTGGAAGCTCTGTTACAGCCTCAAACCCCTAAAGTCAACAAGCTTTCAAGAAAATATCTTAAGAATAAGCAAGGGGTACAGGCGTTACAAGTAGAAACATTGGAAGGACCCTTAATCAAACCTGCTACACCCCAGGACCCTTCCCATCCTCTGAAGCCCTCTATAGTTTCAAATAAACTAGAGACGTCGGTAGAGGAATGCCCCATAGAACAACCATCAAAACCTTCTATAGTCGTTACTGATGGGTTTAGGGGCAACTTGCCTGAAAAAGGGCAACCCTTAGGAGACTCGTATACCAACAGCAAAAGCTGTCTCAATACGTTGGCAAGTATGGTAGACAAACTTGATAGACCCTCAGAAGCAGCGCCCGAGGGGCCTTCTAGCACATACAAGGGGGTTTTGCAGACCCCTGTTACACATTCACCCATCCCCTGCCCCGACAATACCTTAGCCGTTAGGACCCTCGATTATTTCGACAGTCATTTACACTCCCCGGACCCTGTGTCCCCTAGCACCCTTCAGGGAGCGTACGACCCAACCAGCCCTGCGTCCAGTGTAAGCCCCGCAACACCCCCGACAACATACAACACTGACAGTACAGGCTGGGACGACTGGTCAATTCATAGTACGGATGTGGCATTTAGTGAGACCCCTTTCCCAAACGCCCCGGGGTGTTCGCACTAAGATCCTGTTTCTATGATACCCCCAGGCCCTCAGTTACAGAATGGTGTTGGGGATGAAGGACCGTTAGAGGCCCCTGTGGTGTTAAAGGCTGTTATACAACCAAACACAGTATTCATACCTAACCCTCCACAATATGACGCTGTAAACCCAAAACCGGTACTAGATGCGCATGTAAAGGATATACAAATGGCGGTCAGAAAGCTAAAACGCCAAGCGAAAACCGCAACCTTAAAACTGGGGTTGGGGGGTAGCGGTGACAGGTCCATGGTGGAGGCACAGCAGAAGATACTGCAAAGGGTTGACATGTGTAAAAGGGTAATCCTCAATACGTGTCAGGAAGCGGGATCGGACATATGGCGTATACAGTCGTGACTAGGACAGCGCTATCCCCTAAAGAAACCCCATGCCCACGGTTCTAATAAAAAAGCACACACATCAAAATATAGCAGCAAGGTCCAAACAGTACTGACAAAGTCCCTGCGCTTCTTACGCTTACTCCAGCGTAAAAAGTACATAGAGCCCAGCAAACAGAGTCCTACCATTTCACAAGCGCTGCCTGAACCACATACACCGGTACCAGCCATCCCCCAATACGTAAGTTCAGGAGAGAACGGTCCCAGGAGCGGACAATTGAATGGTGTTGATGGTAGAGCGCCAACACTTCGCCACCCGGAACACATAGAGGGGTCGAGGGGTGGGCCTGTAGCAGAGGCCTCCATGAGTACTGCGCACATAGGCACAGTCCAGACTGTTCAGATAGGAGGGGGCCGGTTACCTAGAAAAGCCTGGTCCCGTAAAAAACAAAAGTGGGCTAATAGCACCAAGCAGCGCAGGCTTTTAATAAGTAAACTAAAGAAAGCCCGAATATGTGCTACACGGCTGCTTAAAAGACCCCCAGAGCCCTTACTAAACCCGAACCCCCAAAATGATACAGCAGTAAGCTCCCCAACAAGTCAAATCCCTCAAGATGAGGATTCAGAGGGCGTCTATTTAGAGAGCGTTAGAAGCTACAGGCGTGATGTAGAGAGATTTAATGCCACCGAACACTACGAGGAGTTTAGGTTTACCAACCTCCACCAGATAAGGTCCTCAGATCATGGTGTTTTAGCCATACATCAGGCGGTGCAAACGCTCATAGAAAGGTTGTTACGCGATGTGGGTCCTAATGATTTTTTCCAACTACGCTTCCAGGGGCAGGGTTTTGACAGTCCTTTGTTCACCAAACGGAGGTCCCGAGATGTGTTTGACGCCGTGGAATTTTTAGAAAACCTTTCGAGGCTTTTACAGAGCAAGGCTGAACTAGTCGCCTATGGCACTTTCCGAGTCATAGCCCTCATTGTACGGGGCCGTGAGGGGGGTGTTTCAAGACCTTTAAAGAGTGTGCTATACAGTCAGATAATTGGTAAGAAACAACGTTGGCTGCTCGACTTTAACAACGACACAACCAATATCTGTCTGGCGGCCAGCATCGTAGGGTTGTTGATGGGGCGCAAGACCACCGACGCGGCCATCATGTGTAGAGTGGCTGAAGCCCACAAGGTTCTTGAAATACCTCCAGACCGCATGGTCGGCTTTGGCGACATAGGTCTTTTTGAGAACTATTTCTCTGTGACGGTGAAAGTTCTTTATCACAACGGCTCTTGGAAGTACTTTACAACAGGGGACCGTGTGAGAAACAAGACCGTATATGTCCTTCACCACGAAAATCACTTTTACGGTATCTTGAACCTTAAAAGTTTTCTGGGAGTCAAGTACGTGTGCACACATTTCGACCACATATACAACAGTAAGGACCGTCATCAGTGTGAAATGCATTGTAAGATGTGCCGGCAGGATGGTTGCGTCGTAGACGTCTCCCTGAAGGTGAAGTGTCGCACCTGTAAGATGTTTTGTCGCTCTCAAGACTGTTTGAACATCCATAAGAAAGCTGTTAAATGCAGCCCTAAAATGGATTGCTTTGAGTGTGGTCGGTATGTGGCAGATGATCACAAATGCAAAGGCATGAAATGCCCACGGTGCCATACGTCTTTTGAGGCGGGTACCAACCATCGGTGCTACATGGTTAAAGGCAGACCCCAGACCAAAACCGAAGCCTACATAGTGTTTGATATAGAGTGCACACAAGAGACGGGAGTACACCAACCTAACTATATTTACGCACACCATCTAACTTCCGACGACAGCTGGGAGTTTGAAGGCAGAACGTGCGTTGGTGATTTCCTTAACACTTTCATTCAAACCAAATTCAAAGGGAATACCATGCTGGCCCATAACTCAAAAGCATACGACTCATTCTTTATTTTACAAAATATGATTCGTGAAAAGGTACAAGTAGAACTCATCACTCAGGGGTCCAAGCTGATGTTGTTAACAGCTGCTCGGTTACAAATAAGGTTTATAGACACCCTGAATTTCCTACCTATGAAATTGAGCAAGCTTCCAAAAGCCTTTGGATTCCCCGGTTGTAAAGGTTATTTTCCACACTTTAACACCTGGGCGAACCAGAATTATGTGGGCCCCATGCCACCTCCTGACAGTTACGGGGTTGAATATATGATGCCATCCGAGAAGGAGAGCTTTCTAGAATGGTACTCTGAAAACCGTGAAAAGGAGTTTCATTTTCAAACAGAGTTGAAAGCTTATTGTCAGGCTGATGTAATGATCCTGCGACAAGCGTGCAACCTCTTCAGAGATGTTGTGGTGGAGATGACTAAGAAAGTCAGGATCTTGAAACCCATGAAGCCTCAAATGACAAAGAAAGTCAGGAGCTTGATACCCAAAACGCCTGAAATGACAAAGGCGGTCAAATACATAGACCCTTTTCAAAACATCACATTGGCCTCCATGTGTATGTCCATCTACAAACACATGTTTTTAAGACCAAAAAGTATCGCTCTAGTGCCGCCAGACCTCTATAACGGCAAACAGAAACGATATTCAACCCCCTCGATCCGGTGGCTCATGTACGTCTCTGAGAAGGAAGACATACATATTCAACACGCCTTACAGGGTGGTGAATACCGCGTGGGTCCCTACTACCTGGATGGGTACGCTGTAATTAAGGGCGTGCCGACGGCCTTTGAATACAATGGCTGCTTTTACCACGGCTGCCCCCAGTGTTACAAGCCCCATGAGTTTAACAGAATGCTGGGTTTCAAATTTGATCACTTACACAGACGTACTCTGTTGAAGGCACAGTATGTTGAAAAATGTGGCTTTGCTATGAGGGTTCTTTGGGAGCATGAGTGGTTAGAGATGCTAACAACCGACACCGCGCTCTGCTCTTTCCTTCAGAGTCGTGATTTACCAGAACCCCTGGAACCCCGCGATGCCTTATTCGGAGGCCGTACAAATGCCATACAACTGTACAGGGCCGTGGGTGAGGGTGAGAAAATACACTACTATGATTTCACCAGTCTGTACCCATTTGTGAACAAAATGAAGGTATACCCCTTAGGGCATCCCACCATCATATATAGAGATGTTAAGCCCATATCCGAATACTTTGGGCTAGTCAAATGTGAAATCTATCCTCCACGGCAGCTTTACTTTCCGGTGTTACCATACAGAGTCGATGGTAAACTGATGTTCCCCCTCTGTCGAACATGTGCGGTGTTTAAAGAGGTTGGCGATTGTAGACACACCGATGAACAAAGGATGCTCACAGGGACCTGGTGCAGCATCGAGGTCAAAACGGCCTTAGAGAAAGGTTACAGGCTCGGGAGGTTACACGAGGTGTGGCATTTTAAGAGGACCACGACACGACTCTTTGCCCCATACATTAATCTGTTTCTCAGAGACAAGCAGGAGGCCTCCGGGTATCCCGAATGGTGTACTAGTCAGGCTGCAAAGCAGAAATACATCGATGACTACTACGCTCACGAAGGTATCCATTTACGCCCCCATTTGATAGAGGTCAACCCGGCCCGTCGACAGTTAGCCAAACTCTGCCTCAACTCCTTATGGGGAAAATTCGCACAGCGTACAAACCTGTCAAATACGACCTTAATAACAGATCCTGATGAGCTGTTTAAGTACCTATTTGCCCCATGTTACGAGGTGTCCAGCTGTGGGTTTATCGATGACGAGACCGCTGCAGTGTGTTGGAAATACACAAAAGCATACCCCACAACGTGTAACAACATTAACATCTTCATAGCGTGCTTCATGACCGCCTACGCCCGTCTAGAGCTTTACAAGGTTATGGATAAACTCCAGGACCGCTGCTTGTATCATGATACCGACTGTGATTTTTCTGAGTAAACCCGGGGATGAAGACCCTCCTCTTGGGGATTATCTGTGTAATTTGACCAGCGAACTCGATAAGGATGAGCATGTAATAGAATACGCTTCATCCGGGCCTAAGACCTACTCCTACCGCACAAACAAGAACAAAGTGTGTATGAAGGTCAAAGGCATAACATTAAATGTCAGCAACACCCTAAAAATCAATTTTGACAGTCTGAAGAATCTGGTGCACGAATACGCTGCCTCCGACAATTGTGAAAATGCTAAAACCATAGTTGTGAACCAACCGTGCATAGTCAGATCCAAAAAGAAGTGGGAAATTACAACCCAACCCTTACATAAAACATTACGCGTTGTTTTTGATAAAAGGGTCCTGACTGATGACTATAAAACACTGCCGTATGGTTATTAGCCTCATTAGAGAGGCAGCCCCCACACCATGGACACCAGATTACAGCATCCATTCTCCTGCGTGTTAGCGGGGCCCTCAAACTGCGGTAGGAGCTACTTTATAAAAAAGCTCTTAGAAAATGCTGCCGATGTTTTATCCCAAACCCCTAATAACATTGTATGGCTTTATTCATGCTGGCAAGCTCTTTATACCGACCTGTCCCGTAGTTTCCCCCATATCAGATTTATAGAAGGCATACCAGATAATCTCAACGATGATGAGTTGCTGCCACCGTCCCTTGTAAACATGATAATTGTCGATGACCTTATGCGTGAAGGTGGTGATCATCCAGAGTTAGAGAGAGCTTTTACTCAATATTCACATCACCGCAATCTAAGCATATGCTACATTGTGCAGAACTTGTTTTACAAGGGGAAGAACAGCAGGTCTACAGCTCTCAACGCTTCATACCTTGTTTTATTTAAAAACCCCTGTGACAAACAACAAATATCAGTCATAGCTAAACAGATGTACCCAGGAAACACACACTTCTTCATGGATGCCTTTAACGATGCTACAGCAAAACCCCACGGCTACCTGTTGGTCGACTTAAAAAATGAAACTCTAGAAGACTATAGACTGGGCTGATATTTTTACCCCCGATCTACCAGTCGCTTACACCCCTAAGCCCAAGACCCGTGCCTATAAAAAGCAGCGCTGATGACTTTTAGAGACATTTACAGGCCAGGCCTTATAATACAAGGTGTTGACCATGTCGGCCCGCCTACGCCGCAATTTAGCGCTCCTGAAAATGCTTGTTACAGCCAGTCCCCAGCATAGAAAGGCCATCCTGTGCGCTGCTTCTGACGACTTAGTGTCCGCCATTTCAGAAATTTCCCTAAATACCCTAAAAGGCAACGTCCCTATATCAAGGAGTCAGTTACAGGTTCTGAAGAAGAAGAGGGCTCTTATCAAGAAGCTCAGTAATAAAAGGGCATCACTCATTACCAAGAAGAAACTGGTGAAACAGTCTGGAGGTTTTATAGGCTCTTTGCTGGGCATAGCTATACCCATAATTACAAGTCTCCTCTCGGGACAGTGATGGAGCATGACACAAAGATGTATTTGGTTCCTAGACAGCAAATGGACCAGATGGGCTCTTCAGCGGACAACGCCTGGGATATACGCAGAAATGAGACTCTGCGCCTGGATGCTGAAATTAAAGACATTTTGAACCGGACCGATCTAAACCCCTACGACAAGGCTAACCTTTACACCAGCACCCTTAAAAACTTTTTAAGTTACTACAACCAATGGAATACCGAGAAAAATAAGCTGACTCTATACGCCCCGGACTCTGAACAACCAGCCGCCCCTCCGAATGCACCTCAACCCCTGCAACCATCGCAGGACCTTGCATCACCCTCAGATGCCTTTGTTGCCGATCTCTTAAAAAATATAAGTCAAAGACACAGGGGGGCCGCGCAAATGTTGATGAGTAAACTTGCAACTTCTAAAGACCTAACATCTTGGAATGAACGAGGCGAATTTCTCTACAAGGGACAGCCGGTTGCAGGGTCACACATATACGATCTAGTCAAAGGTCTCACGCACCCCAAAATCCTAACGCCTCAAAATGCACCGCGCGGCTGGGATCAGTTTCTGCGAGCCGCTGCTGAACTCAACATCCCTTCCACGCTCGTGGGTAATAACGAGCACCGGCGCCTGCTTGAAAATTTGAAGGCCCCCGTACACCCATCGCCAACAAGCTCTGACGCTCCACGACAACCCCCCCCTGGACTACCCCTGCACCGGTGGTTGTACCTCGAAAAAAGGCATTGTTCAAACCAAGCACCTGGCTTACACCCTAATGTTTCTACAGACTTTTTATGTTTTTTTTTTGTTGTTGTAATAAAATGTGTCTATTCCGCGTATAGCAACGTCTGATTTTTCTTCTTCTTATGTTTCTTGAGCATTGGCTGTCGATGTAATACACCCCTACATAGATGTTTGTAAATAAACATTTTTTATAACTTTTCAACCGGCCTCTGTTGTCTTTTAAAATGTTTTAATTATGTTGTATGTGGTAGCATAGAAATACATAGTCTGAATGCATGTTTATAAAAAAAAATAATGTCTTTATTTTAGACGTTCATCATTAAACATACACATGTCCCACGGACTTACAATTTTGACAAGCGACATATTCTGGTTTCACAGGTCTGACTGAGACCGTGGTGTTTTCTTTTACATATTTCACAACTATACTGTCATTGTTAACAAGGTCACGCGAATATAGATTTAAGAAATTTCTAAACGACATACTGTTAGACTTGGCATCTTTTGGCGTGTTTCCCCTGACTTTTTGCTTTCTGACCTCCCGGTTTTGACTCTGTTTTTGCTGGTGTGATGATTCTGCGCACTTTCCTCACTGCGATCCAGTGGGAAAGTGCAAGTACTCCTGTATAAAATGTGTTATGGATTGGTGTTTCCATGATTGGCCTATTTGGTTTATGTGTCAGTCCCTTGTAAAGTGCACTGCGAGTGCCAGGGCCTATAGACCAAATGCTGTTGGTGGGCTGCAGCACTGGATTGTGCCACCCACGCAAACAGCCCGTAAAGTGTAACTCGGGCCTGCCATCGCAGAGCCTGTGCGCAGCCTGGGGCTGCCATGTCGACTTGGCAAGTGCACACACTTGCAAGTCCCTAAACCTTCCCTTTGCTACATGTTAGTCACCCCTAAGGTAGGCCCAAGGTACCCCTGTGGGCAGGGTGCGTTGTACGCGAAAGGTAGGACATGCCCGGGTGTGTGCGGCATGTCCTGATAGTGAATTACAGCCGAGTTCGTTTTTCACTATTGCAAGGCTACCTGTTCCCCCTAGGCCAGAACGGGCAGTTTTGATTATTACAGCTTATAATCCTAACTGACCCCGGGAACATGGTAGAAATTCGAGTTTAGTATGCCTGGACTCAGAAGGATAAAATGCAGCTTTTAGTAAGGTTGGTTTTAACATTCTGTGTTTGAAAATACCACTTTTAGAAAGTGGGTATTTTCTTGTCTAACCATCCAAGCCTGTCTCTGCGAGATTGTGTATTCCTTGTCTGGAATGTGAGTGACAGGGGCTGGGGGATGCCAGGAGACAGGGTGAGTCAGCGCAGGGCTGAATAGCCAGATCGACCTGTAGATGGGTGGGAGGGGTCGCACCTGGGCCCTGAATAGGACAGTGCCTTCCCTCCACAATGCTGGCTCCACCTCCTGTGGTGCGTCTGATGTCCCTGGCCTACTCACTGAAAGAAGGGACGGAGACTTGTCAACAAAGTGCTCCAGAACTGGTTTGGACTAGGCAAAGGCCTCTCTGCCTTCAGAGAACAAAGGAATTTGGGATATAAATATTGGGGCCCTGACCCCATGAATTTAGATCTCGCTGGAATCAAGGAACCTGCCAAGACGAAGAGCTGGAAGAGCTGCCAGGAGGAGTACTGCCCCTTTGCTGTGTTGTTGCTTTGTTGGGTTGGCCTGCAGTTGCTGCTTCTGTCTTGGGCAGTGAAAGGACTGGACTGAACTTTCTCCAAACTTGTGCTGAGTATCTCCAAGGGCCAGAAACCGAGCTGGCCTCCTGTTAAGAAGTCTCAGGGACTGCAAAGACTTCACAAGCCTCTGGGTACCGCTTCTGGAACGCTGTTTCAGTTGCCACAGAGGAAGGGAACCGCAACCGACTCCGTCAACCGAATCCATCCCTGGCCGGTGACCTGTTTGCACCGCAGACCGCATCGCCCCGCTTCGCATCGCAACCCTGGTCTCACCGTGGGCAACGTCCAACGCCGCCAACATCGAGCCGCTGCTTGCACCGTGACCTGTGGGCACCGCAGTTCGCATCGCATCGCTTCACTGAACCAACCGGACCCGACCGACGAGGTCGCTGCAACTGGCTCAAGAGTCGGGACCGCACCGCATTTGGGGCACCGCTCGCACGTCTGCGACGCACCGCTCCGACTCGCACCGCTGTCCGACGCCAGCTCCCGCACTCCGGCTAGGTCGCCTGCATCGCAACCTGTCAGCACCGCATCGAGCATCGTCTCGCCCTGCATCGCACGCCTTGGACTCACCGACTCCGTCTGCCCGACGCTCATCGAGCCGCTGCCTGCACCGCATCGAGGGACACTGCACCTTGCATCGCTCCGTCTTGCACCGCAACCGCGACGAACGCCGACCGGCTCGTACACTCCGTACCAGCCACAACGAGAAAAGGTACTGTGACCGAGTCTGCTCACGACTCTGCTGGCCCGTATCGACGCGGTCGGCTGGAACTGTTAGACTCTGTGGTTCTCAGCATCACGGTAGGCTCGGACGGAGCTACCGACTCGTACGAACTTTGCTTTTGTGCTATTCTTGCAAAGAAGAAGTTATCGTATCAAGCATTCATTTTCAAAGTACAGTATTGTGGATTTTTGTCGTAATTGGTCTTGTCTTGAGTATATAAAATATTGGTTATTTTTCTAAACTGGTGTGGGTCCGTTTGTAGTGCTTACACTGTATTACTGTTGGTTATGTGCAAATGCTTTACACACTGCCTCTGAATTAAGCCTGACTGCTCGTGCCAAGCTACCACGAGGGTGAGCAGGGGTTACTTCACGAGTGTAACAACCCTTACCCTGACTAGGAAGAAGGGTCCCTACTTGGACAAAGGTGCAAGCCCTTGCCAACTAGAGATCCCATTTCTAACATTGGTTGTCAGCGGTGAGGATAGGACTTGTGTTTGCACTTGACTTACAGTGATTGGTGTGCACTACTACCATATCGCAGACCATTACGTACCACATACTGGTTCTTTTTCTTTTGGCCTATTTTTGATCTTGCCAGTTTTCAACTCACGACTTTTGTCATGCCTGAATCAATTGCATCATCCGTTGCATCTCTGGAAGTTATCTTTGAGGAGGACAGGTTGGAATCCTACGCCGTAAAGGAGTTACGAGCGATTTGTAAAAACCTGAAAGTCCAAATTAAAGGCCTCACAAGGAAGGAGGAGCTACAGAAGGCGCTGAGGGCCTGGGTAGCAGCCAGACATGCCAATGGGCAGCCTGGTGATCTCAGTGAGGAGGCGGAGGAGCCTATTTCCAGGGTGGATGTGCTTTTGGGTAGGGGGAACCCGCCAGGTCGGGCAGCAGCAGTCTGTCCCCAGAGGAGCTGGAGGACAGGCGGGAGGCAAGGCAGTTCGAGCTGCAGAAGCTCAGGCTGGAGAGTGAGCGGGAGGAGAAGAGATTGGCCATAGAGGAGAGGAAGATGCTCTTAGAGCATGAGAGAGAACTGAAGGAGCTAGAACTTAGGAGTAAGTCAGGCTCAGATGGTGGCAGCAATTCGTCCAGAAAGGCAGACAGGATTGTGCACATTCCCAAGAACGTAGGCAAGGAGTTCAAGAAGGGGGATGACATACAAAGGTGGTTCCAGGGTTATGAGGCAGCCATACACATGAATGGGGTCCCTGAGGAGAATTGGGGAGCAGGATTGTGGCCACTTTTCCCGGAAGAAGGGATGCTCTGATAGCTTTGGGTAAGGGGTATCACCTCACCTATGCTGACATGAAGGATGCCCTTCTCACGAAGTATGGTCTTACTCCTGAAAAGTACAGGGATCAGTTCAGGTCCAGTAAGAAGTCTGATGTCAACACTTGGTTGGAATGTGTGGATGTGTTCTGCAGGTCTCTGGATGGTTGGGTGAAGGGCAGTAGTGTAACAGATTTTCAGGGGCTCTACAACTTGATTGCATGGGAGCACTTGTCTAGTCTATGTTTTGCAGATCTGCGCCAGCACCTAGTTGATAGTAAGCTAACTGACCCCAGGAAGCTTGCTATGGAAGCGGACCGCTGGGTGAGTACCAGGGTCCACAAGAAAGCGTTTGGGGGAGACTCAGCCAAAGGTGGGCAGGGTCCCCAGCAGAAAGGTGGGGGGACAAGGGTAAAGCACAGGAGTTCTCTAAAGGGCCCCAAACTAGTACCCAGGGTAAAGGTTCCCAGCCCCCCGGTGATAAGAAGAAAGGGGTCTCTACAGGGAAGCCTGTTGAGACCGGCCCCCGCAAGTGTTATGCATGTGACCAGGTAGGTCACTTTAAGGGGGACCCCAAGTGCCCGAAGGGGACACAGCCACCCACCGGTGGACAGTCCAAAGTGTTGGCTAGTGTAGCGCTTGGGGAGGAGGGGTGCCCACAGGAGGGTGGGGATCCCGCAGAAATGACCCTTGTCTCACTCAGGGACAGTGAGATGGTCCCAGGAAACCAGGTGCCCCCTAACACAAAGAAATATAGCACCTGGGTGACCATTAATGGGAACAGGGTAGAGGCTCTCAGAGATACTGGAGCCAGTGTGACCTCAGTCCGGTGTCACCTGGTGTCTGAGAAGCAAGTAGTCCCAGGAGCATTCCACCAAGTAGTTGCTGTCGACAACTCAGAGCGCCAATGTATGGTGGCGCAGGTTCCCTTTGAATGGGGGGGTCTCAGGTCCCTTAAGGGTGGTTGTGAGCCCTACCATGCCTGTAGATTGTCTGCTAGGAAACGACCTGGAGCAGTCCTCATGGAAGGAGGTTGAGCTCAGGTCCCACTTGGAGATGCTTGGGTTGCCAGAGTGGGCATGCGTGTCTACTCGGTCAATGGCGGCCAGAAAGGGTGATCAAGAGGACTTGGAGCCTGAAACAGTGGCCCAAGTCCCTGCCAAGAGAAAGGGCAGGGGCGCGGGAAACCGGCCCCCGAAGTTCCCACGGACCGGGAGGAGGCGGACCTCGAGGGGGACGCCCCGGTGCCTACAGGGGAGCAGGTAGCCGAACTGGGAGACATCTCTGAGCTGACCCATTGGCAGCAAGAAGGGGGTCCCACCAGGGAGGAGTTCTGCAGGGAGCAGAACGAGTGCCCTACTCTGGAGGGTCTGCGGCGGCAGGCTGCAGACCAGGCAGCTGGTAATCAGTCCGGGTCACATCTGATCTACTGGGAGAGTGGTCTCCTATACAGTGAGCCTAAGGTTGCTGAGCCTGGGTCAGCCCGTGTGCTGGTGGTACCCCAGCGCTTCAGGACCTTCCTACTGGGTCTGGCTCATGACGTGCCTTTGGCAGGACATTTGGGGCAGGACAAGACCTTTGACAGGCTTGTCACCCACTTCTTTTGGCCCCAAATGCGAAGGCAGTCAGATGCACACTGCAGGTCTTGCCAAACTTGCCAGGCAAGTGGTAAGAGTGGGAGGAAGGTCAAAGCTCCTCTCCAACCTTTTCCGGTTGTTGGGACACCCTTTGAAAGGGTAGGGATGGATATTGTGGGGCCACTGGATCCCAAGACAGCCATGGGCAACAGGTACATCCTGGTCTTGGTGGACCATGCCACCCGGTACCCGGAGGCAATCCCTCTCAGGACAACGACGGCGCCAGTGGTGGGCCGGGCGTTAATGGGGATCTTTTTCCGTGTGGGATTCCCCAGAGAGGTGGTTTCTGATAGGGGGACCAATTTCATATCGAAGTATATGACATCCCTGTGGAAGGAGTGTGGGGTAACCTACAAGTTCACCACTCCTTACCACCCACAAGGAAACGGTCTGGTGGAGAGATTCAACCAGACCTTGAAAGGCATGATCAAGGGTCTAACAGAACCCATGAGGCGTAAGTGGGACGTCCTCTTGCCATGCCTACTCTTTGCATACAGGGAGGTGCCTCAGAAGTCTCTTGGGTACAGCCCCTTTGAGCTCCTGTATGGCCACCCTGTCAGAGGACCTCTGAGTTTGGTTAAGGAAGGCTGGGAGGCAGCTCCCAGGAAAACTCCCCAGGATGTATTTAGCTACATGCTGGCCTTTAGAAACCAAACTGCCCGCTTCAGGAAACTCGCTCAGGCGAACCTAGAAGCAAGCCAGGAAGAAATGAAGAGATGGTATGACCAGAACGCCACTCTGGTCGAATTTCAACCTGGGCAAAAAGTGTGGGTAATGGCCCCAGTGGCACCTTGTGCCTTGCAGGACAAGTGGACTGGGCCATATGAGGTAAAGGAGCGCAAAAGTGACGTCACCTACCTGGTGGATTTGCAGGCTCCAAGGAACCCTTTGAGGGTCCTTCACGTGAACCGCCTCAAGCCCCACTTCGAGAGGTCCGAAGTGAGTATGCTCTTGGCGACAGATGATGGGGTGGAAGAGGAGAGCGAGCCTCTCCCTGACCTCCTGTCTACCAAGGAGCATGATGGGTCAGTAGAGGGTGTGATCCTCTCCCCTACTCTGACTCAGGAGCAGCAGGGGGCTGTCGCCAGTTGTTGGGACAGTTCGCCCCGCTGTTCTCTCTGACCCCCGGTGTTACTCACTGGTGTACCCATGACGTGGACACCGGTGACAGCCATCCTGTGAAGCACAAGATTTACAGGTTGACTGACCGGGTCAGAGCCAGCATCAAGGAGGAGGTCTCTAAGATGTTGGCGTTAGGGGTGATTGAGCCCTCTCACAGTCCTTGGGCCAGCCCAGTGGTATTGGTCCCAAAGGCTGCGGCGCCCGGTGCCACTCCAGAACTCTGGTTTTGTGTGGACTACCGTGGGCTCAATGCCGTCACCAGGACTGACGCGCACCCCATCCCCAGAGCTGATGAGCTCATTGATCGGTTGGGAGCTGCCCGGTTCCTCAGCACGTTTGATTTGACGTCTGGGTACTGGCAGATTGCCTTAACCGATGGGGCCAAGGAGAGATCAGCATTCTCGACCCCAGAAGGTCATTACCAGTTCCGGGTGATGCCCTTTGGGTTGAAGAATGCCCCTGCCACCTTTCAGAGGTTGGTCAATCAGGTGTTGGCTGGGCTGGAGGATTTCAGTGCCGCCTACCTGGATGACATTGCTGTGTTCAGTTCCAGCTGGGAAGAACATTTACAGCACCTTGAGAAAGTGTTGAGGGCTCTGCAAGGTGCAGGCCTCACGATCAAGGCCAGTAAGTGCCAGATCGGGCAGGGTTCTGTGGTGTACTTGGGACACCAGGTAGGAAGCGGCCAGGTGGCGCCCCTACAACCCAAGATTGACACCATTCTGGCTTGGGAGCCCCCAAGACCCAGACAGAGGTGAGAGCCTTCTTAGGTCTCACCGGTTACTATAGGAGATTTGTTAAGGGCTATGGCACCATCGTTGCCCCCTTAACAGAGCTGACCTCTAAGAGGCAGCCCAGGAAAGTGATCTGGACTGAGTCCTGCCAGAAAGCTTTTGATGCCCTGAAGGCAGCCATGTGCACGGCGCCCGTGCTCAAGGCACCTGACTTCTCCAAGGAATTCGTCGTGCAGACTGACGCTTCAGAGCATGGTGTGGGAGCGGTGCTCTCACAACTGAACGAAGAGGGCCTGGATCAGCCTGTAGTCTTCCTTAGCAGGAGACTACTTCCCAGGGAACAGAGGTGGAGTGCCATAGAAAGGGAAGCTTTTGCTGTGGTCTGGGCGCTGAAGAAGTTGAGACCATACCTGTTTGGGACTCACTTCCGGGTTCAGACAGACCACAGGCCCCTCAGATGGTTGATGCAAATGAGGGGCGAGAATCCAAAACTGCTGAGGTGGTCCATCTCCCTACAGGGAATGGACTTTACGGTGGAACACCGTCCTGGTACAGAACACGCCAACGCAGATGGTCTGTCCAGGTTCTTCCGCCTTAGTGAAGAGAACTCCAATGGGGTTGGGTAGTTCTCCCTACTTTCAGCTGGAGGGGACATGTGTTAGACTTGGCATCTTTTGGCGTGTTTCCCCTGACTTTTTGCTTTCTGACCTCCCGGTTTTGACTCTGTTTTTGCTGGTGTGATGATTCTGCGCACTTTCCTCACTGCGATCCAGTGGGAAAGTGCAAGTACTCCTGTATAAAATGTGTTATGGATTGGTGTTTCCATGATTGGCCTATTTGGTTTATGTGTCAGTCCCTTGTAAAGTGCACTGCGAGTGCCAGGGCCTATAGACCAAATGCTGTTGGTGGGCTGCAGCACTGGATTGTGCCACCCACGCAAACAGCCCGTAAAGTGTAACTCGGGCCTGCCATCGCAGAGCCTGTGCGCAGCCTGGGGCTGCCATGTCGACTTGGCAAGTGCACACACTTGCAAGTCCCTAAACCTTCCCTTTGCTACATGTTAGTCACCCCTAAGGTAGGCCCAAGGTACCCCCGTGGGCAGGGTGCGTTGTACGCGAAAGGTAGGTCATGCCCGGGTGTGTGCGGCATGTCCTGATAGTGAATTACAGCCGAGTTCGTTTTTCACTATTGCAAGGCTACCTGTTCCCCCTAGGCCAGAACGGGCAGTTTTGATTATTACAGCTTATAATCCTAACTGACCCCGGGAACATGGTAGAAATTCGAGTTTAGTATGCCTGGACTCAGAAGGATAAAATGCAGCTTTTAGTAAGGTTGGTTTTAACATTCTGTGTTTGAAAATACCACTTTTAGAAAGTGGGTATTTTCTTGTCTAACCATCCAAGCCTGTCTCTGCGAGATTGTGTATTCCTTGTCTGGAATGTGAGTGACAGGGGCTGGGGGATGCCAGGAGACAGGGTGAGTCAGCGCAGGGCTGAATAGCCAGATCGACCTGTAGATGGGTGGGAGGGGTCGCACCTGGGCCCTGAATAGGACAGTGCCTTCCCTCCACAATGCTGGCTCCACCTCCTGTGGTGCGTCTGATGTCCCTGGCCTACTCACTGAAAGAAGGGACGGAGACTTGTCAACAAAGTGCTCCAGAACTGGTTTGGACTAGGCAAAGGCCTCTCTGCCTTCAGAGAACAAAGGAATTTGGGATATAAATATTGGGGCCCTGACCCCATGAATTTAGATCTCGCTGGAATCAAGGAACCTGCCAAGACGAAGAGCTGGAAGAGCTGCCAGGAGGAGTACTGCCCCTTTGCTGTGTTGTTGCTTTGTTGGGTTGGCCTGCAGTTGCTGCTTCTGTCTTGGGCAGTGAAAGGACTGGACTGAACTTTCTCCAAACTTGTGCTGAGTATCTCCAAGGGCCAGAAACCGAGCTGGCCTCCTGTTAAGAAGTCTCAGGGACTGCAAAGACTTCACAAGCCTCTGGGTACCGCTTCTGGAACGCTGTTTCAGTTGCCACAGAGGAAGGGAACCGCAACCGACTCCGTCAACCGAATCCATCCCTGGCCGGTGACCTGTTTGCACCGCAGACCGCATCGCCCCGCTTCGCATCGCAACCCTGGTCTCACCGTGGGCAACGTCCAACGCCGCCAACATCGAGCCGCTGCTTGCACCGTGACCTGTGGGCACCGCAGTTCGCATCGCATCGCTTCACTGAACCAACCGGACCCGACCGACGAGGTCGCTGCAACTGGCTCAAGAGTCGGGACCGCACCGCATTTGGGGCACCGCTCGCACGTCTGCGACGCACCGCTCCGACTCGCACCGCTGTCCGACGCCAGCTCCCGCACTCCGGCTAGGTCGCCTGCATCGCAACCTGTCAGCACCGCATCGAGCATCGTCTCGCCCTGCATCGCACGCCTTGGACTCACCGACTCCGTCTGCCCGACGCTCATCGAGCCGCTGCCTGCACCGCATCGAGGGACACTGCACCTTGCATCGCTCCGTCTTGCACCGCAACCGCGACGAACGCCGACCGGCTCGTACACTCCGTACCAGCCACAACGAGAAAAGGTACTGTGACCGAGTCTGCTCACGACTCTGCTGGCCCGTATCGACGCGGTCGGCTGGAACTGTTAGACTCTGTGGTTCTCAGCATCACGGTAGGCTCGGACGGAGCTACCGACTCGTACGAACTTTGCTTTTGTGCTATTCTTGCAAAGAAGAAGTTATCGTATCAAGCATTCATTTTCAAAGTACAGTATTGTGGATTTTTGTCGTAATTGGTCTTGTCTTGAGTATATAAAATATTGGTTATTTTTCTAAACTGGTGTGGTGTCCGTTTGTAGTGCTTACACTGTATTACTGTTGGTTATGTGCAAATGCTTTACACACTGCCTCTGAATTAAGCCTGACTGCTCGTGCCAAGCTACCACGAGGGTGAGCAGGGGTTACTTCACGAGTGTAACAACCCTTACCCTGACTAGGAAGAAGGGTCCCTACTTGGACAAAGGTGCAAGCCCTTGCCAACTAGAGATCCCATTTCTAACACATACCCTCAGACATTTTACTGATAAAATAAATACAATGCTCCCCACATGTGATGGCTATGGAATCCTGGACCCTCATCTTGTTATACTCCAACCGCGCAGCGGCTCTTTTCACAAACTTGAATATAGGCGGCGTATAGATACGGTGTTCGGGGAATTCAGCGGCACTGTCAAACAGTATAACCTTATCAGTGTCTATAAACAAGGCCGCCCAGTGTGTTCCGCTCTTGTCATGCGGATCGGTGTTTAAGACTAGGGTGCGGGGTCTTTCTAACCCTATTTCAGGTGGTAACCCATCGCTAGGGAAAACACCTAAAAAGTATTTCCTAGCGTCTTTATGCCTGCTTAAGAACGACCGTATCTGCACAGTGTCCATTTCACAAAATGTTTTAAAGATAGTCAAACAAAATCTGTCTTGCGTGGTTGATCTGAATGATGCTGTCGAATACCGAGAATACGACCATGTGCACATTCGCCGGTAGCGGATTACTGAATCGTATTTCAGCTTTTAGATTTCCGTTTTTGACAAGGTTGTAGTGATCGCCGTCTTCCATGTCGGGGGTCAGGTCGAATGCGAACAGCGTGTATCCGGTCCCATAGCCTTCTCTTGACACGGCTACACCGCAGTCCCTTAGATGCTTCCCTGTTATTGAAACCAACCCCTGATATTCCCTGATGTAGTTGGAGGTTATAAAACTGGGGGTGTAGGGTTTTGCAGGAATCACAGTGCCCTCGTGGACCAGCGCCGCGTAGTTGATGTTGTAGTGTCTAAAATTGAAGGGGTTTAAGGCATAGGTGCCGCTAAAAGCTGTATTGTCCACAAAACCGATGATGATGAGTTTGGGTAGTTGCCCCAGAAATAAATTCTGCTGCTGGGTTAATCGGGTACCTGCTGGGATGTTGAACACCTTCAGAGCTACTCTTTCCACAGCGTACTTGGCGTTTGATATTTGCAAAGCGTCGGCGTGCGCTAATCTGACGCTCGGGGACACTTTCACTCTCTTTACAAACAGGCTCGCGGAGAGTATGTCCAGCTTGTACTGGTCCGCATCCCCGCTGATGAGACAGAATGAGTCCTTGTTGCGAGTGAGCTTGATCAATACCGTTGATTTTTTTTTTTTTTAAACTGTTTTTTATTATTTTATCAATCCAGACATAACCATCATACATTAGCAATTTCACCATTGTACTTTACATCCGTCTTCAATTTCTAGGCCCCCGTTTGTCCCTGTAACGAGATTTTTTTGCCATTCAATCTATTACACTGTAGTTGCCTGCACATTCGGCATCAGGATGTGCCCGTTTTCAATTCACTGAGTGCCTAGCACCCTACTTAGTACATTTTTTATTTAACAATATAGGCCATAAAATACCCATCCGGCCATCGCATTCAAACACCCTCCCCCCTCCCTCCCTCCCTCCCTCCCTCTGCCTCCGGTGTGCCCAAACTTCTAGGTTCTTAGTCTAACAAAAATACCTATTCCTTCAAGTCACGTGTCAGGGATAACGTGTGGGACAATACCTGCTGCACTCAGTGCCTCTCGCAAGATCCCATGCACCCCCTCAGGGTTAGGCCCTTGTTGCCGGCTCTGCCCCGTGAACGATCAGGGGAAGCCCACTGGATCATCCCCAGCCAGGTCCGCCTCCGGGTCAGTGTCAGGTATTTGTAGTGCTATCACTAGGGCCTCCCATGCCCTTGTTGCTTCCCTCGCCCCCTCATTGTTAGTACGTATAGCCTGTTGCAATCTAACGGTGCCCTCGCTTTGGCCCATTTAAGTAACTCCGACTTCCACTTCCCCATGGTAGGTCCGCGACTCGATTTCCATTGGGCCGTGATCTCTCTCTTAGCTAAGAGCAGGCCTAGGTCTAGAAACTTGCTCGTGGTTTTCGTCTTAGTTGTATGTGGAAACCAATGTAGTATACAGGTACCCATGTCTGTGTCTATGTGGCGCTCTGTGATTCCGCAAAGCAGTTAGACTACCTCCTTCCAATACGTTCCCAACCGCCCACAGGTCCATAACATATACAATAAATCTGCCCCCTCTAATTGACAGCGTGGACACCGGGCGGTATCCATCCGATAATATCGGTTAATCTTGGCCGGGGTTAAATAAGCCCTGTGCAGTATGAAGAAGTGTATTAGTTGAAACCTGGCATTCCGCGTACTCCTCCAGGCCCTCTGAACCAATTGGGTCCATGTCTCTTCCGGTATGTCCTTCCCAAGGTCTTCCTCCCACTTTCCCCGTAATTCCGTCAGTGGGCGCAATTCTTCCGCAACCAATCGCCTGTACAGACATGTAATTGCCTTAATTGTCCCTGCCGCCATCCCTACATATTGACACGCCATAGCAGTCCGGGGTTCCAAAAGCCCCCCCTTCCAGTGGCGCTGGAGAGCTGAGATCAGGGCTGCATGCAACAAATAATCTCCTCGCGGCAGGCCGTACCGTTCTTGAAAAGTCTGAAAGGGCAGTAATACCCCATTTTCGTACAAATCCCCCATGACCTGGACCCCCAGCGTCTCCCAGTCTGCTAGCGCCGACCAATCTCCCCCGTGGGGGAGGGCGGTGCACATGCCCAGGGGGATCTCCGGTGCATACGGGTTGCCAATACCGGCCCTGCGGTGGCACCGGTTCCAACATTGCCTCAACGTTCGCTCCTCGGCAGTAAGCGACCCAATTAGCAAGGGTTGCCGCAGTACGATAAATGATAATACGTGACGTTGTATCCACCGACCCTCAGGACCCTCCGGTCCCCGAAATTCTCGAGCCACCGCCTGTGTAAGCCACTGCAGCTGAGCTGCCAAGTAATACAGTTCGAAGTCTGGCACCGCCAGATCCTCCATCCACCCTGGGTCTCATCATGGTGTGTAGTGCCACTCGCCTTCTGCCAGTACCCCACAGGAAGCCGCTAACCATGGATTTGATCTGCCTGAAGATCGCCCCCGGTATCCAAATCGGCAATGTCCTAAAATAATATAGCAGGCGGGGGAGCGCTACCATCTTCAGGAGTGCCACCCTCCCCGCAACCGAGAGTGGCAGCGCACTCCAAAAGCCAGGCTCCCTCGCAGTCCTCGCAAGGCCCTTCCCACATTCCCTTCCAACAACTCCGCATGTGTATGATATATGTTAGTCCCAAGATAAGGCAAACACGATGGTTCCCACCGAATTCCCGCTATCTGATCAGGGCCCGCTACCACCGGGAGCACCGGGAAGAGACAGGTCTTACCCCAATTAACCCCCAGCCCCGAGATCTCTCCGAACACCTGCAGTAGGTTTGTCGCTCCCTCCAGCGCCGCCCCTGTATTGGCCAAGAAAATCAATAGATCATCAGCATAGAGGGAGATATATTGTGCAGCTCCCCACAGAGCCAGGCCCCGATAATGGCGCCCCAGTCTGGCCCGTACCGCCAATGGCTCAATGGCCAATGCAAACAACAGTGGTGACAGCGGGCATCCTTGTCGTGTTCCCCTACCTACCGAGCAGGGAGAAGATATCATTCTCCCTGTCCTCACCCTAGCTATCGCATCTGTGTACAATAATCTCGTCCAGCCCACGAAAGCCTCCCCAAGACCAAATGCGCTCATAACATGGTACAGATATGGCCACTCCAGGCTGTCAAATGCCTTCTCAATGTCCACTGAGAGCACCGCAGCATCAGGAGTGTCTCCGTGGTCCGCATCCAATATGCGGAGGAGGCGCCGCACATTAACCGACGTGTTCCGAGTCGGAATAAAACCCGCCTGGTCCCGATGGACCAAATGTACCATGTGGGGTAGGAGCCGAGTCGCCAAAATCCTACTTAATATCTTATAGTCAGATGTCAGCATAGATAACGGGCGATACGCCGATCTGTCCAGAGCGTCCCTTCCCGGTTTCGGAAGTGGGACAACAATAGCCTCCCTCATAGAAGCTGGAAGCCTCCCCACCGTCCGCGCTTCTTTGTAGACCATCAACAATTTTGGGGCGAGTATATCAATATAAGTAAAACTCAATAGGAAGGCCGTCTGAGCCCGGCGTTTTGTTACGCGCCATGTGCTTAATGGCACCCCGTATTTCCCCCAACGTGATGTCCTGCCCCAGCAGCTCCTCTGCCAGCTGGGGCAAGTCCATACCCGCCAAAAACCCCTCCAGTGCCTCATCGGAGCCCCTCAGGCAACTGCTATATAACCCAGCATAATATTCTAGGAACAGGTCGTTAATCCCTCTCTGGGTATACACCGGCGCTCCCAGTGAAGAGTTCAATGCCAGGATAGGCGTGCCCCGGGGTATTGGATTAGCCAGCCAAGCCAGTAAGGCGCTCGCCTTATCTCCCTCCGCGTGCGTCCGTGCCAGGTAAGCCCTGTGATCATAGCAACGCAACCTCTCTATCTGACTCGCCACTTCCTCTCGTGCTCTCAGTAATTCCTCCTGCACTTCCGGGCGCCCCGGCCGCTCTCTCTCTATTTCTCTCAGCTGAGTTTCCGCTGCTTCCACGTCCCTAAGCAACGTCTTCCTTACACCCACCTGTTTGGTAATACACAGTCCCCTCACCACCACCTTAAACGCGTCCCACTCTATTGTTATGTCAGACGCTGTCCCCTCGTTCTCAGCAAAATATTGCTCAATGCCCGTTTCTAATTCCCTACGGAAAACAGCATCCTCCATCATCTCCGGCCTCAAGTTCCACGTCGGAATCGCAGGTCTCTCCTGTGTCCACCTAATCGTTAGTATTAGAGGGTTGTGGTCCGATATCGTTCTAGACAAATATTCACTATGCAGAACTTTTGCATGTATGTCAGGTGTGCACAATATGGCATCCAAACGCACATGTAGGTCGTGCACAGCAGCGAAGAAAGAGTAGTCCCGGTCTTCAGGATGCTGCATTCGCCATGTATCTACTAGCCCCCATCTGTCCTGCCAGTCTCTCCTGGCCTTTGATATTCTATGCACAGGGGCTTCCTGCAATGGCGGATGAGACCTATCTATTTCGACATCAGTTATGGAGTTAAAATCTCCCCCAGTATCACAGGGCCAGTCAAGTAAGGTGCCAGTTTCCCCGACATTTGATCGAAAAAGGCCATCTGATCAACATTAGGGGCGTATATACTACACAACGTTACCTCTATTCCATTCAGTCGCCCCCACCACTACAAACCTCCCTTCTGGGTCCACAAACTGGCGAGTCATCTGGAAGGGCACCCCCGCTCTGACCCATATTAATGTTCCTCTGGCAAATGCTGAGTACGTTGTACAATAGACCTGCCCCCGCCACCTTCGCTGCAACGCACTTCCCTCCGCCCGATCGACATGGGTCTCCTGCAGGAAAGCAATATGCACCCCCTCCGCACCAAGTAAGCATGGACCTTATGGCGCTTCCGCATTGTATGTATCCCTCTCACATTCCACGTTAGGCATTTAACATCAAGCAGGGTCCCCATAGTAGTCCTCCAATCCCTGGAACCGCTGCACTATCACCATGGACACACCGGAAGCCCCTGTAACCCCAAACAACATGCACAACAATCCCCAACTACCCCTCCCCAGAACAGGTCCTAACAAAGCAGCACCCATCCAAATTCTTAACAAAATTGCGTCCTCGGTAGCTACCGGGGATCACCAACGACTATAACAGGGGAGGTGCCCAAAGGCCGGATGCGTCTGAGTCAAAAGTGTTCAATCGGCTCGCACCACACCCCATTCTCAGTAATGCCACAGCTCCTGCTGCAGCGCCCCATTCAGAGGGAGCACCACCCCAGGGTCCCCCCACCCCCTCACATTCCGCAACCACACACAGAGGAGGAGTGTCACTACACAATGATACCACCCAGTCCCGGAGAAAGTCTCACTGTACTACGCATCAACCAGCTCGTCCGCAGTCCCTGGCGTAACATGAGGGAGAGTGATGCTCGCAGAGTCCGATTCCTCCGACGCCGTT
Organism: Calotriton arnoldi; assembly: GCA_963921515.1. Taxonomy (NCBI): domain Eukaryota; kingdom Metazoa; phylum Chordata; class Amphibia; order Caudata; family Salamandridae; genus Calotriton; species Calotriton arnoldi. The sequence continues at coordinate 545,499 of CAWUFW010009326.1, read as the reverse complement.
CCAGCTGACCCCTTCTCAGATGCAGTCGCTCCCTTCGATTCCGGTTCTTGCTCCTGAGATATCTCCGTCACTGCTTTAAGCGCCGCCGACCTTTCCCGTTCCGTCTGAGACATTGTTGGCTTCTGGGAACGGGGCCGCCTCCTCTCTGAGCGTCGTGGTCGATGTGGGCGTGACACCCCCTCAGCAACCCCCAGGCCTCGGCCAGCCTCTCCTTGTCCCGCTCTGTAAGTCTCCAGCCAATCCCACGCGTCCTCCGGGGTGCTGAAGAAAAAGGTTTTACCGTCCACTGCTACTCTTAAACGCGCTGGAAACATCAGTGAATATTGTAAGCCTTCCGTGCGGAACGCTTTCTTGACTTCCAAGAAGGAGGATCGCTGTCTCTGCACATCGAAGGTGTAGTCGGGAAACAGCGTCACACTACTATTGTCTACCTTGAAGGGGCCCACAGAACGCGCCTTATTCAAAAGCAGATCTCTGTCCTTGTAGTGGAGTAAGCGTGCCACCACAGGTCTGGGTGGTCTCCCAGGCAGCCCCGGGCGCGCCGGCACCCTATGCGCCCTCTCCAGGGTATAGAAAGGGGACAATCCCTCTGGGGCAACAGCTGACCTCAGCCAGGTCTCCAGATATTCCACCATACTAGGACCTTCCACTCCTTCAGGCAGTCCAACCACCCGTATATTGTTCCTTCTGTTCCGCCCTTCGGCATCCTCAGCTCTCTTTTCCAAGACTTGCAAGCGGCGGCATACTTCTCCCATCTGTGACTCAAGCGCCTTGTGTGCTGGATCCAGTACTTCCAGAGTGGCTTCAGTTTGTTTTACCCGGTCCGCCAGTTTCGCATGATCTGCGCGGAGCAGGCCCAGCCCCACTGATACCTGTGCTATGTCCTGTTGAAGGGCATCCCTAGTATCCGCTATGGCTTTAAGTATCACTTCTACTTGTTGCTGCGCCATCCCTTCAGGTTGGGACTCCGACGCCTCCGTCTTCTGCCTATCCGTCGTCTCCTCCTCTTGTTCCGGGGGTGCGCCTCCCTGCTTGGTCCGCGGCTTACCCATTATCGACCTCTTCCTAGGACCAGCGCCCACGGCGGCTCCCTGCCGGTTCTCCACTGCTCCCTAGCTCCCACCAGCAATGTAGGGCGATGTCCCTCGTTGCGCAACGTCCCCTGCCCACTTCGTAGCCGAGGCCGGCCGCCCCGCCGCCCGCCAGGTTCTCAGGACGCTCTCCGAGCTTCCCCTTGCCAGTCGTGGTTCTGCCCAGCGAGGTGTTCCGCCAATCCACTGGTTTCCCAGGCGGGTCCACTCTCAGGGTCACTCCTCGGCGCTGGGTCCCGAGGCAACAGGCGCGACCCGCCTTCTCCCAGGATCAGTGCTCCCGGCGAAGAATGCTTAGTTCAACCGTATGCTGTCTTCTAAGGTCCAATCCCTGTTCTCCGGCTTGAACCTGCGGATTGCAGCCCTTGCTCCACACCCCAGCGCCCCACCGGATGTATACTCAGGGTGGAGTCCGTTATCCCGAGGCCGTCGGTGATAAGGGCCACACGTCCTCCTCCTCAGCTACTCGACAGTCCAGGGGCCTGTGCCTGGCAGTCCTCTTCACGCCACTGAGCGGCCGCTCCGGACTCCTTGCTACCTCTTCTTGTCGCACTGGCAGTACTCCAGTCAGTCCCCCAAGTCTCCGCAGCACTGTCCGGAGGCGACTGTATAGTACATCAATGCCCGGCCCTGCCCTCAAGGTCCATTCTCACTAAGGCCGCTCCCCCAGCAGTCCAACCTCCCGGTCAATGGGTGTGCACCTCGTGGGCCGCTCCCCTCACAGCTCCACCGCACCGCCGTACCTCCAGGGATGCAAGATGGCGGTCACGTAGGGATCGCGAGCCGTCCTCTGCCCACTCGACTTGCAATTCCAGGACAGGGAGATCCTCCCAGCAATACCTTCAGTTCACTCCCGCTTTGCGCTGGGGCTCCGCGTTATTTCACCGTCCTCCGCCTCTGCTATCTCAGTCTCCCCACTCAACACCAGGAGAGGGGGGGGTAGGGGGAAAGCCCCGCGGTCTTCTGCGGCCGCCGCCGCACCAAAAGCCCCGCCGCCGCAATGCTCTCGGCCCGCCTCAAGATATCTTCAGTGCCGGGCAATCAGCGGTGGCGGTCCAATCTCCCGTTCCGCTATCTCCTCGCGTGTGAGCCGTGCTCCTCCTCGGGTCTATTTACTGCGATCGGACCCGGCGCCATTTTGCGCGACCGGGGTCCCGCCGCATTTCTTCTTCCGAGCTGGCGCGGCGGTACTGCTTCTGCCTATAAACGGCACCGGCACTCACCAGTGTACCTGACACGCTGCCAGATGCGTTTTCAGCTGAAAACTCGGCTCCCTACCAGGATAAATTTCGGGGTTGGCGCGGAGCTCTCTGCTCACGCTGCCATCCGCATCGGCACCTTAGCCACGCCCCGATCAATACCGTTGATGAGCAGTTTATCTTGGAAGAAGAGGTCTGAATGTATGCGTCCCAGAAGGTCAAAGTTGCGACTGCCTGCTGCAAACCCTGCTCTTTTTACAAAACCATGATTGGCACCGTCCAGAGCCGTGGTTTCAAACTGTCCGTATGTATCCTTGTAGAAGAGACCCGCTGAAAGCTGCGTGTCAAGAGCGTCGCTACTGTAATTTAGAATGCTCTCGAGGTAGGCTCTGTAGGCGTACATGTTATCGTTCTGTGTGATGAGTCGATCACCCAGGGTGATGTCCACCTGATTAAACATGGTCGCTAGGGGATAAGCGATCGTTGCCACTGTAGCGTCTGCTGCTATGTCGGACCCATCCGCTTTTACGATTTTACACATGAGATGCAGCAGCGTGTTGTTGAGATCCCACTACATATCCGTGGACCCTGACACAAAAAACTCTATAGGTGCCAGCGGTGTCAATGCGGCTAAAGGCGATACCTCCATGAAGAAGCTGTTTTCGATGCTTGTCTGCGTGGGTTTTAGAGTAAACAAGTCTAACTCGGATTTGGCGCACTCGCCAGATGCACAATGTTTACGAGGCATGGTTTAGTTTAAGAGGCTTTAAAAAATATTGAGTTTAGAGCCGTTTCTCTTCTTCGCAGCTCTCTTCCGTCTTGGAGCTCTTCTTTTCTGAGGGTGTTTTGAAGAACTCCTTTTTTTATAGGGGACCGGTGGACCCCTGCGTCTTGAAGCACGGCGCTTCCTTTTAACACTCGCGCGCGGCTTGTACACCATCCCCGCTCCTTCTTGCGGCTGCTTGTTCATGCGCTCTGCAACCGCCGAAGTAACAGACCCAACAACATCATGGGCAATGTTCGTAGCAGCCGCCTTAACATGCGGTTTTGCAATTTCATAGCCTCTTCTCAAGAACGGCATAGCTCTTCTAAACAGACTCCTGAAGAAACCCCCTAAACCAGCCCCATACATAACAGGCGACCCTTGAAAGTACGGAGGACCTCCATAACCGGCTTGGTTTCTGTAATAGTCCCTGTACATAGACGGGTCCCCGTATGTTTTCACGACCACCATGATGCATGCTTATTAACCGCTGTCGTGTCTCGGTCTTAAATGAAGCTTAACAATAACTTTCCCGTATTTAAAGGCCACCGGCTCAGACTGATCATCGTAGATCATAATTGAAATAGTATCAAAATGGATTTTAGAAACTGCGACGTAGTCGGGTTTGTTAAATTGAATATTAACCATCGTATTATTTTTCGCCCTGTACATGGACCCATCTTAACAACGGCGAGTAACTATCCCCGATCCTCTGGGCCTCTACAATATCGCTATACACATAGAGCGTATAGAACCCACCGTTAATATCGAGACACGTGTGATCCTGCTCCATTGGACTTTTCGCATGCAGCACTGTGCCTAAAACCCTTCTTAATTTACCGGAGCAGTTAAACGTCGTGGTGCGGCTTGGTGCTTTAAGAAATACCTTCCTTCTGACGTTATCTAACGACAGATGAGTATTCGGACATGTTTCGATGCTGGCTATGGCTTTGTTGACGGCGTCGACAACACTTAAAACGGTTGGGTAGTAACCGTATGGAATGCTCTTGTGCATGCTCACTGGATCCTGCTCACGCTTTATGTAAAACTTGGCCTCGGCCTGTGTAAATGTATTCCATGTTCTAGGGTATTGGATTTCTGTTAGGGCCACCTCCCAATCCCCTTTCAGGTCCACAGGCTTAGCCAGTTTCACGGTATAATTAGAAATCTGGTCGTCGGGGAACATACCCTTAGAAGCGTTGGATGGTAAGGTAATATAAAAGGGAGTTGTCTCCATCTTATCAGCGGCTTTTAGACGTTCCTTAGCTCACACACCCTTCAGGGAGCTGGCCAACACCCAACTGTTAAATTTCTCCGGCCAGCCCCTCCATTTGACATATGCCTGGCTGTTAACACCTCTACCTTTCCCTTTCAGAACCTTTTCAACCCTATACACACGGTTCGGATCATCAGGTACCATTTATAACTCTTCCTTGTAAAAGACCCCCGACACATCTTCCCCATCGTAGTCCTTTAAACTGTAAATATACAGCCCTTCTTTAAGCTCCACATTTTCCACTATAAATATTTCGTCGCTAAAAGTCTGACGGTAGCCCTTCGTAAAGACACCTTTCAATTTTGAAATCCTCACGTGATCCCCTTTTTTAAAAATGGGTTTCTTCACCTTTGTAGCAAAATTATGCCCGTACACTGTTCTCCAAACAGCTAAAGAATTACTAGGAGTCACCTCTACGGGGGATGTTTTGATGGTCCGGTGATAACTGGCATTATACACATCTAAAAAATCCTGTAGAACATCCACGTATCTGTAGATGTTGTTGGCCGTAAAATACTGCCACATCTTAGACTTTAAAGTTCTGTTAAACCGCTCTACAACCGCTGCTTTCACCTCTGTGTGTGTTACAAAATGTTGAACCCCGTGGTTGTTTAATAATTTCTGAAATGTCTTGTTTAAGAATTCTTTACCGGCGTCTGTTTGTAGTTTTTGAGGAATACGGCCCTTCTCGAAGATGGCTTTAAAAGCGGTCGTGACGCTAACACCTCTTTTATCGCTTAGCGGTTCTGCGTAGGCGTACTTGGACAACACGTCTATGACGGTTAATATATAACAAAAACCGTTGTTATGTTTTGCTATATCTTGAAGGCTGATTGTGTCAGCTTGCCACTGATAATCTATTTGTGCATTAACGATTGTAGGTCGTCTCTTAAAACGTCTTCTGGCCGGTTTATGGAGTGAATACGCCTCCTCTCCTGATAGCCATGTCATGACCAAGTCTCTGCTTACGGGTTCCTTTTCATCTGCAGCCCTTCTGTATAAGGCTTCGACACTTCCAAAGCTGCCAACCCCGCTTGTATCATAATAAAGTTTTCTTAACCTAGCCCCCGACATGATAGCATCCGTTACAACAAATGAAATGAAAGACGTTTGTTTTGTGTAAGGGCGTTTTATTAAAATAAAATAAAAACACAATATTAGCAAGACCTAAGCAAAAGGTACTTTACATTTTCACAGCAAGCGTCATAAGTACGTATTAACACATAGCCACCTTGCGGTGTAACATTCCACTCGTTTGTTCTAAATACACGCTATCCTGTAACGTTACATAAGAACTTAGTTAAATAGTATTCGGGGGGCCAAAGCCCCCCGGAGACTATTTGTTTTATACATATTACACATACGTCTTTCTACGAGTCTTTGTATCAGCTTTCTATCAAGAGTCGTGCACATCTCCTGCATATCAGGTAGTTTTACGCTCGGGTCATAGGCGTATTGGATCTCATTGAGTGCCGCTGTCACGATCCTCAACATATCGGGGTGTACAACTTTCTTTTCAGGGTGCAGCCCGTACACCACCCTTAGCAGTTTATACACCTTGTACGGGTCTAACAAACCACAAATATAGCGTATTGTTCTAGCTCTGTATGATTCGCACAAACATTCGTGAGCCGCCTGCTGTGGATCGTTTATTTGGTGTCCATGACAAAGACTGTAATAGTCACGTTTGACACAGTTTAGTACCACCGTCGCTGCGAAACCCTTAACTTCACGCCGTTCAAAGAAGGACAATCCTTCATCTTTTTCACACGCGCCGCTCTTAGAACCGCATACACACTTGTCGCAGCCCTCACGGTTTTGGCAGGTGGAGCTTTCAGCCTGTTTTGAACACCACAGACAGTTAAAGATTACATTGCTCGCTTTTGCAGGTCGCCAGTCTCCAGCCGTTCTTTTTAGGGCTTCTCTCTAGGGTTCAAAAGAAGAAAGATTGACAGGCCATTAGTTGAAGAAATAAAATACATTATTATATATATGCCTGGGCATAACATTTTCCTACTAACCTCCGTATTTTCGCCGCCCTCTGCAGCGGCTCTGAAATCCTGAGAGTCGCTAATGTCCTGCGATGACCCATCATCTTCGACGCTTGTACCGGGCTGCTGCAGCAAAACCTCCTCAGCAGCCGTATCCTCCTGAAGGTCCATGTCTTCATATTCGGGGTTGTTAGGAGGTTCTACATCCTCTTTACCATAGTGCATTATGAAGTAGGTGCATCCTACTGGTGTTACTCTCTAAGGGTCAAAAAGAAGAAAGATTGACATGCCAATAGCTGAAGAAATAAAATACCTCCTTTTTGTAACTGCCGCGCATAACATTTTTTTTTTTTTACTAACCTCTGCATTTTCACTGCCCTCTATGGCGGCTCTGAAATCTTGAGAGTCGCTAATGTCCTGCGATGCCCCAACATCTTCGACACTTGTACCCGGCTGTTGCAGAACAACCTCCGCAGCAGCCGTATCCTCCTGAAGGGCCATGTCTTCATAGACGGGTGTGTTAGGAGGTGCTACAGCCTCTTCATCTTCCTCCATGTCCACGAAACTGAGGCCAGCAAACAAGCTACCACTACCCGAGCCCTCACTCTCGCTGTTGGCGTCCTTAACCGGAGACAGCCTGCATACACACTCCTTGAGACTGAGTTTTTGCACCCCCCGACAAAGGCCATTACCAAAACCAGTAATGTCGCAGCCCATATCCTTAGGTGTTTCTTGCTGAGCATTCTCATCCATTACCAGGGGTGTTAAGCTGCGGTAATATCTATTGGTAGGGATTTGGGAGCCACCAAACATGGGTCTTTTCACAAGAGGGCTGTATCTTTTCATTTTGGCTATGGGAACCTTCTCGTATTCAGGCGGCTGCTTGCTGTACAAGGCTCTTAAGGATGCCTTATATGTATCCTAAACAGATCCTAAAAGGGGGCGTACCCTCTACACCACAACAATGCCTTAGAGGCGTCATAGGGCTCTGGTTCGCTGGTGTCTCCAAAACAGCCCCGCCCTAGGACCGCCCCTTGGACCAGATGGGCATCTCTCGACGCTCACACTCTGACACAAACCCTGTGCCACACCCTTGTATTTCCAGGGGCTTGAGGCCTGTCACTTTTAAGGACACGCAGCTGCCACTTTTAAGGACACACACACATGTCACTTTTGGGGACACACATGTCACTTTTAAGGCCACAGCGAGGGGAGGGGGGACCTGTCACTTTTAAGGACACGAATGGTATCCGCTTATACTACTTACATTTATTCGGTTTAAGGGTAATTCCCACCTTGTTGAAGATTCCCAAGACTTTTCTTAAAATGGAATTGTGCCCCTCTCTAATTTCTGAAAATATTAGGACATCGTCTTGATATGCCTGTGTACCAGAGATTCCAGAAAGTATAGAATACATGAATTTCTGAAACACACTCCCTGCAGAAGCCAGGCCAAAGGGAAGTCTCAGAAATTTATAAGCTCCAAATGGAGTGATAAATGTAGTGAGATCTTTGGATTCTGCAGCGAGTGGAATCTGATGATAGGCAGAACGAAGGTCCAAGAGCGAAAAAGATTTGGCTCCATTAATATTTGACAGAAGGTCACTAATCTTGGGCAAAGGATGACAATCAATGTGGATATTCTTATTTAAAATGCATAAGTCAGCACACAACCTGATGGAATTACCCTTCTTGTGTACTATCACTATGGGACTGACCAATTCAGATGAGGCAGTCTGGATAATTACCTTATCTCTAACCAGGGTGTCCAGCAAGACTTTGAGATCAGCTCTGACAGATAGGGGAACCGGTCTGAGTTTATGAGACACAGGCATAGCATCTTTTTAACTTGATTCTATGTTCAAATTTATCAATTAACCCTATCTTATTTGTAAACACATCTGGAAATTTTTTAACCATTTCTGAGAGTGTGTCTTGTTCAGGATCATGTATGCTGGCTAAATTGACATCACAAACCCTGACAGGATTGGGTGAACCTGGAATCAACATTAGACCCAACTTTGCTAAATCACGCCAGCCTAAAATTAATTTTCCTTTTTTAGAAACATAAATTTTTGTAGATGCTTCTCTGCCCAGACATTTTACTTTCTCCAAGAAAAAGCCAAGCATATCAATGTCTTTGTCTCCATAAGCTTTTGGAAAAACATCAGGAGTGTTTAAAGGTTTCGATGTAGACCACACTCGTTCATACAACATGTCTGAGATGATAGTGATGGGAGCCCCCGAGTCTGCCATCATACCAAGTTTTGTGTCACCAATGTACACATCACAAACTGGACCCTAAATTGGAGCTGAATCCAGTGGGTCTACTTCAAGGGTGAGAAGTACTTTGGCAAAATCATGTGGCAAGGAACATTCTTCTGAGACAGAAGAGATATCAAGAGCACCAACCCTAGTGATGTTCCCTGAACTTCTACATACCCCTGAAAAGTGACCCATTTTGTACATTTTTTACTGATGGCAGGGCAAACAGGGTTATTACTTAGATGGTTCTTGGATCCATATCTGAAACACAAAAAGTACTTTTTTTTGTTAAAGGACTTATTAGAATTATTTTTAGATCTGTAAGACAAAGCATTAATAACTTCTGGCGTTTCTACATTGTTGACGTTGTTGAGGGGCTGAGAATTTGCATCAGAGCAAATGCACTTGCTGGAAAATATCGAGCATTCAATAGCTTTTGCCATGTCAATTACTTCTGAAAGTGTTGGATCTCTGTAGGAAAGTAAGCGTTCTTGAATTTTCTTTGAGTTACACCCAAAAACAAATTGATCTCTAATAGAAATGTCAATAGATGGTCCAAAGTTGCACTTTGTTGCCAAAATCCTAAGGGCTGAAATATACTCTTCTGCTGACTCATCTGTTAATTGATTCCTCTTATTGAGGTTGAACCTTTCTAATAAAATGTTGGGTTGTTCAGAAAATTTGTTCTTCAATTTAGTTATAGCTTCCAGGTATTCATTCCATCCTTCACCTTGTCCTACAGAAGATATTTGTGGAAGACTGTTGAAAACTTCTTGACCCTGAAGACCAAGATTGCTATACAAGATGGCCCTCTTCCTTTTTGCGTTGAATTTATCCGCATCAATAGCAACAAGGAAGTTTTCAAAGGTGTTGCGCCATTTATCCCACTGTTGTGCAGGTTTGCCAGGGTTCTGTAAGAACGGATGAATTTGCACAAACTGTTGGAAGTTGGACATTTCAATAAAGTGGTTGGAATTTTTTTTATTTTTAATTATTGAAAGTTTTGGATATACGAATAAAAGGTCTCCCAATCCAAAATGGCGTCCAGAGTTTATTTGCTATGTTTAAAATAGCTGTGTGAACAACCTTTCCCAATTTAAGATGGACGCCACTTTGAAGCAGGCTTGAATGTGGCCAAATACAGCAGAGCGTCTAAATAGCCATTTCAATATGGCCGCCACGTAACGTCATTAATGACGTGTGCCTGATCGTGTGCCTGTATTATAAGGCCTTTAGCATCCCAATCTAAGACGGCCGCCGCGTGACAGGTGACGTCAGTGACCAACGGTTAGAAGAAAGGAAACTCACTAAAATACTTGCTCAGCATCTTTGCGCAGGGTGAAGATCTCCGATCGTCTCAGATAGTGGTGCAGTCACAGCCAGGATAGAGGAAGAGCAGCAAAAAACCAGAAATTGCATCGGGGTTCGGATTTAAAAATGGTTGTGGGGAGCTCCTGCTCCCGCTCGTCGCCAAATGTAAAAACATAGAAACTGCAGACGTGTAAGTAGTTTTGTTGCAGTTTATTCAATAATTGCAGGAGCCCCTGCGGCCGCGATCCGACTCCATGAAATCCACGACCGCATCTAACGTGCGGCCGTGGAAACCATGGAGAAGGAACCCAGCCGAGAGACTCACGAGCAGTACATGTTTTAAAAGAAAGCACCGCGCGTGATCATGCCAGAATAATGACGATCACGCGCATGTGATACACTACAGAACGTGTACAGGAAACCTTTGTCACATTGCTGTTCAAGGGCACCATGACCAGCAGCAGCAGCAGCACCAGTTCCGGGTCTGAAGGCCCTTGTAGGGTTTGGTCTTTCGATAGACACCCTTGTGCCTCCACGCCTGGTTCTGAATGCTGGAAAGGGGGTTGAGTCAAGCTTAACTTTCTTGCGCTTATGGCGCGAGTTCGACATTATCAGAAGATTTTTGGTGGGAACGGTACTTTGCGCGCAGGACTGGGTTCTTGAACAAAATAATTAACGGGTCCACGGCATGGAGTGGGAATTATGTTTCCACTGCAACCTCTTTATATGTTCAGCGATGTTGAGCTTTGCTTCTCACTCCCGGTTCGACATAAGGTGCACAAGGGCACATGCAACACACAACTTTGAGTTAATACTGGAGCCCAAGCACCAAAAAAAAGATTATACGGGTCCATGAAATATATCTGCTTCTTGCAGTTATGGCACAGCTTGAATCCAGTTGTTTTTCAGGGAAGACATCGCCCTTGCAACATTGTCAGAGGTAAACTTTGGAACTGACATCAGAATGTAGGTTTAGCACTTCTGCTCCCTCATTTGAGGGGCGGTATAGAGTCACTGTAAAATCACATGGCGTGACCTATCAGAGCATTGTAGCATTTAGATAAAATTTCAATATTCAATCTGGCGCCTGGGGATATTCTAAAGGTGAGGAATCTGTGGATGGAAATATCCATCATAACTATGTTTTTGTTTGGTCTTTTGTGTACATTATTGAGTGTATGGTACAGCTTCAGTAATGCAAATACCTCCAGCTAAACTTGGAAATAAATGCACAAGGACAATTTTCAATAAACAGAAACCATAGTACTGCAGATGACTAGAACAAGGAGGCAGCTACTTTAAAATACAATATACTTTGATGGTTTCACCATTATCAAACACTTTTTACTGACTGCAGTTGATTTTAAATCATATTCTAACTTTCATGATGTGCATGTTTTTTAAATGTTAGTCTAACATCCGTGCTGTACAAGGTCAATTTTACTTATGTGAAGTGAAAGTGACTGGAGAGCCTGCAGGAAACAAGGCTGCTTATCTCTGAACAAATAAACAGACCATAAACACTGCACAGCAGGTGCTCAGTGATGACGTGCTTGAACAACACCAGGAGACACACCTCTGACCAGGAGATTAAAGGACCTAAGCAGGTGCTGATTGGCGCTAAGAGCTAGTGAAGTATGGATCCCTGTCATAGCTTGCGTTACAAATAAGCCTTCTGTTGTGACGGGAATGACCCCTGCATAGTATAAGGGCAAGTACCCCCAGAACCGAGTGCCCAGCTGCATGTGTAGCAAATATCCTAACTTATTTCTGGGCCTAGCTCCCACTAATCTAGAATGTGCGCAGAAGCCTAGGCCTTTCCCTGACAATACCAGATCCATGACCAGTGCTGTGACCTAAAGGAGTGCACCAAGCATACCTTCAAATTGGGCGCATGGCGTCTGTCTCTGGTTTGGGTTAAGCATATAAGGCAGTGTTGGCAGCATACAGTGTTTTGTGATCTCATATAGTTGATCAGACATTTTTATCTGTGTCAATGCAAGAGCGGCCTCACAGGCCTCTTTCATGTAAAGTTCCACTTATTTATGGAAATTCAGAACCTTGATCTGACATCCTGTGTGTATACTGCCCGCAAGTGCATGAGTAGTATGAGTGTAGCATGGGTGTTATGGTGGGGGAGTGTTGTGTGGTGTGTTATGGTTGTGTGTGGTGTGTGCATGCGCGAGTGTTTTTTTTTTTTTTTTTAAACCAGTGGGATCCATTTGTGATGCCCCTGGTTTACCATGGCAAAAGACGGAAGATAAGGACAGCTTCCCCAGACAGTGGAAGTGTAGTGCCTTTATTCATGGGGATGGAGAGTGGGCATCCAGACACTGAAGTGAGAAGGTTGGAGAGAGGGCTATCTTTAGAAATTCCATTTAGTCTTTGTTAGTAAGGGGCTGCTGATTCGTTCTTAAGTGCTACCATTTGGAAGATGGTAGGGGCCAATAGCAGGCAGCAGTTTCTCTTGTTCAAGGCGAGGAAGTTCCTAGGTTAGGCTTGTCCTCCTCAGTATCCCCAATTGCTACTTTAGAGGTGCTGATAGCCAGGTACAGAAACCTCACACTTCATTGTGCTCATATCATGGATGCGCCAGACTAGAGACAGTTCTAGTGCTTCCTGACCTGCTATGAAAAGCATCAGTTTAGACAAAGGCTGCATCTGGAGAGGACACTTGAAGAGTACCATCCTAAACCGCTCCTGAAGGTTGAAACAGTGGATCTATATCTAGTATTGAAAATGTGCATAAAGGTGGGACAAAAGCCACCCCACTTGGTTCGAGTTTCAAGATCATTGTGACCAAAGAAGGGCGTGCTCCATGGAGTTCTCAAAGAACTGGCATGTGTCTAGCACTGGTGTCGTCCTGGCAGCAAGTCTCCAAGAGATGAGGGAATATCATCGGAACTTTGCACTTTCTGCTAGTGGACCTAAGGGTCTGCCTAGTGCCTAGACGCCTGTCTGCTTGCTGATAGAGGGAAGGAGTCTCAGCAGGAGGAGAGGCCCAGCGTGTTTCTGGCGGAGGAGCACCAGAGAAAGCAGACTGCCTGAGAGAGCAAAGGCAGGATCGAGCTGTGCTGCAGAGGGCCTCCAGGTCTCTCCACAGTTCCTGGCGAGAACAGCAAAATACTAGGTACATCCACACATCGATTGAAAGTGGGCTGCATCTACCTTGCTGTGTGCATCTGCCCATGTCGAGCTGCATCTGCCTCACCATGTATATAGGCACAGATCTGCCTTGCAGAGTATATTGGATAAAGACGTGGCTGCAACTACCTTGCAGTGTGTATCGCCCAGGTCGGGCTGCATCTGCCAATGTGCACTGGCTAGGTCAGGCAGCAAATGCCTGACTATGTGCTACCAGCCCAGATGGTGGCCGCAAATGTCGGGAAGAGCATCAGTGTCAGCCCAGAAGAGGGCAACGAAAGCCAGGAGCACCTGCAGAGTGGTGCCAGGGCCTAACAAACCACACCAGACTATCCAGGGTGGTCATACTGGGAGAAGATGTGAGCAATGTAGGAGTCCCTCTACAGCTGCTGCTGAAGCTGCACACAGTCACCACAGGTTTACACCTGCGGAGGGACTCAGCTTGTGCTGAAAGAAGCACGTAAGACTAATTTCCTATCTACTGTGACTTTGGGGGTAAGAACATTAGTGAACAGTGACTGAGTGTGTATTTGACTTGTGGTGATTTATAATACGCAACTGAGACTTCTTCATGCTTCTACCATAGATTTACAGGGGGAACATATCCAGCTGGGGTCACCCAGGTGAGAGACAGAGGAGGAAATAGGGAAAATAAGGGGTTTGATCCTCATATGAGACAAGAGGCAAGGAGTCTATTCCTGTGTTACTGCCTGGGGCCTCATTTCAGCTCCAACTCCTGTACTTGGCCTCGTTCAACATTTAAGAGTTTCCAAAGATCAATTTTGTACGCCTCACTTTGTTGATTTTTGTCTTATGCTTGGACCTCTGGTATTCGCAACAACCGCACCATTAAAATATCTTACACCTAATTGGTCAATTATGATGTACCACAAAAGGTTACCACATCTTAATCCGTTGTTGTTACCCATTAGTACAATCCAACCTGCAAAAGGGTTGTGTTGTTCTGTCCCAGTCAGTGTACTTTGGTAAATCAGTAGATACCCATTTCATGCATATTCCCCTTTGTACAATTAAAATTAATATAAAAAGTAAATGTGACTGTGACTACCCCATTCTTTTATCCCGCCCTTCCAATTCTAGAATGCCGAAGAAAACCAGTGCCAGGCTTACAGTGATCTCTCTATTCAGTATAACCATTAAAGGATTGGATAACCGGACACAGCCAAAACAAGTGAACATCGTCTGCCTTCTCTAAGCCGCACATAGGACAGCACCTCTTCTTTTGTCCTTCCATCTTCGACAGTCTCTCCGGGAACCAGTATGCCCTATGCATTGTAAATAAATTATTTCTTCTCAGTGGCACAGATTTAACAGTAGCCCAAAGTGTAGAAACGGGTACTTGCCATAGGTTTATTAACTCCAGCAACTGCAGGTCCGTTCTCCACAATACCTCTGGCAATGAAAGGGGCCCATCTTCACCTAGCACCAGCATCCAGTATAATTTTGACACTTCTTTCTTGTGAGGAAGAGTGCTTTGCAGTTTCTCTTCCTATTCTAAGTTCCCTTCCCCGAAGTCCCCCTGTGCAAGTGCCCAGATCGCCAGTTGATAAAATTGAAATTTAGAAAGCTTACTATCCGTAAGCCGAGACAGCGTGTCCAATGTTAACAACGTGCCTTTTCCTTCAATTGTCCCCACTGCGTGATCTCAGCTACTTTTAGAGGTTTGGCTAAGACGTCCTTTAAACAGTCTGGAGTTCCCGGAGAGTTCCATATAGGGTCAAACTCGCCGTAGTATGGAATTTTTAACACTCGCCTAACTTAGATCCATATTTTACATACACCAATCAGCGTCTTTAGCCTAATCTTTTTGAAAGATTTTGGAAGACCAAATTTGAGTAAGAAGTGATCCCTTTCTTCCGGTGAATATTTAGTGAGGGCTCAATAAAGTGGGGGAAACTGCTGAGAGTCTCCATTTAAGAGTGGTCTTATATTTTTCAGTTGGAAAGCCCAACAGTACAGTTGGAAATCTGGGAGGGCCATACCACCATCTATTTTTCGCTTATGTAGCTTTTTCCAGAGGATTCAGTTCTCCTTGCAATTTCCTAAACCATTCTGTTCTGAATTCTAAAGTCATTACGTTAAATATGAAAGTGAACTTCGGGAGTACCATCATTTTTGTTCTGTTAGTTCTATCCAAAATTGAGAGGGAAAAATATGCCCAAGAATTCAGTACTTTTTTTAGTTTCTGTCATGAGTTTTTGTTAAAATTCACTTGGGCCATGACATCCAGATCGGGCGTGGTGGGGGATGGGATTGGTAAGTGGCGTCGCACCAACAAAAGAATCATGATCATGGTTACCACTATGTGTGCTGGATTGAATTTGGAAGCAGTGAGTACTACTGTGTAATTGAAAAGTACTTTCTTTTTCCAAGAGAAAAACAATGGAGAGGATGTTAAATTTAATGTGTCTGTTGGTTGATTACTGAGAGCTGAGCTCGTCCCTCATCCCAAACTACCTGCTTGAGAAGGCTGTGACTGCTTGTTCTTGCTACCCTGAGAGACTAGAGTGGAACAGCTTGTATTGGCCCAATTTGCAGAGCCAAAGTAGGATGAGCCCTGGAACACCAGTGGCAAATTGCCTCAACCACACAGTTGAGGCCCAGTGGCCCCAGTCGGCCCTGTGGCTGACCGAACAGGGTTTGATACCCTCCCCATCATATCTTTTTGTATGGATTGTGTATTGCCTGATGGTGCAAGATTGAATGATTTATAAGCCAGATCCAGTGTATGCAATTGTTTATAATACAGGTCGTATACTCATATATGCCATCTGAAGCTTCAGGTACCAGTGTAATAAACGCATTATGAGGTTCACAAGGGGCTTGGCTTAATAACCAATGTTTTTATGTGGTAATCAAGAAGGCCCCTAATAAGAACAGTAAACCGGTCAATGATTGCATCTTCTTTTAATGAAGTTTAAGGTTTTAGTAATCCACCAAATAGCACCATATTATCAATGCCTGTGGAGTAGCTGTGAGTCTTGCTCTCTTTACAGCATATGTAATTCTTTACCACAGATGTTATTCTGAAAAAAAAGCAATGAATCGGTTCGTAGATGGATGAATTTGAATGAAGATTTCAAATCATAATTTTCTCTAGTCACATTTGGCAATCATCTGGAAAGGTTACTAAATGCAGTAATTAGTTACTCTCATTTTATACCGTGGTAACAGAGTCTTTGAGGGAATAATTTGGACTTTGGCTCTTCGATTAAGCGACCAGAAAACTGCTCATGTGACACTGTGGGAACAGATAGCAGTAGGGGGGATGCTCAAATAATTAAATTTGCTTGATTCATAGCATGAACCACTGAAGGTCCTTCTTTATCAGTGACCTTTAAAGCCACCCAAACTAGGACAAGGGGTGTCTTCTTTGTGTTAGGGCAGAGAGACAAAAACAGACAACACTAGATCACCCCATGTGGAGGTCACTGTGCCACCATGGACAGAAGAAAAATGTGCCAAGTGCAGCCATCATTCGTGGGGCTCTGGATTAACCATGAGGCCACTCAAAGTGTTATGCACTTCTGTACCAGCAGTGAACTGCAACCCAATGCTCTCTACTAGGGGTGGGCTGTAAATTCCGTTCCGCTCGCAGAATTTGCAAAATTTTGGTAATTTCGCGTTCCGCGGAGAACGCGGAATTACCGAAAATTCCGTGATCCGCGGTGTAGCGGAATTTTTTCTTTGTTCGCGCTTTAAAAATGAGTGTTTGCGCGCGCGGTAGCGACTTACCGGGATCCCTGCGTTCGCCAATGAGTTTTCCTATCCGTTCGCGTGCGCCGCGAGAGTGTGCGATCGCGAACATGTCATTCGGACGCGCCACCGGACATCCGCGTTCGCGAACAGGAAACATGCATCGCGAGCGGGCGAGACAAGTGAAACAAGATGGCCGCGCCATTTGGCGACCGGATGGGTAAGTTCGTGAGAAATTTCCCCCCGAGCACGCAAACAGCGTCCCCGAACACGAAAAACCCATCGCGAACGGGCGGACCAAGCAATTCCGCATGCTCGCTGAACTTTGCGAAGCTCGCGGAGATTTTTTACCGTTTCGCTGAACTTTGCGGAACGCGACTCCGCAAATTCCGCCCACCCCTACTCTCTACATATCCCTTAGACTCTAAACACATCAAGGGAGTAATTACTCAAAGTTGTGATACCAAATACTCTGCATACATGTGGCGACAGAAAGGAAAAACCTCTTATTTTGTGGGGGCATTTTAGAATAATTTTCTTTTTTCTAATAGTTTCAATGGACCACCAACAGGACTGATATGAACCAAAGCCCAGGCTATTTTGTATGGAATTAAAGCACACAAACAAGACAGGGTTAATGGCTTCCAGAAGTTCAACTTGGGCATGGCCAATTACAGCAGAAGAGCTATCTAGACTGACAGCAAAGACTTTGCTTTGGGACTTGATGCGTACCTAACAACTCTACTGATTTAGAAGGCAGGCTATTACTTTTTTCTGTAAAACTACAGCCAACATATTTCTTGGAGTCATTCCGGTGGCTAGGGATTGACTGGTTAAGAGGTGAAATCCAGCTGTTTGTGCAGGAAAAGATTTACTAACAAGTCTCTGAAAGGTGCATAGCACAATGAAATGCAAGTCTCACAGAAGTTATCAGAGTTACTGGCATCACTGTACTGCACAGGCATGTTAGCTAGTAAAGATATTTGTTACTGACGTTAAGGCAGCAAACACTGCTCAGATGTCTATCATTCTACTGCGTTATTTATTTCTCGAAAACCACCAGAGTATAAAAATCATACTGTCATTTCCTCTGTTTTGGGCCCTATCGCCGCTTGATGCAATTTCAAGTAATGTCATCCTTATGCTAATTGATGGTGTTGAAAACTTAAAACTCCTAACACGTTTTGGACAGAGAATGTTATGCTGATGCACTGAAAGTAGATCTTATTCAGGACTAGAATGGAAACAAGGTTGTTTCTGATGTTGCACTTGCTTTCCTGAGACTGTCTCACTGTACCAGATTTGGAAGCCAATTGCGCATCATCTGTGTACACAGTACTATTACACCGCCTCTGAAGATATATGAAATATATTTGCGACCAACTTTATATCAAAAATTGGGTGAGGCTTGACCACTGAAGATAGTGGTCACTAATTTCTAGGCTCAGCTTGGCACCCCCGATATTCTTTACAATCCATCATTAATCCCATCCGTAAGCAATTGTAAAAAGAAGCAAGGAACTCCTG
Organism: Calotriton arnoldi; assembly: GCA_963921515.1. Taxonomy (NCBI): domain Eukaryota; kingdom Metazoa; phylum Chordata; class Amphibia; order Caudata; family Salamandridae; genus Calotriton; species Calotriton arnoldi. The sequence continues at coordinate 527,215 of CAWUFW010009326.1, read as the reverse complement.
CAGTCCTGTCCGACGGCAGTTGAATGGCCAGAACACCTGGAGGAGAGGCTGAGCTAGAGCTTGAGTGCAAAAAGTGTGTGGGCCATGACTAGAGCCTGTCTTGTCCCTGCTGTCACCGCAGGCTGCTGCTGCATCCCTGCCAGGTACCACGCATCACACGTTGGACTAACGCATTTCAATGTGGTGATCCGCATTACCACATTGAAATGCAAAGTCGCGCATAACAGCGACTGCCTCGGCTGTCAAGCCTTAGCGCTGCTAATTCCCAATGCTGACAGTGAAGCTAAAGCTGATGGCAGTGCACAGTGGCGTGCGTGCAGCTCCCGGCAGGATTGGGAGCTGCCTGAGCTGCTACAATGTAACAATAGCCTGGATTCCCAAAACCACGCCGCAGCAACTTAATTATATTCACTGACCTCAGTCTACTACTGAGATAACAGCCACGTGTCTTCTCACTGGACAGTTTTGATACATAGAAACTGCAATAGGCGGACGTCCAGCTGCCTGCCGCGGCGGCGCGAGCAGGTGGCTGCAGTTTATAATGAGAAGTTGTGTGGGAGGCTGCGGCAATGACGGCGCAGCTCGCACCACCGTGTAAATTTTTAAAATCAACAATTTTGATCCCTGTGACCGGACCGACACAGAACCAACCCCATGGACCGCGGTGGACGTTAGAGCCCAGAGGAGAGCACACCACTGTGCTGCAATTAAGAATCTGAAGATTCATGCCCGGGTGGTGCGTTTGCCGCAGGAGTCGTTGCGGCCAGGCACGTATACCGAATTGCAGCTCGCCGCAAAGTAAGTGTGTCTGTCAGTGCCCTGGTGTGTGTAATCCGACTCTCGCTCTGCTGCTAATACAATTTTGGTTTACAAATTATAATAAATAGTGGTTTAGCACATGGTCATCAGCTGCCTGCCCTGTGTGTTACAGTTGAAGTGCAGTTTTCGGCGACCCACGCTCCTTATATTTGCCTGGATTGTGTCCTATTAAGAACTGCACAATGCTTATGGAGGCACTGGAGATGGGAACCCTCTAGCCACTGTGGAAAAATGGCATAGCTGCCAAGGTTTCAGATTGTTTATGTGTGACATTTTCATAATTTCAGTGTAATTATGAGTGACATTCAACGACTGAGTGACATTTTCTCGGGAGCAAAATCAAGCAATGAAGACCAGGGAAACACAAATATCATAAATTGCACCCATTTGAGCAACAAGAAACTCTAAGATCTTAAAACTGCTGCAAAGCACCAGAAATGGAAGGGCAACTCAGTGGTCAGCAGTAAAGCCAAGGATTCAGTCTTAAAATTCTTCAGATCATCCACAAGGCCTGCTGGAATTAAGGCCGCAGCCACTTCTTGGGCCTTTCCCTATGACATTCCTGTCAGAAACGAATGGTCGGACAACCCACATCTGATTCCCATACAACCCTTCAAACATCAGAAACAAAGGGGCACATCAGTGGGCATAGGGGCCCCAGGCTGTAAAATGTTTTAAACACCCTGCCTTTAAAACAGAACATCGGCTCCAATTCTTCAGGAAAATCTTTAACAACAAACTTTTAAACACAACGTTCTGTTGAAGACACACGACTACAATGGCAGTGAATGAAAAATGCGGAGTTGCAGCATGTTTTCAGACTTGATATGTTCCTAATTTCACTTTGCATTGTTAATATGGCAATATGTCTTACTTAATAGAAAGTTTCAAATAAATAAAGAACTTTCCGGTTTAAAGCGCGTGGAGACACACAAACAGCTATTTGCTTTTTTGTTCTGAAGGTTGACTGCACGGTGGACTGCATCACTACCTCTCTTCTTTCTCTGTAAGCAACTACTATTCGAAATCAGATGGGTTGACATTTCACTTCCAGCCACTCCATTTTCCTTAAAGCTGCTTTGTCATGTATGCTCCTTCAAAAATATAGCGATGTCATCGGATGACATCTTAGTACACAGTGTGGTTTAGTTTTTTTGCTCTGCTTGTTCAGTTTTTCCTTTAGTGTTTTTAACATTTATAATGCATCTCTTCCAGTGTCTCATAGTTTCCTTTATCTCTGTGACATTTGCGTTGAAGAAACGCATGTTCCCTTGCCCTGGAACCTGCACTCCCAGTTTCATGTAAGCACACCTTATCCATGGAGACAATGCCCTTGAGATGCATGCAATGCTCATTCCAAACAAGCGCTCCTATTAGTTAACATTTATTAAAGCGCGTAGCTACCCTAAGGCATCCCAGCGCTAGCAGCCGAGCGGCAAGAGGAGTGACGCTTACAGGTTGATGTTCTGAAATAACCATGCTTTCAAGTGCTTTCGAAAGGTAAGATGATGGGTCTCTGAACGTAACTGCAGGGGAAGGGTATTCCAAAGCCTGGCTATGCAATACGAAAAGGAGTTGCCCCCACTTCGTATCTTTTGGATTTTGGGGATGCCGGTCAGGCTCGCGGAGAAGTTTCTTGGGATGATAGAAGGTAATGAGGCACTTATAGATATGAGGACCTTTGCCCATTAAGGTTTTGTGGGCTATACAAAGGGATTTGAATTTGATCCTCTCCAGAATGGGTAGCCAGTGTAGGGTCTTCAGGCACGGCTTCGCCGATTGAGTTCTGGGAGTCCGAAGCAGCATCCTAGCAGCACAATTCTGGGCAATTTGGAGTTTCCTTATGGTAGATTTAGGTGCGCCCAGATATAGTGAATTACCATAGTCCAAGCACGAGAGGACCAGGGCCTGGACCATAATTCTCCTAGCCCCCCTAGGGAGGAGAGGAAGAATTTTCCTCAGCATTCTGAGGATGCCGTGACAAATACCAGCCACTTCCACAGCTTGGTGATCAAATTTTAATGATTTATCAAGCCATACCCCCAGGCTTTTAATCTTAGTCTTTGGAGTGGGTGCAAGTCCCAGACATGTTGGCCATTGCAGTTTGAAGTCCACGTTGGGCAGATTGCCCAAATACATTATTTCAGATTTGTCTCCATTAAGCCTAAGGCAGGAGTGTTCCATCCAGGTTGCCACATTCCCCAAACAGGATTCTAGGTCAGAAGGGGCATTGTGCGGATGATTTAAGAAGACTACCAGTTGGGGATCATCCGCATAGGTGACAATTTTTATCCCGAATGGCAAGATGATGTCCGCCAGTGGCCTCATGTATACGCTGAATAAGGTAGCACTCAGGAAAGATCCCTGAGGTACTCCATACCTCAGGGGTACACACCTGGAGGTGGATTCTCCAGCAAATACTTGGAATGTTCTGCCACTGAGGTATGATTGGATCCATGAGATAGCTCCTCCTGACACTCCTACACTCCTAAGCCTGTTGAGGAGGATGTCAAAATTGACTGTGTCGAAGGCGGCACTTAGGTCGAGGAGAATGATGGCCACTGCTCCTCCCTGGTCAATTATCTTTTTTGATTCCTCCACTATGGTGATGAGTGCTGGCTCCGTTCCCAGAAGGGGACGGAACCCGGTCTGAGAGTGGTGTAGGAGATTATGGGATTCTAAGAAAGTCGAAATGCTGGAGTTAACATGTTTTTCCATGACCTTACAAACCCATGGTAACAGCGATATTGGGCGATAGTTACTCAAGACATCCGGATTTAGGCTCGGTTTCTTCAGAAGGCCTCTCACCATGGCGTGTTTCCAATAAGGTGGAACCTGGCTATTGGTGATGGAGAGGTTTATGACTTCCAGTATTACTGGAAGCACCACCTCTTTGACCGTGCCCATCTGGTAAGGGGGGGCCGGGTCACACGGGGAGCCTGATTTTATCCAGGCAAAGATTTTTAAAAGCGTGACCTGGTCTAGCAGAGGGAATTTCTCAAAGGAAGACCGATAGGGGTCTGGCGGCCTGGTGATATCGGAGAAGTAACGAATGAGGGCTGGGACAGGAGGATCACTGGGACATGGGGAAACAGGAAATGTATTGAATATGGTCTGAATTTTTTCCTGAAAATAATCTGCAAATTCATTACATCGATCTATGGAGATTGTGGTCAGAGTTTCAGGAGCCTGAATCTCTAGAAGGGTCTTTGCTATGCGGAAGATTTCTCTAGGAGTATTGACTGATAAATTGATTTTTGCTTCATAATAAAGAGCCTGGGCATTTTTGATTTCCGCTTGGTAGCATTTTATGGACTCTCTATACTCCCTTTTACTGGTCTCACTGTAATCCTTCCTCCATTTTCTTTCCCGCCGTTTACAGGCCTGTTTGAGCACTCTAAGCTGGGGCGAGTACCACGGCGTTGACCTCTCTCTCATCCTACGGGGGATCTCTTTAACCGGAATCACTTTATCCAGTGAGGATTCTATCCAGTATGTGAATTGTTCTAGAGATAAGGTAGGGCTAGAGTCTAAGATGGGCTTAGAGCTTTTCAGTGCACTTAGACCATGACTCTATCGACCGTTTTGCCCAGCTCCTAAGGTAGACCCTGGGGGAAAGCATAAACTAAAAATACTACTCATTAACTGCAGGTCTCTTAGTAAGCACCAGATTGAAATCCATGATTGTATTCTGGAAAAACAACCTGATGTCTTATTTCTTACAGAGACATGGCTGAATGAGTTCTCTGCTCCCGAGATAGTGCAAGCTCTCCCGCAGGATTACGGTATCCTTAGACAGGACCGCACTAAAAAACAAGGAGGAGGAATAGCGATAATTCATAAATTATCCTTAAACTGCACTATAAACACAGTAGACATAGACCAAAGTGTAGCAGCCTCCTTCACAACACAGGCGGCCGACAATCACACAGTCAATGGCTTTTTGATATATCGACCACCTGGTGTGGCCACTGGATTTATCTCAAGGCTGGTAGAACTAGTGGTTCAACCAGCGCTACGTCACAGCAATCTGACTATCTTGGGGGACTTAAATCTTCACTTTGACAACTACTCTTGTGGGGAAGCCCAGTTTCTATGGCAAGAACTTGCCGCCCTCCAGCTAGAACTTAAATCCACGCACTCAACACACCAACTAGGGCACATATTGGACCCTATTTTCTCCAATTGTTCAGATTTGGAAGTTGAGCCCCCCGCCGTAGTTCCTTGGTCCGACCACCACCTTGTAGCATTTTCCATTCTTTTATCTAAACCTCCCCCTACAGCCAGAACAGAACTAAGCACTACACACAGGAGATGGTCCAGATTTAACTCAGAGTTTTACTCAGGCTTTACAACTAAGCCAACCCTCCTTAGGTAAGGATATCAATGTGGCGAGCAGAGTAGTGGACAAGTGGATTACTGAAGCACTGGATGTGGTTGCTCCAAGGACTTCAAGTGCCCCCTGCAGACGCACCAAATCTGCCCCATGGTTTAATGAAGCCCTAAGGATAGCTAGGAAATCTTGTAAACGCTCAGAGCGCAAATGGAGGACAGATTTTTCGGATATAAATAAAGCTGCCTATAAACTAAATTTAAAGTACTACCACTCCCTTATTAAGAAGACACATGCGGCCTATTACAATGACAGGATAGAGTATGCAGATAGTTCCTCTAGAATATTATTTGCTATTCTTAAAGATCTATCCTCTCTAGAGAGAACTATGGCGCCGGTCCACAATTCGATGGAGTCGTGTAACCAAATTGCCGACTTTTTTGCAGCGAAGGTATCGAAAATATATGATGCCTTCCCTGATGAGGCTCGCAACGGCACCTCCTGCCAAACCGAGAGGGCCCCGGAGTGGGGGGAAAACTGTCTTTCAGAATTTTCCTTCCCTTCCTTGGAAGATCTGAAAAAGGTAGCTCTAAGTATCAAATCTGGCTCCCCAACAGACCCAACCACGCCAAAAATAATCAGCGGAGGGCTAGATACAATACTACCATTTGTGCAGCAGCTGCTGTAAATCTCCTTTCGGGGGGGGGGGGGGAGTCCCAAACATGTGGAAGCGAGCAATCGTTCTCCCTCTTAAGAAAAAACCCACAGCAGATGTGAATCTACTGGAGAGCCTGCGGCCTATCTCACTCCTACCTTACTTCTCCAAAATAGCAGAAAAGGTAGTGAATACACAATTGATTCCACATATTAATCAACACAATCTACTTCACCCTTCGCAATCAGGCTTCAGGGCGGCGTACTCCACGGAGTCTGCATTGCTCTTTGCCACGGAGACTATACCTATGCGTGTGGGCGAAGGCCTGGCGGTTGCACTGGTCCTGTTGGACCTCAGTGCAGCCTTTGATACGGTTTCCCACAAACTACTCCTACACCGCGCCTCAGATTAGATGGATTGGACGGAGTCGCTGTAAAATGGATGACTTCCTTCCTGCAGGATCGCAGTTTCCAAGTCACACAACATCCACATATCTCCAAAAACATTGCTCTCCCTCAGGGGGTTCCGCAGGGCTCATTTCTGAGCTCTACCCTTTTCATTCTTTACATCGCACCTTTGGCGGACATTGTGGAAAAACATGGTGTCACCATTGTGTCCTATGCGGATGACACGCAGCTGGTGGTCTCACTGTCCCATAATTCGGTGAAGGCAGCCAGCAAGTTTGCGGCCTGCCTGGAGAACCTGGCTCTTTGGATGGCAAATAACTGTCTTAGACTGAATGGCAGTAAAACAGAGATCCTGGTGGTGGGGAAGTCTCCCTCCATCTGGTCCTCAGCCTGGTGGCCACCGATCCTGGGCCCTGTTCCTAACCCCAAAAAAGAGGCTAAAAACTTAGGGGTCTAGCTGGATCCTACCCTCTGCTTTAAGACTCACACCAGGAAGGTTGCAGGGAAGTGTTTTGGTACTCTTAAAATGTTAAGGAAAACTCTGGACATTCTCCCTACTTCTGCTAAAAAACCCTGGTCCATGCCCTTGTAACATCTCAATTGGACTACGGAAATGTCCTATATTTAGGAGCAACGAAAAAGTGCCTCCATAGGTTACAATGTATCCAGAACGCAGCAGCCCACTTAGTTCTGAATCTACCCAGGAAAGCTTCCTCTAGGAAAGCTCTTGATTCCTTACATTGGTTACCTATAAATAAAAGGAATCTCTTTAAGGCCCTGTGCATTTGCCACCGCAACTTGCAGGGCAAAGGCCCGCTTTACCTACGGGACCTACTCGTCCCTTACAACCCAGTACGGCATCTCAGATCAACCGGAACTTACTTGGTTAAAATTCCCAAGGTCCAAAGAGCAAGGATGGGCGCGCGCTCATTCAGCTACTTGGCAGCAAAAAACTGGAATGCACTGCCCTTGTTTCTCCGTGCTGAGCCATCGGAGAATCTTTTCCAGACAAGACTAAAAACCTGGCTTTTCCAGCTTTGAGTGCTTGCCGGTTCTCTCCCGTGTTTCCTGATCCATTTACCTTCTCCTTTTTTCTCTCTTTTTCTTTGGAAGAACGGTCTCAGCGCGGGGACACGCCACCTGGTGTAACCAGGCGCTTTATAAGTGATATTATTATTAGTATTATTTGCCTTTATGTATTTATTTTATATTTGTATAGCAGGACCTCCGTCCTGCATAGGTCTTCACATCCATACGCTAGACCACCCTATAGTTCCACAGTGGCTAGAGGGTTCCCATCTCCAGTGCCTCCATAAGCATTGTGCAGTTTCTAATAGGACACAAACCAGGCAAATAAAAGGAGAGTGGGTCATTGAAAACTACACTTCAACTGTAACACACAGGGCAGGCAGCTGATGACCGTGCGCTAAACCGCTATTTATTATAATTTATAAACCAAAATTTTATTAGCAGCAGAGCGAGAGTCAGGTTACACACACCAGGGCACTGACAGACACACTTACTTTGTGGCGAGCTGCTATTCGGTTTACGGGCCGCCTCGTGCCTGGCCGCAATGACTACCGCGGCAAACGCACCACCCAGGCATGAATCTTCAGATTGAATGAATGAATGAATGATCGGTTTTTTGTATAGCACAACGTTCACTCCAAGGAGCATCTTGGCGCTATTGTGGAGAAAGGACATCAGAAGGAATCGGAAAAAGGAGGACTACTAGGTGGTAAAGCTTAGATAAGCGATAACACCATGGGATCTGGGGCAGTAAAAATCCAGGTTTTTAAAAGCTTCCTGAAAGTAGCTTCCGTTTGTGTGTGTCTCAGCTGAGTGGGCAGGGCGTTCCAGGCAGTGGTTCCTAGAACCGCCATAGTCTTTCCTCCCCTAGTCTTCATTTTGAAATTGGGGACTGTTAACAAATTCTCTGAGGATGACCGCAGGGTACGTTGGGTGGTGTATGGCTTGATTCTAGATCTTAAATATTCTGGTCCAGTTGTTCTCATGGCTTTGTAGGTGATGGTCAAACTTTTAAAAAGAATCCTCTTATGGACAGGTAGCCAGTGTAGGATTTTAAGTGCTGCGGCAGAGGAGGAGTCTCCAGGCAGTTTAAGTACCAGCCTCGCCGCAGCATTCTGGACCACCTGCAATCTTTTTACGACCGTCTTTTTTGTTCCCGCATATAGACTATTGCAATAGTCTAGGCACGATAAAACTGCTGCGACCGTCTTTCTGGCAGGCATTGGGAGTAGATTCTCAATCGCAGCACAGTGGTGGCTCTCCTCTGGGCCCTAACGTCCACCGCGGTCCATGGGGTTGGGTCCATCCGGTCGCGGGGACCAACATTGTTAATTTTAAAAATTTACCACGTGGCGGTGCGAGCAGCGATTTCATTGCCGCAGCCTCCCACACAACTTATCATTATGAACTGCAGCCACCTGCTCGCGCCACTGTGGGAGGCAGCAGGACGTCTGCCTACTGAAGTCTCTGTGTATCAAAACTGCCCAGTGAGAAGACACGTGGCTGATTTCTCGGTAGTAGACTGACGTCAGTGAATATAATTAAGTTGGTGCGATTTCAGGAATCCAGGCTAGTGTTACATTGTAGCAGCTCAGGCAGCTGCCGGGAGCTGCATGCACGCTACAGCGCGCTGCCATCAGCTTTAGCTTCACTGTCAGCAATGGAAATTAGCAGCGCCACGGCTTGACAGCCGAGATAGGCGCTGTTATGGTTGACTTTGCATTTCAGTTCGGTGATGCGGATCACTGCACTGAAAGCGTTAGTCTAACGCTTGATGGGTGGTACTTGGCGGGGCTGGGTGCGCATGTCTGAGTTATAAACATCCTGCTGACTCTCCTTTACCTCCTCATTGGATTCAGATGGGGGTGTCCTTCAGCCCAACACCATGATCTGCTTACTGAGCCTGTCTGCCGTGGCGTGTACTTCCTTCCCCGCTGACTCCTCTCCTTAGGGCCGCTAGGTGAACCTATTGCAGGGGATTGTGTTCTGTTCACATTTTGATATAATTCCAGCCAACGCTCCCAGGATTGTCAAAAAAGTGTGATTTGCTATTATGCAGGACTTTCAGACGGGCTGGAAACAGTAAAATATATGTCAGGTTCATGACTTTGAGCTTTCATTTAGGTTCCAGGAATGATCACTGCTGTACTGCAACTTCAAGGTGTAGTCCGGAATAATCATGATGTAGTTGCTGAGGGTCGTTTGCAGAATCACGTCCCAATCTCTGTAGTTAAAGAGCCATAGTTTTAAAGATCTAGCTGGAGTAGCAGGAGGAGGTCTAGCTATTAAGGAGCAATGGGCCCTTTCAACTATGAAACATTGGTACAAATGCTCTTTTGGTATTGATGAGGTTAGTAAGGAAGTCATAAAATTGTTTGAGTTTGAACTCTCATTCCCGTGGGTACACCAACTATACGCAGGTTATTCCACCTGGAGCGGCCTTTAGAGTCTTAGGCCGGTCTTTCAATTCCTGGTACTAAGGAGTTGTGCTACTTGCTGTTGGAGGGTCTGTATAGTGTCCTTTGCTCCGGAGATTCTGCTTTCAGTTTCAGGTACCCTGTTAACAACATTTCAGACGTCTTGTCAAAGAAGTGTAAGATCAACGCTCGCCTGGCAAATTTTGTTTTTCAGAAAAGCATGCCTGTCGTTGATCGCCTGCAAAATAGTAGAGGTAGCATCATCCGATTTATCATCCTTCCTGGGTGTCGAAGTCTTCACCGTTGCACCTTGTTTAGTGAATTTTACAGTGGTGAATTGGCTACCAGAAGCCCCAACCTTCCCCATATGTAGAGACGAAGAACGTGCACGGGGTGGGAGAGGAAAGAACAACAACATAGGAAGACGCAGACTTGATCACAAGAGTACTGGCCAGCACAGCCGGTCTGACACCTACAACAGCAGGAGGGCGCAGGTGGCTTCGATCAAATGTGTGAGTTCAACTATCCCTTGCCACTAATTGGACGATTGGGCCCTCTCCCCATCTAAAGTGGATCTATATTAATTAATGTGACCCACATAAATGGAGATATGTTGAGCTGAAGAGAAGGAAGCGTATGGAAAGGAGCACACCACAATCTCCCAGTGACAGGGCAGTTCTAATTTGTGGCCAGATGATGGAAGGAGATCTGCCTAACCCTCTAAAGTGGTATACAAAGTCGCTGATTAGTTGGCAGTATTGCCCTCGGTGTCCCTCCCAGGTCTGGATTTGTGTCTGTCACCTCCTCCAAGGATGAAAAATCCACTCCAACTATTAGGAAATTCCATAGATCAATATGGGGCCCAAAGTCCGTGATTAGTGGAAGTATGTCCTGCATTACTAACCAGAATACCGACCAAGCGTTTGTGCGGTAGCAACCACACTTGGCCTTGGTGAGTTGCCTCCGATTCTGAGTTTAGGAAACTCAATCCCCCGCCTCCAGTGGTAGGCAAGCTGCCAACATATCGAAAAACTGAACAAGCAGAGCAAAAAAACAAAACCACACTGTGTACTGAGATGTCATCCGATGACATAGGTATACTTTTAAAGGAGCATACATGACAAAGCAGCTTTGAGGAAAATGGAGTGGCTAGACGTGCAATGTCAACCCATCTGAATTCAAATAGTAGTTGCTTACAGAGAAAGAAGAGGGGTAGTGGTTCAGTCAACCTTCAGAACAAAAAAACAAATGGCTGTTTGTGTGTGCCTCTCCACGTTCTTTAAACCGGAAAGTTATTTATTTATTTGGAACTTTCTATTAAGAAAGACTTTTCGCCAAATTAACAACGCAAAGTGCAATTAAGAACTTATCAAGTCTGAAAACATGCTGCAACTTGGTATTTTTCATTCAGTGCCATTGTAGTAGTGTGTGTTCAACAGAAGGTTGTGTTTAAGCGTTTGTTGTTCAAGAGTTTCCTGAAGAAATGGAGCCTAGGTTCTGTTCTAAAGGCAGGGTGTTTAAAACATTTTACAGCCTGGGGGCACCTATGCCCACAGATGTGCCTCTTTGTTTCTGATGTTTGAAGGGTTGTATAGGAATCAGATGTGGGTTGTCCGACCATTCGTTTCTGACAGGAATGTCGTAGGGAAAGGCCCAACAACTGGCTGTGGACTTCATTCCAGCAGGCCTTGTGGATGGTCTGAAGAATTTTAAGACTGAATCCTTGGCTTCACTGCTGACCACTGAATTGCCCTTCCATTTCTGGTGCTTTGCAGCAGTTTTAAGTTCTTAGAGTTTCTTGTTGCTCAAATGGGTGTAATTTATGATATTCATGTTTTCCTGGTCTTCATTGCTTGATTTTGCTCCTGAAAAAATGTCACTCAGTCGTTGAATGTCACTCATAATTACACTGAAATTATGAAAATGTCACACATAAGCAATCTGAAACCTTGGCAGCTATGCACACCTGATCTCCCCACCTTCCCCGGGAGCTTACTGGTGGATATGCCTAATGTTACCAGATTCCTGTCTATGGAACAGGATCTGAAAGGTGAGTGGAAATCTTGTCTGAAGGAGTCAGACCTCCTCGCCTTGAGCACTTTCAAAATTGCTGTCTTTCCACTTACACAGTAGGCAACGGACAAGGAGGAACTATATCCAATACTTATGAACTATGCTGCAGATGTACGGCGCCAGGCTTGCCTACAACAGCCCCCCGCTACATTGACCCTCATTAGATAGGACAGAACACAATTAGAGCCTAAATCGACTAGTACCATTTCCTTTTTAGGTCGAGCCTAGGCAGCTCGCATGCGCTGTCTGCAAGACCTGGTGTAATGGGTATACGGAGTATAATCTCGCCTGCTGCTTCCTGCTGTTTGCCATTGGGTCATTCCCGCGTTGCTCTGCATTCCCAGCCCCCTAAAGGCTGAGGCTTCCGAGACGTCACTTCCGCTGCATGGCAGGCATCGCCCAGCCCCTGCAGCCACTGTTTCCTCATGTAGCGCAATCTTGTTCATGGGCTTCATTAGCCTAGTCCACTCCATCTGCGTGACAGAATGTAAATGTCTTAAGGAAAGGGTGCAGTACCACAGGCTGTTACTAGGTGTTCCTAGTAACAACCTGTGGTACTGCACCCTTTCCTTAAGACATAATATAAGAATTCAATTACTATTTGGCTCAAGGAACGTACGTGAATTTTTTTTCCTTTATTAGTGGAATTTATTTATTTTTCTCACAAAGGCTCCAAAAGATTAAAATGCTTGCGCTTGTTTCTTAAGCCTCATGGTAATGGCATTCCTATAATATGTCTTAAGAAAAGGGTGCAGTACCACAGGCTGTTGCTAGGGACACCTAGTAACAGCCTGTGGTACTGCACCCTTTCCTTAAAACCAAATATAGGAATTCCATTACCACGATGCTTAAGGAACAAGCGCAAGCATTTCTGTGCAATTTGTTTAGGCTTTTGTAGCCTTTGTGATAAGAACAGAAATTCCACTTATTAAGGAAAAAATGCTTGCGCTCGTTCCTTAAGCCTCATGGTAATAGAATGCAAATATGTCTTAAAGAAAGGGTGCTGTACCACAGGCTGTTACTAGGTGTCCCTAGGAACAGCCTGTGGTACTGCACCTTTCCTTAAGACATAATATAGGAATTCCATTACTATGTGGCTCAAGGAATGAGCGTGAGCATTTTTTCCTTCATTAGTGAAATTTATATTTTTATTGTAAAGGCTACAAAAGATTAAAACGCTGGTGCTCGTTTCTTAAGCCTCATGGTAATGGAATTCCTATATTATGTCTTAAGTAAAGGGTGAAGTACCACCGGCTGTTACTAGATGTCCCGGACACCTAGCAACAGCCTGTGGTACTGCACCCTTTCCTTCATGTGGAATTTCTTTCTTATTAAGTATGCTGCCTCTGGCATAATTTTAAACAAAAACCATTAACATTTGCAACACCAATAGCTCACATTTTCACTAATGTGAAACCTATTGCATTGCAAATGCTTGTTTATTTTGTTGTTCTTATTTCCTTAGGTGTAGTTGTATTGAGTGACAGACACTTCTGGGATGGAAGTATGGGATGAGTTGGGTCTGGGGGAATCACAGTTCACAGGTTTTTTTTTGCAATTTATTACAATGCAGGAACAGCAGGGTCATGCAACAATGTTTAGTTTCGAATACAACATGACCAGACAAGACCCAACTCCAGATTCCACCATACACAAACATGTCATGAAACATCAACTGACTCAACAACAAGATGCAGAGGGGAGCTTTTATGCAATGTGTTGTGCGACACAGCCCTGCTCTCCTCTTCCTGCAAGTTACACACTTTAGAGGTAATAATTGCAAGTTCCTAAGACAATATGGGTTCAACAGAGTCTATCACATAGGTTTTACGAACGCTCAAAAGGTGCAGCAATATTAAAACACAAATCATACCCCTTTACGATCGAAAATTCTCAATTAGATCCCTGGGAAAATTCACTATTGTGACAGGGCTGTTACAAGAACAAAGATGGTGACTGCTGAGTGTTTCTGCATCTCTCCCCCCTTTCCAATCCATTACATTCCCTGGCTGAAGTAATGGCGATTAGAACATTGGAATGTGGGGAGTTCCACTGAAAACAATGGAGTAGCTCCGGGCATATAATGGCTGATAGAAGCCTGAAGCTCAAACATTCCAATGTTTATCTTCAAGTGTCTCCCTTTTTAATTTAGAACATTCTACCCTTAGTGGGTGGAATGTTCTAACAGCCTCGTAGCCTGCTGGTGAGGGCTATACTGGTTGCTAAAGGCCCGCTCTCTCGTTTAAAGCCCTTTCCTGTAGCTCGGACCTGTAGCTCGGGTTCAGGGCCTTTGACAACCACAATAACTCTCGGCAGCGGGCTAAAAGGCTATAATATACCCTGAGTAAGCATAAAATTCTCGGGGACTTAAGTGCAGATATGGACAAAATTTGGGTACTAGGCATACAAAACCAATAACTATGAGACGCTCCCCCAAATTATGAGATTTGGTAAGCTCCATGGGTCTCACTGATATTTGAAGAGTTTGGCACAAGTACAAAAGAACATATGCAAATCGCTCCACGACACACAACTTCATTTCCTGTCTGGATAATTTATTTGCCCCACATTTACACACTAAAGAGGTTGTACCAATAAACATACTACCCAGGAGCACATCAGATCACTCCCCAATTTTGCTGACAGTACATAGCAAAGGCTCTGGCCCCTAGGAGTAATTGGCGCTTCACAAACAGAGACCTGGTGACATCTCTCCGAGAAGATGTGGAGGAATACTTCTGAATTAACTAGGACTCAGTTCCCTCACAAGTCACAGTTCAGGAGGCCTTCAAATCTGTGAGAAGGGGAGGAGCCATGGCCCTCAGAGCACACAAATGAGGCCAGCAGGCCCAGATGATTGCCCTTGAGGCAAAGGCTCTTAGGCTTCAGCAGCTGGCGGTAGGTCCTAATGGCACGCTGTACCATAGACAGTTTGAGCTCTCCAAAGCCCAACTCATAGATACATTCATGAACAAAGTCCACCAAATGTGGTTGGGCTCCCTAGGTAAATTATATGAATCCAGGGATAAAAAGCAGGGAAACTACTACACTGGCTAGCCACAGTATACTCAGTCTTGAATTGATACCACACATAATAGATTTTGACAGAAATAAAGTTACAGATCCTCAGGATATAGCAGACACCTTTGCCACTTATTACAGTTCCCTATAAGCTTGCTGTATTCCATCAGATGCTGACCTGGCAAGACCCCTCATAGCAGATAACAGACCTCCCAGTTGAGTTCCTTCATCCAACCCACCAGCAGAACGTGATGCACCCATAATGCCAGACTAAATTGGGCAGGCAGTATCTGGGCTTCATTTGGGCAAAACGTTGGGCCCAAAAGGTTTCCAGATTGAATTCTTTAAATAGATCCTTTCACAAATGAATCACATCTGCATTCCCTATACGACAAAGTGATTAAGGCTGGCCAAATACCCCTAGATCCCAGAGGGGCAACAATTGTGGTCATCTGAAACCCAGTAAACCCCCTGAGTAATGTTCATCCTGTCGACCTATCCCACTCCTCAACACAGAAACCAAAACCTTGGCGAAGAAACCCCCAAACGGGTTGGTCAAGGTTATTTCAACATGAATCCATTGAGACCAAAATGGCTTGTGCCCGGATGTAGGACCAAACACTGCCTCCTGAGACTGTATTTTTTTCTGGTTCGGAGGCACAAACTGATCGTCACATCTTTTATCACTTGATTTAGAGAAAACTTTTTCTGATTTCAAAAACCTTCATTAAGTTTTTTGGCAGAAACAATAAAAAGAATACAAAAAGCATAACATAGGTATGCAGAAGATCATGGTAGTCGTGAATTCATTTAAGGCGTGGGATTTGTAACATAGCTGTCATATACAGTTGATGCAGACTGCCAGGTGGTCAGATAGCATGCTGTGGGGTCGCAATCACTTAAGTAGAGGTTCACTCAATACAAAAATAATAATAAAGACAATAATAAAAATATTCATAAAACTAATAATACAAGCTAAAAAAAATGTAATCATCAAGAGCAGCAACTTGCACAGGCTACAATAGATTGTAGGGATCTGGTGCAACTAATGTGTGTATGATTAATACCACTAGAACCACTATTATGTGCTCCCCAACCTATTCTGGACTAAAGGTGGAGGTTATTCACAGGGGCTTCGTGTTAGCCATAAAATTGTCTAGCATGGACCAAATCGATCTTGATTTTGCTTTTCAGGGTGAAGAATTAGAGAAAGCCTTTGACTATAAGTCGGGGTTTCTGATACAAGTCCTTCATAAGATAAAGTTTGGATTTCAATTCATGGAATGCATTCAGGCCTTATACTCACTACCCTGGGCACAGGTTCGGATGAATGGAACCCTCTCCAACCCATTACCACTCGAGAGGGTCTCCAGACAGTGTTTCCCCTGGTCTCCACTCCTATTTGTACTGGTGACTGAACACCTGACTGAATTGATCAGGATGATGGGTTTAACACCATATATCACTGCATGCAGACAACATGCTCCTCTTCCTCCAGGAACCATACACATCAGGCGCGCGTGTAATGCAAATCCTATAACTCTACATCGACACAATAGGCTTAATGGTTAACTAGAATGAATCCTCACTGGTGTCATCAGCCAAGCAGTCGTTGGGATGCCTTGGCATCCCTAATTTCAGATTCACAAAGGCAGCACAAAATAGTTAGAGATATACATCAATATGCACACTCACCAGGTATGGAACCTAAATATCTCTCTCTTGCTGACACAGCTCGAACACAATATGCAAAAAATGGGAAGTTGTCCCCCTCGTGATTATAGGCAGGATAGCCCTTTTTAAAATGATCACTCTTCACAAATTCCTGTATATTCTATAAAACTTTCCATATAATATCCCACTATCCTTTAATTAATAAACTGAAAGACACCCTATGAAAATTTCTGTGGCTTGGTAAGCAACCAAGGATAGCTTGGGCCAAATGTACACAGGTCACTGACGATGGAGAGTTTGATATGGCGGATGTCCAACTTTACTATTGGGCAACCAAGCTCTCAATCCTTAATGAATGGATGTATTGGGATAGAGAAGACACGACATACAGATTGGAACAACAGTTCTTTCAGGATATTAGTCCAGTACATTTCCTCTACAGTGCCAAGATTTCTAAGGATATCCCAGTAGTCACCACAATAGTTCTAACGATGTTGCGTAAAGTACTGTTACTTATGGCATGTTGCAAACATTTCACACTATAAACCCCATTGTAGCAGAGAGATTGGCTCCTGACAGCTACCACAGCTCCCGAATTTCGGTCATGGGATCTTACCAGAATTTCTACACTGAAAACCATATGGGAAAATAGCACTATGAATCATTCTTAGACCCAAGTAACAAATTCCACCTCCATAACTCCCACTTTCTTAGATTTCTCCAACTTATGCACATATTGGAGCAAATGCACTCCGCACTGAATAACCTTCAAGTTCAGTCCTTTAGAGTCTAAATTAATGATGTACCCACGGGGTAAAGGGGGCACTTTCAGGGTGTACCGTACCTTGGTGACTAATGCCCAGAATCCACTGATTCAATTGTGAGCCAGCTGGGAGGCAGGCATTGGAGAGCTGGGTGACAACGAATGGAGAGAAGCAAAGACGGCTCCCTCACACACTGGCGATCCCATCTAACCTCCAGCTCATTCAGTTCAGTTACTTCCACTGGATTTATCACACCCCAGAGAAACTATATAACATGATAGCAGGGATCTCCTCACAATTTACCAGATGTTACAGCGAGCTTGGCACCTTGTAAATATACCATAAAACCCCACTGGATAAGTATTCAACACATTCTTTCTGGGATCTCTGGAATACCAATAGGCTTAACCTCCAAACTTGCCATTCTAGGACTAATGGTTGAAATGGAAGGGGGAACGCACACTTATTGGTTTGGGGTTTCTGGCTGCTTAAAGAGGTATAGCGAAGCATTAGGGGGCAGAAGCTCCCCTAGTGTGCATGAGTGGAGATGGGGTATGGATAGATGTACGGTAGAATGTATGATATACCGCACGCAGGTGCCCACGAAGTTGAAAGGATTTGGGGGGACATGGTTAGAGAGCTGCATGGTGGGTACCCCAGGATGTGATACCAATAAGTCTAATACTAACGTTGTACTTTAGGTTTCCGGATAATGCTGGATAACTTCTCTTGGAGTCTGGTTGTTGTGATAACAGATGATGGCACCAAATTTGCCCTTTCAAAGGCCTGCTCCTGTATCTTTGTTTTTGATGTCCTTTCCCTGTTTATATTTAAAATAAATACATGTTTTTGAAAGAAAATGTGTAGTAAAAACAAAGATTGAAATACCATATACCCTCTAGAAATATCTGGAACATCTCAGAAATTGATTTGCATCTTGTAAGAAACCACATTAGTACATCAGGGAAGGCACTCTCCAAAGTAGTAATCAAATGCAATGTTACACAAAATACAATCTCAATGAGAAAACCAGGGAATCCCAGAGTTAGCAATGGTGGAAAGCAGCAGGCTTTCCCTCTGAGAATTGTGTGTTAAGGATTTAAGCAGGAAAAAAAATCAACAATAAATTCAAGAAACTAAACAAAATTTGCAAAACTATTAAATAAAACTACTCTTTAATGATTAAAAACAAGACCAAAATGAGACAAACTGGATAAGACAATCGGGAGTTATTTATTTTTTAAAACAATGTCAAAAGAAAGGCCCCAAGGAAAAAACCGGGTGTAATATTTAATGGACAACCCCCTCCTCCCAATACACGTCCACCGGGTCAGGGGCAGTGCCCTGTACCTGTCGAGAAGATTGGGTTGTCCTCTGTGTGCAGCATCTATGATCCAACTTTCAACCAAAATGTCAATAATAGGTAAACGAGTTAGCGCCTGGTGGCGATTCCGTTCGCACTGAGGCGCATTAGCATCCACGCTTTAATTTATAATTACGCACTTTACTACATACTCATCACTGCCATTCAAGAAGTGCTGGACGCAGAAATTAAACATGTGGCAGGTTTTAATTCAGCAGATGACAGGTTAATTCTGAAAACGTATGCCACGCGAGAAACCACTAAAACCAACCCTCCAAAGTCAAATCTTCATTGTGGACAGGTCGAAGTGCAGTGACGACCCTTCACTTTTGCTCGAGATACTTAAGTATTTTAGGCCATTGAAAACAGAGACTTTAGATTCCCTATAACCCAGATATTTGACTAAAAGTTATTTGGTTCCTCGAAAAGCAAATGAATACCAGGCCATCACACAAAAGGTGTGGAAAGCGGGCACGTTCATTGAGACGATTCGAAGCCCATTGAAGTACAAAGATGGACCCCATGGGGCAGAGGCCGTTTCTCGATGAGGAGAAGAAGAATTTTAGGTTGCTGAATGTATTGTTGTCCGATGAAAGATCAACCACAGAATTCATACATACGCTAAACTACAACTACGTTTTTTTTAAAAACAATATTTTAATGATTGTAAAATATTTTCTTTATATTACTAATGAGACTAGACAACAGACCGGAAGCCCTAAATTGTCTTCCAACTTCAGGTTTGGATAACTGAAAACAAGATATTGCACAGTTGTGTTTTATTGAAAACAGCCAGTCCGTCTTGGGTTTTTATACGAGCTACACAATATTTTGGGTGGAGTTCTAAGCCATTTGATGTGCTACTTTATAACGTTAATGTAACTTTGTATGTAGTGTTATAGTAAAATAGTTTTTTATTTTTTAACTTTATAGGCTTGCAAAAGCACACTGCCTGCACAAAGTACTCTTTGAGATTTTTACAAATTAAAATATACATTAGAATATGATGTGGTAACTGGAATATATATTAGAATATGAGGAATTCTGCATAATAATAATAAAATGAAAGTGCATTTTCTATAACACTGGATCATGTGTTCCTATGTTGTGCTTCAAATTCATAGATATTGCGTTTCATTGCGTTTCCTCAATACCCCTGTTGCCTCCAACGGCTCTCAGTCGTACCACAAAGTGCTCTGAAGCTGCCATAAAGCAGCATGTTGGTAGTATGAAAAATAGAGTAATATGTTGGAAACGGTTATTCTCATACATTGCAAATATACACATTACTAACGGGTTATCACCACGGGGCGGCTCCTCCACTATGGTGGAGTGGTTTCGCCGGCCATCCATGGCCGGCCTAACCGACTGTGCACCTTGATATCTCCAGGCTGTTCCCTTGGAGATATCCCCAGTGCTTAGGGCAGAGGCTCCCATTCCCTGCTGGAGCGTGAGACCGGCCCGCTTCGTCCAATCCCAGCACTTCTCTCATGCTGGGAGAAGCGCTGGGATTGGGTGGGGTCTGGGAGCCTGTGCTCCTGGGTATTGGAGTGCCGGTGATCCAGCGGAAGGCCAGGGTTGAATATTTCACAACTGAATATTTCACTGGGCCCATATACATTTATTTTCCAAAAATGCTCATCCACACTCCCTGGTCGATCCGCTGGGGGGTCAAGTTTTATAATTCACTTAGGTTCTGATTAGTTATTTCCCTATAACCACAAATCGGGATAAAATACCATTTCAATGCCTAACTAATCTTCACGAATCAACACTCTTCCTCTGGTCGATGGACCATTAGTTGAGTAAGTTGATGGTGATATTAACAATTTCTTAACTAACTCACAATTCCTAGCGAAATAACCATGGACTGAGTAAAATTCATAAGCTTTTATCTAAAATTTCAGTCATAAAGTTGAACGCTCATCAATTCAGATTTAACAGTGCAAACTCCATCATTCTTCAATGGGAGAGAGAAAATTCATTTAGCAAATACATTCAATTACACAACCTCATTCAACAAAATCAATGCATAAGAGTGGATAGATGTAGAGACAAAAGACATAATAACATACATTTGCAAAGAAATATGCAAATTTTAAGGACAGAATGACATTTACCTAATAGAGATGACCGGAAAAACCAACCCTCTGGCCAAAGGACTGGTGGGGGTCTCCTGACTTAGAATCAGGAGACAAAGACTATAGGACAGGATCAGGACAGGGCTGATACTTACTAGACTCCTCTACAAACCCGACGCATCAGGGCGATTCCCTCTCCTACACTCTCTCCCTCCTCGATATTCTTCCGCAATCTTGAATCTAATCAGGCTGTCGTTTCGGATCTGAATCTTCCCAGACTGCTCTCGCCTCTCTCTCTATGATGATCTTGATGCTCCCTCTCGATGCAGCATACTCGTCTCTCTCTCAGCGTCGATGAGCACCACAACTAACTAACTTAACTTAAGTCACTCTAGTTATAGTCTTTATTTCTACATGTCCCACCCTCAAGTGTTGCAAATTTTACTAAAATATGGAATGATTGGGCGGGGCTAGGGGAGTTTTCATCACACCAGGCTGACATTCATTTTTATTAATGTACTTTTTGTTTGCTAGCCCTTCTCCTTTAGCTCATTCATGTCGTCCTCTTCCCATGCATATATTGTTGCCATTTGTAATAATACATTCAATACAGGCTACGTAGACGAGTGATACATGTCTTCTTTTTCTCATGTCTTCTGTCCTTGATATTTGGCATTCATTCAGCTCCTTCGGTCACCGGGTCACATCATGAATTCACTGAGCATGCGCAACTTTTGTTCATCCATCGCCATTTTCTTTTTCCGTCTAGCTTTAGCAGGCCCGAATGCACACTATTAATAAAAGAATCATAAACAGATGTTATTTTCTTAAACATATAATTCTCACTGTTCACCACCCACTTCTACTCTATCCCATGTTATTATTATCTTTTTGGGCAAAAGCATTAACAGCAGCTTTCTTTTAAATTCAAGCAAGCAGATGCCGGGCACGCGGTACCTCAAGACCACGTGTTAGTCTTTCTTGTGCATGCTTGAGGTTTTCCCTCTCAAAGCGAGTTAGTCACGTTATCTCTACGTAATTCAGGTTTGCACGTGCGCAAAGCATTTTCGTAAATTAAAGCGGGTTTTAGTCGCGTTGCATTTTATTCCACATTAATTTAAGCATGCGTAAGCTTTTCTCCCCATGTGTTGGTGTCTGGTGTATATTAGTTTCGTCTCATCTACAGTTTTAACGATTAGTGAAAGTTAATGGAGGATTGCTCCGAGCAAGTTTTGTTTTCTTGAATCCTTGCTCCATCAATCCCCCCTATGATGGGGTTTTTGAGCCATCATAAAATACCCATCATTACCAAGTGCCAACTTTATTCATCTAGTTTTTAGTGTCTTACTTTCTTTCTAGTAATTCTTCGTTTTTCGCTTTCATGTCTAATTCTTTCATTTTATCATATAAACTTCCTTTCATTTCCTCTAACTCAATCTCTTCCCTTTTTCTCTTTCTTCCCATTCTCTTATTCTTTATTTCGGCCAACATTCTTGCTCTTGTTTTACTTTTGCAACATCTATATGTCATCAGAGCTATTATTGCTATTGAAATTACAGGTATTAGGATCTTCCCTAATAGACTATTCCCTAAAGTGGAAAACCAACTACCTATAGCGGAAATATCTTTACTAAGTCTTTCCCAGACACCGTCAACTTCCAGTTGGGTCAAATCATCATGAATCTTTGTAATACTCTTAATATATCCCTCAATACCTTTACTTTTGTCTGGGATATATGTACAGCAATGTTGGACTTTCAACATGCCACAGACTCCACCCTCTTTTGCCAATAATATATCAAGTGCAAGCCGATTTTGCAAAACCATAGATCTAATTGCAACCATTTCGGTATTAATCATTAAGAATCCCCCAGCAGTATCTGTCGATAGGCGATCAACTATTGTTGACAATTTTCGTATTTTATGTGAATTCAGTATGACTCCAACTGTTGGCATCAGTGCACCAAATATATCACCTACTATTTCTGAAAAACTTGTTCTTTTACTCCGTTTTAGTCCTTGACTTACTACATCCATTTCATTGCTCTTAGTTATGTGATACACTTTTGGAAATACTATTCCAAAATAACTACCATACCATCGCGTGGGCAACCTATAATAGGCATTTTTACCACACACGTAATAAATCCCTGGAAAAACAGGATCAGTTCCACCTTTTAGTCCCCATCCCCCCATCCCCCCATTATTAGGAAGGTATGTTCACATTCACTAGAACCAATGAAAATGTTGTTATAGTCAGTTTTTAGTCTATGCAGACAGAATTTTCCCAATTTCGACAAGTCTAGGGACATTGCAGCATGAGTCTCGCCTTTCTTATAGTCCCCTTCCTTATTAGCCCATGGAGGTACATGTGACTTCTGTTCAACAGCTTTCTTTTGAAAATCCTGCCTTCTTTCCACTACTAAATTTAGAAAATCTTTTTCTTCATCACGCAAAATACATGTTAGATTATTCTTATGAGCATATGTAATGTCTATTGGGGGGGTTGTTAAGAAGAACTCGCCCATAAATTCTGCATCTTTACCACTAAGCACTGGGTTCAGGTTTCTTCGAATAGGGATTTCTGAAAATACTAAATCCATATTCGAATAATAATACTGCAACTTGCCTGTTACATAGAACAAACTGGACACAACACTACATGATACACCACATGTTAAAGGAAGATGGTGCTATGTCACCCCCTCCGAGACAGACAAAGGTAATTTCATGCAAACATAACAAATCACTCACATCCATTGTATCTACGTATTCGTAAAGAAGTTTAGTAAATACATTTAATGATGAATCACTATTTGATTTGTCATGATGATACATGCTCTCATCCATTTGCTCTAAATTAGTGGTAGTTGTTCTTTTAGTAACTGCATTCACTCGATCACTTGTATTAGTGTTATTTCTGTTATTATTTACCATTAGAATAGGTATCACAACAGTTAGCAATAACCACATTAACATTAGTATTAAAACACTGCACAAACAATATTTAACACATCTTCGTTTTAAACTAGATTTTGAATGTTCAGTCACTTTTGTTTCTGCCATTTTTTAGTATTCTAAAATTGATCAATCTAATTTAATTCTTCTATATTCTAAAAAAAAAAAAAAAATATATATATATATATATATATATAAAATCTTTGTGTGATCCCACACTTCAAGAGCTTTTCGTCTTTATTCCCCTTTGTCTTTATTTTCTTTTCTTCTTTTGTTTCTTTTCTTCTTTTCTTTATTTGTTTGTCAATTTTTCACCCTTTGTGTCAAAGTCTTTTCCTTTTAAGGTGGTCTCAATTTGCTTTCATCAATTCCTTCAATAGTGACATTTTCTTGTTCTTCATTCAGGTCAAGATTCTCAAAGTCCTCGAGGATGATATATGTCCATTCAGGAGCCTTATATTTTCTGCTTGGAACTCTCTCTTTTTGATTTTCATAAAGATTTTCTTCTTGATTGTTCTTGCTCAGTTTGACTTGATACTTCATTTACTTGTTCTTGTTCTTTCCCTGTTTTTCTCCTTAAAAAATCTCAGTCCTTTTACTCCACTTGGCCAGTTTTCACCTTTTCTGACCCTTTTTGTTTGTACCTCCTTTTCACCTTCCTCGCCTATTTCTAGTGTTCTTTTATTTTCTCTTTCTTTTAGCTGAACTTGTTCTGAACTCTCTGATTTCTTTCTTTCTGTTGACTGAATTTGTTCTTGATCTTTTAGTCCTTTTTCTAACTCTAATTGAGCTTGATCTGAATTTACTACAGTAGATTCTTCTGTTGAGTGAATTTGTTCTGAACCCGTTCTTTTTCTTCTTTTGATTGAGCTTGATCTGGATTTTCTGTTTCAATTTGTTCTGGTCTTTCAATCTCTTGCTCTTCCTCGGCCTCTACAGCAGTCTCTTGAGACCCAGTAACTGGTGCCCACCCTACTTGACTTGTACTTGGTTGTTCATCATCAATGCATTCTTCAGAGTCTGTTTCTCTGACTTCTTCGACTTCACAACTTTCAGCTTCTGGTTCTTCTCTTTGTTCTACCAGTTGCTGCTCTTGTCGTTCAGGTGGACTTGGGACTCTTTGTGTATGACTGGCATGGATCCAGTTTGGCAAGCCAGCACACTTCACTGCTGTCGTCGTGACCAATATAACTTGATGAGGTCCTTTCCACCTGAGTTCTAAACACTATTTTCTTGTGTGCTTCTTTACCACAACCCAGTCTCCTGGACACAAATAATGAGCTTGATTCGGCTGTGCTGTGGTTGCATCTTCTCCAACCTGGTGAGACACAGAACGTACCAGATCAGCTAGTCCTTTACAATAGTCCAACACTAGATCATCAGTTATATTCATCAGTTTGTTTCCAGGTACAAATGCTTGTCTCATTGCTCTTCCCATGAGAATTTCATGAGGACACAATCCTGTCCTTCTGTCAGGGATGCTTCTAAGGCTCATCAATACAAGGGGCAAAGCATCAGGCCATTTCAGTGAAGTGGATGCACATACCTTCCCTAACCTGGATTTTATTGTGCCATTTAGCTGCTCAACCACTCCAGAGGCTTCTGGTCGATAGGCACAATGTAGTTTCTGCTCAACTTTGAAAGCTGTACAAATTAATCAAATTATCTCATTGTTAAAATGAGGTCCTCTATCGGATTCCAAAGTGACTGGAAATCAGAATCTGGGTATGAGTTCTCTCAACAGTAGTTTGGCAACTGTGAGGCTGTCATTCCTTCTCGTGGGATAGGCTTCTACCCGTCGAGAAAACAGACACACAATGACAAGGACGTACTTCAAACCATTGCACGACGGGAGCTATGAAGTCAAGTTGCAGTCTTGTAAATGGTCCCTCTGCCTTTCCAATTTTTCCCCAACTGACAACCGTTTTTCTACCTGGGTTGTGCTGTTGACATGTCAAACATCGCTGGCAGAGACCCTCTGCAATTAGCCTAAACTTGGGATTGTACCATGTCTGCCTAAAATGCCTAATCATGGCATCCCTCCCAATATGTGTAGCTCCATGATATACTCTTGCCATTTGTGATAATAAACTATCTGGCATTATCGGTCTACCATCTGCACACACCCATACTTCATCATCTGCTCTTCTTGTGCATTCTGATTTGATCCAGAGTTCCTTTTCTTTTGCATCTGCCTCATCCTGTAACTGTCTAACTTCATCCCATGTTTCAAAAGCAGAGAAAAACATTAGTTGGCAATTTGTAACTTCTTTTACCAACCCTCTGTTCAAAGACATTGTATTTCGAGCACAAAATTGTGCAACTTGGTCAGCATATTTGTTGCCTTGTGTCACAATCATTTCCTGACTTATGTGCGGCACACTTGACCACTGCAATTTCTTTTGGCAACTGTAGTGCTTCCAATAGTTCTTTGACATTTTTACTATTCCTGATAGGAGAACCTGAAGAAGTCAGAAATCCCCTTTGCATCCATAATTGGCCAAAGTCATGCAAAACCCCAAAGCCATATTGACTATCCGTGAATATGGTTACTCTCAATTTTTCCCAATTTTGCATGCTTTTGTCAAAGCTATCACTTCGGCTATTTGTGCAGACTTGACTCCTTTTAGACAGGATGCTTCCAGAATAGCAGATACAGTACATACAACATAGGCAGAACTCAGTTCTCCATTTTGTTTTCGCAAGCATGACCCATCAACAAACAATACATAGTCTGATTCTTCCAATGGGACATCAAAAATGTCCGGTCTGGGCTTTGTACACGTTTCTGTCACATCCAAACAATCATGATCAACCTCCTCTTTTATTTCTTCACAGTATGATCCGGCAGCAAGGTTGCTGGATTAACTGTGGTGCATCTTATCACACTTACATTTTCAGCACCCAAGATCACTCTTTCATATTTAGTCAGCCGACTAGGGGTCAAGTGCGGAGTACGAGTCCTTGTTAAAAGGATCTCGACTGAATGTGGCACGTATACCTTTAGGGGATGTCCTATTACAATCGATTCACTCTGTTCTAGACTCACACAAGTAGCAACTACTGCTTTTAAGCAGCCAGGCAATGCCGCAGCCAATGAATCCAGAGTGGCAGAAAAATATGCCACTGGACGTCCTGACAATCCATGTCTCTGGGTTCACACTGAAAGTGCACATCCTTCCCTCTCACAACAGAACAAAGCAAATTCTTTCGTATAGTCAGGCATTCCTAATGCTGGTGCTTGACACAAACAATCTCTCAGTTTTATGAATGCATCCTCACTTTCATCATCCCATTCAATCGGATCTGTCACATCCTTTCGTGTCAATTTTAGTAAAGGCTTTGCAAGCAGTGAAAATCCACTGATCCACTGATGACAGTATCCAATCACTCCCAAAAACATTTGTACTTTCTTAGTTTTAGGCAGACTCATTTGTCAAATCACTTTTATTCTCTCTGGTGTCACTTTTCTAACTCCCCTTTCTATCTTGTGTCCCAAATATTGGACTTCTTGTTGGCAAAACTGTAATTTTTCCGGTGACACCTTGTGTCCACTTTCTGCCAAATGGTTCAGTAAGGCAATTGTCAGTAACACAAGCCTCTTGTGTCTTTGATGCCACTAATAGGTCATCAATGTACTGAACCAAAACCGAATTTCCTGGCATAACCAATGTTTCCAAACACTTTTTCAGGATCTGATTGAAAATTGAGGGGCTCTCCGTGTACCCTTGAGGAACTCAACACCATGCCAAAACACGGTCTCCGAACCAGAATGCAAAAAGATATTGGCTGTCCAGGTGCAAAGGAATCGAAAAGAATGCTTGGCACAAATCAGTCACTGTGTACCAATGTGCATCCCAAGGTATCTGATAAATGATCACTGCTGGATTTGGTACTACTGGACAACAGGGTACTATCTTATTACTTTTCCTTAAATCTTGCACTATCCTATACTTGCCACTAGGCTTTTTAAGCCCCATGATTGGCGAATTACAAGGACTGCTCATTATTTCTTTCAAAATGCCTTGTTCAATCATCTGATCAATTACTGGAGCAACTCCGGCTTTTAGTTCAGGGCTCATTTTGTATTGGGGTATGTTCGGGTAAATTGCACCTTCTTTCACCATTATTTTAATTGGGTCTACATTTGCCATCAGACCAATTTCTTTTCCTGAAAAATCCCACACATCTGGTCTCACTGTGTTTTTCAGCTCATCAGGTAAACTGTTTTCAGTAAGAAGCGAAAACATCTCATCCACTTCCGTTCCTTGTTTCGCTAATATGATTTTAAAAGCAATATCTTCATCAGGTGTTTGGGAAGCAATACAATCAGGTGTACAATAGATGGTACAGTTCATTTTGTACAACAAATCCCTCCCTAACAAGTTTACTGGACTTGAATCACACACCACAAACCGATGCATGTCTTTGAAATTCCCAATATTCACTTCTATTGGTTTAGTGACTGGGGTTTTTAATTGCTTATTTGAGACTCTTACAACTTGGATAGTTTCTCCTGAGAGGGGTAGGTATGGAATTTCTGCTGCTCTCACAGTAGAACAGGTAGCACCAGTATCCACTAGGAAAGTGATGTCATTACACTTTTCCATCAACATATGGACCTGACTGATCTACCGCCAAACATGCACCAAGCACGCATTCTTCCTCCCCCCTCTGGCACCGTCATTGAGAAGTGTCCGAATCACTCTCACCACTTTGCATCCAATATTGTTGAACCGTTTGTGTATTCTTACCACTCTCTCCACGAAATCCGGTGTTCACACTGTATCTCTGCACCTGAGCGTTCACATGGTTGAGCATAGGTGCTTGTGGCACCTGTAATTGTGGAGTAACTACCTGTTGCTGCTGGTTCACAACCACCTCATTCTGCATCTGTGGATTTAAATTTTGATTTACCCCATTACTCTGTTGAACATTTCTACACTCATTCTTCCAATATCCATGCTTTCCGCACGCATGACAAGGATACTTCTTTCTCGCTTCTTCTCTACTCATTCGCCCTTTTCCTTTATTTCCATTTGACCCTTGACTATTCTGATTCTGATCGTTCGACTGATTATCATTTTGAGAACCAGAATTTGCCTCTTGGTGTTCTGCTAGCTTCACTTGTGCTCACATCATTTTCTCTTTCAATTTCTTGTCTTTTGCATCAATATCATCACTACAATACTTCGCATACTTCAAGATATCATCAATGGGCTTACTCTGCCAACAAAGCATATGTTGCTGAATCATCAGACTAATTTCTGATCTCAATCCATACACAAACCTATACACAAAATGTCCCATATCCTTATCACCAATATTTTCAAATCCACTATACTGCTTAAATACTTGCAATAGCCTTTCGTAATACCTGTGCACTGACTCTTTTGGTTCTTGAGTTGTTCTATCTATTTTAACCCAATCTGTTTCTTTTGGAGGAATTTTCCCTTTCAAGAAAGTAATCACCTGTTGATACTTTTTCATTACTTCTTCTGCAGGCGCACTTGTCTTTGCGTCTCTGGGATACTCTTCAGTTGGCCAATCAACAGTAATTTTACATTCTGTCCACAAATCAGTTGGTACCACTATGTCAAACAGGCCATCCAAATCTTTTAATAATACTTTTGAAATTTTCACAAACCTCTCTACCTGCTTGTACCATTCAACTGGTTTCTCTCTTAATCTGGGGAAATCATTCGTAAAAGACAAAATATCCTGTCTAGACCAAGGAACATGAACATATCCACCACCAGGAACTTCTCTCATTGGACACACTCTTTCAACCTGTTCTGTCTCTCTTAATGGAAATGCAGATGTTTCCTTTGTAGCTGACTCGTCCCTTTTTCTTGTCCATCTGCCTCTCCATCGGTCTGCATCTCCCCATTTCTTCAAAATATACATTAATTCTTTTATCTGTAATCTCCTTCCTGACGCATTCAAACTTTTTAAATCCTTCTCAGTAAATTCTGACCTATATGGTTTTTGCAATATTTTCGATTTTTCTACATCTATTCCAAATTCTGAAGCCACTTCTACTATCTTCTCATGAAGATTCTTTGCTCTCCAGGTTAGACTTTTACACAAAAACAATTCCTCATCTCCATATGAACCTAATCTGTCTGAGCCTATAGTACCAATAATCATTTCTTCTAAATCCACTTTCAACTTGCCTACATCTATATTTGGTGTTTGGGGTTTTCTCTTGTCTAATCCTTTGCCCACTCCTCTAGGTCTTCTGGTGAAAATCCTTTAGAGTTCCCTGCTACTGGAGAGACAATCGGTTCTTTTCTCCTTGTATTTACTGGTGAGGTTCTCTTCGGGGTTTCAGTCACCGTTTCAAGATTAGGGAGATCTAGTAGCGAGACATTCGAATCACTCTCACTAGTTTGATCTTCTAACATTACTGCCTCTTTCCTAGCATTATTCTGTGGGACTGTCACTGTTTGTAATCTCGGGGTGTCTCGTTTATCCCCATATAATGGAATAACAGGGCCAATTGTTACTGGTACTGTCAATGCTTCAGCATTCAAACCTAACTGATTTATTTTCTGAATTATCTCTTCTTTTGTCTTATTCAACGCATTCCTTTCTTTTTCCTATAATACTCGGGTAACTGTTGGATCATATAAAACCTGTGGAACTAATGGAGTTCCCATCATTGGTGCACTTGGAGTTGTCTCTCTAGCATTTTCTTGATAAGGGGGAGGTCTTTTAACTAAAAGGTCCTCTAATAACTCATCATCAGATTCATCACATCCTGTTCCTGTCATACCTATGTGTTTCAATTTTTCTTTACACTTACTCCCTACTTGATCCTCAGCCATCAACACTGGATACAAGCCTTCCGTTACTACAGCTCTTCTCCATCTTTTCATCTGATCTCCTCGAGTATCAAACGGATATCTGGGTAAAAACCCTCTATTTATTCTGCTACCTCCTCTGTATTTCTCTCGATCAAATGCCTCAACTTCCCATTCCTCCAAAGCTTCATACTGCGTTAACCTAGGACTTGGTTCTAATGAATTCATCCAATTTCTCAAATTCTGAAGAATCCTTACATTAAACGTACCATGTTCAGGGAAAGCTAGAACCCCATCTCCTTTCATGTACTCTACCCAATTTTCCAACCAGACACAAGTATGATATCCTTGTTCCATCATCATAAAGGAAGCAGGCGTGTTAGGAGGTGTCATAAGAATTCCTTCTCTGGTTACTACACGTTTATCTTTTTTAAAGAAACTCTTGATTTTATTAATCAGCTTCATTCTTCCGATCCCTGTGACTAATTGTTTCAGCGGGCAAAACCTTAGAGACTTTTCCGTATTTTTCACGTCTCCTATTTGCCAACACTTGTCCTATACCAGCCGGACTCACACCAACAGTCCAATCAGGGCTCACTACATATTCTCTTCCGCAACCAATACCAGCGTAGTTCTTGTCTACCAGCCAATCAGAGCTTTCAACACACCCACTTGTCTGACCAATGCCAGCGCGGCTCTTTGTGACGTCAGTATTACTCCTACTACTGACCCTCCCTTTACAATGTGCACTTGTTACACGCCCGCTGTCTCAACCAATACCAGCGCGGCTCTTTGTGACGTCAGTAATATATAATTAAATAAATATATAATGTAATATATAATTGTCCAAGCCTAATCACTGTTAAAATGTAATCCTGAGCGAATTTGCAATTTGTATATATATATATAACTCTAACCACTAGTATATGTAGTAGACCGTTGTACTTACTACCATTCCTATGTGATTTTAGAGTTTATCTGTTTGTATCTCTTCCTTGAGTGGCTTTACAACTTGTACATTTGCAATTTTTTTCTGTTTGTATCTCTTATGTAACTCATGTAATCCAAAGTCCTTTTGTAACGCAATTGGTTCTTTTGTAAAGCGCTCTGACACCTTCGGGTAATGTTCGCGCTATATAAAATCACATTAAATAAAATAAAATAAATAAAATAAGTATAACTCCTGCTACTGACCCTCCCTTCACAAGGTAATACGAAAAGTATTTTCTAAATTTTCTTTATAAGTTTCTGTTAGTAAAAACAGCGCTACTCTGTCTGCTCCGCTAATCCAAACATAGTTTGTTCACTCGCTTCAGAGAGAAAATACTTCCTTACACTACGAGTAAAAACCGCTGTTTACTCTTCACTTAAGCTCGGGGAGGACCTATTACTCCTCTAGGGATACTCCTCCTTTGGGTAAGGCCAAAGTTTCACAGGTGGACCCTTCGCTATCACTCACTCTCTGCTCTTATACGATATAGCCCCTAATATAACACCTACAGCCCTCCGTAGCTTTTAGGTATTATGACAACAGACGAGTAACCTTCTGCAGTGTGATTTCCTTACCACACTCTTCTAAATTCCATTCTCGGGATTCCCAGGTATCTCCATACCTGTATTTCCAGACAACATAAAACGTGACACTAACTCAATGTTAAACATGTAGTTAATGATCAATAATCAATAGTCAATCACCAAACGTAATCAATAATAACCATAACTGCTACCAGAATAACTGATCCAGCGGAAGGCCAGGGTTGAATATTTCACAACTGAATATTTCACTGGACCCATATACATTTATTTTCAAAAAATGCTCATCCACACTCCCTGGTCGATCCGCTGGGGGGTCAAGTTTTATAATTCACTTAGGCTCTGATTAGCTATTTCCCTGTAACCACAAATCAGGTTAAAATACCATTTCAATGCCTAACTAATCTTCACGAATCAACACTCTTCCTCTGGTCGATGGACCATTAGTTGAGTAAGTTGATGGTGATATTAACAATTTCTTAACTAACTCACAATTCTTAGCGAAATAACCACAGACTCTGAGTAAAATTCATAGCTTTTATCTAAAATTTCAGTCAAAGTTGAACGCTCATCAATTCAGATTTAACAGTGCAAACTCCATCATTCTTCAATGGGAGAGAGAAAATTCATTTAGCAAAATACATTCAATTACACAACCTCATTCAACAAAATCAATGCATAAGAGTGGATAGATGTAGAGACAAAAGACACATAATAACATACATTTGCAAAGAAATATGCAAATTTTAAGGACAGAATAACATTTACCTAATAGAGGAAACACCAACCCTCTGGCCAAAGGACTGGTGGGGGTCTCCTGACTTAGAATCAGGAGACAAAGACTATAGGACAGGATCAGGACAGGGCTGATACTTACTAGACTCCTCTACAAACCCGACGCACCAGGGCGATTCCCTCTCTTACACTCTCTCCCTCCTTGATATTCTTCCGCAATCTTGAATCTAATCAGGCTGTCGTTTCGGATCTGAATCTTCCCAGTCTGCTCTCGCCTCTTTCTCTCTCTCTATGATGATCTTGATGCTCCCTCTCGATGCAGTATACTCGTCTCTCTCTCAGCGTCGATGAGCACCACACCTAACTAACTTAACTTAAGTCACTCTAGTTATAGTCTTTATTTCTACATGTCCCACCCTCAAGTGTTGCAAATTTTACTAAAATATGGAATATGATTGGACGGGGCTAGGGGAGTTTTCATCACACCATGCTGACATATTCATTTTTATTAAGGTACTTATTGTTTGCTAGCCCTTCCCCTTTAGCTCATTCATGTTGTCCTCTTCCCATGCACATATTGTTGCCATTGTAAATAATTAATTCAATACAGGCTACATATACGAGTGATACATGTCTTCTTTTTCTCATGTCTTCTGTCCTTGATATTTGGCATTCATTCAGCTTCTTCGGTCACCGGGTCACATCATGAATTCACTGAGCATGCGCAACTTTTGGTCATCCATCGCCATTTTCTTTTTCCGTCAAGCTTTAGCAGGCCCGAATGCACACTATTAATAAAAGAATCATAAACATA
Source organism: Calotriton arnoldi (assembly GCA_963921515.1). Taxonomy (NCBI): domain Eukaryota; kingdom Metazoa; phylum Chordata; class Amphibia; order Caudata; family Salamandridae; genus Calotriton; species Calotriton arnoldi. The sequence goes on along the minus strand of CAWUFW010009326.1, from coordinate 493,733 downwards.
TGTTATTTTCTTAAAAATATTATTCTCACTGTTCACCACCCACTTCTACTCTATCCCATGTTATTATTATATTTATGGGCAAAAGCATTAACAACAGCAGCTTTCTTTTAAATTCAAGCAAGCAGATGCCGGGCACCCGGTACCTCAAGACCACGTGTTAGTCTTTCTTGCGCATGCGTGAGGTTTCCCTCTCAAAGCGAGTTAGTCACGTTATCTCTACGTAATTCAGGTTTGCACATGCGCAAAGCATTTTCGTAAATTAAAGCGGATTTTAGTCGCGTTGCATTTTATTCCACATTAATTTAAGCATGCGTAAGCTTTTCTCCCCATGTGTCGGTGTCTGGTGTATATTAGTTTCGTCTCATCTACAGTTTTAACGATTAGTGAAAGTTAATGGAGGATTGCTCCGAGCAAGTTTCGTTTTCTTAAATCCTTGCTCCATCACCGGGAGCAGAGGAGCAGCGCAGTACAGGAGGAGACGATCGCGGGGGCCGGCTGCGAAAGGTAAGTGTTTTTTTTTAAATTATTTTTATCTCCACTCTACCACCCCCTCCCCCAGGTCTGATTGGCAGCAGCCGCCACTGGTTATCACTTTTTATGATGGAGATGGAAGAGTGCTGGAGTTTGGGGGTTCTGGCCGCCTTCAATTGCTTCATTCTATAGCACTTGTGTCCCTACATATGTTGCCACCACTGATAATGTCTGTTTTGTAATATAGTAGGTAACGATGAGGCAATGCTGCTAGTGTGCTCTGCCCCACGTTCACAGTGTGATTTACAGCACCGGCAGAGAATGCAAAATGGCCGATCATTAGGCTGTTCCTGATGGGTAATAATTAAGTTGTTGGCCTACTACTCTCAGTCACACTGTGATAGTCTGTGCAAAAGCAGCATTGGGTCTATCAAGCTGCCTTGCAGATCGAAGAGCTGGTGGGTTGCTGGTGCGGTCCAGCAGTGGGACCGCGAGCCAGGACAGGAGATATTGGAAGAGACAGTCAAGTAAAATCATGTATTTATTAATGCATGGTGACCTACTGTGTATTTCTTTGACTGTGCATGACAGAGAGACATGAGTGCACTGTAAAATTTGGAAAATATTTCACTGTTTTCGGTGGAATATGGATTTCATCATCATATTAACAGCCCCAAACCACACTGGAGAGAGAACTAGTAGGATTATGCAGCGTGGTAGGCCAATCTATGTAGCAAAACGATCTGAATTATGGGGCATCAAATGGCAAATTTTGCAGCACATTCTGTGACAGTGTTATTTTCATTCATTTAGCTAGAAACATTTTGTAAAATCTGCAAATTATGTGGCATTCTAATTCCAGCCAGTGCCCATTGTCTGCTGTGTATTGAGGTAAACAGCGTTTTCAAGCTAACTACCCCAATAATAAACAAGTAATATAACAATACATAGTGGGTACCACATGTGAAATAGTCTTATATTGTCATCCCGGGGCGTTGGTGATATTTACAAACAACTCTGCCTTCACCTTTATGGTGTCACCAGTACCCCTTGATGGCAATATTGGCCCTTATTACATGGTTACATGCTATGTATCCTTTCTCTCGATCTACATACATGTGTGTGTGTACAGATTATTTACTCACGTATATCATTTTGAACAATGTTGTCCCGGTGGAGCAGTGACTTAAAGCAGCGGCCCTCATCCTCCTGGACCTGTCAGCCGCCTTCGACACGGTCTGCCACCACATCCTCCGTACACGCCTCCACGACGCTGGGATACAAGAGAAAGCCCTGGACTGGACCACCTCCTTCCTCTCCGACAGAACACAGAGCGTCCGCCTCCCCCCCTTCCGCTCTACAGCCACCGAGATCATCTGCGGCGTACCCCAGGGCTCATCCCTCAGCCCCACGCTGTTCAACATCTACATGGCCCCGCTCACCCACATCGCCCGACTGCACAACCTCAACATCATCTCCTACGCCGACGACACCCAGCTGATCCTCTCCCTCACCAAAGACCCTCACACAGCCAAAACCAACCTCCACGAGGGAATGACGGCCGTCGCCGACTGGATGAGAAACAGCCGGCTGAAGCTGAACTCAGACAAGACGGAGGTCCTCATCCTCGGATCCACCCCCTCGGCATGGGACGACTCCTGGTGGCCTACCTCGCTAGGAACGGCTCCCAAGCCCACCGACCACGCACGCAACCTAGGGGTCATCCTCGATTCCACCCTCTCCATGACCAAGCAGGTCAACGCCGTCTCCTCCTCCTGCTTCAACACCCTCCGCATGCTTCGCAGGATCTACAAGTGGATCCCCACCGAAACTAGAAGGACGGTCACCCAGGCCCTCGTCAGTAGCAGACAGGATTACGGAAACGCCCTCTACGCAGGAGCCTCGGCGAAACTCCTCAAATGGCTCCAACGCATCCAGAACGCATCCGCACGTCTGATCCTCGACATCCCGCGCCGCAGCCACATCACACCCCACCTGAAAGACCTACACTGGCTCCCCGTCAACAAGAGGATAACCTTCAAGCTCCTCACCCACGCACACAAAGCACTCCACAACACTGGACCAACGTACCTCAACTGCCGCCTCAGCTTCTACACCCCCACCCGCCAGCTCCGCTCCGCCGACCACGCCCTCGCCACTGTCCCCCGCATCCGAAGAGCAACCACCGGCGGCAGATCCTTCTCCCACCTCGCCGCCAAGACATGGAACACCCTCCCCCTCCACCTACGGCGGACGCAGGACCTACTGACCTTCAGGAGACTCCTCAAGACCTGGCTATTCGAACAGTAGCAGCATCCACCCCTCCCCTCAGCGCCTTGAAACCCTCACGGGTAAGTAGCGCGCTTTACAAATAGATTGATTGATTGAAAGCCAGGGAGGGCTGGGACAAAGTCCTTCGTCTTTGAGGGTTCTGAAAGAGCACAGATGAGGGCTCTGATTTTTTATTCTTGAAATTTTAGTTACTTTCAGTGGAATCAGAGGTCAGGAGATGGTGTCCAGTGCAAAATGGAGGTAATTTGAAATCAGTGGTTGCGTAGTGTTGCGAGTGATGTAAGGATATGAGAATGAGTAGCAGGAGTGGCACTGTAGACACAGCTGCCACGTATATCACTTCCGTTGAGGCCAGTGGTCCTCTCCTCTTCTCCCCTCACTCTATCACTACCCCCCACTCATTTATACCCTGCCCCTCAATGAACATCTGCCTCCATCTGGCTTTGCTCCCCATCTCCAATCCTGGAAATTTGTTTAAGACAGGACTAACAGGGGGAAGTGCAAATCTCACATCATTTTTATGAGGTAATTCTGGGACACCCTTAGGTCTGATTTTGGTAGAGTGTTGTGTGCATCGGTGAAGGGCACTATATCACCAGTGAGGGTTTGCTGCGCTGAGCAGGTGTTTGTGCCTAGCCATGCCTATGATAGGTTGCCTAATTGAATAGCCAGGCAACCGCGGCCGGTGCAGGTACGAGTGGTGGGGCGGTGGGGGGAGGGGAGTCGACGGACGAGGGAGAATAAAATAAATAAATAAAAACACTTACCGAGTCGGCAAGCGCAAGGAAAGTGTTTTTCTTTTCTTTTATTCTCCCTTGTTGTCGTATGTCGACCCCCACCCCCTCTCCTTGCACCACCGCTCTTACCTGCACCGGCCGCGGCTGTACCCAGCTCTTCAGCTTCTTGCAGAAATCAAGAGGAGGCGGCTCTGATGTGGAGTGGGAGGTTGTTCCACATGTTAGGAGCAACTCTTGAGGTGGACCTTGAGACAGGTCCTGGCTATTGGTCCAAGGAGGACAAATTTCTCAGCAGAACCAATACACAGAGGCCCGGTTCGTAAAGAACTCCAGGTTTGGACTGGCCTATAGGGCAATCAGGCAGTGCCCAACGGGCTGGTCTGACAGATCAGTGTGTGGGCTGGTTTTAGCTGTTTGTGGGTCTATTTTATGGTCTGCTGTTTCGGTTTTTACTGTGAATTTGCCGGATCTTAAAACAAACATCACCTGGAACATACTCAATCCACGCAGTCTTCCATACGTTGTAAACACTTATACTGCGCTGTCTTTACAAGTTCAGAACTGCCCCAAGTTACAAACATGGCACTTTTCTTGCTTTCTAATTCACTTATGCGGGCCACTTTTACTATGGTGCTCGGGCCTTGTTTCTGTCCCAGTCCAGCCCTGTGGAACTCCAACATTATCACTTATGGAGTGCCTGATGTGCAACCAACTGTGTATCAAAACCATGTGTTGGACTACTACAAACCCCCAGGACAGTCGAACACATGCCAGAAACACACCTGAATCTCTTGTGAACATGTCGTGATTTTGCGCAGATATGCTAGCAGGCTGTCACGTACCTTGAAAATATTTCTATGCATTTCATTTCATCGAAAGTGCTCCGGGGCGCGCTCGCACATTACATTCCTAACAAGTCTTTGTAAAATGTATGTTGATTCACACAACTTTTACATCTGTGCAGTGTCTCGTCATGACTGCACATTCCTAACCATAGCGCCGATGGCCTGCACGCTTCATTTTTGACCCAGGCCATTTGAGTATATTTCAGGATTGTTAAGTGGATATGTTTCAGTAATTAACACAACTGAGAGACAGCCGCGGCCATCTCCAATATTCAAGCAGAAACATTCTGAAGCAACGTAGCTTCGTTTATAATGAGCTCTTAATTCCCGAACTGCAGTGGAATGACTATTTTTCCCCTAAGGACCCCAGATTGGTATTTTGCTTTCATTAATTAGGAAATACATTTGATAATAATCATTACAACAGACTTTGGGAGCATTGTGGTCTCGTCTATGTGTATTTCTGTCTGGCAACCCTCTTTCTGCTATTTCTAAGGCAGAGTAAATGACAGCAGCGCATACAGGCGTTAAGTATCAACAAACCGGTACATTCCACCATTGTACTCTACTTTCCTTAATGACGTCACCTTTGGTCACTCTTAGATACACGGCTCCCTGCTTCCGTTTGTGTGCGTCCACGTCACATATTGATTGTGCAACAGTTACAGGCTTTGCGCCGGCGAAGCAAATGCTTCTTTATGAAGTTTAACATTGCGCCATTTTCTTTGGTTGTCACGCCCCGGAGCACACGTGTGGTGGGCAGGTGCGCCGCCCCGCTGCAGGCATAGTGCGCTACTGTTGCTGCAAACTGCATAGATGGGGGACCCGTGGCTCTGTGGAACGGCGCACAAAACATCAGCTCGTCATAGAGCACCAAAATTGTGTCTGCGACGTACCACATTATAGATGCACCGGAGATCCGTCCTTTAGCATGCTCACAGTAGTCGTGGCAAGCGACCCGCTGACTGTGCGTTCATTATTTAAATAGTGATAATGTACTCATACATGTTGTGTTATTAATAGACACCGGATGTTGTAAATCCACGCTAGGTCAACATATACCTAGCTGGGACTTTGAAATACATAAATGCAAACACATTTATTTTTTACAATCAAAAGTCATTCACGTTAAAAATGGCCAATTTGTAAACAACAGATTTTTAGATGTGCAGTGCGACTGTACCTTGTGATCATAAAAGGCGTCAATGAGTGTAATGAAGCGCCGAGCTTGCGTTCTCTTGGCCATGGTGAGCAGAGGGATATCACGGATAAAAACCGTGTCAAAATTGCTGCACATTTCCAAATAATCACTGGCCCCGACCGCCTGCAATGAAAGAATGAGTTGGTAAAGAAGAAGTAGGGTTACCTGCTTATTTAGCCCCCCGCACCTCCACCACCAGGCAAGATGTAAGCCTGGTCCCACCACAACCCTGACCCAATCAAAACCCTATGAACAGCTCAGCTTTCTCCAGCACTCCCGAACAATACAACAGGCTATCAACTATGTGGGACGCCGCTGGCAGAATCCACATATCAAACACAACAGTATGCCTGGGTCTAACAAGTAATGTTCAGTTATTAGAGATTAGCCGACAGTCAATGTTTCTGACAAATACATAATTTGGAAAGATTCCTTTTCCAAGGACGAAAACCCTCACCCACCATAAGGTGGAATGCTTCATCATAGGGCTCCTCCTCACACCACAATAATAGTTGTAGTGTGCGCTACAACTTCTAAAGTAGGAGGAGCTCTCGGATGTTTTATGTCCTACCAAATGTGAGTAAAATGTGTGGGTGAGATGTGCAGTGTGTTAAAAAGTGAGAAAGTGAAAAGAAAACTGACACAATCAGACTCTAAACTTTAATTCGTCTGTTAGGGACAGAGTTAAAAACAGAGTGAGGCAGGGAAAACTGTATGTAGATCACTGATTAAATCTTCTGGGTCAACATGTTTCTGCCCTAAAGTAAACCTACAACAAGGTGTAGGGGCATTCATCGGGACCTATATCAATCGTTCTGCTATAGGATGCAACTGTGCAATGGTGTTAAAGAAAATACAATTTGATGTGCAAATGGTGGTCACCAAAGAATAGAGGAAATCCACCTCCTAGATACCTGCAGAAAAGTAATAATCGGTCTGAACATTATGCAAAGAGACAAACTTGATGGCATATACCAAAAAGTGTGCCTAACCGTGTACACATAATAACTGCACCCCACAAACATAGTGAACAACGCGTTTTCCTCCTTGTGCCTGGTAACAATAATGCCACAAACATATGAAACCAAGTGAGTATGTTCATGATATCAATCTTTACCCGCAATACTCGGGCTTTCTTGCCTCCTCTCGAGGCTAACCCTGGAATGAGACTCAGGGCTCGGGCTCAAGAGCACATACACTTTACAAGAGACCTATATTATTACCAATTTCAAATCTACAGACTTATAGACTCATTAAAACTAAATATTTATAGGGGAACTGTCTAATTTCTCACTGGTCAATTCATTATGTCATCTTAATATATAAAAGTGAAAATCAAAAATAGTATGTACTGCTCCTTTCATATTTGGTAAGTAAGATAATAATGCACCAGCTAATAAAAGTGAGGGACAGTGTAGTCCAAAGTCCATGTTGAGTAATAACCATCCTCTTACTGAAATCAGGGGCTAGTCCTCAGTCAGAATCAGTCACCCAGGCATCTTAAAAACAACTTAAAAACAAAGAAGCTGAGGGCTAGATCACCCGCAGGACAATACTTCCAGGAAATAGGCAACTCGATCACTCGCCAACTGTGACCACCAGTGTGGCTATAGCTTGCCAGGTTTGAGGACAGAGAATACCTGCGTTTTCACCTATTTAACAACAAGCGAGATGGAGCAAAAGTGTCAATCATACATGCAGCGATGTAAAATCTGGGAAAGTCAGGAAACTTAGTTTTATGCCATTGTGGGTACAGTGAGTAAATCAGTTTGTCAGTAATTAGGCTGTTAAAAAACATCTGTACAATCACCTGACTTATGGCACTAAAATAGCAAAAAATCCTATGAAAAAAATACAATGATCCAAAATCTAGAGCAATATCCTCGGCTGATTCACAAGGGAACAAATCCTTAGTAATGTTTTCTATCCTACATGAAGTTGGGAAATGTAGTCCAGAGGATCTATCGGATCACAAGAGTAAACGCCCCTACCCTGACCTGCAAGTGCTTCGAAAATGTAAAAACAATGTACAAAAAGACCAAAATGAGTACCAAAATGTCCAAAGGTCAACACTAGCTGTCTCCATATTAACAATATGGGGGCCCAGTCATAATATTAGAAACTCGACTGCATGAAAAAGATGTCTAATATTTCTGCACAAAAATGTTGCAGCAAAGAGTGGGCCAAGTAGTTTAATGACATCGATCAATGTAAACTATCTATGGTAAAGTGGTCCAAGGAATATCATCATTAAGCCCGCAGATGTGATTCCTCAATCTTAACACCCATTCATGTTCTTTTATAAATAGGAATAGTGTCACATCATGGTACTGTGGGTTTGTCCATGATAAGTCATCTACTGTGTGTTAAGTTTGTAGATAGTGTGCCGTCTAATGGCACTGCGATGTTCTGTAATGCGTACCCTAATCTTCCTAGTTGTCACGCCTACATAGCAGAGGCCACAGGGCCATTCAATCATATAAATTAGTTTATCGCTGTTACAATTAGTGTGTTGTCGCACTCCCAAGGGGTAGTCAAACCTATCTCGAGATTTGTGTTGTGCTTTGTATAGCAACCTATCCCACAAACTCCACAAAGGAAATGACCCTTTACAGGAAGTAGCATCTATAAAGTCTCCTGACTGGTTACACGTGGAGACAAGGGTCTCGTGTGTAACAATTTATCCCTCAAGTTCTGACTACATTTGAATGCAAACAAAGGTTACTGTAATGTCAGACTGCCTTAATTCAACATGTGGCAGTTATTACGTATCACTCATTTTAAAATTGTAGAAAGACTGCAAAATGTACTAACGCACACTAGTCTGTGATGGTTTTTGGTCTGGTTTCTAGTAAGGCTGAGCGGTTGTTATTACTAAGGTTCTAAAAGAGGACCTATACCAGAAACCATCGGTCTGCTTGGGGGTGGGGTGCGCCTTGTGGTTTATGGGTTTTAGGGAGTATATAAAAATATGGGATGACAGGATTTTTAGTTATCAAGAAATCAGCCTCCCTCGGAGTAATTCATCCTGTATCCTTTGCTTCTTCCACAAAACATTTTATCATGGTCTGATGTCGCTTCGTGGGTTCATGTTTCAAAGGGTGATAGTGACGAGTATCATTTAGTTGTCTCAAACATTCTGTTTTATATGTTTAAGTGTTCAAAATAACCATTGCTCCCTCCTTTATCTGCGGGTTTAATGGTGATCAAGGGGTCAGTCCCTAGATGTTTTGCGGCATCCATCTATACCTTGGAGAGATTGAAAAATGGTTTTGGGGCATGTGATTTTTGGATGTGAAACACCATTAATACTGCTTTTTCAAAGGTTAAAACCTCTGGAGGTATTAACAGTGGCGGGCAGGGGGGTAGGCTGTGTAGAAAAATAAAAATAAACTTACCTCACCACTGCGTCTCTCCTCTGTCATGTCTCTGCGGCCGGAAGCAGTGAAGCACACAGGCTCCCCTAGCCTATCACGACGCTGCTGATAGCTGCTTATAGCAGCGACGTGATTGGTCTGAGCACTGTGGTTCGGCGCTCAGATGGGGACTATGGGCCCATGCATGTATTCCACCCAGGCTGTAATACAGCCTGGTGGAGAACATGCTAAGTGCGCATGACTGTTTGGACGTCCCAAGACGTCCGGTCAAACTGTCATGCACACTTACAGAGTACCCACTCCCCCCCCCTGCTCCTCTGTGAGCAGAGCAGCCCAGCCCCTCAAAACTGCCTCAGCAGGGGAAAATAAAATAACAACATTGAGTTATTATCATTTTATTTTTCCTTTCTTTACACTGCTGAAAAGCAGTGGGGCGACGCTACTCCACCTTAGAAGAGGATCCGCCACTGGGTAATAAGTGTGCAGGTGGATAGAAAGAGGCCTTTTTTTTCAAGCCCGTGTGTTCTTCAATCAATTCATCCCTCGTAGTGCTAGATTCATTAAAAAAATATTGAAGGTGAATCTTACGGAAAAAAAATGCGCCAATTCTTTATGCATCATAAAGTCGTCTCCATTAAAGGTAGGGACAAACCCTAAACCCATATTCACCAATTGTTCTTCCTGTTGGGTGAGGTCTCGACTACTCAAATTTACTATGAGCTCATCCCGTTGCTGGTACTCAGTTGTTGGTTCCCCCTTGTCATGCTTCTAGTCTGTCGTGGTGACACCGGGGGGCTCTAATAGATGTGTGTGGTGTTTCTTCTGCCTCGTGACCTGCCCCTGCCTTGTCCTAAAAAAGACAGGTTCTGAACCGGAAAGTGGGGGCCGGGGGTGACTGGAAAAAAGGCATAGGATAGCCCCATGGATTCGGAGACCACCAAGGATTGGGTGGACGATAAAACTGCCCCAGTGTTCTAAATGGTCTAGTTTTCCGTGTAATAGAGTGGTTAGAGCCGCTGACCCCAGAATGATCACTACTACTACCCCAGTCATCAGATTCAGAGGTCCAATCTTGAGTCCTTCACCATCCATTTGGACCTTTCCCAGATTGATTTTGGGGCTGGGTCTGATACTTGTCACTAGTGTATGGGTATACGTTTTCATGTAAAAAGCGAGCAAGATCTTTCTGAAATTTAGTGATTTTGTTATTTATCAGAAAGTCTTTATATATTCCTTAACTGTTTTATTAGTCTTGTCTAGCCTTCCTTATGAATAGTCACCGAGTCTACAGTCTTCAATTGTGTTTCTAGCACCTGGATTTCAAGAGATCATCAGACAAACGCTTTGCAGTAATAATTATCAATACTAACCAGTCTCTTGTGCAGAGCCAAGCGAATCCAAATGTCCCCTGCGTGAATAAACAGGTGACCTGAAGGGCAGTCATTTACTCACATTCTGCAAGAGGATACTAGAGTTTGGCAAGTGGGGTAATGACATGCTAGAAGGCCCTGGAGATCACCTTTCAGTCTGATTTGGAAAATGTCTGTATGCAGTAATTTACTATCACTGCCACGTGTCCCGACCACGGGCTCTGTTTCTCAACGTTGAACTTAGGTGAGCAAATACTTCCATATACAAGCGCGAACTCATGATTTGTACTTACGAAACCTAAATGTTTGCTCATAAATGTATCTGCTCAAACAAAAGATTACACCAGGATGGGCCAATGTTATCTTTGCACATATTCGTACCAAGGGGTATGATAAGTGTGCTTCAGGGGTCTGAGAGTCTGTAGGTATTCACAAACTCTTGGCAAGCACATTCCCTCCCTAAACATTAAAACCATATATCAAGGGCAGGGGTAAATCCCTACTGAAGCTCGGTGCGGTTGTAGGTGATTTCTCCACTATGGAACAGATGATAGCAAATAAACAAAGGTACTTTTGCAAAGAATCAGCGTGTGACAATGTATATCTGATGCATTTACACACTCAAAATTACTTTCACATGTGAAAAACTTGGAATTTGCCAAATAATTTATAAATTATCCCTGGGAAACTGCCACAGCTTCCTAAGAATGGTAATGGAATTCTCTTTGAATGCAAATATATATATATGGTCTCTTGTCTGCACTGCTGCTGGAGTTATATAAATAAAAAAGGACTTACAACACTGGGCATGACGATAGCGAAACGCAATATTGCCAAACACTGGGGAGTGCAAAATGCGCCAACATATGCAGAATGGTGCGGTGACATGTATTGGGTCATGGAAGCAGAAAAGGCAGTATATGTGAATAGAGGATGCCCCAAGAAGTGGGAATGGGTGAGGGGAGGGTGGAACAAATTCAGGGGGAATATTTGTACATTACTGCCAAGGGGATTCTTGCCGGAAGTTAGCTGAATGATGCATTGTACTGAATATTTGAGAAATTAACAATTGCAGTTTCCTCGAAGATGTACACCTATGCTAGAAAAATTGGTTGTGGCACAAAAGGTCGAATTATTGTACACATGTACCCAAATGTATGTTGGAGGATGTTTCCAAGTCGTATATTCAATAAAAATTGGTTTAAAAAAAAAAAGAAAGGATTTACCACTCGTTGGTGCCTGGCTGGGCTGCTTTTCCTTGACCTCGGATCGTTGGAGATATATAGATATATATATATCTCTCTCCAACCACAGGCATAAGGTAAATGGAGAAAATGTCAGACTTCTTTTGAAAGCCACAGCACCCGTTTCAGTCCATCCAACAGGAAGCGTTGGTGACGCAGGCTTGTTAATATGTAAACAAATGTTACCTGTGCAGATTCTAAGAGGCAGCAACGGACACACGTTACGGAGAAAGAACATTTCGGTTGAAAGCGACTGTTTTTAGATCCTTTTAGCATGATTAATGGATTCAGAATCAGGCCAGTCATTGTTCTTAGTCAAAACGTTGTGAAGCCACTCAGGGACGGGTCTGGCAACACTATGCAAATGTACTTATCGGTTTTATCCCCCTTCTATATTTTATTTTATCTTGAATTTGTTGTACTAGATGCTGACAGCAAAAAATGTGCATAAACTTGACATCACTGAAAGCTTAAGTTTCATTCAACTTGCCGATTTGATATTACCCCATTATTGAAATTTGACCACAACCAACTCTGCATATTTCAGAATTAAATATACATTGGAAGGCTCTGACATGGTTCCATAAATTAAAAACTAATAAGCAGGGTAAACAAAAAACAAGTCTGAATGCCAATAAATAGCACAAACGTCGTAAATAAATAATCTGTGATGTGCCCTGGTCAGTGTAAAGTAACGAAAAACTCATTACGCTGAATTTGAAGGTATTTTCTGCCATTGAATACAGAAAAATCAGGAACCAAAGAGAAAAAAATCGACAGAAGGTTTGACAGGAAATATCACTGAATGTGTGAGGAGATTATAACAAACAAACGTTAGTTTATGTGGGGAAAGGTGCGTAGTGGTCATTAGTTTGTCAAGGACTGAACATTATTTTTACACTTGCATTCTTGAGAAAGATTGCTGTAAAAACATTTGATTTCAGATAGAATTAATTTGCTGGGAGGGTATGTGAACATGCGTTAAATGCTTCTGTTGATTGGGTGGTCCGGCACAGTGCATGATCAACATTCACAAATTTTACCAATCTACGTATGTGATTAGCTAGTAACTCACAATCTGTAATTTTCTTGGGGATCGCATGTTATTTTGCAATTTCAATCACGTATATTTCACTTGACACCAGGCTTTAAGAAAATCAGATCTGCAATGGCTGATGCTAGGATAAGTGCAAATACAGAGCGAACCAGTATGTGTATTTCCAACTGTATGTGGCAGGAAGGCTGCATAAGCCTTTGGAACAGGAGATTCATAATCTGCTGCGGGCTGAATGCCCCACACATTCTTTGGAAGGTAAAGTTGCAGCTACGCCGGAGATAGACTTCAAAATGGCCACATTTCTGGCTAAATATTTGAGAGATCCCAAAAAGGGCACTGACCGCTCCTGGTGGACATGTCAAGATAAGCTGTTTGACCTGACGGGGCCACTGACAAAAATTCTTAACATGGCCGAAGATGCCAAAACATCTGGCACCCTTATATCCTCTGAGGTACTCTCTAGTTCGGCCCAACAGGCAGTGGCATATTTCAGGAATGCAAACTGCACCACCTCTACGGAGGCTTTCTTCAGGACCATTCATCGTCCAGATCCCGAGAAGACCGGAGTAGGTGAGAAGGGCGGGCGGCCAGCCTTGATGAATGTTGGACTACAGGCACCGCCCCCTCCGGGATCTATGAAAGCTACTACAAACCCGTAGCTTGTGTATAAAATCAGACGGTGGGTCCGTAAGTACGGTTACACCACTGCATGCACAGCACACCTTAGCGAGTGTGCTGAAAAAATACATGTGGCTTATTTTTGCCACAGCACCATTTTATTCACGTTGAATGGTCCTGAAGAAAGCCTCGAAATTGTTTTATGAGGCTGAAACATATCGACCAGTACTTGATGGATAACGAAAACCAATTGCTAGTCTTCACTTTATCCTCCTGTTTTCTTTTAAACATGTCCTGGGCCGCTGAGAATAAAAAATTTGTCAGCAAGGAGTCCCAGAGGCATTTTTAAACTCACCACATTCTTTTTGAGCACCAGTCACACAAAAACAAAACCCTCTCCGCTGTAATTAAGGCGTCGAAGCACAGCTGGGAACCCAATGATGAAGCATGCCACCAACTAGGTTGGTGGGTGAGGGTTCTTCTTCAAAACCCTAGTGGTTCTTGGCACTCTAAGAGTTATAGCAGAGTCGTCCTTGTTGAAGGATTTTTCTGTGGGTCCATCCACGTTGTTTTTGAGTATTAAGTAGGGGAAAGGGACGTACCCCGTTCATAGTCCTCGCTCTCTCTTTTGTTTCTTGCATGATGATTATATAATATCCTTACTCGTTCCGAACTCACGGCCCTCCCTGGTAGGCCCTGAAACAAGAGAGGACCTGGAGTCTTCGCCACTAGGGTGGGTCATCATTATATGTCCTAGGTGTCCCCTGAGTATTTTTTCACATGACCTGTTGTGTATCATCCCCCAGATCAAACCCAAAGTACCGTCTCCACGAACCCCAACTTTTGTGGAATTTTTTGAGACAGACCCTACTGTGATATGTGGTACGTTCAGCTGCCATGTAGAGGTCCATTCCATTTGTCCACTCCTGGACCGTCGGGTTCTCGCTCACTCCCCACCTTCTAGCCACATCTCTCTTAGCCACCACTAATCCTAGTGAGGCGAAGATCAATTGTTTCCTCATTATGTCCACCACACTCTGGATTCTTAATATGGCAAATTTCGGTTCATCGGGCAGTGTGATTCCCAGTATTGTCCCCAGGATCCTACCTATGGGCAGAATTAAATAAAGTGAGTTACCTTCTGAAAGGAACTTCATTATTAAATCCTTAGATCCTGCAGTGCTCCAAAATTTAGTCATGTCCGCACAACATAGGGCCGCTTCTGAAACCCTGCAAGTGGCAGTTCCCAAGTTCCTTATGCTAAACTCCCTTTTCGACTGCGCCTTGACTCAGCGTGATGGCTCAGAGAGATGGGGCTTTAGGATGCTTCTGGAGTGGGTTATTCTGAACTTGCTTTTAGTTTCAAGGAAAAAGAGGCTTAGTATTGAATGTGTCTATGACCTAGTCAGAATAGTCTAGACAGGGTCAACTGGTTTTTCAACGGTGGTACCTTTCAGAGGGGGAAAAAAATGACTGCTACTTTTTTCAATCAAATAACGACTTCCTTGGCATAAAAGCATGCAAGGTCAGTGCCTTGTTGGTACTCAGGAAGTCCACTAGAAGGATGGCAGACTCTTGGATAGTGTGTGTAAAGTACCTGGCTAATCCTTCAATGACTAAATCCTACTATAGATTGGAAGTGCGGGATAAGTGGTCTCTGCAATTTGGAACCCAAAGAGAAAGGAAGAGGAGGACAAATAAGATTGGAAAAAAGTGACAAAGGGAGAAAGACGGAATGAATAATAACCTAGAAGAATGAGAAAAAAAAATTAGAAAACTTGGGTGGTGGAAGAAAGAGGCATGTGGTGGAATCAAAACCAGGCAGCCTCGTCATTAGTCAACCCTGGAGTTCAACGGCGACAGGCACCTAAGACAAACTTTTGGCTCCTGCGCTTATTTTTTTACAAATTTAACACTGGAGATAGTCTATCAGCCAGAGTTAATGTATTCATAGTTATTCTGCTAAATGACTAGGAAAGCAAAATATGACTTAATTACTAACAACTGTCCATTATATATTTGATTTGGTCAACTTAGAAACTGACTAACTCATCTCAGAGGTACTCCAGTTTTTAAAAAGCAGCACACCTTGGCTTTTCATGAATTTTTTCTTGCTATCTCCTCTGCCTTTAAAACATCTGAAGCAGTTACTCTCTGGTGGAAACTTCCCGGTTATGATGTAATTATGCCTCTTTTCTGAAAGCTTTTTTTTTTTTTTATCCTTGATCGTGCTCTCTACTGCTGCACTTACTGGCTCCCAGTTGCCACTTCCAGTGTTCACACTGTAATAGGAACTGCTCTTGGATCAACTATGTGGGACGCCGCTGGCAGAATCCAAATATCAAACACAACAGTATGCCTGGGTCTAACAAGCAATGTTCAGTTATTAGAGATTAGCCGACAGTCAATGTTTCTGACAAATACATAATTTGGAAAGATTCCTTTTCAAGGACGAAAACCCTCACCCACCATAAGGTGGAATGCTTCATCATAGGGCTCCTCCTCACACCACAAAAATAGTTGTGGTGTGCGCCACAACTTCTAAAGTAAGAGGAGCTCTCCGATATTTTATGTCCTACCAAATGTGAGTAAAATGTGTGGGTGAGTGTTAAAAAAAGCCCCCATGTTGTTAATATGAGGACAGCTAGTGTTGACTTTTGAGTTGACCTTTAGACATTTTGGTACTCATTTTGGTCTTTTTGTACATTGATTTTACATTTTCGAAGCACTTGCAGGTCAGGGTAGGGGCGTTTACTCTTGTGATCCGATAGATCCTCTGGACTACATTTCCCAACTTCATGTAGGATAGAAAACATTACTAAGGATTTGTTCTCTTGTGAATCAGCCGAGGATATTGCTCTAGATTTTGGATCATTGTATTTTTTTCATAGGATTTTTTGCTATTTTAGTGCCATAAGTCAGGTGATTGTACAGATGTTTTTTAACAGCCTAATTACTGACAAACTGATTTACTCACTGTACCCACAATGGCATAAAACTAAGTTTCCTGACTTTCCCAGATTTTACATCGCTGCATGTATGATTGACACTTTTGCGCCATCTCGCTTGTTGTTAAATAGGTGAAAACGCAGGTATTCTCTGTCCTCAAACCTGGCAAGCTATAGCCACGCTGGTGGTCACAGTTGGCGAGTGATCGAGTTGGTTATTTCCTGGAAATATTGTCCTGCGGGTGATCTAGCCCTCAGCTTCTTTGTTTTTAAGTTGTTTTTAAGATGCCTGGGTGACTGATTCTGACTGAGGACTAGCCCCTGATTTCAGTAAGAGGATGGTTATTACTCAACATGGACTTCCAATGTTCACACTGTAATAGGAACTGCTCTTCATGCCTATATTCAGCCATTTCTACTTTCTCGTTGGTCATTAAATTTGCTGCTACAATTTCATACCTGTATAGTGGTGTGATCCTCTTTCAGATACTAAATGACTAAATAAATAAATTGTGCCTTTCCAAGGGAACCAGCATGAATAAAACATTTTTTTAAACATACACCCAGGTAAGCAGCTTGTGGGTGGTTAGTTGTGTGGTTGGTGCTTTGTGAAAGATCTAAGTGGATCACTCAAGTTTCTTAGGAAAAGATAGACAGAGGTTGGCAACCAACATGGCCCCCTTTTGTGGACAATGTCATTACCCAGACATTTCTACTTTAAATTGACTGACATCGATCTGAATAAGGGATGCTCAGCTGGTGGTGAAGATTTCTAGGGTATCATAGAACGACAATCATGGGCATAAGATATAATGTGCTCGTGAGCAACTGGTACCCTTCTTCTAGTACCACAGAAAGTAAAAGAAAACAGAGAATTTATGAGGTGAGACGAGGTTACTTTTCGGCACAATAGTTAACCTTTGTATGTCATGGGTGTGCAGCATCACGTGCAGAGAGCACTGTGCTCTGCACACAGAAGTTGAAGCTGAATATCCAAAGCATTACATAAGCCACACCCATCACATTTATGGGACGGCCCAACACAACGGTTTCCATCTTGAAAGCTGCTGCTGGTCTCTCGTCATGGTTGTGCGCACATCACGTCTCTGAATCAAAAGTTGGACTTGTACCTCTTTGAAGAGCAGTTAAAATGAATCTTTATGAAAATAATTATTTCATTTGAATACGCTACTGCGTGTATAAGGTAGCAAAAAATAACAAGCACTAGCAAAGTCTGGCCATGGCAAACGAAAACAATGGTTATTGTGTTTTTTTAATTTTTTTATTGGAAACCTATGCCAAAAAACTAAAAATAACGTGGCCATCAGGAGCTTGCAGTAAAAATGCTATCTTTAAAAACTTTCACTGAGGTGGCTGTTTTACTAGTTATGCATATTTTTTTTTAACTACAAGCCTTTAAGATGCGTCATGCATTTTGTTGTTTTTATTGTTTGTGAAGGAGACAAGATTAAATCACGACCTAACCAAGCATTCATATTGCAGGCAGCTACAATGTTACAAAGTCATTTGAACACTTTATAACAGCAACTATATATACACAAAAAGAGCTGGGAAATTAATCACTGAATATCAATACCAGGCACCTGAATTGCAGGCAAAATAAATAAAAAGTATTTAAAGTTAATATTAAAAAAAAAACTTGAAAAAAATGCACTTTATGCCAGCTTTGTCATATAAGTGAAAGTAATATTTTAGGTGGATGTGAACAATGTGCACAGGGTTTGTGCAGTCACACAAAATGAAGGGAGCTGACCAACCTCCCTTTGCCATCAGAAGCAAAAGGTGTATGACCGTTTACCAGACCTATGGATGAAGCCTGCTGACCAAAGCCCCCTCGATGTATGTAAACTGTGTATGACTTTTTGGTGAAAAACAAAACTAATAGTCTGGCTAGCCAGTTGTCTCAAAGATCAGACCGAAAACGTCAGTCCATAGAGAGTTATGAAAAGGTCACCTAGCATGTTAGTTAAGGATACCTGCTGGACACAAACATACAAATTCAAGGCAGGACAAGCAGGTGCTTTAATGAGTAAC
Source organism: Calotriton arnoldi (assembly GCA_963921515.1). NCBI lineage: Eukaryota > Metazoa > Chordata > Amphibia > Caudata > Salamandridae > Calotriton > Calotriton arnoldi. Next base: position 475,518 of record CAWUFW010009326.1, on the reverse strand, counting down.
AAAACGTATCAGGAATAGTCGACAAAATAAATGTTTCTGCATGCTGATCAGGCAACTTAAATAAGTTCGATTATTGTGTTTTATTAGTTCACATTATTTCCTAATTTTTATGATCTGCAAAAAATCCATCGAGAACACCCCAATTGCGCTTCCCGGGATACATAGCAACTCATGTTTGTGAAGACATACCAAACTCTGAACTAAGGTTTTTTTGTTTTTTTTAACCTGTTGAATTATTAAACTGCCTCGACTTGGTATACAGGGTGCCTAAGTGTGACGCTCTTCCTCGTTCTGGAATTCTGGACACGCCTATTGGCGGTCATCCACTGGATGAACAGTGGAAGGACCTTATCACCCCTTGTGCGGTTTCCTATGGATCTTCTATAAACGACAACTTGAACTACTAACATCCCCCTGCCCAAAAACCAGCCCTCTTCAAAATAATTTTAGAAAGCAACAAAAGTCAGTATAAATTGTTTTTTCAACTATAAGGTTATTAAACATCTCTAATTCCTGCATGTGTGAACTTTACAAAACTAATTTATATTAAAAAAAAAAAAACCTACATCATACATAAAGTGGGGGAAAAAATTGTGAAACAAATGGCATGGCTTTAGCGGCAAGAGTTGCCATCGTACTCACTCGGTCGCACAGCTCTTCAAACGTACAGTCTGCAATGGTCCCACAAGCCTTCCTCAGCCTCAGCTCTCTGCCTTGCACTTTCAGGATCCTTGGTCTAGTTACTATGGGAACAGGAACAAAGCCTCAGCCCTAGCCTGGATAATTAGTATAAAATTCATCTCTTACGGCTAGGAAATGCAAAGCTTGATGAATAATAGCACATGATTCAACACATAAATTAGACAAAATGCTGATACAATGACTGCCACTTGAGTGTGGCATCAGCCCCGAATAGAGCAATGGAACTTATTAATTGGTCAGCGGAGATTGGTCATTGTGCTCTAAATGTATTCCCTTTCAAGAGAAATTAACTTACGTACTATCATTTTGTTTCTGAGCCAGCTCATCAAACAACTTATCCATGACAGCCTCCACATCAGCCTCACTTGTGCTAGAGTGAAAAGAATAATAGAATATGAAATTAATAACACTTGAATCCAACATCAAACAGCTGCCTGGGCTCGCTTAGCTTTTTGCCCATATAAAAAAAAAAGAGAACAGGATGTTATGGTCTAAATACAAACATTAGATTTAGAATACACTTAAAGCGGAGAATATTAACTCTCAGGTAGATGATTCCGCCTTATTTGCATACACTGAAAGACTTCTGCGCTCCAAGCTGTTTGCAGTAATGAAGCAGCACAGTCAAAGCAAACCCACTCGCCCCGCTCATACACAATGAGGAAGAAAGGACCCCGCTCTCGCCTGCATCCCAATTACAAGCAAACAGACAAGCCGGCCAAACAGCCACCCAAGGTTGGGTTGCTCTGAGGATGCCCATGAAACGAAGTACTGCGTGCTCGTTTGCGAGAACCAGAGGCGACAAAAGTCCATACGGTTTCCTCTACAGACCCTAAATATTTCAACGTAAAGCAAAATGCTCCATCTACGGCACCATTGTTTCTAGCTCAGCCTACTCCATTAGAAAATTTATGAACACTTTCACTTTGAATAGATAATGTTAAAGTTGATATCAAGTATGTCCATTTATTATTCCATAGTGCTGCTGTAGTTTGGTTGTAAAGCATTTGACAACATTAAAAAAATCATCAATTTTACTACAACCAATCAAACAAGTAGGGTTTTTTGAGTATGTATCTTAGCCCAGCAGGGCACAGGGTGGTGTCAAGGCCAGCAGATTCTGATATACGGGTTCGATAAGCCTCATCTTTCACAAGTTTGTTCCTGGACAGGTGACCACTTTCCACCAGTGTGTGTTAAAACCAATAAAGAGATTTTAAAAAAAATCATACAAATGGGGCTCGATTTGGAAAGCCTAAACTACTTTGGGGTGCTTCATGCTCCTCAGTTTCTCATTTCACAGGCGAGCAAATGGATGTCTGGTTAGTAGCACTGTGTACCCCCAAATAATACTGCATAAATCTTGGAGTAAGAATTGGACAGCCTTCACCTGGCTCGCGCACCTTGCCAGCGAACTCATTTTTGTATTAATAGGAGGCCATGTCAACACACCAGCCTCACTGTGGCCCTGATTCTTCTGTGTAGAATGGGGCTCCGTGAAATAACCCACCTAGGATGCGTCATTCCAAGCAAAGAGCACAAAGGCTGACCTCACAGACTGGAGTGTCCCCCAAAGAATATAGCTTCGCCCTCGAACAGATTCGCAAACCCTCTTCACCCTTTTCCTCAATTTACTTGCAGCATGAACAATGTTAATACTTAAAGATCAGAATTGATTCAGATTATCTGAAACCTGAAACCCACAGACAAGGTTTAATTTTTAAACACCCCTCTTTTTTTAGCATAGGCATTCGTATTACCCTAATACCTGCAGGATGCATACATATTTTTTATTTTAACAAGACAAATCACTATCAACAAAATGAAACCAGAAAGGGCTGCAAATGGAGTTAATATATTCACCCAGCCCTTCTACCACAAATCACCCCCGTCCACTCGCAATCAATGAGGTCGAGTTAGAGAACGCGAGTTGCAATTATGCTTAAAATAGATAAGTTACTGATGGAGGAAACCCGTACGCTCATTATGTCCGATTCCCTTACACGTGTGTTGTGATTATATGTAACACAGATGTACAGTGTTTCACACCGTTTAACTCCTAGCCTTCCTTTCATTCCAGGCTTGTAGCAGTGTTTATTCTTGCAGTGGAGAGGTGTGGTGCAGCTGACTTCGGAGCACAGGGATCACGGTTCGATCCCCGGCTCCGGCGGCAGCTCAGCTCAGCACCATGTGACTCTGGGCAATAGCTCACTTAATTTCCACGACGGCCCCCAGCGCCTAGAGACCCGTAAGGGTGAGTAGTTCGCGCTTTACAAATAAGGATTTTTTATTCTTATGGGTGGGGGAAGAAACTGCTGGGCAGTTTTTCCAAGTACGCCCTCAAGCACAGCCCTCAATTCAGCCAGTAAAAGTCACAGTTCTGACTGACTGAAGCCAGCCAGGAAAAAACAAGCATTGGCAAACCCAATAGTTCTTGCCTAAGCGAGAGCTTTTGGCTTGGTCATGGTCTTTCTGCCATGATGTAAAGCAGCGTACAGTGCAGAGTAGCATAGAGTCAAGTAGAGCGGCGTGGAGTGGTGTAAAGTACAGAGGCGCAGATAGTCATTGCGAGAAATTAGGTTAGTGGTTGAGGGGGGTGAAATTCTACTCAAGCAGCACACACAATCCTTGTCACAGTGAGGCACAAGCAAACCCCAAATTAACCTGTGCTCAACCCTATGGTAGCTTTACACAGAGCAGTCAGGCTTAACTCAGAGGCAGTGTGTAAAGTATTTATGCAGCACTTCAAACAGTAATGAAGTGAAACCCAACACAAGAAATATACCACATCAATTTAGAAAAATAGAGCAAAATGTAATAAATGAAACGAGCAAAATGACAAAAATCCAATCAGTAGAACCAGAGATATGCAATTTAAAGTTTTAGGTGAAAGTAGCACCAAAAATTCCCAAAGCGCTACTCGCGCTATCTGGACGTGGAGGAGGAAGTCACATGTTCAGGCCGACAGTGATGGAACGTGGGTCGAATACTAGGAATAGGTTAGTCCCACTGAAAAGTTACCTTCTCAGTCCAGCACAAAGAGTCCTGTTCGCGGTGAAGATGGTCACAAGGAGCAGAGAAGCATCGCGGATGACGCTGTAGCACGTAGATCCTGTTGTCATTGCATGGGGGCAGGCCAGAACATCACAGTGGCGATCCCCGTGAGTAGTCTATGCTGTAGCGCGAAGAGTCGGGTTGACAGAACTTCGCGTTGGTGGGCTGTGCGAGTGACAAGGTTTCGGCACCAACAGGCCTGTTCGCAGTCGCGAAGAGTGTAAAAACTTTAAGTAAGCCTCTATGCGGCTATACCATGGGTCTAGGACCTGAGGGGCACCACTTGGGGGTCAGGGGCTTGCTCCAGGTGGATCTGTGTGCTGGTTCAGGTGGTCTTGAGCCTTTTATGTCCCTGTGGCTCCAAACAGGAGGCCAGCAGACTAGCCCTTGAAGTCAGTCTGGGAGTCCTGGATTCTGGTGCATGTCCAAATCCCTCGGACTCAGGCAGGAGGGCAGCAAGGCAGCAGTCCAGCAGGGCAGCAGAGCAGCAGTCCAGCAGAGCGGCAGTCCAGCAGAGCGGCACAGTAGTCCTTCCTGGTAGGGTCTCCACAGGTCCAGAAGTATACTGAAGAGTTGGTGTCTGAGGTCCAATATTTACACCTGGGTCTTCCTTTGAAGTGGGAGAAGCTTCTAGAGGTTTCCCCTTGAAGTGCACGTTTCCTGCCTCATGTGCCTTGGCTCCAGACGAACTAAAAGGGGTATGCAGCCCTTTGTGGAGAAGCAGGACACAGCCTATTCAAGTGTAAGTAGGAGTGTGCCCAGCTCCGCCCTCCCATCCTGCCAGTAATGGCCCATCCAGGCATACCTACGCTCTCTATTGCGTATGGCTGTGTAGGAGGAATACACAAAGCCTAACTGTCAGCTGCACCTAGTCATGTGACCCAGGATCAGGCTGCCGGCACCAAATGGTAAGGGCAAAAAAATGCCAACTTTCTAAAAGTAACATTTTCAGAATTGTGATTAAAAATCCGACTTTACCATTAAAGAGGGCTTTTAATTACAATTCTTTAGACTCCAAGCTTAACCTGTCTATCTGTTCCCAGGTGGAATGTTATTATATGTATTAAGGTAACTACAATGTTATCCTACGAGAGAGGTAGGCCTTGCAGTAGTGAAAAACGAATTTAGTAGTTTTTCACTATCAGAACATATAAGATTTAAAAGTACATGTTCAACTTTTTAAATATACTGCAGCCTGACCTCTGGGCAGTCCAGGGCCTAACCTAGCGATGACTTCTATGTATTAAAAAGGAAGTTTTGGGCCTGGCATTAGGTTTATCTTGCGAGGTTGAAATGGCAGTTAAAAACTGCACACAGGCGGCAATGATAGTCCCGAGACATGTTTAAAGAGCTACTTAGGGGGGTGGCACAATCAGTGCTGCAAGCCCACTAGTAGCATTTCATTTAAAGGCCCTGGCCACAGGTAGTGCCATGTTTCTAGGGACTTACAAGTAAATTAAATATGCCAATTGGGTATAAGCCAATTCTATCAGGTTTTAGGGTGAGAGCACAAGCCCTTTAGCAATGGTTACCAGTGGTAAAGTGCTGCAGAGTCCTGAGGTTAGGAAAAACGAAGGCAGCAAAACAGGAGGGTTGAAGTCAAAAAACTTAGGGGGAAAAATGCACCAAGGATGCCAGGTCTAACAGTCATGGAGTGACATAGAGTACAGTGGCATCGAGTGGAGTAGTGTAGACTGTGCTGAGTGGCGTAGAGTGGGGTGGCGTAGAGTGGGGTGGCATGGAGTCGGGTGGCATAGAGTGGGGTGGCATAGAGTGGGGTGGCATAGAGTGGGGTGGCATAGAGTGGGGTGGCATAGAGTGGGGTGGCATAGAGTGGGGTGGCATAGAGTCGGGTGGCATAGAGTCGGGTGGCATAGAGTCGGGTGGCATAGAGTTGGGTGGCAGAGAGTCGGGTGGCAGAGAGTCGGGTGGCAGAGAGTCGGGTGGAATGGTGAAGAGTAGAGCGGAATGGTGAAGAGTAGAGCGGAATGGCGAAGAGTAGAGCGGAATGGCAAAGAGTAGAGCGGAATGGCAAAGAGTAGAGTGGAATGGCAAAGAGTAGAGTGGAATGGCAAAGAGTAGAGTGGAATGGCAAAGAGTAGAGTGGAATGGCAAAGAGTAGAGTGGAATGGCAAAGAGTAGAGTGGAATGGCAAAGAGTAGAGTGGAATGGCAAAGAGTAGAGTGGAATGGCAAAGAGTAGAGTGGAAGGGCGAAGAGTTGAGTGGCATAGAGAGGCAGTGGCGGATCGCAGAGGTAACGCTGTGGGGCGCTGGGCAGGGGAGGGGCTGGGTGGGGGGGTAGTGGAGTCCGACATACGACGGCAAAGGTGAGCGTAAATAAATACCTGCCGTCGTATGTCAGACTCACTACCCCCACCCAGCCCCTCCCCCACCCCGCCTCACCGCCCCACAGTTACCTCTGCGAGCCGCCACTGTAGAGAGGTCTCTTTTAGCCATGTTGTACAACAGCATGGCTGATGGTCAGCAAGGCTAAAAGCTAGAGGCGTGGCACAGAGTGATAGAGTAGAGTGCGTAGAGTGGAGTAGAATGGTGTAGAGTGGAGAGGAGTGGAGTGGAGTGGCGTGGAGTGAAAGGAATAGTACCTGAATCACAGTGCGAGCAGCGGATGGAGTCTAAGATGAATCAATCTGTATTTGTTCCATGCTCCACACAAAGAAAAGTGATGCCTGGCATGCGCTGGCCAATTAGAAGGCAGCCAATTAGAGTGGCAATGATGCCAACAAATGGTAAGCAATGTGAGGCTTCAAGCCTTTTACAGTAAACAATACCCCTCCCTATCGGCAGGCAAGACTGAACAATGGTATCCAGAACTATGAGGTGAATGATAGCAAGCCTCTGGCAGGGTGAAGAACCTTGTGGTCGGTCTTGGCTCAATTCATAAATACATCTCTGCTTTTATAATTTTACGTTTTTAAGAAGTCTACACATTTTTACCTTAATCACAAAAGCAAAGATTGCACGCTACAAAAAATGTTGCCTTTTCTAATCACATGCCTGTTTCCCGCAACTCAGTGTTTAAACTCTCTATGTAGTGTAAAACCACATATCTAGGGTAACATAAATTGCCACATTTAACTAAAAATATATTTTCTTTCTTCAAAGTGATGTCACCCCTCCACCGCTGTAAAAATGTGCGGCGGGGTGAGAGGGAAATGCACATTCCCATACTTGTAATACTTAAGCCTCCTATACTGAAGTGTAATTTTTCAAAGTGCAAAAAAGTGTGAGTTAAGACAGTGCAAATTGTTGTTAATGCCCCCAAAGTTAAGCCTATGTCGCTGGTCCTCTCGTATCCAGTCACCAATCCCTTCTATTCCACTAGGTGTCATAAATGTGCATGTTTGGCAGAACATCCATATTCAATAGCAACATCTTCAAAATGTTTTCCGCTCCAAGTTTCTTCTGTGTGGAAAAGTTTTGAGATCTGAGACCAAAGAGTGCAGAAAAAATGTATTTCTCTTCGGTCTGGTTCCAGAGCATTCTCCAACAGTAGGAAATAATGGCCAAGCACAAAAGGACTAGAAAGTCGACAAAGCTCAGGATAACCGTGCCAAGTGAACAGGCTGCCAATTACAGCCCGTTCAAAGTTAGCATCTGAAAGGCACTGCCATGCAGAGAGAAATAGATGCAGAACATATCAAGAGCAAACCACATTGTGAACAACAGATCTTCTGGATGTCATATTTTCCTGAAATGCAGTGGTTCCTTACAGGGTTCTCTTTACGACGGAAATCAGATCTATGTTGTTACACTATGCAAAGGTCAACGGAAGCCAGTGGACAACTGAAGTCAGAGACACTTTCATGTCACGGTCATTTGAGTTGTATTGGAGAGACAAGTGTGGGAGATTGTCCATACTCCTTTGGTGTGTCAAAACCACATTTTAGAGCTCAATTTACAATCTGGATTCTGAACTCGTTTGTTAACCACACTAGAGTAAAACCACCAAGAAAATACTGCACAAATCTCCTGGTTTATGCAGAAATCTAGAACGACCACAGGAAAACTGAAGGACTGATCAAGAGAAACACATGGAGGCCAATTCACTAAGGAATTCAGGAGTAGGTGACGTAGTACTACAGACGTGCTGCATCACATTTGCAAACTGGCCCCAGAATGACTAACTACTTGTTAGTAAAAGTGCACAGAGGGCACAGAACTTTCTATTTGTACTAATTGCATATGGAAATTCCCCGATTAATTCCTGAATATTCCCATTTTAGATGTCTTAGGGCCAATTCATAAAGTCATTTAATCGTGCAGTACTGCAAGTTTCTACTTAAAGTAGACATAAATGCCTTTGTGAATGGTCTCCTTCGTTTTGCTGAAAAAGTTTTGCTTAAGAAGCTGAAACGTGGCTCCCAGTGGCGCAGAGTACTATATTTAAAACAGGATGTATTATCTTTAAATCTATAAAAGGCCCCAAGTACATATCCGCTAGGATCCATAAATACTCCCTGACACGCAATCTTAGGTCAGCTCAAATGAACCTACTAGTGGTCCCGAGATTCAAACGCAAAAGGATGGGAGGAACACGTATCTCTACTCTAGGTCCTCAGATCTGGAACTCATTCCCTATCGCAACCAGACGAGCAGCAAATTACATGTGCTTTAGAAGGATGCTGAAGACATGGCTTTTCTCTCACGCATATAGCTAAGCACTGGACTAGGTGACGGCTTATTAACCCAGCGCCAAGAGACCTGTTGGTGAACGCGCGCTATATAAATTGCCCATAACATAGAGACTGGACTTTACTAACTGAACTAGTGTCAGAACAGGTCTTCCCGAAGCCATTTATAATTTGAGAATCTCACAGATGCATATGCTCAAATGAAGCCCTAAGTATTCTGAAGTTTTTCTGAACTGTCATAGCAAGTTTTAATTCTTGAAAGAAATGAGTGTAAGCAAGTCCAGCCAAGCGTTTTTTTTGCAGACTGGTCAGATAAACAAAATCTTTTGTCTAGAGTAATGCTGCAAGCTTTGAGTGGCACCAATAACTGAGAGAAACTCACCTGATTACCTTCGTATCCTATAGGAAGGGTCCAACCCACCCAGGAATGTTTACATATTTAGAGATTTTCTGGAAGCCTACCTACTTGCTTTTGGAACTACACCGAAAGACAAATGCATTATTTGACCCCCTGCCTTATTGCATTTATAGATACAAATGAACCACAGTTACTGGATATCGACCAGGTAAATATATTGTTTAGATCCCATTTATGCTCACAACCATGATAGACTATCTTCAGTCAAAGATAATGACTAGTAGTAGGGCAAATCAGAAATGTGGTGTTATTAATCTATAGTAGATTCGACATGGAGCAGTGCACTGAACAAAACACATTTCAGTCTTTACGTATTTTCTTTAGATAAATCCTTTATTGTAACATCCAAATAAGATCTTTAAAAGCGGCCAACGCGTTTCGTTATATAGAGGCAACACGCCTCGAGAACTTCTTCAGGGCTCTTGAGTCAGACCAAAGACACTTTTTAGTCTTAATCTGTAGTCCGTTCAAAGAGAAAATAAATATCCCAGAATTGGTCTGTGCTTCGAACTCCCCATCCAATAATATGGATAGCCAATCACACCAGAGTCATAATTAAGAGGGAGTTCTCCTCCTGGTTCTCCTGGTAAATACAAGGAGTCCAAAATAACTAAGCAAGCCGCCTCCTGCCACTACCACACTGGACCGCACCTCGTCCAACCCGGTGTTGGACGAGTTCATGCCATGGAAGGCTAGCCAGCTCGCGAAGATTGACGACGTTTGGAGTGCCAAGTGCATCTGCCACATCTTGGGCAGGCGGTCTCCAAACTGAGGTGCGGTCCAGTGGAGTCGCCCGACCCGCTCTGCATAGGCCCGGAGTGACGGGTCTGGGGCACAGGCCTGAGCAGCCACCCATCAGTACAATGCACTGCAGTACACTCCCCGAAGTAATCAACACCCGGGAACTGAAAAACCCCAGTCCAGCATAACACAAGGAGACTCTGCAGTCCAACCCGGTCAGATATTGGTGGCCAGATCCGGGACCCAGGCGTGTACAGCGTGGTAGCAACAAGTGAACTATTCGCACACAAAGCGTGGGTTCCCCTTGAGGAAGAGAGCCCAAGCGGAAAGGCGCCTAAATAGTGACCACGCAATAGTGCGCAACCTACTGTGCCAACCTGGAGGTAGCTGTACACGGTGTTCCTGTGGTGAGCGGCCCGGAGGCTGTACCAAGCCTAGGCCCAGCTACAGAAGCTACACTCGAGAGCAGAGGGGCAGATGCCTGATGTGTCACCTGAATTTCACGTCCACAACTGCGCCTGGTGAATGCACCATTTGTCAAGCGACTCGCAACAAAAAAGAGCTGAAGTGGAGAGGCTGCTTGAGTAAGATCTACCTTGCGACCCCAGTGGTTGGTTGAAGAGGTGAACCCAGCGGGCAGACGCGTGCAGTCGTAGCCCACGCTACACAAACCCACTACCCTGAACAGCGTGCGCTCAGAAGGTGAGACACCAGGAGGGTCCACAGTGTGTGAAAACTCCACAACCCAACCTGATACCAGAGACACGCATAGCTCACGCATCGCTGGCCCCCAAGATGGGCAGACAACGGGCAGGAACGGGCATGGCTGCCACACACCTAGAGACAACCTCTAAGCAACCAGGACAAGTTCATGAAGCGGTGGACTCCTCAAGGGCCCCCAGTTGGAATCCAAAATAGACTCAGTGCTCCAAGCAGTGGCGCAGATCGGAGTCTTTCTGGCACAAACACGCACACCCCTGGAAGGGCACATAGACAAGATCACGTCGGACTTTACACTACTACATGCGGATCACCGCAAATTAACAGGAAAAGTCAACGAGATGGAGGCGGAACTGGAAGAGATCCTCCCAATCACCAAGGCTGCGACTGCCGAAGTGCAGGAACTCACAACACGGCTGCACGCGCTGGAGCGAAGAATGGATGATGCTGAAGGGCGCTCCCGCCGCAATAATGTCCGAGTGGTAGGCCTCCCTGAAGGAACGGAGGGCCATGATGCAGTGGCGTACACGAAGGAGTGGTTGAAGTCCCTGATGCAGAGGGACACGCTCTCCACCTTCTTTGCGGTGGAAAGAACACACAGGGTGCCTTCGGGCCACCCACCGCCGGGCACCGGCCCTTTCTATTCCGCCTGCTGAATTTTAAAGATCGAGATACAGTCCTTCGGGAGGTGCGGAAGATGGCGGAGGTCAGAGTAGACAATCCATTAGTCCTTTTCTTCCTGGACTATGCCCTGGGGGTACAAAAATAACGGAGCACATTCCTAGCGGTCAAGAAACGAATGCGGGAATTGGACATCAAATACTCCCTCCTATTCTGGCCCGCTTACGAGCAGTCATGGATGAATCCACTCACTTCTTTAGCACAGCGGAGGAAGCATGGAACTGGCTTGAAGCTGCAGGGCATCACACCTCACCGAACAGGAGACACAACAGTAACAGCATTGACTCAAGCGTCCGCAGAAACCGGAGAATAAGCGTATATGACCGAAAGAGCCCCGGCCCAGCTCCGGGCCATACCCAACCTACAGCACGTGCTGCAAGAGCGGCGGGATGACCTGCAAACGGCAGCCACCATGCAGAGTCACCAAACCAACAGAGACACAGACGCCTCTTCTGAAAGATCCCTCAGTGAAGAAAGTTCGTCCGCAGTGTGGCCCAACAGCAAAGAATCGCAAAAGCTCCCAACAGGGACACCCCTAACAGCGAACAATCTAATGCGATAGCTCTCAGAGACTCCATATTGTACATGTGAATAACTGTATATGCACATACATTGCACGCCGCCTCAGCGTCTGCACACACAACACGTTATAGCATAGGCCTGTATCCCCACGTGTGCTGACAATGGCTGCCCCTGGCAAAACTGAGACGCAATGCACGATGGTAGATGTGGAGTGTGCTCATTCACACAGACTCAGGGCCCAAACGAATGCCCACCTTCTGTAGGTCCAACCCACACCCCCCCCTCCTTAAGAGTAGCGCCAAACGAACAGCCGAAAGTTGCCACATGGTGTTGTTTATTGTTTGTTATAAAGAAACAGTGGTCCTGGACCAATTATTCAAGGAAGAGTTAGATTAAAAGAATTATCAACTTATTTGAGCTTACATTAATCAGCTCCCAATCGTCTGTAAATCGTGAAAATAAATGTGCAGAAAAACCACTAAGTATTATTACAATATATTTATTTAGTCATTTAAAGGAATAATCATTAGAGGGTTTATTGTTTGAGCAGATACACATCCCTCTGCTCTACCCCAGTTAAATATCACATTGTTTCCTCCCCTACTAGATGTCTTTCATAACACAATCATGCAACCGCAAGCAACGTCAATGCAGCATACATCTGTCACGCAAAAACATAGTTGCCGCTTCACCCTCGATGCATTATGCCTCCTGCATGCACTACTAGCCTATACAAATAACATATGCCATCCACTAACATAGTTACTGGGAATGTCAGAGGCATGCACACACCAGCACGCCAATATGAAATCTATGCGCATCTCAAAAGACTCACAGCCGATATAGTGCTATTGCAAGAGATGCATATAGCACAACCAGAGATCCGCAGATTGCAGTATAGATGGAAGGGTCAAATACTCGCCACAGGATATTCCTCGTATGCCAGGGGGGCCTTGATATGGGTCCGTCCAGGGACCCTATAGACGCCCGAGGAGACGGAGGTGGATGTGTATGGCCGCTTCGTATTGACGAAAGGCCGTCTGAACGGGAGACAAATAGTGCTATTCTCCATATATGCCCTAAACACGGAACAGGGTGTCTTCTGGCGTACATTGTCCGAGATATTATCGTGTTGGTGCGACATTCCCTGGTTGCTGGGGGGAGACTTCAACGCGGTGATGGACACCAACTTAGACAGGTCCTTCCCACCGCTGCAACAAACTGCTGCCACATCTAATGCTAGGATCCTAGGGGAGTGGTTGCGTCACTGGGATCTGGTAGACGTGTGGAGAATCCTAAACCCACAGACACGTCTCTATTCACACTAGTCCCACCCACACGGATTACATGTCCATATAGATTGCTTTGTAGGGAATACAACTGCAGACTGCTCCAACATGGATTACCTCGGCCGTACGCACTGGGACCATAACACTCACACACTACAACTGCAAGGTGATAGCGTAGAACGCACCGCCGATTTTGGAGGCTGCAGCTCTTAGCGCTGGAAGACCCTCCCCCCACCCCCCTTGAGGGCTGCAGTGGGCACGGCTATAGATACCTACTTCGAAACCAACGCGGGCTTGGTCCCTGATGCAGGCGTGCTATGGGATGCAAGCAAAGCCGTAATCAGAGGGCAATGTCTAGGACTTAGCTGGAGGATTCGTCGCCAGCTAGACCGAGAGGCAAAATGCATTGAAGATACACTTGCCCACTTAGAAACCGACTTAGCGCGCAACACTGGTACTCAACAAGCTCTAGACAGCCGGAGACAAAAACATGCCGAGGTTATTGAACGGCTGCGCTGCTTAAATTATGCTGCACACACAGCGCGCACGCCCGCGGCTGCAGATAGGGCAGGCAGACTGCTAGCGAGACTGATCAGGCAAGAGCGCGCACAACAACAGGTTCTACAGTTGCAGTCGATGTCAGTGCAGCTGCTGGCTCGTCAATATGACATTCACTGCGAGTTCACGGCCCACTACACCTGAGTGTATAGATCAGCAATCTGCGTAGCACCGACAGCGCTAGAATCCTTCCTATCCCCACTCACTATGCCTTGTGCGTCTGCGGAGCAGAGAGATGAGCTTGATGGACCGATCACTCTCCTAGAGATACAGCAGGCAATACAGGCATTAGCCACAGGGAAAGCGCCGGGTCCTGATGGGCTGCCAGCCGAATGCTATAAAGCATACCAGTCAGCTGTAGCTCCACAACTACTCTCATTGTACCGCAGCTCACAGGAAGCATCTATATTACCAGAGACACTCCGCGAATCCCTGCTAGTTTTGTTACCTAAGCCTGACAGAAATGTAGAAATGATAGGCTCGTATTGTCCGTTAGCATTATTGAATAAGGACTACAAGATACAAGCCAAAATATTGGCAAGCAGGCTGGCCCCAATAGTGCTGCACCTATTACACACAGATCAAAACGGGTTCGTGCCTGCCTGCTGTACATCGCTGAACTTGAGACGCTTTTTTAGAGTAGCTCACTACTCGAAGGAATACTGGACACACTCGGGTTGCCTGGTGCTTGACTTGGAGAAGACATTTGGCACACTAGAGTGGGACTTTTTATTCGCTGCTTTAAACAAATACAGCCTGGGCTCCAACTTTCTAAGCCTCGCCAAATTGCTATATACTCAACCTACTACCAAAGTCAAGACAGGCCCATATATATCTCAACCGATCCCAATTGAGCGCGGCACACGACAGGGCTCTCCCCACTATTGTTCTCAATGGCCATTGAGCCACTAGCAGAGTCCCTCCGCAAGACAAAGGAATACTGGGGCATCCCCTTAGGAGACGGCACACATGCGGTCTCTCTATATGCAGATGATCTGTTAATATATCTCCGAAATATCAGGATGCCATGCGAAACAATAAAAAAAGTGCTACTGGAATTCGCCTTCCTATCAGGACTTCGAGTAAACTGGGGGAAGTCATGCCTGTACCCTTTCGCCCCCTGACCCAATGTTGTCAATCAACAACATATCGGTACACTGGCAGCAGACAGCATTCCGATACCTTGGAATTCAAATCTACCGAGAACCAATGGACCTATTGGAGGGAAACCTCACGTGCGCTATCGCAGCAGTTAGGTCGCAAATGGCATTCTGGCGCACCCTTCTATTGGCTATCATGGGCCGAATTGCGCTCCTGAAAATGGTGGTGCTCCCAAGAATCCTTTATCACTTCACCAACTTACCCCTATATGTCAAGCCAGCACTTTTTCACATGTTCAAGCGTGATATGCGACAGTTCATATGGCATGGAACACGTAGCAGGGTAGCACTGGCCAAACTATACCTACCAACTAACCGTGGTGGCCTGGCTGTGCCCAATATGGAGCACTACTACCTGGCAGCACAGCTGCAGTGGGTGGTCCCATGGATCGGCGGCCTCCACCTAGCAGACACTGCTACACAGCAACCAGGCTACACCCACCTCCAAATAATAACATTATTTCACCCCGGAAGGACAGAAGCGACACCTACCCAGCTGTTCACGAGTGTAGCTTATGCCTGTTTCCGTCGTAGCCTAAGACTCACGAAAACAGTCACCCCGTAACGCACCTTCCCTACCCGTGCTTGGCACGCACAGGCAACATAGAGCAATCACTGTGGCAGAACTCCACTTATGGGACGAGGCGGGAATCCAAACCCTAGGGGACTTATATCACGATAAACAGCTGATGCAGTTCGATATGCTTGCCGAAGAATTCAACCTGTCGCACGGCCAATTCCTACTTCACGCCGCGCTGACGCGGGTGCTGCGAACACTGTGGGGAGATATAACAGAAGAGCCCGCAAGACATTTGACAATCCAATATTTGCATGAACTGGGCGCGAGGAGACACCTCACCAGATGGTTGGCAGAATCACTATGGACGCACACAACACTTCTGCTGACATCTCTTAGGACCCACTGGGACACTGACCTACAGCGGCCAAGCACGGAGCAAGAATGGGAGGCCATCCTAGAAGGACCCACATACATTCCTCGGAATACTAGATTCCGCCTCATACAGTATTTCGTAACACACAGAGCTTAGCTGACACCAGCCAAAGTTAATCAATACTTTGGCCGCAATGATGCCCAATGTCCCAGGGTGTGGTCTGGTGGGAGGAGACCTCTTACACATGCTATGGGACTGCACTGCCATTGTCTCCTACTGGGAAACGGTCACTATGCACTTAGCCCAGTGCACTGATCGCACAGTGGAGTGGACCTAGGAGGTATGCCTTCTGGGCCTCTATCAGAGGCCTAAAAAACAAAGTAACAACTCAATTCATAGACCTAAGACTCGTTGTAGCCAAGCGGTTACTCAAAAGGCATTGGAAGTCCCCTGAACCCCCAGCTGCGAAGGCCTGGTTCCAATCCCTAATATGCTGGGCTCAGGCGGAAAGCGTATCTTCGTCGTGAAGATACCATAGGGTTACGTACACTGCCGCTGGCAGCAGCGTGGGATGCGATACTAGCAGACTTCCACAGCTCCTGGCAGGAGTATTCGGAAACACAGGACGCTTCCTCGGGGTCGGATGAGACGCGAGAGCAAGCTAATAACAGAATAAAGTAGGCATCACCATGGGGGAGGTTGTCAATATAGGAAATCTGCATGGCCCCAAACATTGTGCACCTCAAGTAACAGCAAGGTCATGCAAGCAGTAAGGAATGGCGTCATACAAATGCAATATACAATTAATGTGCAGTTGAAGGGACGGGATGTGTTGAGGAAGGCGGCGATACACTAAAGCTGGCACAAGTCGTTGTCTCACCATGCCGAATCAGTGGGGCTTTAAACCTGTGTTTTATTATATAATGTTAATACCCTGTTTAATTAAGCATTCCAAATGCTCCGCATAAGCAAAATCCTTAATATGTAATGTTAAAATGATATTGTTTGCTTTGTGATTTCTTCCATCAACGTAAACATGCATATGCTTGCCTATGTTACCTGTTTAAATACATGAAATTCAATAAACAAATAAAAAAATTAAAAAAAGTTGGACTGGTAGAAATGTAATGTTATCATGTCCTTACAATGACTAGCACCCAAAAGCTATTTTCGCTCTTAAAGGGCCTACCTGTCCTATGTAATATATGCAGAGTCCAGATTAAAATATTAAAATTGTATCTCTGGAATGGGACCAGGTAGAAAAAGAACTAAACAACTACTTTTAGCAATCTAATTCAATGGTAAAGGCCGATTTATAGTAAATATTAAGGAAAAGTAACTTTCAGAAAGTTGCCTTTTCCCTACCTGAGGTTCTTGGATGCTAAACAATAGGCAGACCTGAATGAGCAGAGATGAGGACTCAACCTCACAGACTATGTAGTCAAATTCTACTTCAGTGTCAGATCCTGCTTACCAAGTCTGCTTGGTTCACATATAACACTTGGGGTACACTTGAAAGGGAAGAGACCAGGATGCCAAGACAATTCTTGTGGATCCACTGTCTGGTTGCTTAAAGATTCTGCTTTTGTCCTATCAGACTTCTGTCGCTTGGTTTATAGTGGGCACAGTGGCTGCTTCCAACTGGATTTTAGTGTTAGATGTGGGAAAACACAAGGATTATCACAGTACACTTCTCACATACACCCACAGCCCAAGTTTAGTGTGACCGAAGACGTTTGCAATCTTGAAAAAGTGGGTAGGGGTAGCCCCTGGAACTTTTACCCCATTGGTCAAGGCGTTCCCAGGTGTCATTCCCACCCACTAACAAGTGCTGGGCATAAATGTGGCACCTTAAAGCACCCACTTCAAAGCACTTTCTAGACCTGTGCAAAATTAAAAGTGGACTGGGTCTGCTGGCTGTATTCTGAGAGGAGCCCTAAAGGACTTGACCTGCTTCTTCTTATACCCAGGACATACAAGTGGACTCCAAGGCTCATCAGACGGATCTCCTGCGCAGGCTACAGGGATACAACACAAGCTTCAGTAGTGTACTGCTGTGATGAAATGGGAATTAAAGCACTAAGTCAGAAGGTAAAACAACCTGGCTGGTGTATTTGGCCTGCGCTCCAAAGCGGCCAGCTTCAAATTGCGCCTAGGACTTGGTGTACCGCGACCACTGTATATCATTGCCACTTTGTGTTTTTTTACTTCATTTCTATTTAAAAATTCATATCTTCGGTTCCCCTTACTGTACGCTTGTCATTTTGGTGTCATTTTGTTTATTACATTTTACTTTATTGCTTTAATTTGATTCGGGATTTTTATTGCTTTGTATTTTTACTTTATTCGTGTTTTGGTACAGCATAAGTACTTTACACATTGCCCTACGTTAAACCTGTCTGCTCTGTGCCATAGCTATCAGGAGGTTGAGCTCAGGTTAATTCTGTGACTTGGATCGTTTACCCGGATAAGCTCTTTTTGGGCACAATGGCACAGCCTGATTGGGATACCAACTTGCCCTAATAAACTGCACTCGAAAGAACTGGACTTCTTTTATTTAGTACAATAAAAAATAACACAAATAGAGTCAAAACGATAGCTCAATGGATCTAGATTTGATTTCCAGCAGGAAAAATCTAATCGGTCATCCTACTGCCTTGATCAATAAAATGAGCCCCATTGGGCTAAGTATTATAATGTCTAATATTTAAGTGTGTGAGACAATTCAAAATGTATCCAAAGAAGGTATATTCTGACAAGTCAATCTTCCACCCAGAGGCCTGCAGGCACTCCAAGATGCCCGGAGTGAAAATCTTATCATCAAGAACATGGCGAATCCGCTTACAGCCACACTGTACTTATTTGCTGCCCTTTCATATATATCTACAAAGCACAGAACAGAGACAATGCACCTTCAGAATCAGTACTCTGAATTTAGAAGACGTCAATCGATGACTTTAACAAAAGGAGTGGGCCCCGGAGAAGGAATGTATACTTGGCCTGCCTACCTGCTCTGGAGTGCGGCGGTGAGTGCCCGAAGACTGTGGGGGACACCACCTGTGGTGAAAGCCGGTGGGCACCGTGAGCCACTCGAGGGCTGAGGAGGATGAGGCTGACTATGATGGAAACTGAGGGTGCATATGAGCCACAGAATATTCAGGGTCCACCTGGCCACGCAGAGGCCCAAGCAGTCTGATGCTGAGGTTCCTTCCCCCCACATCCATCTAGTCTGGAACAGTGCCCTGATCCTGGGTTGCGAATGGGAGACAGAAGGTGAATGGTGGCTGCCCCGACCCGAGGTTGTGAAGCAGGCAAAGAAGTGCAGGCAGGGGCTTCCATACAGAGTGGACTGCTGGGACATTGGGTGATGACGGGAGGCCCAATAAGAGAACATCTCACCATCCAACTAAAAGGGCTGTGATGAAGACAAGAACCCCCTTCTTACGTTTTCCACCAGACCTGGCTGTGAGAGACCAAGGAGAACATAAGGCCTGCAACAATTACAATGGGCAACGACAAAGGCCAGAAAAGCAAGCCGAATGCCCAGAACTCTGAGGTTGCAAACATGAGGCGCGAGAAGACATCACCAGGAGCAATATCATAACCATGATCAACTCTGGTTGATGTGGGGGGAGTGGCCTGACTGGCCACGCCCCCCATGTCAACCAGAGTAGGACGCAAGCATCGGGCTTCTGTGCCCATTAAAGGCTGCAGACCCAATTATCCTGATCCTCCCAACTCGCAAACCACACAATGGGGAGTTCATACACCCGGTGACATCTAGGAACTTTCTGGAATCATACCAGCCCCCTGTGGATGGATCGAAACCGCCAACACTACACGTGACCCTGGCGGAGTCGGGGAATCAAAATGGCGCCTGTCCGCTGATCGTCTTCAGGACTCCGGAAACAGCGAACCGTCAAATCCGGGGGGAGATGTATGAGGCGTAATTGAGTAGCCACCCTCACCTCATTAGACTGGAGAGCGCCCTCTCGGGAGGTGAGATTGGGCCATGATGGAGCAGGGCTGGCTGAGCCCCGAAGGTATGCAGTGGGGTCAGGGGACTGAGGACGGAATGAGTGCGGCCTGACCGCTGCAGCGGCTTGCACCCCCCACAGGCAGGAAGCGGTGCGGGACTGTACATGCTGGTGCAAAGTCTGGGAGCGGTCCCTGAGAGACTGTATGCGAAGAGCGGGAGGTAACCACTCTCCATTTCCATTTGTGGCCGCATGCCATGTGATGCTGATCGCTCTGCTCGGGGCAATGAGACTGATGAGGCCGCTGTGACTGCTTTGGGCCCCTGGGGTGCAGCATCAACTTGGCTGGGGCTGTGGGGGAAATTGGAGGCTTTAGGACTGTCTGCGCCCAGGAAAGGATATTACACACCAAGGATCCAGACAGTGAGAAAGGCAACAAGGATGACCTGAATTGTAAAGCACAGCTTCTATGAGAGACACTTCCATTGCCAATAGAATAGGAGGAACCTCAGAATAGGAAATCGGCAAAAGAAATCCGGAGCTCGCACATAACAGGCTGTGGGGGGAGGGGTGGGTTGGAGGACGGCGAGGAGCCCACGGGGTAGGCATTCACCCTAGTCTCTTGCAGCAACTGGAGAGTACCCGCAGAGACACAATCAAAGTAGTGGCTTGGACCATATCAAAGCGGAGGCGGGGGGAACGCTGCACAATCGAAAGAACGCTAGGATGGCGAGTGGCGGACACATTCAGGGGGGACTCAGACTTGTGTCACACCTCACTGTCTAAGTTACGAGACGATTGTGGGATGACAGCTGGAGATGAGCGTTTGTTTGAAAAATGGTGCGGCCACTTAGTGTAAAGGGGACACCCCCGGGCAGGGGAGAGGGTAATGCTGGGATGCAGGGCCAGGGGAAAGAGGATGACAGTATTTCCTTGGCAGCACATACAGCAACAATACTACAAGCAATTCAGGATACAAAGACGTCCCTGGAAACCCAAATAGCAGCGATGGTGAGCGAGATGGGTCTATTGAGGGATGACCATAGGAAATTGATGGACGGAGTTAAGGAATCATCCCCGCACCATCCAGATGGAAGGACAACAGGATGAAGAACACAGCCTCCCCCTACTAAGGAACAGATGAAGGCAGCACAGGAGAAGACTGTACAAGAGATACTACAATGCACTGATATACTCAGTAATAACAGGTGGAGGTCCATGGCCACGGAGACGGAGAACAGCGGCTAGGACCGAACTGAAACTGAACAAGAGACAGAGAATGAACAGCTGCCCCCGGTGACGCTGAGGATGTCGAAGCACTTGGGATGATGATGGTTCGGTTCGACGGTGAGGTTTGTTTGGTAAGAAAGAGTCTGCCTCCTGGGGGCCCGGGAGACACCCTAACTTTGATTCTTGATTGACTGCCTAAGGTGAGACTTTGCCACATGGACTGCCACCTATAACCAGAGCACGGCAGCTGCGTCCCAGAGATAATTGCATGTGTTTGTTTACTGTTGCATTGGTTCAAGATTCAAATGTACCGTGAATTGGGGGGGGGGGGTTAGTTCTACAATTACTACACAAGGTAGGGTGGGGGTAAGTTTAGGGGAGTTTTATGACACCACAATATGCCTGAGACAAGAGTTGTCCACGGCGGCTCGGATCCCTCTTCAAAAGGTCTATACGTGTCCACCATGACACCTACACAAACACTGACGCTATTGACGTGGGATGTCAATGCCCTGGACAATAAAGAGAAGCCTGATACTCAAAGCCCTCAACAGAAACAGACCTGATGTCATACATTTACAAGAGAGACATCTCATAGACATGCAACACTGCAGTATGGGCAGGGGGAGATATAGACTGGCGGGTTATGCTCAATACACATCCGGTTCAAGAGGGGGTGATGATTTAGATCAGGAAAACATCTCTCATTTCATGTAAAGCGCTCATGGACACATACACAGGGGTGTTACACTGCGATCCTGGGAGAACACTAGGGAGAAGTGATGCGATTGATAAATGTCTACGCCCCCCACCTGGAATACAGGCAGACACACTGCAGAAAGTGGGAAACATCCTAATGGAGGCCCCCCCCGGCACTTGTGGTACTGAGAGGAGACTTTAATCTTAGTATTCGACACAAACAGATAGGATGAGCTACAGGGCGGAAAGCGAGGCTACCAAAGGACGGCTTTACACAGGCAATCCAGCTATGTGACATCTGGAGGACAATTCATACAGAGGAAACCCTGGAGCGGGCCCAATGCGTGGCCTACAAAAAAATCTTTCAACTTCCAAAACACCTCTCCAGGGCAAGACTCAGGTTGGAGCTTGGGCTGGTGAAACCTTCACTTACTCTTGAGGTCGACTACTTGAAATACTATATTTGAATCTTAAAAACGCAGGGGGAATCTTTAAAGAGCCGCCTCAGAGATACATTCGAAAAATCTGGCTCGCCATGGAATACTCAACTCAGGAAAGCCCTGGCTTCCATAGATATAAATGAACCAGCACTCGTCCTGCCTCATATCTCATACGCCGCATGGAAAAACCGAATAAACAAACAAATCCAACTAGTCTCATTCCAGCAAGACCGGGCAACACTAAAAAAACTTCAGCTTTCCTTATCCCGCTGAATGACTCATATACGGTAAACAAACCGCAGGCCTAACTTGCCGCACAGCTGAACCCCAAAGTCAGAAGAGAGATCATGTACATGCGGCTGCTGGCATTGCCAATCACTGACTTTAGCCAAACTTCAAATCAAAGCACATGAGGGGCATGCAGCCTGTGCAACTATAAGCGAGAGTCTTGGCTACACCTCTTGTGCTGCTGCCTGGCCCTAGCAACCGAGAGGAGGATCCTCCTTAGACAATTATGCCTAAGTGAAAAAGCAAACACCTGCCTCGAGGCCTCTGCTACATGCTTCACACAAAGAGAACCTAACATTTTGGCCCGCTGTGGAATATTTGTACAAACAATCAGGCAAGCCATCTATCCCCGCCCTGCAACTGCACCTTGCCCTCGAACAGTCCAAACGCTGATCCCGGATTACGTCAAACAAAGGTCCTCGAAAGAGAACGGACCAAGCCTAGGAAGCAGCAATCGAGCCTAAAGCTCCCTCGCACCTTACTGGTCGCAGCCACTGGACAAACGAAACTACGAATCCACGGGGCTGTGTCCCCAGATGGCTCACAACAGTCGTTCGTGATCAGACACAAATCTGGCTTACCAGGTCATGAATTAGCAATGTATTAGCATCTTACACACGAAATATCTCAAAACGAGAGGTACGGCATTAAAAGCAGCCCTGGAGCCCCGAACATTCTGGGTGGCAATAATTTACCACGGGAGGGGCCACAGTGCAGCGGTCAAACCCAAATTTGAAAACAAGACCTGAGACAATTGCTGGCACTTAAGAACCGTATTTTATCAACTTTTTTATTCTACAAGAAAATGTTTTTTCTTTTTTAATTTGTATTGCAATGGTGTTAGTTAACTAATGCAAATAAACTTATTCAAAAAATTCAAAAATTCAAAATACAGAGGAGTTAGGATACTCCTTCCATTCCGGGGCACATAACATGCACTCGAGCCTTGACTACTTTTTTTTACTACAGGTGACTCCCTCCCCAGATTTAGGGAGGGCACATATCTTGCAAGGGGTATCAGTGATGATTCCCCCCTCCTGGTGGAACTAAACATTAAGGCTCCGAAACCAAAGGGGTTGTGGAAAATGGAAACGTGGAGACGCGCCAACAGGCAGGAAGTTAAATGTTTAGGCAAGGCCTCTAAACACTATTTTGAGGAAAACAGGAGGTCTGTGGAAAGTCCTGTAGTGGTGTTTAAGGCATACAAAGTCATGATTAGGGGGTGGACATCATAGGAGAGATAGGCGACAGGTGGGAAAGACGTGCTAGGATGACCGCTTTGGAGGGGGAACTGACCACGCTGGAAAGGGAGTAGGCACGGGTCCCTAACCTGTGCGGGTAAAACTGCCATATATTTTAAGAGGGTAGAGTACCAAACAGCAGCTAATCATGAAGCCAGAACTTCTTATCTGGCGAAGCAGAAACAGTCCACGAAGGAGGGAACAAGACTGGTAAACGTCTCTCGGGGCTTGGGACGAAGGAAAGAGAAAATATGACTCTTTGAGAATTGCAGACAGGGTCGCGGGATAAGGTGAGTGGGAGCAGTGAAATAGCGGAGGATTTTGCTAGGCACTTAGAGCTATTTTATACTTCCCGTCTGCGGGCCCCTGAACAGGATATGTTGACCTTCATAACTGAGTGCCTTATGAAGAGGCTGGGTAGAGACAGTGTACGAGACTTAGAGGCAAACATCACAGTGGAGGAAGTTTGATCAGCAATGAGAATAATGCAATCTGGGAAGGCCCCGGGACCTGATGGGTTCCCAGTTGAGCTGTTTAGGAAACTAAGGAGGTGGATGGTGGCCCCTCTACACGCAGCCTATGTGCAAGCATTTCAAGACGATATGTTGTCAGCGATGGTCGTACTTATCCCAAAGGCAGGGAAACGCCCAAATAAATGCGACAAGTACAGGCCCATATCATTACTGAATGCTGATATCAAAACTTTGGCCAAACCTTTGGCAAACAGACTGAGGGTGGTAGTGACAGTTATTAAACCCAGATCAGAAGGGTTTCATGCCAGGCCGCTCAACTAAGCTGAATTTATGGAGACTACACAACAATTTAGCGACAATTGGGGACTCGCAAGTCTGAGGGCTACTGTGTCATTAGACGCAAATAAGGCCTTCAACTCAGTGAAGTGGGTTCATCTTTTTGGAGTACTGGCCAAGATGGGGTTTGGCCCTAAAT
Organism: Calotriton arnoldi; assembly: GCA_963921515.1. Lineage (NCBI taxonomy): Eukaryota > Metazoa > Chordata > Amphibia > Caudata > Salamandridae > Calotriton > Calotriton arnoldi. Next base: position 451,304 of record CAWUFW010009326.1, on the reverse strand, counting down.
ATATCAGATGGGTCAAATTGCTATATGATCGACCTAAGGCCAGAATACAGATTAATGGTCACACATCTAGGGAGTTCAGGGTACAGAGGGGCACAAGACAGGAATGCCCGCTCTCGCCGATGTAGGAGTGGGTGCGTGTGGATGCAAGGGTGTGAGATTGGCCAGGAGGTATTGGTGTGGATGAGTGCATCTCTTTGTGTGTGGATGTCATCATGTTCTATTTGACTAATGTGGCCCCATCTCTGGATAGACTGTGGGATGTGTTCCACATCTTTGGTGAACATTCGGGGTTTACCATAAACTGAAACAAGTCATTATTATTCCTGTTGGACGGGGATACACAGGAAGAGACTTATGCTTTGCCGCTGTGGATAGAATCGTCACGGTTTAAATACTTATGGATATAATAGAATGATTGTACCTCGGCACTCTCAATATCTTTATCTCTCATTCTTAATCATATTCAAGACATGAATCCCATGTACATTTATGGTAACACAACTCACAGGAAACACCAGTCTACGAGATTATACTGAAATTCTCATTCAATTTAATAGTTTGTGACAATGTTTCACTTTATACAATGTAATCAATCTGGCTCTTAGTATAGACATGCAACTGTTGACCACATTCGAACATTTATATGTTATACAGTTAGTACATGATGGTCCAATTCTTGAAACATCATTGATGGTAAAGGAACATGGCAGCCGACACGCGTTTCGTTACAACCGTAACTTCTTCAAGGCTGCAAATAACAGTAACATATGTATAAATATCACGAAAACAATTACATGTGCGTGTACATTGTCTGCTACAAAATCCATTAAAAGTGAATGTGTCTAAAAATAAATACTTTTTATATTCGAGAAGAAGGCCCAAGGAAAGTGAAAAATGAGAAAATATTCAATAATTGTGAAGCGGTAACTTAAGTGTACAAAAAGACATAGCATTCCCATAAAAAGAAGTAAAGAGAAAGAAACCGGTCTGACCATTTAAGACCCGGGTGTGATAATGATTCGGAAAGCTGGGAATATCCCAAAAGATTAGGCATGCAGAGCGAAAAGAACCAGGTGATAGTATAAGTCCCTGATAAATTTAATTTATAAAAGGGAAGTGGCTGGGTGATTCAGTTGTTTAAGTCATATTGAATCCCGTCCGATAGTAAAGAGGAATCTACCTTGAATCTATGGAGGTATAAATTCTCAAAGTAGCTTAGTTTGCCGGAAACTCAAATACATGAGTGGTTGTCATAGAAATGAGAACTGAAATTCAGAAGGTCCTAAGAAGAAAAAAATTATGTATAAATAGTCTGGAGATACATAAAGTTACTTTTCGCTCTGCATGCCTAATCTTCTGGGATATTCCCAGCTTTCCGAATCATTATCACACCCGGGTCTTAAATGGTCAGACCGGTTTCTTTCTCTTTACTTCTTTTTATGGGAATGCTATGTCTTTTTCTACACTTACGTTACCGCTTCACAATTATTGAATATTTTCTCATTTTTCACTTTCCTTGGGCCTTCTTCTCGAATATAAAAAGTATTTATTTTTAGACACATCCACTTTTAATGGACTTTGTAGCGGACAAGGTACACGCACATGTAATTGTTTTCGTGGTATTTATACATATGTTACTGTTATTTACAGCCTTGAAGAAGTTACGGTTGTAACGAAACACGTGTCGGCTGCCATGTTGCTTTACCATCAATGATGTTTCAAGAATTGGATGATCATGTACTAACTGTATAACATATAAATATTCGAATGTGGTTAACAGATGCATGTCTATACTAAGAGCCAGATTGATTACATTGTATAAAGTGAAACATTGTCACAAACTATTAAATTGAGTGAGAATTTCAGTATAATCTCGTAGACTGGTGTTTCCTGTGAGTTGTGTTACCATAAATGTACATGGGATTCATGTCTTGAATATGATTAAGAATGAGATATAAAAATATTGAGAGTGCCAAGGTACATTAATTCTATTACGTTTAGCACGAGTATCTGGCAAGACGATCGTGCACTGACACCCGAGGTAGTGGGGTGTTCTGTTACCTCGAGGGGCACCAAGACGCTTTGTTTCCAATAACAACGCTACCCAGATCCAACTTTCTTAAGATTGATGTGCGACTTTCTACACCACCACTACCCCCTGTTCATATTGTAAAGCCTATGTGGTAGTTTGCACTCAGTTCTCCACATTGTGGGTTCATACCTATTTTCTTTACTAGTATATCTAAAAATGGCCTCATTTGATGATGAGAGGGATAAACTTCTCATGGAGCTCCTCACAGGGTCCACGGACAAGGCAACTAAAACACAGACGAATACAGAACAAGAAGGCCTTAAGCAAAAATGTATAAAACTTGAACGTCTAAAAAAACAAGAGCTGTCCAGATGGGGGGACTCCACCATATGGAAGAGGTACATTGATATTAGACAAGTGCCACGAGGTTTACGTGTTATATTTTTCCCTCTTTTAAGGACCTAGACCTGGATCTGCTAAAAGAGTGGGAGGAATTGATTTGATCCTCCTCTTTTAAAATGATGGATATCCTTATCCGGCATGCAGAACGTAATCGTAGTAACCTACTTAGTGATTTAGAAAAATTGGAAACTGAAATTAAGAATCTGATCTTACAAGAAACAACTGAGAAAAACTATAAGATACTTAAAGATGTCTTAGGTACACATCAGTTACACATGAAAGAAAAGAATATGAAGAAACTCAGGCGGGACGACAATGATTATAAGAACGGAAGGGTCTTCACCTTTGCCAAAAAGTTTGATGAGATTAATTCCCGATATCTTGCACCCAGTGGAACCAACATTCCTTCTGTGGATACAGCTTCCACTAGTGAATCTGATGTTTCTAGTATTCACAGTGAGGTAAGCACTGGGGGAGAACCTGAAATAGCTCACCTATGCCCAACACATGACTCGTTCAGAAAGGGTTCCAGAACTAATTTCAACAGAGTGAATACAAGAAAACAAGACAGGGTAGGCACCGCAACAAACATAAGGGAGGGTGCAACCACGAGGTCACTGTCACGCAATTTGAAGAACTGAACCAAACTACAGACATAAGGCTAACTATAATTGACCCACTATGCACGACTCCTCCAGATGATGTTAATATTGTTAATTTGTCAAATCTCACACTCTCTCAATGTGATATGAATGTTCTCACTAAGGGCCTTAGCTTCTGTCCAACGGCGCAACCAGATTTTACTAACATACATATTGATCTGTTTAAGTTTACTCGCCGTATGAAACTAAACTTTTTTTTTTTTAAGAGAGTCCTATGCCTGTGTATTCTGTTGATACAACTGTACCACTTTGTAATAAAACTATAAGTGAGATACAAGACTTACATTTACTCCTGTCTCTTGATGACTGTTCTGGCACTTCCCCGTCTGTCTTAGACATACTATCAGATTTAGACATCATGCCCAATCTAAATACAGACAGTGGTTTGAAACAAAAATCAACGTTTGTCCCTACTTTACCCTCGGATAATCTGATAGACTCGTTTCATAGGGCTGTTACCAATAACTTGCATCGCTTAGAGGATCGACTATCTAGTACACACAACAGACATGTATATAATCTGACTAGGAAAGAAAATCTGTCCCTCAGAGCATTAGCGGACAACACAGACATTGTCATCAAAGAGGCGGATAAGGGAGGAAATATAGTGGTCATGCAGGATAACGAATACATACAGGAAATAGAGAGGCAACTTACGGATGACCTGGCATACATCAAACTTCCAAACAATCCGTTAAAGGAAATCACCAAACACATTGAGCTTAAACTAACATTTTGGAGACAACAAGGTCTCATTTCAGATATGGAGTTCAGATATCTTTTCACTCCATTGCCTAGGGCACCTTGTCTGTATGTATTGCCGAAAATACATAAACCAGGTGTTTTTCCACTGGGTAGACCCATTGTTTCGGGCATTGGGTCACCTACAGAACACCTATCAGAGTACATAGACGTGTTTTTAGAGCCTCTGGTTCACAACCTCCCTTCCTACCTCAGGGACACAGGGGACCTTCCAAATAAACTGGAAGACATTGATTGGACAAGGGAACTCTCATTTGCAACGCTAGATGTTTGTTCCCTGTATACCAGCATACCATTAGAAAAAGGACTACAAGCACTGAGGGACACACTATTCCAAAGAGGTGCCACTCTATTTGAGCACACAGAAATGTTATTAGATCTAACACGCCTAGTTCTGGAAAATAACGTCTTCCTACACCAAGGAATATGGTTCAGACAAGCAATGGGTGTTGCGATGGGTTCAAAGTTTTCACCATCCTATGCCAATCTCTACATGGGCAAATTTGAACAGAGGCATCTTTGGTCATCCGGCCCTCCAGAACTAACAGGACATATTGTGTATTGGGGTTGTTACATAGACAACATTTTTGTCATTTGGGCAGGCAGTGAAATACAGCTATTACAGTTGACAGACTATCTCAACAACAATACTTACAACTTGAAATTTACTCATAATTTCAACAAATCGGAGATAGACTTTTTGGATGTGGTGGTATACACCAAAGACAACAAAATCTTGTCCCGACTGTATAGAAAACCTACAGCATGTAATGCGATTCTACATGCCACCAGTGCCCATCCCATTACCCAAATCAATGCTATCCCACTGGGTGGAGATGACCAGAATCAGGAGAAATTGTAGTGAGGACTCTGTCTTCCTCAAAGAGCTGGATAAATTGCAAGAACGGTTTAGATGCAGGGGCTACTCTCCTTTAGTTCCTGACCAGTCCAAGAAAATACTAAACACCTCTAGAAAAACTTTACTTGCAAACAAAGATAGGGCCAGTAAGAAAAAGGACAACAAACTCATCTTTGTTACAGGATTCAATACCCAAAGCCATGCGATCTATAAGATCTTATTGAAGCATTGGCACCGCCTCACTTTGGACTAGTCACAGGAGAAATATATTTCCAGGAAACCCAAGGTAGCACATAGAAGGGGAAAAACCTTAAGAGAAATTCTGTGCTCCAGCTATTTACCACCCAAAACATCAGGTGCCACCTGGCTACCGGATAAGCCTAAAGGTTTCTACAAATGCACTCAATGCAATGTTTGTTCATTTGCATGTAATAAAATGACAGAATTCAGGTATAACACAACTATCACACATCGCATACAGCAATTCATTAATTGCAACACCAGATTTGTTGTTTACTGCATTAGGTGCCAATGTGGATTAATATACATTGGCAGTACAATACGGCCGCTTAAAGAAAGAATTCAGGAGCACATGAGAGCAATCCGTAACAAAAACACAGATTACCCTCTGGCGGTCCACTTTAACACTACTCACCCTTCCATGACAATGACCAACATAAGCTTTTATGGCATCATGCAAGTACGATGTGACCCTAGGGGTGGTAATAGGACACTAGCTCTAAGGAGAGCAGCAACACAGTGGATTCTGAAGCTACGTGCCGTAGAAAAAGGTTTAAATATCGACAGGGAATTACATGTTTTCCTAACAGAGTGACACCACATATAGTAATTAGGACTGGCCAACATACCTCTAACCTATAATACACATATACAGAAAATCATGTGGAATTGTGATACGTGTCCGAATCAACAGGTGAAGGGAATAACATGTATCTATTAACCTAATTTCTCTGTCAAATGTCTCACTATGTTTCGGTCCCTGATACCTGGTGTAATTTGTAATTTCTAACACACCGCTCTATGATGTATAACAGAGGTGAGATCGTTTGGACCAATATATTTGATGCCACATAATATTGCCTTATGATTTAGGCTCTACAATTGTTTTCAAGAATTGGGGGATTGACGTCCCATATGGACTTACTGTTCCGAACTGTATGCCGTTTTATTTGTTTATGCAAATTGTGAGGCGCATGATTTTTTGTTCTTCCTTCTCAATTTGAGATTGTTTTGTGACCGTTTGTAATCTTTAATAACTTAAGGTGTACCCAAAATTGCCCCGCATTGAGACACTATTTAACACAGTGGTTTCTGTTTCCAGTGATATAACTGGGTGCCATTTTTCACATGTGTTGTGGTTTATATTCTTTAACGATGTTTTCTTGCTGTAACTATGTTTGGAATTGGAACCTATTCCAAAATGGCCACCGACTGATGAGAGTTGGTTCGGAGTCCTCTTGCTACTTCTCACGTAACCTTTGCCGGTAGTTTCCTCTTCCGAGGTCGCAACACTAGCCGGACGAAATTCCGCCCTCTACTTCAATGATACTCATGGGATTTAGTGTATTTAAACTGACCCTGACACTCTCCTCGCTCCTCACCTGGACCGGAGTGGACTATGTAGCTCGCTACGCTGACTAAATGTAACATGTTAGTGGATATATGGCCCTGAGGGGGCACGAGCCATTCTTGAATAACTCACGCCCTAACTTTTAGTTGGGAATCGATAGGAGACTGTAGCAGTCTTCTGTATACCTTTTACTTTTTTTCTCTCTACGGGGGCATATCATAGCCCAAGCATATTAACGCCTTACAGATTAAGTAAGTCACGAACAAATTTTTATTATTTAACTGCGCTTTTCGGCTAAATCCAAGGTGCTTTTTCTACTTAATAACGAGCATTATACCTCTTACTTTTTCTCTCTAAAGGGGCATATCATAGCCCAAGCACACTAACGCCCTACAGATTAAGTAAGTTAAGAATACATTTTATTTATTTAACCACGCTGTTCGGCTAAATCCAAGGTGCTTTTTCTACTTAATCATGAGCATAATACTATGCTGGGGGACCATCCTAGCAAAGCTATCTTAGAGGATCAATGTCGAGCTCTTGACTAACTGTGTATTGTTTTCTGTTTTAGAGGGACAAACTATAGCCCCGCCTTAAAGTATCAAACTACGTATTAGAAGAGTCCACTGTCGGACTTTGTATTTTTACGATAGATACGTTACTTCAGCACAGAATTTTATATGTAAGTTAACCCCTCATCCGATTCAACATTTAGCAGTCCATAACAAGCTACTTTACAATCAAAATCCTTGACCATTTATCCACGTAATACTCTAACTCCTGTCTTACTTCTAGTAGAGAAATCCTCCATTGCACGGTCATTTGACACGCGTATCTTTGGATCCGGTCCGCCACGATTGAAGCTCCTTAACGGATATCCAACGTGGATATCAGCAATCACAAGGTGCCTAACTACATTAATTTGTCTTGGTTAAACAATAAAATAAGTGACTTTATGTATCTCCAGACTATTTATACAAAATTCTTTTTTCTTGGGACCTTCCGAATTTCAGTTCTCATTTCTATGACAATCACTCATGTATTTGAGTTTCCGGCAAACTAAGCTACTTTGAGAATTTATACCTCCATTGATTCAAGGTAGATTCCTCTTTACTATCGGATGGGATTCAATATGACTTAAACAACTGAATCACCCAGCCACTTCCCTTTTATAAATTAAATTTATCAGGGACTTATACTATCACCTGGTTCTTTTCGCTCTGCATGCCTAATCTTTTGGGATATTCCCAGCTTTCCGAATCATTATCACACCCGGGTCTTAAATGGTCAGACCGGTTTCTTTCTCTTTAATTCTTTTTATGGAAATGCTATGTCTTTTTCTACACTTGCGTTACCGCTTCACAATTATTGAATATTTTCTCATTTTTCACTTTTCTTGGGCCTTCTTCTCGAATATAAAAAGTATTTATTTTTAGACACATCCACTTTTAATGGATTTTGTAGCGGACAATGTACACACATGTAATTGTTTTCGTGATATTTATACATATGTTACTGTTATTTGCAGCCTTGAAGAAGTTACGGTTGTAACGAAACACGTGTCGGCTGCCATGTTCCTTTACCATCAATGATGTTTCAAGAATTGGACCATCATGTACTAACTGTATAACATATAAATGTTCGAATGTGGTCAACAGATGCATGTCTATACTAAGACAAAGACACACAATTGTCTGGGGGTGAATGTTTTGATTTGTTCTGCATTCCGTCCATCAATTGTGTGTCTTTTGCTTTCTCGCCCTAAGTGCGCTGGGTATGCCCAGACGTGGGTCCCGGGCTCACTGTGCCACTGGATTCAAGCTAGCCTGGCTAAAGAGGGGTGAAACCCCGAAACCGGTCCTAAGATGCTTGTTTCCGGTCCAGGGAGGACCTGGCTTAGCAGTTCGGGCTGGACTGTTCCCATGAGGCACAGGGTCAAGACTGATTTGCATATGGCCAGGTCTAAACTGGGGTGGCATGGTGAGCAAAAGAATGATGGATTTAACCCAGATCTCTTGACTGGGGGTGAATGTTTTGATTTGTTCTGCATTCCGTCCATCAATTGTGTGTCTGTCTATACTAAGAGCCAGATTGACTACATTGTATAAAGTGAAACATTGTCACAAACTATTACATTGAATGAGAATTTCAGTATAATCTCATAGACTGGCGTTTCCTGTGAGTTGTGTTACCATAAATGTACATGGGATTCATGTCTTCAATATGATTAAGAATGAGAGAGAAAAATATTCAGAGTGCCGAGGTACAATCATTCTATTAAGTTTAGCATGAGGATCTGGCCAGACGATCGTGCACTGACACCCGAGGTAGTGGGGTGTTCTGTTACCTCGAGGGGTACCAAGACGCTTTGTTTCCAATAACGACGCTACCCACATCCAACTTTCTTAAGATTGATGTGCGACTTTCTACACCACCACTACCCCCTGTTCATATTGTAATACTTATGGATATGGATAACTTGGGGGCCGATTATGACGACGGTGGGACCGCCATCAGAACTATGTAATCCGCCGCCATATTACCATGGCGGGCAGATGGCTGGCGGTCGGAAATCCGACCGCCACGCATCCGATGGGCTCCTTGAGCGCGTCGGGGGGACATCCAATCCCTACAATGGTGGCGGTGCCCGCCAGGCACCGCCGTATGGATTATGATGTCCCTTTCCGCCCGCTATGAAAAGGCAGGCAGAAGGGACTTTGGGGGCCTGTAGCGTGCCCCCTTGCCCTAAGTTGTGGGGGGCACCTATGGTGCCCCCCTACATATCCCTGCACCATGTGGCAGGCCCCGCATGGAGCCTACCACGTAGTGAAGGGATATGTAATGTATCCCCTTTTTGCATTGTGGCGTGTGCTGCAGCCAGCAGCACCCACCGCAATGCAAAAGATAGGCATTGCGACCGCCGTGTTGGCGATCGCATAGTAATGCTTCTGTTGGGACCGCCCACAGCCTGTCGGGCAGTCCCATTTACGATAGGGTGGCAGGTGGACGAAAGTCCGTCCGCCATCCTAATCAGCCCCTAAGAGTCCAGATGCATATTATGAGGCAAACCTGGGTCCATTGCTTAAAAGATTAGAACAGGAGGTGACACAGTGGCAGTTACCACTTTCAATGTTAGGGAAGGCAGCAATGTTTAAGATGGTTGCACTCTGACGATTTTTATACATACTCGAAAATAGCCCTTACAAAATTCAGGACAGTTTCTTCACTCGTGCGAACACTACTCTGGGCAGGGGGACAGCCTTTCGATTAGCCATGAGTCTTTCAAAGGTCTAAATATGAGAGAGGGTATCATCCTACCAAATGTGTGAAAATACTATGAAGGGGCACAAGTGAGTGTGGTTAACGATTGGGCATATGTGGATTGGGACAACCCGACATATCGGAGGGGCAGGATTAGCATAGGGGACAACCGATACCTACACGCACAATACGGGGCAAGCTCCTACCCACGGCATGCCCGGCAACAGTGACAGTAGTGGAGATCTGGACACGGTTGACTAGAGGAATAGGATGGAGCAGACGACTCCCTCCAAGAACACCGTTGTGGGGGGGGGGGGGTCTAAGTTGCGGTCCGTTGTGACACTGACAGGGTTCCAGGGTTGGGACAGCATTGGCTTATCCACGCTGGCAGATGTATGGGATGCTAATGGGGTAGTCCCCTTTGCATTTCTACAACAGGAATACCAGATGTCAGACACGCAATGGCTGAGATATGGTCAATGAGACATGCCCCTAAGGTATGTGTGTCCCTAGAAGAGGAAACACAAGAGGACTACCCGTTAGCAAACAGATTGCTAGATGGGAAGGTAGAGAGGAAATTGATCTCATTGACATACGGAACCGTGATAAGGAACACACAGGCCCCCATGCTGAAGGTATAAGGAGACTGGGAGCAAGACCTTGGGGAGTTAGATGAGGATGATTGCAGGAGACTCTGGAGTTCCCTATGATCGTGGAAATAAAAGCGAGCTTCAGACTAATTCAGCTTAAGATCCTCTACAGGGTATACTACACACACATTACTACATTGAATAGGTAGGACAGGGGACGCAAACTGTCTTAGAGTATGTGGGCTAGAAGGCACCGTCCTACATACTATTTGGAGCTGCCACGGCATACGACCCTTCTGGGACGCAGTGGGTAACTCGATAGAGAAAGGTATGGGGCAACCTCTGAAACTGCAACCTAGACTGGCACTACTGGGAATCTGGGACCCATCAGACCATTCCCGCTACCAGAAATAGTTGGCGAACTTAGTTTGCATGGTGGCCAAGCAGGGTGGGGTTCCAGGCTTCCCCCTACATGTCGCAGCTGGGAGCAGGGCATGCAACTGAAGAATAATGGAAAAGGAAGTCTACAAGGTAAGAGGATGTCAGAGGAAATTTGAGAAAATATGGGGGTTTGGAACTCGAATGTGGATTAGGGGTGGGTAACTTGGGCCATACGCGACTACGCAGCAGTAGGACTGGAGAATTAAAAGCCCTTTACCAGTTACTTGGAGCACAGAACAGAGAGATGGGGGAAGTCTGGATGGTTAACTGGACTGCAGATGTTGACATAACAGGTCGCCTTAGTGGGTAACACACTCAGATTCTGGGTGATGAGTGGTTATCGTAATTGTAATGTTGAATGTAATCATTGAAATGTAAAATAAATAAAAATACATACAAAAAAACCTCTGGCTTATGGGAAAGTGATCACCTGAGAGGCCAGATGCAGGCCCTATGCCACAGCTGGGCCACTGCACAATCACAACTGCAATGAGGAAAAAGATGGCAAGGCCTTCGGCAGCAAAGCGGAGTGGGTTGGTATGGAGTAAACTAAGTGATTGTAGTGTAATGCTACAGGCAGTTATACATTGTGAGATCGTGTGTTGACCATTGACTCCATTTTGCCTTAACTACATTTTTGTGAGCACGTTTTCATCTTTTGTCTGTCTGACCATGCCTTTCAGCTGCGCCAGGTTACTTGCGTGTACAAGTTGTTTATGTTTCTCACTTCAAAGAGCGAGAGATTAGCTGCTAGAACAAACAGTGTAGGATACATACAGTGTCCAAGGATGAGAATGTGAAGAATTCTGCCTGAGAACTTTCATCGGAGCCTGGTCAGCTCCGTTGAGTGACCTCGACACAGAGTGTGTGGCCAGCACCTACAGCGCAGGTGAAGGGAGGGGCGGCTTCTAGAAGTCTCTCTCCATGTTAGTAAAAAGTATAAAGATGAAGTCCTCTTGGCACTTTGACAAGAACTCTCCTGCGGAATGGACGTGCTGCCCGGTTGAGATCTCCTGCCTGAGACTGTCAACGGGTTCCCCAGTCGTGCTGGCGAGGGTGATGCCAAACAGACAGCCGGTGAAGTATTCCAAGTTCTAATTATTCTTGTGTATATACATTCGCTACATGCATTTAGTTTACATGTATATCATTGCCATTTGATATATGGGAAGCCCTATTACACTGATTACATTTAGAACATCATGTAGGGCACAGGACACCTGTGCACCTAATAAACGTGATACAGTAATCTGGTATCACAGTCATAAAACTAGGAATGGCAGATCTCGGTGCTAGTAATGCAGGGTTAAAATGTCATACTAAATGCAGAGAATAACCATTGCATAAATATTACTTGAAATGCATGTAACACATAGGTACTTTTCCAAGTAACGCAGTATCTTTAGAAACAGTCACCTCTATGGCAGGAAAAGCATATGGATAGTGTTAGGAAACGAAAAGGGGTACAGGAGCACCTATGCTCCTATTAACAGCTATATGGTAACTTCTTCGGGGGCTCCCAAAGAGACGCGCATGACAGTCCAGTTAGATCTTCAAAGCGACGGCTCTACCCCGCTCTCGGGGGTCCTCCACAGAGGGTTCCCCACTACCAGGTAGAGCTCGGACAATGACCACCAAGTACTGGCGAGTCTGAGGTCCTTCATGGCTTTCAAGACTTGCATCGCTGGGAAAAAACCCCGCAGGGAGAGCAGGACCTCTTCACTGGCATGGGGAGGGCCTCAGCACAACGGCTGCCAAAGAACAGGGCCGCCTGCAGTGGAGCATGGGTGGCTTCATCGATGAGTCTGGAGCCCAGGGGAGCCCAACAACCAGAGCGCCCGCAAAGAAGAGCAGGACGGCGTTACTACTCCCCCACGGCCCCACTCACCCACAGTATCACTCGTGGGGACTCCGCAGGGAGGCATTCCATGGTGCTATATGAACAAGTTACTTACTTTCGGTAACGATATATCTGTAAGAAACATTAGTTAGTTATAGATTCCTTACCTTAGAATTACCCCCAGGCATTAGACTGGATCCGGAAAGTTTTTTCGTCAGCAGTACCTCTGCGCGTCGGAAGGTGGCGTCGGTCGGCTCCGCGTCCGTCGTCGGCGTCATGGTCGTGGGGATAATGTCGCGGCAGCTACTTAGACGCCGCCCTCACGCGCGGACGTCAGTTCTGTACACGACTTTCCGCGCCAGAAACGCAGAGCCATGCAAGACACTGACCACTGGTGCACAAAACTAGGGCCCTGAAAGGATGTCCTTAACCCTAGAAATCAGTTCGCAGAACGGGGAGGATGGGTGGGGCAGTAAGGAATCTATAACTAACTAATGTTTCTTACAGATATATTGTTACCGAAGTTAAGCAACTTGTTCATCTGAAAGAAACACGTTAGTTATAGATTCCTTACCTTAGAATAGATAACCCAGCAATACCAACCCCGGTGGTGGGTCTCCGAACCAAGATTACACCAGAAAGTCCTGGAGAACAGAACGGCCAAAGAAGCCGTCTCTCCGGACTTGGCTGTCCTGGCAGTAGTGTTTGGTGAACGTGTGCAGCGATGCCCACGTGGCCGCCTGACAGATGTCATTTAGAGGCACTCCTCTTCCCATGGCAGTAGTGGCTGCCGTCGCCCTGGTGGAGTGAGCGCGTAGCCCGACTGGAGGCTCCTTTTTAGCCAGAGAATAACAAGCCTTAATACACAACACAACCCATTGAGAAATGGTGCGTTTGTGTACGGCCCGACCCTTCTTTGCGCCCACGTAGCCAACAAAAAGTTGATCAGCCACCCGGAACTGTTTTGTGCGATCCAGATAGAAGGAGAGCGCACGTTTTGGGTCCAGACGGTGGAGCCTCTCTTCCTCCTTCGAAGGACGCGGAGGCGGAAAGAAGGTGGGCAAGGTAATGGTCTGCCCAATGTGGAAGGCAGTGACCACCTTAGGAAAAAAGGATGGACGGGTTCGGAGAACCACCTTGTCCGGATGAACAGACAGGAAAGGAGGTTTTGAAGAAAGGGCCTGGAGCTCACTCACCCTTCTAGCAGAAGTGAGGGCTACCAGGAAAGCAGTCTTAAGAGTCAAGAGCTGTAAGGGACAGCTATGAAGCGGCTTAAAGGGAGCGCACATTAAATAAGTTAGGGCAAGATTTAAGTCCCACTGAGGCATAACGAAGGGGATTGGAGGAAAAAGATGTGTTAAGCCTTTTAAGAAACGGTTAACTACCGGGGACTTGAAAAGAGAAGGCTGATCTGGCAGCCGAAGGAAAGCAGAGATGGCTGACAGATAGCCCTCGACAGTGCCCAGAGCAGAGCCCTGCTGGGCTAAAGAGAGAAGGAACAAGAGTACTTCAGAAAGAGGGGCAGAAAGGGGATCCACAGCCTTTGCTGTGCACCATGCCACAAATTTGTTCCACCGGCAGGTGTATACCGACTTAGTGGAGGGACGCCTGGCTGCCAAGATTACGTCACAGACTTCAGGAGGCAGGTCGAAAGACGTCAACTGCCACCGCTCAATCTCCACGCAATGAGGTGGAGACTGGACAGGTTCGGGTGGAGGACCGTCCCCTGCTGCTGCGACTGAAGATCCTCCCGAAGAGGCAGTCTGATCGGAGGATCGATGGCCATGTTGAGCAGCTCAGGATACCAGACTCTTCGTGCCCAATCCGGAGCCACAAGAATGACTTGGGCCCGGTTGCACTTGATCTTCTTCAGCACTCTGGGCAGAAGTGGTACAGGCGGAAAGGCGTACAACAGACCGCAACTCCACTCGCGACGAAAGGCGTCGCCTAGCGAGTGCCGCCTTGGAAATTCCAACGCGCAGAATTGCTGACATTGCGCGTTCTCTTCGGTGGCGAATAGATCTAACCAAGGCTCTCCCCATTGTTGAAAGAGACCTTGCACCACCTCAGAGTGGAGACGCCATTCGTGATCCATCATGCACCTGCGGCTGAGTTCGTCCGCCCTGGCGTTCAGGGAACCTGCCAGGTGTTGAACCACCAGGGATATGCCCTGATGTTCAAGCCATGTCCAGAGGCGGAGGGCCTCTTGACAGAGGGTCCACGACCCCACCCCGCCCTGTTTGTTGCAGTACCACATGGCGGTGCTGTTGTCCGTGAACACCTGCACTACTCTTCCCCGGACAGAGGGAAGGAATGTCTTGAGTGCAAGACGAATCGCCCGGAGCGCCAGAAGGTTGATATGGAGTACGGACTCCGCCGGAGACCAGAGGCCTCTGATCTCCGCCTCTCCCATGTGGCCGCCCCATCCCAGAAGGGACGCGTCCGTCACCACAGTGTGGTCTGGTTGGGGAAGGGAGAGGGATCTGCCATTGACCCAATCCTGGTTCGTGAGCCACCACTGCAGTTGACGTGCAGTGCCCTCCGAGATCTGAACGCAATCGGACAGATTCCCCTGATGCTGCGCCCACTGGAACTTCAGGTCCCACTGCAGAGCCCGCATATGCCACCTGGCATGATCGACCAGCAGGAAGCCATGAGGCCCAGCAGCCTCAGAGTCCCTCTGACCGAAACCCGGGATAGAGGTTGAAAGATCAGAATCATAGCCTGAATATCCCGGATTCGCTGATCGGGAGGATAGACCCGAAACCGCGTCGTGTCCAGAACCGCTCCGATGAAGAGGAGCTTCTGAGAGGGAATCAGGTGTGACTTCGGCACATTGATGGAGAACCCCAGCGAATGCAGGAGGTCGGCCGTAGTCTGGAGGTGGGAGGCGACTGCCTGGGGCGAGCCCGCCTTCAACAGCCAGTCGTCGAGATAGTAGAAGACTGAAACCCCTGATCTGCGCAGATGAGCTGCGACCACCGCCATCACTTTCGTGAACTCCCGAGGGGCGCTGGTAAGGCCAAAGGGGAGCACGGTAAATTGAAAATGCTCGTGGCCTACCGTGAACCGTAGGTAACGCCGGTGGGCCGGCAGGACGGGGATGTGAAAATAAGAGTCCTGCAAGTCCAACGCTACCATCCAGTCTTGCGGGTCGAGGGCAGACAAGACCTGAGCAAGCGTCAACATCTTGAACTTCTCCTTCCGGAGGAAGCGGTTGACGTCCCTGAGATCCAAGATAGGACACAGGCCCTTGTCCTTCTTGGGGACCAGAAAGTAGTGGGAGTAACAACCATGACCTACTTCTGGGACAGGAACGCGCTCGATGGCTCCCTTGGCCAAGAGAGCCGTAACTTCCTGCCGGAGAAGGGCCAGATGATCCTCCGACATGCGGTGGTATCGTGGTGGCATGGCTGGAGGGGTAGCCTCGAAGGGGAGGGAGTAGCCCCTTCGGACTTGTTGCAAAACCCACCTGTCCGACGTGATGGTGCGCCAGTGGGGGAGGTGATGGTGAATCCTGCCGCCCACTGGCGTTTGATAGGCCTGAAAGGTCGGACTAGGAGGGTTTGGAGGTTGCTGCGTGGGGGGGGGGGGTTGTTGGTGGACTGGCCCGCCCGCTGGCCCCCGGAACCACGACGGTTGTTCCCACGTCCCCAGCCACGCGAAGGTTGGGTAACTTGCTGTGGCATGTGGCTCTGGGCGGGACGTAGCGGGCACCCCTTCCGTAGCCACGAAAGGGGCGAAAAGCAGACTGCGTAGGGTGGGTGGAGAGGCCCAAGGACTTGGCCGTAGTCCATGAGTCCTTGAAACGCTCTAGAGTGTTGTCTGTTTTGTCGCCAAAAAGGCGACGGCCATCAAAGGGCATGTCCATCAAGGTGCTCTGGACATCCCCTGAAAAGCCAGTCGACCTCATCTAGGCGTAGCGACGAAGCGCTACCGACGTTGAAATGGTCCTGCCCAGAGAGTCGGCGGTGTCCAGCCCACAACGTATGGCAAACTTTGCTGCATCCCTCCCGGCGGCCACAGCCTGGGAGAGCACTGCCCGGGCCTCCTCCGGGCACTGAGGCAGCACCTGCACCACCGTATCCCACACGGAGTGGGAATAACGGCCCAAGAGACATGCGGTGTTTTCCGACCGCAGTCCTAAGCTGGCGGAAGAGGAAATCTTCTTCCCAAGGTGGTCCAGCTTCTTGGATTCCCTTTCCGGGGGAGCGGTAGGGAATGCGCTTTTGGAAGTGGAGGCTTGGACTACCAAGCTCTCCGGGGTGGGGTGTTGGGAGAGGAAAGTGGGGTCGCCCGGAGCCGGGCGGTTGCGTCGGGCAATCATCCTATCCACGGGAGCCCCCGTGTTGGGCTTGGACCAGGTGCCCAAAAGGACGTTGGTGAGGGCCTCATTGAATGGAGCAAGGGCTCAGAAGAGCTCGCAGCCGGTTGAAGCACCTCCGTTAGGAGGTTAGTCCTGACCGCCACCGTAGGAAGCTCGAGGTTGAGAGCCTCGGCCGCCCTACGCAACACCACTGCGTACGACGCTCCCTCCTCCGTAGCCACGGTAGGAGGAGGCAACATGCCAAGGTCAGGGGAGGTGTCAAGACCACTGGCATCCCCCAGTTCGTCTCTCCAGTCCTGTTCACTGTCCAACTGGTCAGTCAGACGGTCACCTGACCCCTCCCAGTCCTCCTCCTCATCCTCTGGTTGCCACTCAGGTTGAAAAGGGGCCCCAGAAGTGAACAGGGGCACAAAAACCCCTCTCTGCGCCGGATCCGGCGTCGGGCGACGTCGGTCCGGCTCCGTGTCTACGTCGGGATGGAGGCCGGGGTCGACGCCGGCCGGGGGACGCGTCGGAAGCAGTCAACCGGCGCCGATCCGGATCCAGGCCTGGATCCAAGGGGGGCCTGCGGCGCCGGGGCCCCCGGCAGAGAAGGCCTAGACCCCCCAACCGAGTCCGCGGGGCCCGAATGCGCGCCAGCGGGGTCGGTCTGCCCAAAGATGGCATGCATCACCTCGTAGAACGTAGGAAACTGGGCGGGAGTCGCTCCGGGTCCCGGAAAGGGAGGGAAACGCGGAGTTGAATCTTCGGGCTCCGCGCGCGGAGCCACGGGAGGGGCACCACCCGCGTGCCTCGTTGGATCGGCCGGCCGACGAGGAGAAGTCGAAGGGCGACGATGCTTCTTTGACTTCTTCTTATGCTTCGACTTACCCGACCCCGAGTGCGAAGACTTCGAAGATTTCGAACCGGAATGGTGATGGCTCCGCGACCGGTCCCTCGACCTCCCTCTCGACCCGGACCTCGAACGGCGCGGAGCCGACTGCCGGTGCTCAAGCAGCTTTCGGGACCGCTCCCGCAAAGCCTTCGGCACCATCGACCGGCAGTCGGAGCACGACTTGGGGTCGTGGTCGCGCTCCAAGCAAAAAAGACACACGCGGTGCGGAGCCGTCACCGACATCATGCGATGACAGGAGCTGCAGGCCTTGAAACTGGGCATCCCTCGTGCACCTTCGGAGTCGAAGACTCGAAAAAGAAGTCGACAAAAGTCGAGAAAAAGTTAGTCAAAAATTGACTGAGGTACCACTCTTCCCGGATCTGCGCTGGCTGGCACGGAAAAAGAAAGAACTGACGTCAGCGAGAGAGGGCGGCGTCTAAGTAGCTGCCGCGACGTCATCCTGGCGACCACGACGCCAACGACGGACGCGGAGCCAACCGACACCACCTTCCGACGCGCAGAGGTACTGCTGACGAAAAAACTTTCCGGATCCAGTCTGACGCCTGGGGGTAATTCTAAGGTAAGGAATCTATAACTAACGTGTTTCTTTCAGATATGTGATGGCGGGACTCGGAAGCGGGGCCTGCGTCAGCAAAATGGGGGTGGGGAGAAAAAGCAGCAGGGCACATGAGAATTCCTTCGCAAGAGACAAAAATCGCTCAACACGCGCTGGTTTGTAGATTAAAAATTGACGAGTAGTGGTTCCCAGCTTCTCAATTAGCCTTCTGCCGCCGCCGCCAGACTCCCAAAAGGCAGAGTCCTATGGCAGAGGGGCTTAAATGCAATCTTTTATGGCCCTGAGATTGGAAGAACAGGGGGAAAGCCCTCGGAGAACACTTGGGGGCACAAAGGGATCAGCAGGCAGGCCAGCACATAAAGTCAGGTCTGAAAAGTGGCAGTCCCTCCTGCAGCCCAGCAGTCAGCAGGCCAGCAAAATAAAGCAGGTAGTCTAAATAGCAGTTCCTCCTGGCAGCACAGCAGTCCTCCTGGCAATGTGCAGATTGTATAGCCAGCAGCGTGTGGTTACAAGTCCCATGCAGTGTCTAAAAACATGGGGTCAGAGCCCCAGTACTCAAAAATATCTTTGATGAATGGGTGACTTCTAAAGAACCCTTAGAAGGGCAGGTGTAACAATCCCTTTCAGCCCAGCCCCGACTCCAGACGATCAGTAGGGGGTAAATCAGCCCTTTGTGAACCTATTCAGAAGTAAGTATGAACCACCTCTCCCAGCCCAGGAAGACTATCAGTATGCCGATGAATGCAGCTGTATCCCCCGTCACATCCAGCCCTTCCTGTGATGTGGCTGTCTAGAAAGTATGCACAAAGTGTTGCTGTCACCCAGTACAGACATGTATTGGGGTCAGGCTGCAAAGCACAAAGAGTCAAAAGCACTGAAAAAGTCCCACTTTCTAAAATAGTCATGTAAACTCCAACTACACCAGTAAGTAGGATTTATCACTACTATTCTAAACATACCAAACATGGCAATGCCATTCCTTTCTGATCAGAATTTACCACTTAAAAGTATATAAGGGAATTCTCAATGCTAGCCTATGAGAGGAGTAGGCCTCACAGCAGTGAAAAAGGAAATAGGCTGTTTGTCACTACCAGGACATAACACACAAAGGCAGATGTCCTACTTTTTACTTACACAGCACCCTACCCATAGTGCTAGCTAGGGCCTCCCTAAGGGGTGACCTATGTATAATAAAAGGGGAGTTTAAGGCTTGGTAAGTAGTTTTATACGCCATGTTGAAGTGTCAGTAAACTGAGCACACAGACCCTCCAGTAACAGGCCTGAGATAGGTTTGAAAGGGTACTTCTGTGGGTGGCACAAGCAGTGGTGCATACAGTAGCATTTAATTTACAGGCCCGGGGGTATATGGTATACCACTTTAGAAGGGACTTACAAGTAAATCAAATGTGCCAAACAGGTGTAAACCAATCATACCATGTTTAGAGGAGAGAGCACATGCACTTTAGCACTGATTAGCAGCAGTAAAGTGCCCAGAGTCCTAAAGCCAACAAAAAGGTCAGAAAAACAGATGAAGGAAGGCAAAAAATCTGGGGATAACCCTAAGGCCCAATAGGCAAGAAGATGCATCCGATGAGGAGGCCTGAGTCTCGTCAGCAGAGCCTGGGTGAGCGTCACCTCTTGAGCAAGGTATGCACCAGGTGCCAGAAAAACCAGGAGCAGATTCTGCAGAAATGGACATTGAATCCGAACAGATGGAGGCGCGGGGGTTCTGAGCACAGTGTCCGGAGCGGAGCCTGTAGATCGAGTCTGAAGACCTCATCAAGGTCAGAGTTGAAGGGCGAACCAAGGTCAAGAGTGAAGATGGGGAGGAGGAACTGAACGGAAGTAAAGGGTCCGAGGAAAGGTCCTCAACTTATCTCAGAGGCCAAATTAAAACTAAGACCAATCCTTGCTCCCCTGGACGAAAACCTACCATCCATCGAAGATTGAAGTCTGAGCCTACAGGGTTTAGGGAGGTGTAGAGTACCAGGGGAAAACACCAAGACGGGGATCAAAACCAGGATCAAGAGCAGTGTGGAAATAAATAGAAGAAAACAGAGAAGATCGCATCACACATAGGTCAAAAGGCACTAAAAAATGGAACTGACATCAGAGCGCTGGATAGCACCATACATTTCTCTGTGATCTCACATCCGGGGAGGTGTCAGAGTCTTCAGTTAGGCATGGTGCCACCGACCAGTGCAGGAGAGCTATAACAAAATTTCTAGATCCAGTCTGTCACCTGCGGGAGATTCATTAGTTGAGGAATCTGCAGGTAGAAGTATCCAACAGAAACAGGAGTTTGAGATATCTGAATTATCTTCTTCATCATCCATTGTTCTCAGACTGAGATCACAGAAGCAGCCCTTTCAGTTAATGTCAGGACTGGGCATTTCCTGTCTTGGTTAAGACTTGAACAGATGCCCAAAATACAATAGCTGGGAGCAAACACAAGTCTTTGAGTATGGCTGGTGGCCTGTGCAAAGGCTGAGGGCATGTACTGCAAGTGAGGTACTTGTTTTGGAATTGTGGTTTTGAAGAGGCCTTCTTTGGTCTGCATGGACAATAGCAGTCATTAAATAAAAAAAATGATAGATTTGCTGGTGCCAGGAAATCAGACCTACAAGCGCTTTTGACTTATAGCATTAAGTCCAGAGAGGGCAGGGACATGGCGGTGGTGTTGCAGCCTGTCCTTTTACCACTGCATAAGTGGATAAACAGTTCAAAATGATTGACACCCATGAGCTTCATGGGTTTGTATGCGTTTGGGAAGCAGTCACTGAATTGTGGTTGGAGACCTGGCAGAAGGGGTTGAAAGATGGATATATCATACTTACGTACTGAACACTACTCTGAGGCTGCAAAAGATGTACTTTGTTACCTTTCCGTCATAGCCGTGCCACAATACATTTCGTACACCATACTGGGTTCGACTGCTTTCACTGTGAGTTTACCTGCACTGATTAGGCACTCTGGCTGGTGGATGTACTGCCCTGGCTATTAGATTGCATACACTTGCAAGATGCCTGTCCGGATTGGAATTTTATCATGGATGTAATGGGTAGCAATCTGCCATCATATACTTAAATTCCTCAAATGTGAGAATGCTGAATTTGCATAGTTTGTACTTACTCCACCAAGGAGTGTAAATTCTTCCCAACAATAACCTGCCTTTGATGATGCTCTCCCACAGGTAAGACACAGATGGAACGAAGATAACTGTGAAGCCAGTGTACAGTCTTAACATTTATGGTTCATAATAAGAGAGCACCAAGCTTTACCGTCTTCTGTTTAGCCGATGAGTTTTTTTGGTATTAGTGATGAAACCTCTTGTGATCAGGAATTTTTAAATATCTTCTAGAGCAAGTACTGGACAGATCAACATTTGCGAACAGAACTCCACTAAAACCACACTGACTCTGCAGGCAATATGCTTGGACTGTGAGCTGGTGGATGTTTGGAGGCAGAGTAACCCAAGCGAGAGAACATACTTGTTTGATTTCCCCTATACATGCAACCTATTCTAGACTAGACATACTGATAATGTTCTGTGGTGTTGGGAATATGGTTTTAAATTTTTGGTCTGGTCTGAAAATTCTGTCCAGCCACAAATCCCTATGCTGGACATATTTACCACAGGGTGGAGGTTGTTGCAGTCAATTTTTTTGTTTGGTGACCACTGCACTTGAAGATCCTAGTTTCAAGCACAGAAGCACAGAATTAAAGAACACATTGCCATGATCTCTGACATCAATACTGGATCGACCAGCCCATTCATATCGATCTCAGGGGCCTTCACATTATACATTTGTGGGATATGTCCCTCGACACACATTATATGAAATGCCTTCTTAAATGGCAACACTCTGACCCTTCTCCCTCTCAAAGTATAAAGCTTAAAGAATCAGAATGTCATAGCTCAATAAATCCCCGTGCAAGGAAAATATACTTCAAATATGAGAAATTTCATAGGTATACTTGGGCAAGATGGTATCTAAAGTACGCTGGTCGCAATAATGCTTGGACTAAAAACATGGTAAGCACTGCATTTCAATGATATTATTGCTTCTCTTTTCGTGTACGATAGGAGACATGTGATGGTCTTTCATGTGTCCACCTGATTGACCACTGGAAGATGTGTATATCCAAATACGTACAGATACTTTACCTAAGCCTCAAGAAAACTCCCCGTCTTTACTCTAAACCTAACATGAGCAAAACATGTGCTAACTGCCGAAAGAGATCATAGCAGATTTTGGCTAAGATGAAATCTTGTTTCACTTGTGATACCAATCATATTGGACGCAATTGAATGAAAAAAGCAAATACGGAACGAAGATGCTACTCACCTTTGGTGATGCTCTTTCTGGTGGATACTCTATCTAACCACAGATTCCTGACCTTTAGAGTATTACACAGGCGCCAGACTACATCCGAAGGTTTTCACAGCAATGCTCCTATGGGCCGCTAGGTGGCTCTGTGCAGCTCTGCGTTGGCCTTAATCTTCCTTGGAAGTGACGGAGAAGAGCCGCATTTAAAGGCCACCCCTGCACGTCAACATCAGTTTCTTACTTGACTCTTTCTACATCCTCGGATGTGGAGCATGAACAATTTTAGGTTCCAATGTGCTGATCTCTAATTTCAGATCTTTTAGATGTGAAGAATCTATGGTTAGGGTATTCACCAGAATGAGTGTTACCGCAGGTAAGTAACTGGTTCTTATGAGGGATACTTTTAACCACAAACTCCTCACTTTCAGAATAGATACCAAAGCAGAACCTTCCTAAGATGGAGGGTCTGTGGAGTGGACTCGGACCAATAGGTCCAGCAGGACCAAAAGCCCTTCCCATTGGACCTGGCTGTCAAGGCAGTAGTACTTCGTGAATGTCTGCATGGACGCCTGACAGATGCCAATAACAGGCACTGCGTGGGCCAACACAGTGTAAGCAGCCTTGACCCTGATGGAATGAGCCCTCAGGGCTTCCAGAGGCTGCTTCTTTATGCAAAGGACTATCCACCTTGACAAAATAGTTTTCTGCACCGCCTTACCTTTTTGCGCCCCAGAGAAGCCCAAAAAAAGCTGATTGTCCACCCGAAGGCACGAAACTTTAAGGCTCTTCTTGGGTCTAGCTGAGGGAGTCTCTCTTCCTCTTTTGAGAGGTGAGGCAAAGCAAAGAATATTGGGAGGATGATGGATTCCCCAATGTGAATAAAGAGTCACAACATTTGGCAAAATGGCTATCTTGGTCCTCAACACCAGTTGGTCATGGAAAACGGTGTGCAGAGCAGCTGCATCGAGAAGGCCTGGAGCGCATTCAAATGATGAGATCACTATGAGGAAGATCGTTTTGAGAGAGGCAGAAGATGCAACAAGCAGCCGTGCATTGGCTTGGATGGGGTGTACATGAATAATATCAGGGCCAAATTAAGATCCCACTGTGAGATCACTAAAAGTTCGGGATAGAACACTTGTGTCAAAACATTTATAAACCCCATGGCAACAGCTGATTTAAACAAGGACAGTTGGTTGGGCAAACACAAAAAGGTTTGCTGGGTAAAAAAGAAAACAAACAATAAAACATCTAACACTTTGGACTTGTAAGTGGCGAACTCCACACCAGGCCACAAATTTGTTCCAGCGCCTGGCATAAATGGACTTGTACAGGGAATTCTGGCTGCGAGGATGACATCCATCTCAGGTGGTAGATCGGACACGGCCAACTGCCACTGTTCAATCTTCATGCATAGAGGTGTCAATTGCGCAGGTTCGGGCGCAGTACTCTTCTCTGCTGCTGCGACAGACAATCCTTCCCGAGGCTCAAACACTAGGACTCATGTTGGTGAAGGAAAGGCCCTGAACAGCACCGTGTCCTACACTGTTCCCATACAGGTAAGTCTCTGTGAACGAGTCAAGTGTGACTTTGGCTTGTTGATCGAGGCTGGTAAGGCCAAAGGAGAGCATAGCAAACTGCAAATGGTCCTGCAAACCTTGAACTTCAGGTAACGTCTGTGGGACTGCAGGACGGGCACATGAAAGTACTTGTCTTGCAGGTCCAAGGCCACCATCTAGTCACCTGGATCTAAGGCAGAGAGAACCTGAGCCAGTGTGAGTATTCTGAATTTGTCCTTCCAAAGGAAGGTGTTTAGAGGGTGAAGATCTGGAATAGAATGAAGGCATCCATCCTTATTCGACATAATGAAATAGAAGTAATAACACAACTATTTGATAGTTGGAACTTTCTCTATGGCCCATTTGGACAGTAGAACTCTCACCTCTTGACATAGGATGGATCGGTGCTCCTCTGAAAATTGCTCTGATGTAGGCGGAAGCTGCAGCAGGTCGAAAGGTAGTAAGGGAATAGCCCCATTGCACCATCTGGAGGACCCATCTTTCAGATATGATAGATTGCCACCCTTGGAAAAAGTGATTTGATCTGCTTCTCATAGGACGGTCATGTGCGCTAAGGGCAAACTAAAGTGGCTTGAGTGCGGATGCCGCAGGGTAGCAGGGCTGAGAAGAACAGCTTCCCAGGTGACCTAAGCAATGTCTGTTTGATCTCTGTCCCCAACTCCAAAAGGTCTGGGATGACTGTTGCGGGGTGGGGACCTGTCAATGTCTACAATTATCTGTACCGGTGATTGAAAAAATGATTGAGCAGGGAATACTCCGGGAGGTACTTGGTAGCTCTTGTAAACTCTGTTATGATGTGGAAAAACTAGTGACAAATGGAGAATATTTCAGGACCTCCAAAAGATAAACAACATTGTCATCCCATGTTCTCCTGTGGTACAGAATCTAGCAGTGATTTTGTTCCAAATTACATCGCATGCAGAAAGGTATACAGTCACTGACTTATGCCAAGCATTTTTTTCCATTACTTTGCATGTAGAGGGCCAATACCTCTTCGCATTTCAATTTCAGAATAAAGCACTCATGTGGTGTAAAATTCCACAAAGGTATACAGAAAGTCCTTCAATTTTTAGTCAAATACTGAAGACAGTTATAGAAACTTTGAGGTTGCCCTGTATTTGTTGCATTTAAAGCAGAGGAGGACTGTAAACTCGATACAATTGCCTTGTTAAATCATCTGACAGAGGACATAACGTCTCCCCAACAAAAATGCAGTTCTGTAAAAAAGAAGTGATCTGTTTTGGACACTAAATTGAAAAAGGTGCAAGGAAAGTCTCAAAAGATTGCGTTTCTGAAATTCTGAGAATGAGCCCACCAGCCACCTCGAGGGATGTTCGGATGTTTCTTGGAATTGTGGTCAGTGAATTCCAAACTTTTCCTTGATTGCAAAGCTTTTAGTAAGGCTGACACACAGTAACATACAATATCAGGTACCATTTGACAAATACTTCACTGCAGCAGTCACATTTTTGAAGGAGAGTCTGTGTTGTGCACCAGAAATGGTTATGTGACACTATAATCTAACATTTGTCCTCTACTGTCATGAGAGAAGTGGATGTTCAATTTACAATTCTGACCTAAAGACATAGAGGGTTGATGCGCCCAATTGCATACCTTTCAACTGTATTCAATCCAGTAGCTGTAAGTCTTCCAGGATGTATGAAATTGGTTGCAGCTGTCATGTTGCCATTGAACAAAGTGAAGGATTAATGATGGGACATACATTAACTGTATATGTTCCCCACTCAGTTGAGATCTTGTTGATGAGAAGGAGGACACAGCATTTGACAAATAACCTACTGACTCATTTGGAGCAAGTCATTTTTGAAGCTAAGAATATTTCAATCAGGAGGTACAGTTAATTGAATCCAGCAACACTGTTTCCTATTTCAAACAGGCCCCGGGTAGGCAAGGAGGGTGATGAAATTGATGACGAACCTGAGCAGAACTGTATAGCAGTTACTGAGCTATGCATTAAACCAAGGCCAGACATCAAGGAAACGCCCTTGGAAGTGGCTGATCTGACATTGTTGATGGTTCTTGTTAAATGGACCAATATGGAGCACTAAAAGCTGCCTATGCAGTATGTTCCATTACTGACCTTGAAGCCTCTATACAGATAGCCAATATGGTTTTGCAGTGGTGCAGGATTATATTCAATTGTGTTCGCAGAGGGTCTTTAGGCATCCTCTGGACCTCCCATTAAAAATAGTGCTTGCATACTGGATTTGTAAGAAGCAATACAACATCCAGAAGAAATTGTGGTGGTCAAGTGCCTTGCCCAAAAGGCTGGAAAGGATTTAGTTACACTTGGTAACCAATATGCAAATCAGGTGACAAAATACTGTGCACTGCAAAAAAAGACAGAGGTCCCTACCATACAAAATGCAGAAAATTAAAATTGTTTTTTCATAAATGTAAATCAGACTTCTTTGAATCAGCTGAGAACGTTGCAGGAGGATGTGTCAGAAGAAGAAAAAAGGAAATGGGAAAAATTGGGTTACAAGAAAAATTACCAGGATTTGTATGTTAATGCTGAAAATAAGTACATTCTCCCTGTGGAAATGCTGTATCCAATGGGTAAATATTTGCATAACCAAAGCCATGCAGGTAGGGATAGTATTTTGTGCACATTTATAAAATACTGGGAGAATACTGGATTTAGAACTGTAGCTGAAGACATATGGACTAGGTGTTTGATGTACCAGAAAAATAATCCATGGAAAAAGACCTTCACAGTGATGAACTATATTGGAAAATCAGAGGGCCCATTTACGAGACTCCAAGCAGACTTTGTAAAGATGCCACAATACAATGGTTTAAAATACATCTTGGACATTGTCTGCTTGTTCTCGAAATGGGTTGAAGCTCATCTCACTCGGAGATCAGATAGCATTTCAGTTGCCAAACTTTTGTTGAGGAAGCTGATTACGAGATATGGCCTTCCAAGTTCTGTTGAGACAGATCATAGTACTCATTTTAAGAATGAAGATTTGGAAATCATCTGTACAGCATTTCTCATAAAGCAAAGATTCCATTATAATTATCAACCTCAATCTTCAGGAGTACTCGAGAGGGCTAATGCTACTCTCAAAAACAGACTGGCAAAAGTGTGTGCTTCAAATGGTTTGAAATAGCTTGATGCACTTTCTCTTGTCCTGATGAGCAAGAGAAGTACTCCTGACAAAAAGACTAGTTTATCGCACCATGAGGAGATTATGGGTAGGGCAATGAGGCTAGCATGCTCTCCTTCAGCTGCACTAGTTTCAATAACTAATGACATTGTGCAAGATTACTGCAAAGATCTGAGTGTAGCACCAGAAGAAACAAAAGACATTGATTGTCACAATCTCAACCCAGTAGACTGTATAGTGGTCCAAAAACATGTCAGAAAGAACAGTGATTTTGACAACCAATAGAGCAGAGAAATGTGCTGGAATGCAGCAGTGGATCCGTGCTGCCAATACAAAGAGAAGTGGTAGAGACAACCACTGAAGCTACAAGCCACAGAGTCAAACATCAGCAAGTGAAGCTCAGACTCAAGCTCAAGGCTGCAGTGTGGCTTCAGAGGGGAGGTTGGGGGGTGAACATTTTTAGACTAGTGAAAAAAGACATAGAATCAAAGTTTCAGATCAGTAGAAGCTCTGATGAGAAACCTGAAAAGTTTAAAGTCCAGTTTCCAAACAGTGATCAGAGTGAAGGGCTGCTATAGTGCAAAAGTCGAAAGCAAGAAGTAGTAATCTCTGATCCAAATCATGAGAACTTGCAGTTGAAAATCCAAGTTACTCGAACCCCCAGAGGAAGAAAGAAGTTTGCAGTAAAGGCATGGCTTGGGAAACAATCATGGTGGACGCTCTCTTACAGAGCTCTGCATGGACCTCTCATGATCCTGCAATTATTTAACACCGACGTGACCATTGGAAGCCCCCTCAACGTCCCTGGCACTGTGGGACGCGGCTATGGCGATGAAGCGAGCCGCCAGGAGTGCCCGGAGGTGCTGATTACTGCCTGTAGTGCTGCTGGGCCACATGGGGCGAGGGAGAGACTGCACCTCGGCTGGGACCTACAGGAGCTGAGGTGCCCGTGCTCTGAGGGGGCGAGGCTCCGGGGGTATTGTTGCCCCTCCTTGACTGCCATACAGTGTGAAGTGGCTGTGTGAGTGGTCGCCCGCCCCCGCTGACACTGGCTGCCTGGGAGGTGCGGTGAGGATCATCCGACCGGTGCCACACACCGCAAGTGGGCCTGCTCAGCCCCCCCTCCACTGCCCGACTGCCCACGCTTGGACCCCGAGGACAGGGAGACCCACCGAGGTCCGGATCGGTTGGGGACCATGGGGGGGGGGTCCCAATTGTAGGCCAGGGAAGGGGGTGGATATGGGGGGGGACCATCGCGACCGCTGGAGCATCGAGGCCCTGGAGCAGTGACCAAGCCCCACACATTGATTGGGTGAGTCGGGGGCTCTGGGCTGCGTCCCTGCTGGCCGCTGCCTGCAGCGCAAGGATCCAAAGGCTTTAGGTGTCCCTGCTGAGCGAGGCAGATTGCTGGGGCAGCCCTGGGCCCTGATTCTGGGATTGTGGAGCTGGACTCTTCCTGGAGGGCCACTGAGCCCCTCTGGCTGTGTGACTCTGAAGCGCACTGAGTGTGTGCATCCGCCTATAATTGGATTCTAGAGAAGTGCATGGGGCCGGACGGAGCCCTCCCCATTGGATTTCTTTGTCCCATGAGTGGCCTGGATGGGTTTTGGGCGGTGAGGGGCCTATGCCTCGGTTCAGGGAGGGGCAATCCCTGATCCCCTTCTGGTGCCTGGACTTGCTATATTGCCCCGTCCGCGGGCTGCAGACTCCGCCTGTACAGGCCACCCCTACCTCCTTCAATTATCCGCACTTCTACGCTTGGAGATGCTCAGCAATCCCACGCTCACCTTGGCATTCAGCGGTGGTTGGTAGGGGCACTCACTATTGGACTGCCTCAGCGGGACCCCGTGTTGACCTGCCTCTCCCGACATACCCTGACAAGACTACACTTGGGACCGAACCTCTTGCCCACATGCCGGGGCCTTTTCTGCTCTTTGATCTATTTCTGTCCTGCTGAGGGGGAAACTCTTGTCGGGGTGCTTCACACTGCTGTTGACGCCGCCCAGTGGGCTCTCACCTAGCCATTCCTGCCCTCCAGTCCACAATGTGGAGGATCCTCTCCATTGTCAAGAGAGCGGCTGCTCGTGCTGCTGCGGTGTCATGGCAAGCGGGCTGTGTCTCCACCGAGAAAGGTGCTGGGTAAGGCTCCTGAACCTTCATCAGGGGTAAAGACAAGCCTACTCGCTCGGCGACCTCAAAGACCTGAATAGAACAATATACCACTAGCCCTGCGATTGGCCATCATGGAGGCGCCATGGGAGGGGACAGCAGCTCCCCATTGGCTGGAGACCTTGCCACGATCCTCCAATCCATCCACACTTCACAAGCTGCAGTGGAGTCCAAAATTGGAGAGGTATGCATGGATGTGGTGCTGCTCCACCAGGATCACAAACGCTATGGCATGAATCACCGAGGCTGAGTCCCAGATTTCCCCAGTAGGGGATGATATTGTATACCTCAAGACCCAGGTCTCCAGTCTTCTCACGCGTACATAAGACCTGCACACCGCCCTATTAAAAATTATGATAGTGCCCAGCTCTCTTTATGCCTTTCAAAACTTGACGCTCTTCATACTGCGGATGTGGTTTAGGGCCCTGGATATAATGGGGATGTCCTTTCTGGCATATGAACACTGCCAATGTGGCCCTTACGACAGTGGACTGGGATTGGTTAACATATACCTCTATTATTTAGCCACACATCTCCTGGCCATCCACAACTGGTTTAACGGGGGATGGCCGCTTGGAATTATCCCTTTTGGGATTCCCTCAGATTCTATCCATGCTCTATAGCTCTCCCATTCCCAACTCCACCCAGTCAGTTACAAAAATGGACCGCCAGGCTTGGAGAATGGCTCTGCGACACACTCATGGGGATACCAAATTCACACAACAGACACCTCTTTGGCAAGGAACTTGGTTGAGGGAGGCGGCGTCATTGCAGGGCTTTGGGTGCTGGGACCTGATTAGAATCTCGCAACTCGGGGACGTCTGGTCGGGGACATACATGCGATCGTTTCAAGAACTCCAAGTCACTTATGCGCGGGTGCATACACAGCTCTATAAATGCATTCAATTGCGACACGCCCTCCAAACTCACGTCTCGCTCACTGACTCTTCTAGAGTTTAGCCCGCTGAAGGGCGATTTGGGCAGGGGAGAAATTTCCCAAATCTACCGCACCTTGGTTGTTAATGCTCCAGGCACTCTAGACCATCTCCGATGGGAAGGCTGGGTGGGAACTCTTTAAAGATGATGACTGGCTCGATGCTCTGATGGCGCCATGGGTCATCACAATTTCCTCCAAACTGCGGTTGATTCAAACATATTACCTATATACTGCCTATCTCTCCCCAGCTCGGCTCTCTGATCCTATCTGTCCCCGCTGTGGCGGTGCTCCTTATAGCCCATGGTTTGGCTGTGCCCTGAGATTCAAAACTTCTGGGCCACGATTGTGGGGGAGCTCAGAGAGGTACTTGGATGGGAGGTCCCCCTTACCCCTGTGTTGATTTTGTTGGGAGTCCTTGAGGGCTCTGGAGGTACGAGGGCTGATCAGTCCTTCTTGGGAACGGCCCTGATGGTCGCCAAAGATGACATTGCCAAGTGCTGGAAATCCCCTTCTCCTCCCACCCTTCCACTCTGTCTCCGAGGGGTGGACTGGTGTGCCCAGCAGGAAGAGACGGTCTACGAAACCAGGGGGTGTCCCCTCAAGCATGGTCGAGTGTGGGGGAAATGGTTGGGTCAATAGGCTGATCGCCCTGACTCAGGCCCGAAGTGCTGATGCTGCTGGTGTTCTGGATTATCCTATTTTATCAAAAGAATGCCAATGGCCGAGTGATTGCATTGTAACTATTTCAAACCTGCTCAGTGTATCTTCTGTTTTTGTTTTAATTTGCACAAAATTAGATAATGTTTATCAAAAAAAAGTTTGCAGTAAATCAATAAAAGTTAAAGTGCAAGTTCAAACTCAAGTCCAAGATTTACAAATAGTAAAGAAACTCTAGCAAAGACTGTTAAACAAATAAAGTTGAATACCACATTCCAAGAAAAAGAACTATAGAAAAGGAAGTACTGTGAACCAGAAACATTTGAAAGACCATTCAAGCCTGAAGCTAGTAGGAGTGAATCTACTGTTACCAGAAGATCAACTAGGAGAAGAGTTCACAGTAGAAAATGTTTCACCCGACTGGGTATATCTAGATACAGTCTCGGAAGAGGACGAAACAGAGTTGAAAAGCTACAAGTCAGTTAACCAATCTCAGTTTAAGTTTGAGAGTGAGTTTGAAAGTTAAATTAAAACTGAAGAACCACTTTGAATTAGTAAAAGTGACTTTTGAGATAGAAAATATCTAGACAGTTGTTGAACAAAGATAAAAGACAAACTCAGAACTGAAAGGAACGTTTGACTGAAATTAACTTACGAAAGAACCTGAGAAGATTTTTGAACTTTTTGTTTTGGTTATTCTTTTAAAGAAAATTTAAGAAAAGGAAAAATCTAGTATTATTTCAAAGAAACTTTTTGTTCCAGTTTAATTTTAAGTATAACAATTTTTTGTCTCAGATGAAGTACCGCAAATGCAGTAAAATTGTAGGGTTAGTTATAATATTTGCAATATTAATAGTTTTAGTGGGACTGTTGTTGTGCTTATTTAACTCACTGGGATATGTTTCTAGTCACGTTTAATTTACTACTGTTAGAAATAAATTAAAACATGATGTACCAGTGCATCAAGAGAATGAGTTAGAGGTTTCCAGGATAATATTTATACTAAAATGATTCATGAGTTTATAGATATAATGAAGGTTATAGGGTGTTAGTGTGTGCTTTCTTACCCCCAACTGCTGGGAAGGCCACTACAAATGTACAACTTTCAATTTCATGTGCTCTTTCTTGTAATGTACAAGTTGTGTTTTTTAACAATGATGAATTTCTTTCTCCCTACTTGACTGATTTGAATGTGCCACTGGAAGATCTACCTATAAAAGACAATAGGGAAATTAAATATAACAAATGTTTGAGGGTGATTGCACAAAACAAATATGAAACTAAAATTGCTAATCAAGGTCATGTATGCATTTTAGTAGTGAAGAGCATTATTTTATTAGAGAATAAAATGAGAGGAGTAAAGAGTGTGAGGAACTGGGAAGAAGGAAAAGTTGTGGTAGAGCAGACAAAGGAAGAGGAAGAAATTAGGGTGTCAAGTTTGCATCCTAGTTTAAAGATAGAGAAGGAACAAAGGGGGAATTGTGTATGGTAAGGTGTTGTCCATTTGAAAGACTGAATTTGCAGGAGAAAGTGAGTATGAAATAAGTAAGTGGAAACTATCTGATAGGTGGAGCGCCAATTCTGAGAGGGATGTATTATGCTTGTGGAAAGACTGTTTATTTTAATTTGCCACAGAAATGGGTTGGGTCTTTGTATTTAACAGTAGTGTTTCCAAAAGTTTACCATATTATTGAAATAGATAGTGAAATTAGTACGAGAAGGGTAAAACAGAGTTATGAACAAGTAGTTTTAGATATATTAGGTGGTATACTTTTTTCTGTAGGAGTGGCAATTATTGATGTGAAATTTAGACGTCTGTATTTGCTTGTAGATAAACTGGTAGCATATTCAGCAGGATCGTTGAAGGAAGTAAATGTAGAGATGATGGCTATTAGAGCCATGGTAAGGCAGAATCATTTAGCATTAGATATCCTACTAGCAAAAGAAGGCGGAGTCTGTAAGATAATAAAGGCTAAGAGGTGTTGTACATATAGCCCGGATAATAGTAGAGTTATTGATTCTTTCACTGCTAACCACACTAGTCTTTCGCATCAAATTCAATCTTTTAAAGATTGTAGATTATGGGAAACTAGGGTCCTGGTTTAGTAGGCTAGGTAAGGGTTTTAGTGAAGTTGGTAAATGGCTAGTGTAGGAGGAAGTACTTCACATTTAATCTTAACCCCTGTAATAATCATAATGATTTATGTAGTTCTTCTGTTTCTTTTTCTAAAATGTTCTGGGATGTTTGTTTGAAAAGAGTGAAAAGAAAGGGGAAAAGTTTGAAAAGGAAGAAACTGGAGGAACATGAAATGGAGAAACTGAACAATTATGTCTATAACCAGCTAATGTAGTTGGAGGAGGGTTCCAGAAGGAAGCAAAGAGTGATGTTGACTGATTGATTTCAGACTAAACGTTAATTATTGGTTTTAGTGATTATGAAATCATCAGAGGGGGGATTTGTTAGAGTTTCTTTTTCAAAGTTCACATTTCTGTGTGACAATATTGAGTACTAATGATTTTTAGTTGGATACAATACACAAATAATGAATTAGAATGCATGCAGTTAAAATGAGTTTACTATGAGATTTAGAATTGTGTTTAATACATGATTTTGTTATGCCACATTTTGGTGAAAACACCATGTTAGAATAAATGGATTCTGTTTCTGTCTCTGTTTTCTACTCCTGCGTTCACCCCCTCCCATCAGGTTTTACTGCGCATCTTCTCTCTCCACAGGCTTTGCAGAAGCAAAGACAATTGATGTAATGTTTTTCTAACCGTGATAAATACAAAGGCTTATTAATGAAACTTTGAGCGTACTAGATAGGTTAAAACACTTAAGATTTCTTTGGCTGTGTTTCCGTAGCTCGGTTCAGCTTTGCACGTTCATGAATCACTTTTGTTTAATGTTGCATAGTTTGTTCAAAACATCTCTGGCTGTCAGTGACACCGGAAGGCAGGATGCTTTCTTAATAATGGGATTGTTCTAGCATATAATGCCACTGACGTGAATTACTCTGATTCACCAAAGAATTATTACATGGGATCATGCCATGCTGAATCTGTCCTTTTAGCTACTTTTCTATGCAGGAATTGTGTATAAGAATCCCTTGATTCTGGAGGTGAGCCAGATTTTCCTTGCAGACTTCCCCGCTCTATTAGGGATGCTGCCCGACCTTTCTCTGATTTGGCTTTTCATTTGAGTCTTAAAATGATTTT
Organism: Calotriton arnoldi; assembly: GCA_963921515.1. Taxonomy (NCBI): domain Eukaryota; kingdom Metazoa; phylum Chordata; class Amphibia; order Caudata; family Salamandridae; genus Calotriton; species Calotriton arnoldi. The sequence continues at coordinate 417,059 of CAWUFW010009326.1, read as the reverse complement.
TGACTATTCTGTATTAACTGTGCACGTCCGAGCCTTCATGGCATTTATTCTGCACCGCTTGATTTTGAGATATCTGTAAAACTTTTTTACTTCTCCCTGATCTAGGACTCAGTTATTGAGTGGTCCAAGTTACTTAATTTTGATACTCTGCTAAACTGATGTTGGGTAGGGTACCTTTTTACGCAAGATGAACCCAGAGTGGAACCTACTGAGGTAAATTGTGGAGATCTGAAAATGTTGTGGTGTTATGATTATTGGGGTACAGTTTTAATTATTGGGGTGCAGGGTTCCACTTCCACATTTCTAAATCACAAAGGAATAATGCCTAATAATTTGAATAGCTGCATTTCTTCTTCTATGTAGAATGCCTAAAACAGTTTTTGGCAGTTGGCACTGATAACTGGTTAAAGAAGTACAGCACTAGTTATCCCCCTTTCCAACGGGAGAGGTAGCGTTCAAGGTTAACCAAAGGGCAAAATCCTTGAGAGTCTTTCACGATAAGCAGCTTTTGTTTGATAAATAGTGAATCATGTTATCCAGTCATTGACTTATCTGACCCTGCTTAGACAGACACGTCATCATTTATCTCAGGAACACAGGTCCACTATAGCAAAAACCATAACTGGCTTACAGATTGATTATGGCAATGCACTAACAACAAGGATGGTCAAGAGAAATGTTAACAACTTGCAGAACTCAATTATATAGGCAGTTTGTGATCTTCCCAGATCACAGCATAGATCTGCTGCTAAAAAAAGGGCTGCAGCTGGCTTGCTGTGGCAACCTGAATAGCCTTTAAGGTGCTTTCATTTATATACACATAAAGCGCTGTATGTCAAAGCACTAGAATACTTTTGCATAACTTTTGGTGTTTTCCTTGGAGAACCTTTAGATCCGCAGGAAAACATGCACTCATTCCTGTTAAGTATGCCAGGAGAAATGCAGGGGCAAATCTTTACCGGAGACAGCTAGAAGGAGGACTTAAAATGCTCCCTACTGCTGCCCCCTTTTAAGAAATCATCTACACATAGATCTTTGAGTGACCTGACCACCCAGTTCTTTTCTGGGTCGCTCAGCACATAGTCACCCTCATGGGTTTCCTGCGCTAAACAAATCTGGTTGCACACTGCAAAGAATTTTCCAAATCAAAATGTACACAACAGTATAAAGCAAGTATATTGACAATGGACGTTGGGACAAATCTGCTGGGAACAATAACCAACATGCCATAAAAGCTCAGAAGAGTTGAAGTGACGAGAAATCTGGAGAGACAGACATTTTGTTTTGTTCAATAAATTTTATTAATTTAAGAGAGAAAATATAAATAATTAAGATATTACACCATTGTTAGACCTGGCATCCTTGGCGTGGGTCTCCCTTCCATTTTTTCGTAATGCCTCCACTGTTGTCGATATGTTTTTGCTGGTCTAGATGCTCATGGGCACTTTGCCGTTGCTAATCAGTGCCAAAGTGCAAGTGCTCCCTATCGTGAATTGATGTATGTATTAGTGACTCCATGATTGGATGATTGGTTTACTTGTCAGTCCCTAGTACCGTGCACTGAGTGTGCCCAGGGCTTGTAAATCCAATGTTGCTGGTGGGCTTGCAGCACGGGTTGTGCCACCCACAGAAGCAGCCTGTAAAAATGTGTCTCAGGCCTGCCATCGCAGAGCCTGTGTGCAGCCTAGGGCTGCCCTGTCGACTTGGTGAGTGCACCCACTTACCAGTCCCTAAACCTTCCCTTTACTGCATGTTGGTCACCCCTAAAGTAGGCCCTAGGGCAGGGTGCATTGTAGGTATAAGGTAGGACATGCCCTGGTGTGTGTGGCATGTCCTAATAGTGAATTACAGCCATTTTCGTTTTTCACTATTGCAAGGCTACCTGCTCCCCATAGGCCAGAATGGGCAGACTGACTATTACACCTTATAGTCAGAACTGACCCAGGGAACATGGTAGAAAAACGAATTTAGTATGCCTGAACTCAGGATGATAAAATACATCTTTTAGTGAAGTTGGTTTTAACATTCTGTGTTTGAAAATACCACTTTTAGAAAGTGGGTATTTTCTTGCCTAACTATCCAAGCCTGCCTCTGCTAGGTTGTGTATTCCTTGTCTGGAGATTGAGTGACAGGGGCTGGGGGTGGCCACAGGAGACAGGGTGAGTCAGCACAGGGCTGAATAGAAAGATCTGCATCCAGAGTGGAGGGAGGAGTTGCACCTGGGTCTGAATAGGGCTGTGCCTGCCTTCCACAATGCTGGCTCCACCTCCTGCCGGGCGGCTGAGCACTCTGCCCCACATTCTGAAAGGAAAGAAGGAGTCAGAAAAACAAAGTGCTCCAGGACTGACCAGAACTGGTTTTGGGCTAGGCAGAGGCCTCTCTGCCTTCAGAGAACAAAGAGAAACTGTGTTTAAAAAGGGGACCCAGACCCCTAGGAAATTAGATCACTTTTGGGAACAAGAAGAAACCTTTGCTGAGAAGCGGAACCAAGAAGAAACTGAGGAGAGACTATCCCTAAGCTGAAGTGCTGCTTGGGGGATAGGCCTGCAGTGGTTTGCCTGACTGCCAAAGAAAGGAGAAAGGAACTTTTGCTTTGCTGTGACTTTCATCAACTTGTGAAGGATCTCCAAGGGCTTGGAAGAGAGCTTGCCCCTGATCGAAGTCCCAGGACCATTGGACTTCACCCCCTTTGTGAATTGCTGCTGGAAACTCTGTTTCAGTGGCTACAGAGCTAGGGAGCTGTGACCGACTCTCCCGACCGGCTCGGTGTCCTGTTGGCACCGCATCGAGCAACGCCTGCATCTTGCAACGCACGGCCTTGGTCTCACCGACTCCGTCAACGAGCCGCTGCCTGCACCGTAACCTGTGAGCATCGCACCTTGCAACGCCTCGCTACACCGAATCCATTTGGTCCGACCGACACGGTCACTGCTGCTGAGTTCGAGTCCTGTGACCGCACCGGAGTTGGGCACCGCTCGCACGCTTTGCGACGCACCGCCCGACTCGCACCGCTGTCCGGACTGATCGACGCCAGCTCCTGAATCCGGCTCCGTCGCCGCACCGCAACCTGCCAGCACCGCCTCGAAGCACCGTCTCGCCCTGCAACGCACGGCCTTGGTCTCACCGACTCCGTCCTGACGACGTCACCGAGCCGCTGCCTGCACCTCATCGAGGGACAACGCGTCCTGCAACGCTTCCATCTTACATCGCGATCGCGACGTACAGCCATCCGGCTCGCACGCCCGTGCCTGCCGCTTCAAGTAAAAGGTACTGTGACCGAGTCTGTCTACGCTGTGTTGGCCCGTCTCGACGTGGTCAGCTGGATTTGTTAGACTCTGTTTGTTCTTGACATCGCCGTAGCCGGAGGAGGCTACCGACTCGCACAGAACCTTGAATTAAGCCTTTTTGATCAGAACTAAGCACTCTTGACAGTATTGTGGATTATTTTTGTCGTTTATGGTCTTGTGATAAATCTATATAAAGTATACCTATTTTTATAAATATATAACCTGTGTGGTGTCCATTTGTAGTGTTGTCACTTGATTACTGTATGTGTTCACAAATGCTTTACACACTGCCTCTGAACTAAGCCTGTCTGCTCGTGCCAAGCTACCAAGAGGGTGAGCAGGGGTTATTTCAGGAGTGTACCTACTTTCCCTGACTAGACTCAAGGGTCCCTATTTGGACAAAGGTACCTACCTCTGCCAACTAGAGACCCCCAAATCTAACATTGGTGGTCAGCGGTGAGGATTCTGGACTTGCATTTGTGACTCATGTCCAGTGATTGGTGAACACTACTTAGTGAGTGCAGACCAAAACGCAACCACATACTTTGATAGCATTTTTTCTGGGATTTCCTATTTTTGCAACTGCCAAGTTTAATCACTATGGAGAAACCAGCATCAGTAGCCTCTGTTGAGTGTGATTGGGAAGAAGAGAGGCTAGAATGCTACACCCTCAAGCAGCTCAGGCAATTCTGAAAAAGGTTTAAAGTGTCCATGACCGGGCTCTCCAGGAAGGAGGACCTCCAAAAGGCGCTGAGGGCCTGGGTCGAATCAAGGAGTGCCCCGGTGGAGGGGGCCGAGAATGCAGAAGGGCAGCTGGAGGGGCTATTGGGTCTAGGGGCTGGAAGACCACCTTCCCCAGTAGGTAGCAGTGTTTCTGCCAGAGGACTGTCTCCAGAGGAGTTGGAGGACAGGAAAGAGAGTAGGATGCACGAAATGGAGCTGACCAAGCTCAAGCTGAATGGGCAGTTAGAATTCGAAATGCAAACTAGGAAATTAGCCCTAGAGGAAAAGAAAATGCAGTTTGAACATGAGAAAGTTTTGAGGGAGTTGGAATTGAAGGCCAAAAGCTTAGAGATTACTCCCTCTGGTGGCAGTGTACCGCCTGTGCCTGTTGAAGCTAGGGTGTATATTCCCAAAGATGTGGTGAAGGAGTTTTTTTTTAAATGATGACATTGGGCAGTGGTTCAAAGCCTATGAGGTAGTTATGTCTTCCCACCGGGTCCCTGAGAAGGATTGGGGAGCGGGGTTGTGGGGACGGTTCCTCAGTGAAGGGCGGGATACCTTGTTGGATTTGCCCTCTGAAGTCTATAATTCGTACAGCCACATGAAGGATGCCTTAATGACTAGGTATGGTTTGACCCCTGAGCTTTATAGGCAAAGGTTCAGGAACTGTAGTAAGATTGAAAGCAGTACCTGGGTAGAATATGTGACCTTCTTTTGCAGAGCCTTGGATGGTTGGGTAAAGGGTAGCAAAGCGAATGATTTTCAGGCGCTCTTTGATTTGATTGCCTGGGAGCACTTGTCCAGTAATTGTTTTCCTGAGCTACGCCAGCACCTGATTGATAGTAAGCTGACTAACCCTAGGCAGCTTGCTGAGGAGGCGGACCGCTGGGTGAGTACCCGGGTCCACAAGGGTCACGTGGGAGACTCCGCCAAGGGTGGGCAGGGTCCCCAGCAGAAGAGTGGGGGGACAAGGGTAAACAGAGGGAGTTCCATAAAGGGCCCCAAAGTAGACCCCAAGGGAACCAAGGGAAAGGTTCCCAGCCTCCCCTGAGAAGAGGCCAGTGGCCCTGACAGGCCCCCTGTTCACCAGGGACCACTGGTATGTTACAAGTGTGGCGCCCCTGGCCACAAGGCAAACAATCCTCGTTGCCCTTTGCATGGAAAACCAGCACCCACTGGTGCAGTCCCCCGGCAGTTGGCTAGTGTAGCCCTGGGGGAGGAGTTGGGTGCCCAAGGTGGGGGGGATCCCACAGTGTTTTTGTCAGGACCAATGTCTTTCCTCTATTGAACCGCACAGGAGCAGAACGACGTTAGTTCCAATGCCCTTCTCAGAACCTTCCCTGCTAGGCCTTCTAGCATTCCATCGCAGGTAAGTTCTAAGGGGGAAAGGGGTTGGGGACAGAGAAGAGACAGCTTCCTGCGCTCTGCCTGTTCTGCAAGGTCTTCTTTGCTTCTTACTTCTTGCAGACCTGTACACAATTCAACTTTAGCATTTACTCAGCACTTACTTGTGACCAACTTCTCTTTTTATATTAGATAACTTATCTTACCAGGGAAACTTGGGAAGCTTGCTACTCTTCTTACTTCTCGTGTTGTTTGTCTGGTTGAGATGAGAAGTTTTTACTTAGCTTGTTTATTTTCTTTTTCTATTTCAGGAACGTCCTGCCGCAGATTCTGGCTTGTGGCTATGATGCAAGAAAGATTGTGGTAAGTGTTTGCTTTTTATTCTTTTCTTTTTGAATTGGTTATATTTATTATGCCCTTCATCTACTGTACTCACTGTATATTACTCTCCTTTATCTTATCAGTTTTATTCTTATTAGGCTGCTTTAATTCTTCTTTTCTTCTGAATTAATAAAAGAGCTCTTCACAAGTTTTTTGTATAGCAGAAATGATAGGGTTCTCTTGAACTCCCTTTCAGTAGTTAATTAAGTGAATTGTAGGCAACTGTGCTAATTTAATTTGTCTGCGCAAGCTTGTGCTTCCATCTTATTTGATTTATTTAGGAGCTGGAGATTTCTTTAACAGAAACGAATTTCAACTACAGAGTTAGTTGACCCTTTTTAACCTTGCTGACAAGTGGATGACTAATCTCTTTCACATGCATTTAACAAATGCGGTAAAAAGGAAAATGACTAAGTTACTTTAATTCATCACGCTCTTTAACCTTCTCAACCAAGCGTGACAAGAGTCTTTTCAAATATAAGCACTGGGGAATTCTTTGAAGAGTGCTATTATTTGAACGTTCAGCTTAAGCAGAAAAAAGCATTTGGTTCTTTTAAATATACACTGACCTTATTTCATAGTGCAAGAGAATTCCGACGAAACTAAAACCCGATATTTAAACGCAACTACCCTAACTAACTTTCGCGACGCCTCAGGAACAGGTGCTCTCTCAGGAATTTCTTCAGTGAAGTGCACTGTGGAATGTTGAAGCGCACTTCACCTGACCTTCATTATTTAAGAAGACTAGACTGCTAAACAGCACTATGCTGTAGCGTGGAATTTTGGCAGCCATATTACAATTTCTGCGATGCCAGCTAGCACTCCAGCTAAGGGGATAACCTGCCTTCAGTTTAGTCTGTAAGGGAGAGATAGTCGTCAGTGTAGAGATGGAAGGAGGAAACCTACCGTGAACCCTGACAGTACCCCCTCCCAACGGGGTTTCCTCCAGTCGAGGTTTGGCTGGGAATTTGGCATGAAAGGCTTTAATTAATCGGGGGGCATGAACATCAGTACTTTTTTCCCAAGAACGCTCATCAGGTCCATAACCCTTCCAATCAATGAGGTAGAAAAGTTCATTACGAATGATGCGTGAATCTAAGATGCGTTTAACCTCATACTCCACCTCACCATTAAGAATTAAAGGATCCGGAGGAGAACTTTTACGCAAATCTGGTTGAATGGGTTTGAGGAGAGAAATATGAAACACTGGGTGAATTTTAGTAGTGCCTGGGAGAGATAATTGATAAGTGACAGGATTGATAACCTTCTCAATAGGATAGGGACCCATAAAACGGGGCTGGAATTTACGGGAACCCTTGAGTCTAAGATTTTTAGTGCTCAACCAAACCAAGTCTCCTGCCTGAAGATCAGGTTCTTTTACGTTTGCGATCAGCGAAGTGTTTATAACGATCCTTCGCAATCGACAAGTTCTGGATTACAGAGTGGTGGATTTTAGTCATTTGTTGAGCAATGTCTTGAACAGCTGGAACATCTATCTTATCAAAATTAGCATGAGAATTAGGATGTCTGCCTGCGTTTACAAAGAAAGGGGAATGACCAGTAGATACATTTTGAGCATTATTGTAGGAGTATTCAGCTGTCCATAAATGGTCAGGCCAATCACCCTCTTCATCTAACAAATAAAGCCGTAAGTATTGTTCTAGTTCTTGATTAATGCGTTCAGTCTGCCCATCAGTTTCTGGGTGAAAACTGGTAGAATAACGATGGTCTATATTAAGACCTTTGATGTAGGCCTTCCAAAATTTTGATAGAAACTGGGAGCCTCTGTCTGAAATGAGTACCTTTGGAATGCCATGAAGGCGAATGATATGTTGATTAAAAAGTTGGGAAAGTTGTTTAGCAGTAGGTGTTCCCATGAAAGGTACAAAGTGTGCCATCTTGCTAAAGGTGTCCACTACCACAAGAATGGTATCATAACCATGGGAAGAGGGCAGATCTACAATTAAATCTAGGGAGACTGTGTGCCAAGGATGTGGGGGTTGGCATGGGTTGTAGAAGACCTTTTGGAGCCTGCCTGTCCGATTTCCCCCGTGCACAAATCTCACAGCCCAGAACGTATTGACGAATGTCTCTGCACATGTATGGCCACCAGAAACTACGTCTAAGTAACTCTTCAGTTTTGGAGACGCCCTTATGGCCCGCCAAAGGGTTATCGTGGCATTCTTGCATTGCCTTCAACTGGAGTTCCTTAGTAGGTAAATACAGATTGGTGCCATGATATGGAAGACCGTTGTGGACGAGACGTTGAGGATCTTCTGTGGCCCAATTCTCCATTTCCAGGTCAGACATGGTATTCCGAACGTGATTTTCGAAGGGCTCGAGAGAGATAACTCCAATGATTTTATCTTCAGGTACGATTTGTTGGTTAGTAATGACAGGAGTTTGATTTTCGGTGTCCAATCGAGAAAGAACATCAGCCTTTCCATTCTTAGATCCTGGACGAAAGGTAATTACAAAATCGAAATCTGCGAAATACAGAGACCAACGTAGTTGTCGTGGTGTGAGAGTACGAGCAGATCGCAGGAATTTCAGATTGCGGTGATCCGTAAACACCGTCACGGTGTGCTTAGCTCCCATTAAGTAGTGCCTCCAATCTTTAAAGGCATCTTTGATTGCCAAAAGTTCTTTCTCGGTAATTGTATAATTACATTCCGCAGGGTTGAGCTTACGGGAGCGGTAAGCCACCGGGTGTAATTGTCCCGTATCCTTATGCCTTTGTGAAAGTATTCCTCCGATGGCCAGGTCCGAAGCATCTGTCTCCAAATAGAAAGGCTCAGAGGGATCTGCATGAAGTAAAACAGGTGCCGTGGTAAAGCTGTCTTTCATCAATCTAAAGGCCTCTTCAGCTTCTTCAGACCATTTAAATGGAACTCCTTTCTTTAGAAGACGAGTTAAGGGGAGAATTTTCTGGGAGAATCCGTGAATGAATCGGCGGTAAAAGTTGGAAAATCCAATAAAGCTTTGAACCTCTTTGACACTGGTAGGGGCTTTCCACTCCGTTATAGCTTTCACCTTCTGCTCGTCCATTCTCACTCCTGCAGGTGATAATACAAAGCCCAGGAATTCCACTGTATCAGTATTGAATAGGCATTTTTCCAGTTTTACGTATAGTGAATTTTCTCGTAATCGTTGTAAAACAGCTCGGACCTGGTTTGGGTGGTCTTCAACTGACTCTGAATAAATCAATATGTCGTCTATATAAACTATGACGCATCGATCAATAAATTCACTTAGGACATCATTGATGAAGTACTGGAAGGCCGCTGGAGCGTTGCAAAGACCATACGGCATGACCAGATACTCGTAAAGGCCATATTTAGTCCTGAACGCAGTCTTCCACTCATCGCCTTCCCGGAGCCTGATCAAATGGTATGCTCCTCGTAGATCTAGACGAGTGTAAATCTTCGCTTCCTTCACCTGATCAATCAATACGGAAATTAGGGGTAGCGGGTAACGGTTTTTAATTGTTATCCTGTTAATTGCCCTAAAGTCAATACAAGTCCTGAGATCCCCTCTTTCTTTGGTACGAAAAAAAGAGGGGAGGAGACCGGAGACTGGGATGGTCTGATAAATCCATTCTCTAAATTTTTGGCAAGGTATTCCTTCAAATGAATGTTTTCTTTCTCCGTCAAAGCGTAGATCCGGCTGCATGGCAAGTTAGCCCCAGGTTCAAGGTCGATTTTACAATCGTAGGGTCTGTGGGGCGGTAGCTTCTCAGCCTTCACTTCATCAAAAACATCCACAAAGTCTTGATACTCTTCGGGTACAACAGTAGTTTGTATGACACACACCGAACCTCCATTTTCACACAACTGGGCGACTGCACTGGGCTGAGAAGGATTTGTTGGACAATTGAAACAATTTCTTGTACAATATTCCGAATTTAGTTGAATAGTTCGAGCTCCCCAATTGATCTGTGGGTTGTGCTCTGTCAACCACGGCAAACCTAGAATCAATTGGAATTGAGGGGCGTCTATTAGATTGAACTGCAATTTTTCTTGATGTCCTTCGACTGTAATCATGTGCACCAATTCTGTGTGACTGGTTATGGGCCCTGAAATTAGATCCGTACCATCCACCGCTCTAACCTTCTCACTTTTCTCTTTTTTAATTGCTTGTAGTCCAATTTGGCTAGCGAATTTGTGATCGCAGAAATTTCCAGTTGCTCCAGAATCTACCATAACAGTAATTCCCGCCAAAGTTTCATTCCTGAATCTTAACGTCACTGTCATAACCAAATGGGGTGAGGAGACTTGTAGAGTGTTTGCCAACTGATGATTATGTGGAGTTGTTCCTTCATTCGCATCCACCAGTCCAACTCCGCTGACCGGTGGTGCCGCTAGTTTTCCTTCTCCTTTGCGGGCAATTTAGGTCTTTTTATACAATTTTTGACAAAATGTCCACCTCCACCGCAGTACAGGCACAACTTATTCAGTCTTCTCCTGTCTTTCTCCTCCTTCGTCAGTGGACCTCTGACCACACCGATCTGCATGGGTTCTACTCCAGAAGAACTCTCTACAGCCCGCGTAGACTCGACCTTTACCCGATCAAAACGGGGAACACTGGACCTGAACTCCCTCCTTCGTTCTCCTTTCCGTTCGCTTTGTCGATAATCGATTTCTAGAGTTAAGTCTACTAATTCTGAGATGTCAGAAGGGCGATTGGGAATTTGGGACAACACGTCTTTGAGTTCCTCTCGCAGTCCTCTGTAGAATACAGCTGCTCTTTTATCTTCGGGCCAGTTGGTCTCGACCACCAGTTTGTTAAATTGGGCCAAATACGACACTAGCTCTCGATTTCCCTGTTTCAACTCTAACAGCTCGTTGTCTGAAGCCTGTGATGCAGTTCTTCTATCAAAAATTCGGAGAAATTCTTTTTGAAGTTGTCTAGATTGTACAAAATTGGGTCATCTTTGGTAACAAGAGGCATCGACCAAGAAGCGGCATCTCCACTAAGATAGGAGAGGATAAAGGCTACCCGGGATTGAGCATCGGGGAAAATCGTTGGGCGGCACATGAAATGCAGAGAGCACTGTGTCAAAAAAATGTGTGCTTTGTGCGGGTCTCCATTAAACCTCTCCGGAGGAGCAAGAGGGATTACTGGGGACAATGAGTGGATAACTTGTGTGGGGGCTACGGATATAGGACTTGTGTTTGGTCCTTGGGTTTCTAAGAATGTGGTTCCTTGACTGGTCCCTGAAACTGTATCTCCCATTTTAAAGGTAATTATTTCTTGTCTAAGGATTTTATTTTCCTCCCTAACTGCCTCCAAATCTCTTTGAATGTTACTTAAAATCTCACCTAGATTTTTAAAATCAAACCCCTCCGCCATTCTGCTCGGGTGCTTGTACCAACGTGGGCACTTCACTCTGTCAGGACCAATGTCTTTCCTCTATTGAACCGCACAGGAGCAGAACGACGTTAGTTCCAATGCCCTTCTCAGAACCTTCCCTGCTAGGCCTTCTAGCATTCCATCGCAGGTAAGTTCTAAGGGGGAAAGGGGTTGGGGACAGAGAAGAGACAGCTTCCTGCGCTCTGCCTGTTCTGCAAGGTCTTCTTTGCTTCTTACTTCTTGCAGACCTGTACACAATTCAACTTTAGCATTTACTCAGCACTTACTTGTGACCAACTTCTCTTTTTATATTAGATAACTTATCTTACCAGGGAAACTTGGGAAGCTTGCTACTCTTCTTACTTCTCGTGTTGTTTGTCTGGTTGAGATGAGAAGTTTTTACTTAGCTTGTTTATTTTCTTTTTCTATTTCAGGAACGTCCTGCCGCAGATTCTGGCTTGTGGCTATGATGCAAGAAAGATTGTGGTAAGTGTTTGCTTTTTATTCTTTTCTTTTTGAATTGGTTATATTTATTATGCCCTTCATCTACTGTACTCACTGTATATTACTCTCCTTTATCTTATCAGTTTTATTCTTATTAGGCTGCTTTAATTCTTCTTTTCTTCTGAATTAATAAAAGAGCTCTTCACAAGTTTTTTGTATAGCAGAAATGATAGGGTTCTCTTGAACTCCCTTTCAGTAGTTAATTAAGTGAATTGTAGGCAACTGTGCTAATTTAATTTGTCTGCGCAAGCTTGTGCTTCCATCTTATTTGATTTATTTAGGAGCTGGAGATTTCTTTAACAGAAACGAATTTCAACTACAGAGTTAGTTGACCCTTTTAACCTTGCTGACAAGTGGATGACTAATCTCTTTCACATGCATTTAACAAATGCGGTAAAAAGGAAAATGACTAAGTTACTTTAATTCATCACGCTCTTTAACCTTCTCAACCAAGCGTGACAAGAGTCTTTTCAAATATAAGCACTGGGGAATTCTTTGAAGAGTGCTATTATTTGAACGTTCAGCTTAAGCAGAAAAAAGCATTTGGTTCTTTTAAATATACACTGACCTTATTTCATAGTGCAAGAGAATTCGACGAAACTAAAACCCGATATTTAAACGCAACTACCCTAACTAACTTTCGCGACGCCTCAGGAACAGGTGCTCTCTCAGGAATTTCTTCAGTGAAGTGCACTGTGGAATGTTGAAGCGCACTTCACCTGACCTTCATTATTTAAGAAGACTAGACTGCTAAACAGCACTATGCTGTAGCTGGAATTTTGGCAGCCATATTACAATTTCTGCGATGCCAGCTAGCACTCCAGCTAAGGGGATAACCTGCCTTCAGTTTAGTCTGTAAGGGAGAGATAGTCGTCAGTGTAGAGATGGAAGGAGGAAACCTACCGTGAACCCTGACAGTTTTCCCTTGTCTCATTAGGAGACTCTGAGATGGTCCCTAGGACCCCGCTGCCTGAGAACACTAAGAAATACAGGCAGTGGGTGACCATCAATGGCCATAGGGTGGAGGCTCTGAGAGACACAGGAGCCAGGTGTGACAGCTGTCAAGTGTCACCTGGTGTCTAAGGAGCAGGTTATCCCTGATGCATTCTATCCGGTTGTTGCCGCTGACAACACAGAGTCACTGCAAGGTGGCTCAGGTTCCCTTTGAATGGGGGGGGGTCTCGGGTACTCTTCAAGTAGCTGTGAGGCCAGCCATGCCTGTTGACTGTTTGTTAGGGAACGATTTGGAGAGCTCACCTTGGGCTAAGGTGGAGCGGAGTGCGCATTTAGAAATGTTGGGCTTGCCTGATTGGGCATGTGTGACCACCCGGTCAATGGCAGCGAAAGGTGTTCAAGAGGACCTGGAGCCTGAGAGGGAGGCCCAGGTGCCTGCCGGAGAGAGAGGAGGAAGGGGGCGCGGGAAACCGGCCCCCGAAGTTCCCACGGTCCAGGAGGAGGCAGACCCTGAGGGGGATGCCCTGGAGCCTACAGGGGAACAGGTAGCTGAACTGGGGGACCTACCTGAGCTGACCCATTGGCAGCAAGAAGGAGGACCCTCCAGGGAAGAGTTGTGCGAGGAGCAGAACGCATGCCCCTCTCTCGTGGGTCTGAGGCAACAGGCCACAGACCAGGCGATCAGTCTGGATCACATTGGATTTACTGGGAGAATGGTCTCCTGTATTCAGAGCCTAAGGTTGCTGAGCCTGGGTCAGCCCGTGTGCTGGTGGTACCCCAGCGCTTCAGAGCCTTCCTACTGGGGTTGGCTCATGATGTACCGTTAGCAGGACATCTGGGGCAGGACAAGACCTTTGACAGGCTTGTTACCCATTTCTATTGGCCCCAGATGCGCAGGAGTGCCGCCACTCACTGCAGGACATGCCAGACTTGCCAGGCAAGTGGAAAGAGTGGGAGGAAGCACAAGGCTCCTCTCCAGCCATTCCCTGTGGTCAGCACCCCCTTTGAACGGGTGGGTATTGACATTGTGGGGCCACTGGACCCCAAGACAGCCATGGGCAACAGGTTTATCCTGGTCTTGGTGGACCATGCCACCCGATACCCTGAAGCCATCCCTCTGAGGACAGTGATGGCCCCCGTGGTGGGACGGGCACTGATGGGAATTTTCTCACCTGTGGGATTCCCTCAAGAGGTGGTGTCTGACAGAGGTACCAACTTCTTGTCCAAGTACATGAAGTCCCTATGGCAGGAGTGCGGTGTAACTTACAAGTTCACCACTCCTTACCACCCTCAAGGAAATGGGCTGGTTGAGAGATTCAACCGGACCCTCAAGGGCATGATTATGGGTCTGGAAGAACCCATGAGGCGTAAATGGGACATCCTCTTACCATGCCTGTTGTTTGCATACCGGGAGGTGCCACAGAAGTCTCTAGGGTTCAGTCCCTTTGAGCTCCTCTATGGACACCCGGTGCGAGGACCTCTGAGTTTGGTCAAGGAAGGCTGGGAGCAATCTCCCAGGAAACCTCCCCAGGATGTATACAGTTACATGCTGGCCTTCAGGAACCAGACTAGGCGTTTCAGAGAACTTGCTGAGGCAAATCTGGAAGCCAGCCAGGAGGAGATGAAGCGGTGGTACGACCAGAATGCCACTCTGGTAGAGCTTCAGCCTGATCAGAAAGTGTGGGTCATGGCCCCTGTGGAGCCTTGTGCGCTCCAGGACAGGTCGACCGGCCCTTTTACGGTGGTGGAGCGCAAGAGTCTAGTTACCTATTTGGTGGACTTGCAGTCTCCCAGGAACCCCTTGCGGGTCCTGCATGCGAACCGCCTGAAGCCCCACTTGGAGAGGTCCCAAGTGGGCATGCTCTTAGCTACAGATGATGGAATGGAGGAGGAGACCGAGCCTCTTCCTGACCTCCTGTCAGCCCGAGAGCAAGATGGATCAGTGGAGGGAGTAAACCTCTCTACCTCCCTGACACCTGAGCAGCAGGGTGACTGTCGCCAACTGTTGGGACAGTTCCCTGACCTGTTCTCCCTGGTTCCCAGTGTCACTCATTGGTGCGTCCATGATGTGGACACTGGGGTCAGTCTTCCTGTGAAGCACAAGGCTTACAGGGTGACTGACAGGGTCAGAGCCTGCATCAAGGAGGAGGTCTCCAAGATGTTTGCGCTAGGGGTGATTGAGTCCTCTAACAGCCCTTGGGCCAGCCCAGTGGTCTTGGTTCCAAAGGCTGCCGCGCTCTGGTGCCACACCAGAACTCCGGTTCTGTGTGGACTACAGGGGACTCAATTCCGTCACCAGGACTGACGCCCACCCCATCCCCAGAGCTGATGAGCTCATCGATCGGTTAGTGGCTGCGCGGTACCTCAGCACGTTTGACTTAACGTCTGGGTACTGGCAGATCGCCTTGACTGATGGGGCAAAAGAGAGGTCAGCATTCTCCACACCAGAGGGGCACTACCAGTTCCGGGTGATGCCCTTTGGGATGAAGAATGCCCCTGCCACCTTTCAGAGGTTGGTCAACCAGGTGTTGGTTGTACTGGAGGATTTCAGTGCCGCCTACCTGGATGACATCGCAGTGTTCAGTGCCAGTTGGGAAGAACATCTGCGCCACCTCTGGGAAGTGTTGATGGCGCTGCGGAGGGCAGGCCTCACAATCAAGGCGAGTAAGTGCCAGATTGGGCAGGGTTCTGTGGTGTACTTGGGACACCAGGTTGGGAGCGGCCAGGTGGCGCCCCTCCAACCGAAAATTGATACCATTCTGGCTTGGGAGCCCCCAAGACCCAGACAGAGGTGAGAGCCTTCCTAGGACTCACCAGGTATTACCGGAGATTCGTCAAGGGGTATGGCAGCATTGTTGCCCCCTTGACAGAGCTGACTTCCAAGAAGCAGCCCAGGAAAGTGATTTGGACTGACGCCTGTCAGAAAGCTTTTGACACCTTGAAGACTGCCATGTGCACGGCGCCTGTGCTCCAGGCACCCAACTTCTCCAATGAGTTCATTGTTCAGACGGACGCTTCAGAGCATGGTGTAGGGGCTGTTCTATCCCAGATCAATGAGGAAGGCCTAGACCAACCTGTAGCCTTCCTCAGTAGGAGGTTACTTCCCCGGGAACAGAGATGGAGTGCTATTGAGCGGAGGCATTTGCTGTGGTCTGGGCACTGAAGAAGCTGAGACCATACCTGTTTGGGACTCACTTCCGGGTTCAGACAGACCACAGGCCCCTCAGATGGTTGATGCAGATGAGGGGTGAGAATCCAAAGCTGTTGAGGTGGTCCATTTCCCTACAGGGGATGGACTTTACGGTGGAACACCGCCCTGGTACAGAACACGCCAATGCTGATGGTCTGTCCAGATTTTTCCGCCTTAGTGATGAGAACTCCCTAGGGGTAGGATAGTTCTCCCCACATTTCAGCTGGAGGGGACACGTGTTAGACCTGGCATCCTTGGCGTGGGTCTCCCTTCCATTTTTTCGTAATGCCTCCACTGTTGTCGATATGTTTTTGCTGGACTAGATGCTCATGGGCACTTTGCCGCTGCTAATCAGTGCCAAAGTGCAAGTTCTCCCTATCGTGAATTGATGTATGTATTAGTGACTCCATGATTGGATGATTGGTTTACTTGTCAGTCCCTAGTACCGTGCACTGAGTGTGCCCAGGGCTTGTAAATCCAATGTTGCTGGTGGGCTTGCAGCACGGGTTGTGCCACCCACAGAAGCAGCCTGTAAAAATGTGTCTCAGGCCTGCCATCGCAGAGCCTGTGTGCAGCCTAGGGCTGCCCTGTCGACTTGGTGAGTGCACCCACTTACCAGTCCCTAAACCTTCCCTTTACTGCATGTTGGTCACCCCTAAAGTAGGCCCTAGGGCAGGGTGCATTGTAAGTATAAGGTAGGACATGCCCTGGTGTGTGTGGCATGTCCTAATAGTGAATTACAGCCATTTTCGTTTTTCACTATTGCAAGGCTACCTGCTCCCCATAGGCCAGAATGGGTAGACTGACTATTACACCTTATAGTCAGAACTGACCCAGGGAACATGGTAGAAAAACGAATTTAGTATGCCTGAACTCAGGATGATAAAATACATCTTTTAGTGAAGTTGGTTTTAACATTCTGTGTTTGAAAATACCACTTTTAGAAAGTGGGTATTTTCTTGCCTAACTATCCAAGCCTGCCTCTGCTAGGTTGTGTATTCCTTGTCTGGAGAGTGAGTGACAGGGGCTGGGGGTGGCTACAGGAGACAGGGTGAGTCAGCACAGGGCTGAATAGAAAGATCTGCATCCAGAGTGGAGGGAGGAGTTGCACCTGGGTCTGAATAGGGCTGTGCCTGCCTTCCACAATGCTGGCTCCACCTCCTGCCGGGCGGCTGAGCACTCTGCCCCACATTCTGAAAGGAAAGGAGGAGTCAGAAAAACAAAGTGCTCCAGATCTGACCAGAACTGGTTTTGGGCTAGGCAGAGGCCTCTCTGCCTTCAGAGAACAAAGAGAAACTGTGTATAAAAAGGGGACCCAGACCCCTAGGAAATTAGATCACTTTTGGGAACAAGAAGAAACCTTTGCTGAGGAGCGGAACCAAGAAGAAACTGAGGAGAGACTATCCCTAAGCTGAAGTGCTGCTTGGGGGATAGGCCTGCAGTGGTTTGCCTGACTGCCAAAGAAAGGAGAAAGGAACTTTTGCTTTGCTGTGACTTTCATCAACTTGTGAAGGATCTCCAAGGGCTTGGAAGAGAGCTTGCCCCCTGATCGAAGTCCCAGGACCATTGGACTTCACCCCCTTTGTGAATTGCTGCTGGAAACTCTGTTTCAGTGGCTACAGAGCTAGGGAGCTGTGACCGACTCTCCCGACCGGCTCGGTGTCCTGTTGGCACCGCATCGAGCAACGCCTGCATCTTGCAACGCACGGCCTTGGTCTCACCGACTCCGTCAACGAGCCGCTGCCTGCACCGTAACCTGTGAGCACCGCACCTTGCAACGCCTCGCTACACCGAATCCATTTGGTCCGACCGACACGGTCACTGCTGCTGAGTTCGAGTCCTGTGACCGCACCGGAGTTGGGCACCGCTCGCACGCTTTGCGACGCACCGCCCGACTCGCACCGCTGTCCGGACTGATCGACGCCAGCTCCTGAATCCGGCTCCGTCGCCGCACCGCAACCTGCCAGCACCGCCTCGAAGCACCGTCTCGCCCTGCAACGCACGGCCTTGGTCTCACCGACTCCGTCCTGACGACGTCACCGAGCCGCTGCCTGCACCTCATCGAGGGACAACGCGTCCTGCAACGCTTCCATCTTACATCGCGATCGCGACGTACAGCCATCCGGCTCGCACGCCCGTGCCTGCCGCTTCAAGTAAAAGGTACTGTGACCGAGTCTGTCTACGCTGTGTTGGCCCGTCTCGACGTGGTCAGCTGGATTTGTTAGACTCTGTTTGTTCTTGACATCGCCGTAGCCGGAGGAGGCTACCGACTCGCACAGAACCTTGAATTAAGCCTTTTGATCAGAACTAAGCACTCTTGACAGTATTGTGGATTATTTTTGTCGTTTATGGTCTTGTGATAAATCTATATAAAGTATACCTATTTTTATAAATATATAACCTGTGTGGTGTCCATTTGTAGTGTTGTCACTTGATTACTGTATGTGTTCACAAATGCTTTACACACTGCCTCTGAACTAAGCCTGTCTGCTCATGCCAAGCTACCAAGAGGGTGAGCAGGGGTTATTTCAGGAGTGTACCTACTTTCCCTGACTAGACTCAAGGGTCCCTATTTGGACAAAGGTACCTACCTCTGCCAACTAGAGACCCCCAAATCTAACAACCATGCAATACATTTAAATAGAGATTTGAACAATAAATAGTTAATAAAAAGAATAAATAGAAGCAATGTCATAAATAATGGATATATACCAATAACCTACTTTACTAAAAAAGAAAAACAGAGATCCAAATATTTCAATTGTATTACATTGGAGAAGAGATGGATCAACATAAAAAGATATACAAAAGGAACAACAGAAGCAAGAAGCAAGAAAGAAGGAAAGAGAGGGGAAAGAAGAGAAAGAAGAAAAATAGATAAGAGAAAAAGGAAGAAAAAGAGAGAAAAAAGAGAGAGCGGGACTCCAACCTTAATGAAAGAGGAGAATCAGTCAGAGATCGTAAAAGGATATTGAGCCACCCGGCCCTGAGAAGCTAACTGCATATACCTATCAAGTGATCTCCAAACACCAGAAGAAATAAAAGGAGTATATTGTCTTTCCTCCACTGAAGTGTGAGCTCCTCGTAGAAACGATACCCATGCCCACCATGTGTAATAGGATAGAGCATAAAAGGATTTCCATTCCGTCAAAATAATCTTAACAGCTATCGATAATAGCAAGTCTAGGAGTTGTAAATCTAACTCGTCTAAGGGAAGTGGAACTGGAGCAGCCCAAGGTCCCAATACAACTAAAGGAAAGGAAAGCTCAAATTGGACATCAAAGATTAACGATAAATGCTTATGGACCAACTCCCAAAAAGGTTGAAGAAGGGAGCATTCGAAAAACATGTGTTGATATGTGCCAGCAGCACTCTTGCAGCTCCAGCATAGATCATCATCCTTAAGGTTGAGTGAATACAAACGGGCCGGGGTCCAATGAAGAATGTTGATGGTAAAAAACTTAGATTGAATAAGAGAAGGAGAAATTTTATTGCGTAGGGAAAATTTCCCAATGATTTTCCAGGTTTCCGGTGTAATATGTTGGAATACGTCAGAATCTAAATTATGTATCCACTTGTGCTGCGTAACCGTTGATTGTGAAGGCGGGGTGGTGAACAAAAATTTATATATCCTAGAAGCCACATGCCCTGCCTTATGCCACAATTGTAGAAGAGAAATAGTATGTGAATCCGGATGATAACTCCCTTTGGACACAGCTACTTTTATTTTAAGAAATGAATAGAAATCAATATTATTAAGATTGTGTGATGTAACCGACGATGAAAAAGGTAAAGGCTCATGATGATCATCATAAAGATGTTTGACCAATGTGAAACCTTTACTAGCCCAATGTGACCTTGTCTCTGCGTCAACCTCAATCTTAATTTTGGGATTAAACCACAAAGAAGACCATCTAGATTTATGAATACGCAAGGAAACCCTCCTATCAATCACTTTCAATGCAGAAATGGTATCGGAAATGATACGTCCAGAAAAAGGTAAAGGCAAAGTAGAAGCAGTCATCAGAGCAGAGGTAGATAAGGGGGAAGCCAGATGTTGCTCAATATATAACCACGGTGGAATATGTCTAGAATCAGAAGAAAACCATAGCGCACCCTGAGAAGCTAAGAACGCCAGTTGATATAGATTCCAATCCGGGAAATTACACCCACCCATATCATAGGACTTCCGTAATTGTTTATACGCAATCCTAGCACGCTTATTACTCCATAAAAACTTTGAAGAGATCACATCTAGCTCGTGAAAAAAAGATGAAGATAATTTGATAGGGAGCATAGAGGACACAAAGTTGACAATAGGAGTTATCATCATTTTCAATGTTTGAAGACGTCCCCACCATGAAATAAATTTAGGCGACCAAGTCTCCAACAATTGTTTAACTTTAGCAATCACCTGAGCCTCATTATATGAAACAGTATCTAATAGGCCAGGACAGAACCAAATCCCTAGATATTTAATCCGCTCAGCTTGCCACTTAAAACCAGCCTCTCCCATATGAGAAGAAAACCATAGCCGAT
The DNA here is from genome assembly GCA_963921515.1 of Calotriton arnoldi. NCBI lineage: Eukaryota > Metazoa > Chordata > Amphibia > Caudata > Salamandridae > Calotriton > Calotriton arnoldi. The sequence goes on along the minus strand of CAWUFW010009326.1, from coordinate 396,785 downwards.
TAAGAGGGAACATTTCGGTTTTATCTTTATTCAGAGTATACCCTGAAACAAGAGAAAAATCTTTAATAATATGAGAAATAGCAGGAATTGCCCTTTCTATGTCCTCAGAGAAGATAAGCAAATCATCCGCATACGCGGCCGTTTTAATGGTTTGTATACCAAATTGAAAGCCCTGAATGTCTTTATTTAAATTAAGTAAACGAAGAAGCGGATCAATAGATAACAAGAACAGAAGCGGAGATAATGGGCAACCCTGCCGGGTGCCCTGGCCAAGATCAAAAAAGGCTGATGTAGCTCCATTAATTCTAATGTTAGCTTTAGGTTGTGCATAGAGAGACATTACCATACCAATAAACACATCCCCGAAGTTATGAGACTGAAGTACTGCTTGGAGGAAAGGCCAGGATACCTTGTCGAAAGCTTTCTCAGCATCAAGGGCGATGGCTGCCGACGGAGAATTAGTCAACTTTGCTTTCTCTAGAATATGACAGAAAGTCCGGATATTATCCCTAGCCAACCTACCCTTGACAAACCCAGTCTGGGAGGGATGAATAAGTGACAGAATGTGGCGCTCCAAACGTTTGGCCAGAATTTTCGCGAAAATTTTCGCTTCCATATTCAACAGAGAAATTGGACGAAAATTCTTAGGATCTAAATGGTCCTTCCCTTCCTTAGGGATAACCACTATAGTAGCCTCAGTGGCCGACCCCGATACCCTCCCTGAGGAAACAAAGTGATCAAAAACATCTTTGAGATGTGTGGTTAAGGACAATAGGAATTTCTTATAAAAATCAATAGAAAAGCCATCAGGTCCTGGAGCCTTCCCTGACCTAGTAGCCTTAATGGCTTGAATGATTTCGTCAGAGTCAATTGGTTTACTCAGGGATTCTATGTCAGAGTCAGCAAGCGTGTGAGTAGGAATAGAAGCCAGGAACTGCTGACACTGAGCCAGAGAAGAGTGGTGGATAGGGGTGTAGAGTTTACAATAAAAATCACGAAATACTTCCAAAATATCTTTAGTCTGAAGTTTCCTAGCAACCGAGCTATCTTTAATACAAAAAATCTGCGCGGATCTAATGTTGGAATCCTGAAACTTTAAGGTTGCCGCCAAAACCTTACCTGCTCTATTTTTCAATAAAAGACGTTTAGATTTTTGTGCTTGTACACCAATGTGTGCCCTCCTGGTTAAAATAGAGTTATAAGAATATTTAAGGTTTTTGATATCCTGCAGTAGTACTCTTTCCTTAGAACTTCTGTGTAAGGACTCCTTATGTTTAATACTATCTGCCAAAGAAAAGAGCTCCTTTTTAATGGCCGCATTTCTTCTTGCCATTATTTGAATAATGTTACCTCTAAGCGTGCATTTGAAAGCATCCCATAAAACCACCGGGGATGTCACGGAGGCCGCATTCTCTCGAAAAAAGTGTGAATAGCTACATTAAGTGTCTCAACCTCTTTATCATCATGCAAGATTTCCGTATTTAAACGCCAGGTACGTGGCCCACAACAATCCATGAAATTAAGAAGAATGAAAGAAACTGCTGCATGATCAGAGACAACTATAGGGTGAATGATCGTATTCGTAGTATGTTTTAACAAGTTATCGCGAATCAGGAGGTAATCGATGCGAGAAAAACTAGAGTGAGGAGAAGAAAAAAAGGTAAAATCACTACCAGTGGGATTATGCAGTCTCCAAACATCAGTAAGCCGTTGGGAAGAACACATATTAAGCATCTGTTTATGAGCTCTGGGCGGACGGAATTTAAATGCAGAATGCCTGTCCAGGATAGGATCCATTGGAAGATTAAAGTCACCGCCAACAACCAGCTTATCACTCAAAGAAACTTCAGAGAGTTTTTTGGTTATTGTACGCCAAAAGGACGGATCATCACAATTGGGTGCATAAATGTTCATAATATAGATATCAGACAGCCCATTAGATAAACGTGTAAGTAACCATCTACCATCAATGTCATGTTCTGCAGAAACAATAGACAGACCCGAGGTTTTAGAAATTAATGTCACCACCCCATTTCTCTTACCATAGGCCCCTGAACATGCCACATCAAGAACCCATTCCTTTCGCAACAATAAGGCCTCCTTATAAGCCACCTTGGTTTCTTGCAGTAATACAATATCAGTAGCAAGACTTTTACAATAATCCAAAATTTTTGACCTCTTGACCGGGTGATTCAAGCCACGTACATTAAGTGACAAAACATTTAAGCCAGCCATAGACAGGAAAAATTAACAGAAAGAAGAGTATTCACTGAAAGAGAGAGAGCAGAGTATATTCGTTGTGTGAGAGGATCAGAAAAAGGAGGAGACCCAAATAGATAGGCACAAGACATCAAGGCTGGAATCCCTAGACAGAAAGGAAACAAGAAATAAGATAAGAGTAGAAAGAAGAGAGAAACCAAAAGTGAGACAAAAACCAAAAACTCGACAGACGAGAATAGAAGCCCCACCCGGGAAGTCCATAAGAGACCAAAAACATGCAAGAGGGAAACATGGAAGAGCAACCAAAGAGGCCATTCTTACCACCGGCCCTTAATATTATAAGATAATGGGAAGAAACCGGAGAGAAGAAAAGCAACACATACATATATATAACATTGCATTAAAATATCAGATAAATATAAGTTCCAACAATACTTGAGTAAATACTGGTAATCCGATAATAAAAATACTAAAGTCATCAATCATGTAAAATAACATCAATAAAATAACAAATTCATGTAATAAGCGATATGAGAAATTAGCAAATGTATACAAATAAGAAAGTGTATAACATAGAGAAATTTATAAATACATATAATACTATTATCATTGAGTGTAGAATCAACACGTAACAGCCTACAGCCAAAGAAATGATATTAAAAAACAAAGGAAATATCTCCATTCTATCTAATACCTGTGGAGAAAAAAGTTAATGAAAACCACCCACCGCCACAAATGTCTATACCATCTGAAAAGCAAACATCTATTAAGCAAACATCTAATATCTTCAACATCCCTTCAACAGAAAGAAAAACCAAATCCCAGCTACACGTCAACAGTGTCATAGTACATATGAAGTGAAGAGTCTAGCAAATATATGTAATTAGGAGATTACGGATATAAAAAGAAGATAATCAAAACCAATAACAATATCTTACTCCTGCGTAGAAAATCTTAAACATAGAACGACATGTTAAAAAGTGATACTCAGAAACCAATGGGATAGTAAAAAAGAAATACATTTAACTGCTCCAATTCATACCTGTGGAGAAAAAAGTTAATAAGAGACCCACACCGCCGTAAATAACCATTATGAGCAACCCCAATATGTTAACAGCTACACAGATACACAGATATCTAACCAGCACCAGAACCAATGCCCAGGAACACCATTCAGGACAGGACAGGAAAGAGACCCTAGACACTATATATATCAGAAAAGATGGAAAAACTAGTGAGAAGAAAAGGGAAAACACATCCTAATCCGATTAAAAACAGTTGGAAACAGAAAAATCCATAGTGTGACACACGGAAGATGCATCCTTTACCTAATCCTACCCCATAAGAAGGCGGTAGTACCCGCACTATACCAATTAGTAGATATACAAATAGGAGAAAAAAGGGAGAAAGGTTTAACCACCCCTGATCCATCCTCTAAAGAAAGAAGTCACTATAAACCGTAGATCCAGAGATACAACCTGTAAGGAAACAATTATTACACAAGGAAATATAAGAGTGGCATCAACCAATCATATATAAAGGTTAAGGAAGAGGGACCCCAACGCCCCACCGGAACAACAATCTGAGAACCTGTGAAGAGAAAGGTGACATAGAAGATCCCAACCCTTTAAAAAAGGAAAAAGATATCACACACAAGAAGTAGAAGAGCCTGAAGGAGATTCTGAATCCATCCTTGACTCAGACTGATTGTCCAAAAAGGTAGCCAACTCGAACGGTTCATAAAAAATCTGCGAGCGACCCTTGAAAGTTATTCTGAACCGTGAAGGTCCAGCAAAGGAAAAAGGAATGTTCATTTCCAACAGTCGTCTTCGAAGATTCAAGAAACCCTTCCGCCTGATGACAGTATTTCTAGCAAAGTCTTGAGAGATAGCAATCCTGTGTCCCTCCCAAGTAATCGCTCTGATTTTCCTCATCTGAGCCAGAATTAGCTCCAAATGTTGATGACGTAGGGGTTTGAAAACCACCGGTCTGGGATGTGGCGAAGATTTTGGACGAAACGAGGAAACCCTATGAGCACGTTCAATTTCAAAGTCTTTCTGAAAAGAAATGTTCAGAACCGCCGGAATCCATTCCAGCAAGAAATCAAGCATCGATGGAGCGGCCTTCTCTGAGTCCTCTGGTAGACCAAAGATACGTAAGTTGCTTCTACGATTCCTGTCTTCCTGCTCCGTAAGATACCTCCGTAAAGAAGCCATGGAGCGCTCCAGACTTTGCACATGTTTAGCATGTTGATGTGTGGTATCCTCAACACCACTAATACGAGATTCTGCATTAGAGACCCGCAGCGACAAACTTTTAAAATCATTCCTGATTGCCGCAACTTCAACCTGAAATAAGTCCGTATTTGTTTTAGTGCTCTGCGCAATATCATGGACAGTATTCAAACGCAAGAGAATCGTATCAGGAGTAGTAGTGGACTCCTTTGATGTTGCATCCGGCATAGGAGACACTGGTTTGGATCTCTTAAGATTACCTTTGGCTTCTTTGTCCTTTGAAGAGAGACCCATGCTGTCTGCCATTGGGATAATGAGGAATAAGTAATAGGTAAGCTTCCTCACCGTAAATTGACTTCACTAGCCTCGCGGACCACTCTTCAAAAAAGAACCCAGACCAGACCCCAGCAAAGGAGAATCAACATTGAACAGACTCCTAAGTAGTCATAGATGAGCGACACCAGCAACCCATGTAACAGCCATCACAGAATTGCAGACTGGTACCCACATGGAACCGCCACAATGACAGAGCTGGTATATCAAAAATGGTAAAGAACAGCGACCAAGAAACTTAAATATAGTTCATGCCGGTCTGGAACACAAACTGCCAGGTATAACTCCTGCGCGGAAAATGGTGCAAGTCATAAATCATCATAAGTATGGCCCCCACACTTATAAGACATTCTTCTTCTCATGGCTAGGAAACATGAGGACCATAAATATCTCCTCAATAACACAGCACTTGTATCATTCTGGCAATGAAATACAGACAAGCCAGCATATAACTCCAATCCAAACGCTTCCTCATGAAGTGGAATCCTCCTCAGGGAAAGCACTCTCCATGCAAATGAGCAAAAGTTCCAGAAAGTATGTTGCGAAATACACTCCCCGCTCTCACCGTAAGAAGTAGAGAGGTTCCGGCGTTACTCCCTCCGTGTTCCTCGCGCCACCGCCATTTTAGACGCCGCGTCTGAGGAGCTGACACACACGGAAAGAACTTCACCCAGGAACGCTAAAAATGCGTCGCCACTCCTCCTCCGGTCGCTCAACACATTCCGCTGCCGATTTCCTGGCAGGGAACCGGCATTCAGGGACTCCGACTCCTTGTAATCCGACCGGCCTCACAGCGCCGCGTCGGAGCTCAAAAACTTGAGGCCATCTTGACCGCGCGTAAGCCACGCCCCAAACCTGGAGAGACAGACATGAGAGAAAAGAGCCAGAACTTTTAAAAAATCCAATGTCTCAATGTTACCAAAACCGACAAACTGTTTGTCAGTCATAGACAGGCACCAGCAATGATGTAATGACTTTTGTTTCTACTTGTGTTTCTGGCGATCTCTTTACAAGAACGATAATGATTTTCTGATATCAGAAAAGAGAGTGTTTTCATGGTTAATTGCAAAAGTAAAAACAATGATGAAGTGTAAACTGAGGTTTGCACATCTAATGATTAAATTTGATGAGAGAGTAGGGTTATTTTCCGCCACACCCTTGAAGTTTTGATGTCTATGGCACAATTCATGGAGAATATATATGGCCTGATTCACAAAGATTTTGCAGTAATGTACTCATGGCTTACAAGAGTCCTCATGGCTTACTCTTGAAATGTTTAAGCAAGCTATGAGTACTGCAGGTGTACAATCACATTTACTCATTCTCTTGTCGTTGGGAATCAGGACCCTATATTCTATACTTGCATTAAGGGGTGTTGGACCTGCCTTTTTCAGCCTTTGGATTCTTCTGTCTTCGAAACTTCAGCCATTAGTTTGCAACACTGTCAATTACCTCTTTGATCAGCCCAGAGTATTTTGGTGTCACTGTTTTTCAATTGGTTGTTTAGGTGAGTTCTTCCGCCTCCATTGAATCTGCAAGCGACCCAGCAGTATGGGCGACTCAATACTATAAAACGCATTTGAAAATAAAAAGAAACAAAAGCAACCCATTTCTCTGTAGCGCCCCTTTTTCAGACGCCCATGTATGAACTTATGCGTCAGTCCACAAACAAGCACTCCAAAGCCAACAGCAAATAGAAGCCAAATCTATTGGTTTTGGCAATGCTGGTTTTTAAAAAAGGGACGCACAGTGTACCCTTTTGAAGGCACTTTGTCCCTGCAGTTTTTGTTCTACAATCCATTCCAAATTTATTTTAGATACTATAGCTTCTCATGGAGCGGTCACCTTTTCTGACCTAGCTCATAACTAATAGTCACAAATTTGTGTTCCTTCTGCCATAATGCAGCAATTTTGGGCCAACAAATTGACCTGAGAGCAGTAAACATGCTTTCAAAAATATTTCAGATCAACAAATTAAATACAGTATGCAGTTTACACAAAGCGCTGTATTGCAATGCCCTAGGGTACTTTTGAGATATAAACGAATTAATTGACAACAAAATCTATTTCAACAGAGATTGAAACAAATGTAAAAATATACTTACAGGAAGTAAAGTTTCCCTGCTGAAGCAAGCAATCTTTTTCTATAATCTATTCCGGAATCCAGCTGGATGGTATGGCAGAATGTCTATGGAAAAGAAATACACCGATTTAATGCCAATGCCCTGCCCATGCACCAGTTTGTAGCTTCGCAGACCTCAGTGTACATAGCAAGAAATATTCAGTGCACCCAGGCCTTACTTCTCTAATGAAGAATAAAGACTACTACATATCACAGTGCTTTCCAAGGCCCATTTCAAATCACGCGAGATTTTGGAGAACTGTGCTACAAATATTTACAAGCATTGACAAATCCACTAGCCAGGCTTTTTTAAGTGAAAGTACCTCTTCCTTGATGTTTGATTCAAGGTGCGAGAGAGTTTGTTCAGGCGCGCTTGTGGAGAGGCATGGGGGTGTATGCGAGATCGAATATATTTGTGGGAGGATGGATAAGTGAAAGGCTGGACGAATAAACAGATGGTGAGTGCAGTGGCATAGCTAGGCCTTATGTAGCCGGTGGCAGTGCCTGCGTTTGATGCCTGCGGTGGGCGAATGCGAGAGTAGGGGGATGGGTGGGGGTGAGGGGTGCTGGCGATTCCTTTGGTCGCCGCCTTCAAAACTTGTATCACCCCCCCCTTGCTGCGCCACTGGGTGAGTATGAGACAGTACATATATACTATGCACTCCCAAACATGCTTTCCGAATTCTTCCCTCCTTCTATCCAATTCATCCAACTAATAGGCACACATGTCCATCTCTCCCAATAACATCTCACATCTCCCCTTAACAAATCCACTTCATTTAATCTATCCCCATTCAAAAAATTAGAGTAAACGCATGAGATCTCAAGAGCACAAACTTTACACAACTAATCCCACAAGGAAAAGGAAGCACATATCGCTAATTTACTACCTATTTACCGCTAGCTTTGGGTCTGAAGTAGCGTGCTACTCGCCGTAAAGTGCTTCAATGCCTCATCAGGAATAGGAAGCGCTATATAAATACAATTTTCATTATAATCGATGGATGGTGGAGTCCATGGAGACATGACTAGAGGGTTGGTTGAATAGACAACAGTACATGGATTGGTGCTGGGAGACCGTGTGGCACTGATAGATGAATGCTACGTGGTGGCTGAATGGGTGGATGAGATTGCCTGGATGGATGACAGAATAAGAAAGTGGATAAATGCACAGATTAATGGATGTTTGGACAAGTGAGTATCCTTCCTGAACTTTTCCTTGAAAAGGTAAATGCAGGGGATCACAGTAGGACTGTAGGTTCCCATGAGATCACGGACAATCAAGATAAAAATGAATGCATTATTTGGTATACAATTTCAGATAGAAGCAAATGAAAACTTTTGATTGATCCGGCCTCATCGTTCTGGTGGCTAGATTTGAAATCAGTGGGGCCACTGGTAAGTGCCAAACTTGACAACACTCATAACGCAAAACAATGGGGCTGCCCTGCAGAATATGATGAGGGGCCCATAACCATCCCATATCGCATAGATATTTATTGGTATTAGGCTGAATGTCTCCCCCCCCCCCCATGAGTCGGTTGACATGCTAAAACATGAGGTCTCTTCAGTAATTAACCTAATTAATGCAAACATACACAAGGTAAAGTGTTAATGCGTGGACCCTTCAATAATTGTCCTTAATGCCACCTAAAAAAGCTAGTGCGCATCAGATAAAACTGAAGAATGGGACCCTTCATTAAATCTCCATAGTTGCAACACACATGCTCCTGTAACACGCCCTTAACCACTCAGGAGGGACAACACTAACATAAGGTCACAATACACATACCCTTACACTGTGTCCTTAACCACTCAGGAAGGACAACAGAAAAAATATCACAGGCTGAAAGTCACATACACAAGTGTCCATGCAACAACATGCTTCTCGATGTCTCTTCCTAACCAATATGATAGGCCTTCTTGTGGATGTCATAGACAAATTTAACCCTCATTTGGGTGTGTTTCCTCTACTTTGATTTACTGTATACTGGTAGTATGTCATGACTGTGTGATTATAGGTGGTGTGAATTAGAATGCTTGAGTAGATGAGAGTGGGGTGTCCATTGCTGGCCCATGACTGTGCACTGAGCCACTAAGGTTGTAGAGTGCTCTACAGGAAAGTAATACTGAAGAGGTAACAGGTAAAGAGAACTGCGTTCTCCCCTCTTCTGTTTCTGCGCTCTTACACTGCTCTTAACTTTCCCCCCTCTCTGCAAAGAAAATTGTGAAGCCAAGAGCTGTCTGTGGGGTTTGAATTCACATCCACTGAATTGAGTATGAAGGATCCTTTGTGCACATTGGTCCTGGGCTAGAATAGTTGTTGAAGGTGAGCCAATAACCTAAGATTAGAAAATACTTAGGCAATGACTGGCCAGGAGCATGGTCAAAGCTACACATCTTATACAATGAGATAGGACTCAGCTCACCCTCTGTACCATGCACCCTATTCAGCTGGAGAGGCAAGAGCACAAAACAGCATGTGACTGGTCAACTGTCAGCTACTAAATCTGCAAAATCAGAGATATTGCCTCTATAGCTAGGTTGCCAAAGAGATGTGAGACACCTGAAGGAAATACGCTTTTTTAGTTTTGTCTCTCTCCAAATGGTGGAAGTCGACTATGAATTTGCGTGGCCAGCTTGTTGGGGTCCTAGTGCTACCACACTGGATATAAGCTGTGCCCTTTGGCTTATAAAGTATTTAACTTTTTACGTGCGAGAGGTCAGCATACCAGTGTGGAGGAAGGCTAGAACCTGAGATAGAATCTTCGGTAGTCTCATCTAGACAGAGAAAGAAGACTGCACTAAGGCAAGTCAAGAGGCAGAAGAAGTCAGGCTGTCAAATGTAAAGAAGGAGAATTGGGCTTTCCGTGGATCAGAGTCAAAGCCGAGCAAGTAGTGCACTTCCATGAGGAGTCTGAGACTATAGAGCCTGGAGTCCTGCGCACACAAACTACCAGTCTCTATAACCTGCTGCATGAGGGCACATGTGTCTATGCACGAGTTGCTTCCTTGAGACTTCCACAAGTGATTAATCCACTACATGTGTGCCTCTAGTCCACTGCATGTGTGACAGGTCTGAGCACATGTAAGGCACTAGGTGATGCCTGGTGTACCTCTGTACCTGTCGTCCTTAAAGAGCATCTAGAAAAGGCTTTGTGTGCATCTACCATCTGAATATTGTGGGCAGCTGTAATGCTAGAATAAGGTTCATATGTTATTGAATGGTCAGCTACACATTGGTTCCATTTACAAGTAGCACTTCTCCAGCGTGAGTGTGCCTTTGCCACTACTTGAAATCACAGTATTCCCAAACATCATCATCTTCAATCTAGCATGAGCGCCCATATGCCTTCATCATCGCCATCCTCCACGTTTTTATTCTGCAGACTTTGACTGCTAAATCCTATGAACCATTAAGAAAAAAAAGCACAACCACTGTTGGTACAAAAGATGCCTGGGCAATAAAGCCCCCTTTCAACATTGTGGGTGCGTCTGACCACAAACTAAGTAAGGTATCTAATTGTGAGATCCTGCACACTTATACCCAACATTGTGATTTGGTTGCTACTCATGCTGTTGTACTCCTCCTTTAAGTGCATTGAGTACTTGAGACATTAGTTATTACTCCAATAATTGCCCAAGTACAGATTTATGCCATAAAACTACCTGAAATTACTAAGCATACTTTTCTTAGTTTTGAATGAAGACGTATTCCTTTTATATAAAAAAAGACTAAAAATGCTTGGGCAATTTCAATTTATTAATTGAGAAATTCATTTGCTAGCAGAGCTAAACATCCTACCTCACACTACCCTCCTAGAGTAAGCCTTGACTGTTATTACCTCACTATCCCCTGAAAGAGGAGGTACATGGCCATTCAGTGAGCTCATAGTAGTACCTGATTCCTATGTCTTCAAAGACAACGAAAATACTTGTCACAGGGATTGCCTAATGCCTCTTGAGTCGCACAGGCCCTGAAAATGGTAAAGGATTTACAAACTCTTAGCTACTCAACTTCGATAGGTGACAAGGAATATTTTGTTGCTATAAAAATATAACATATGGTGGAGATTGTTTTGGCCTACAGCTGGAAACTCTAAGGGCCTAATGTATATGTTGGCGGAAAGGGTACTCCATTGCAACAGCGATGGAATACCCTTTCTGCCAACATAATGGTCCGCCCACCCAATTACAATGGGGCGGACCTTTGGTGTAACGACAGCGGAGGCTACTCCATCTCCGTCATGGTTACAACCCTCGATGGAGTATGGGTTGTCGGAGATTGAACTAATTTAGATGGGTGGACATACAGATCAGTTTTTACTGCTCGCCACTGCCAGGAAAACCTTGGCGGTAAGAAGCAATGACAACTGCAAAATGCCCCCCACGCCATGGGAGACAGCGCCCATGGCTAGGGGGGCATTTTTTTTCTTTTCAAAAAAGAAAATCCTCCTTTGGGATTTTCTTTTTGAAAATGAAGGGAAAAGAAATAACAGCTCCATTATGTTCGACGGAGGTGTACAGCAAATTTACAATACATTGGCAGGAACCGCCTTGATGGCGGTTCCTGTCAGTGCTTGAAATGTCTGCCAAACTGGCAGACCTTTCAAAATTTGGCAGTCAGGACCTCCACCAGGGTGACGGAGTAATTTTCCCCATCTCCCTGCAGAGGACAGCCCCAGTGCCGAATCGGGTTCTAAATTCATTAGACATTAATCTATTTTTGGATTCTGCAACCAATTATAAATTCCTAACAAAATAGAGATGAGTGATTTTTTTTCCTACACTCCTCAAACTTAACCCAGATAGACTGGCTCTTATATTTTGTTGCTTACAGATTTATTTTCATTTAATAGTGTAGCTACTAATGTCAATGATGTTCTTTCCTTTGATGCTAAGTATGGTGCCTTGGCCTTTGAATACTCAGATAAGTAATATGATATTACGTCAAGAACTATAAATATCTCTGCTGAACATGATTGTTTCAAGATATTATAAAATATAATTATGTGATATAAAGATAGTGGCAGGTGAAGAACATGGACTTCTATTGGATTGAGCAGGGGCGGCTCCTCCGCTAAGGCGAAGGAGCGTCACCCCAGTGCTCTCAGAGCCGTTGAAAAAGGAAAAGGAAAAATAAAATGATAATAACAGCTTGTAGCTACGGGGCTAGGTTAGCGTGGGGCGGGGCTGGTGTCACAGGGAGGAGGAGTGGTTTGTGCACATTAAGTGCACATGACGATTTGGCCGGCCGTCTTGGGCCGGCCAAACAGTCATGCGCACTTTGCATGTTCTCCTCCAGCCAGGGTGGAGAACATGCACAGGCTCATAGTCCCCGTCTGAGAGCCACATCACAGCGCTCAGATCAATCACGACGCTGCTGTCATGGTGACAGCAGCATTGTGACTGGCCTAGGGAAGCCTGTGTGCTTCCTGCTTCGGACTCAGGAAGAGAAGTGGAGAGACGACAGAGGAGGGACAGCGGAAGAGGTAAGTAGTTTAAAAAATATATATTTTATTGTTTTCAACCCCCGCCCTGTCACCCCGGTTCCCTACCAGCCGCCACTGGGATTGTGACCAGGCACACATAGTGGTAACATTGCTGTACTTTGCAGTTCAAAAGAAGCTCTTCTCATCCTAGTCGGCTTAAATGCTGAAAAGCCTTTAAACGCATGGAGTGGGACTTTTTATGGACAGTGATTTTTACAAGGTTTTATATGAACATTTGATTTGATTTCAAATGCTCGTACTTTTGAGTGGGACATTCAAGCATGGAAAATTAAAAAAACATACATCACCTCTTAAGTGGTGTTAAAGAGTTGCAATAGAAATACAACACACAAATATGTTAGAGGTACAATGATGACAAAGAAATACTGAATAAAAGTTTACTTCCTTATTGCATACACATTTATTTCGTTAAGTAGTCAGGTGTATCTTAAAGTACTGATTGTTTTCTTAAGATAACTTTGAACCACTTTATTTTCTACTCAGTGATTTTTATTACATTATATCAGGCTTACCAAATAGTTAAGAATGATAATTTACTGGAAAATCTTTTTTCAGATATGTCTGGAATAAAGGCAAACTACTAAAATTGTCCACTCAACTATAACTCCCTGCGGCATTCCTGCTATAGATTTGGAAAAAAATATGATCAACATTTGTGAGCATTTTAAATCAATTACTGTCGAACACCCAGGGGATAGCTTTTCCTCTGAAACAACGTCAGCTATCAATTACACCCTTTACAATTATTACGGGGCTTCCTGTTCAAAAGCCGGGGTGTAAGTAAGAGTGGATTTGAAGTACATTGGCCACCTAGGATGGATGGTGCCGTTAGCAACGTTTAATCCTTTTTGAAGGAACATTTGGCATTTTAAGGCTCCTAAAAGAAGGTAAGGTAGGGTATCTGAGTACCCTTGTATTTGGGGGATTCCCCACTGGTGGGTCAGGCACCAGGAGGGTAGGGCAGAGGTAATAGGAGGAATAAGCCCAGTAGGCATTAAGCTCAAACTGGTATATTGGAGGCTCTAAGTTTGACAAGACTAGAGTTCAACAATCATTTCGTCCTCCTAGACTGAACTGCGCCACCGGTCCCCATGGAAAGGATTTAGGCACTATTTTAATTTGGTGCACCGTTAATTATAAACCAGATCTATGTATATGTTCCCAACTTTGTATTATGAACATTTTATATCGAATATGAATTTTAGTGGCTATGAGATTATGTTCTACTTTTATGACGGAAATCACTCATTCGGATTGGGTTAGATCGAGGCACTTGGCACTTTAATAAGGCACATCGCATAGGTTACCTGAATAATGGACTATCGTTGATTTTATTGTTAATTAAGTTTTTGAAAATGTAGTGTATCATGTTGATTATTTTTACTATTTTATGCTTAATTGTTATGGTTTTAATCAACTATACAATAAAATACTAAATAACTAACTAAATATGATCAACATAGAAAGCTAAAAAGCTACTTTGAGTAATGGCAAGACTCAAATTCAGAGTTTCTTCATTATTTGGCGTCTTCTTCAGGACCACTAGAATTACATCACAGAAACAGGCTTTCCCAAAATAGCTAGGGGATACATTTTTAGAAATGTTGCACACTATTTCTGTTGAAAATATTTTTAAATAACCTGTCTAAGTTGTACCATCATAGCAGAAGGAATTACCAATCATTCAGTTGTTACATGCATAGTTGTGCATACATAGTCATCTGAAGAATTAACTAGGTGTATGCACCTATAGCCCAAAGGATGGCTTCTGTTATACACGGCTTAGCTTCACAAGTATACTGCTCCTTACCACCATAGCAAAACTGCAAACACCTTGACAGGCCAATGGAGGATCTTGCTTGCATATCTTTGTGTTAATATGCAGTAGTGTAGGTTGTATATAAGTAACTGAGCATCTTTACATGCCTTTCATGCATTCCCAATTTCAAGTTGAATTTTTGAATAATCTGTCTCTCAGTGGTGAGGCATTCTACAGGATCAATATGTATCACATTACTATGGGGTAATTGTAGTCCGCAATGTAAAAGATTTTCAACCAGGCTTAATCGTGGACACAACTTCCTATAAATGTGCACTGCACAGGCATTTATCTTAAGGCATGCAGTGGTTGACTATAGTTACTATGTAATGGGCCACTTAAAGGATCGCAAGAAAAGTCAAACAGTAAGAACCAAAGATTCACAATGGTGCTCTCTGTTGGCTCCCATTCGGTGTGTGTCAGCATAGGGTGAGGTTTCTTTACATGACGATTTAGATTCAGGTAGTTGCGCTAGAGTCTAAGATGGAAGTGTACTCTTGAAGGGAGCTTTTACATGTCAGCTCATTTTGTATTTCAACCGGCTATTGGTGCGAGTAAAACCACCAATTATCCACATATCCGGAGTCCTCATCTCCAAACTACTCTTTTACTCCTTACCCAATGCCACAGGAGCACTTCTCAGGCATGTGCGCTATAGAAAAGAAACAAATATAATAAAAGCTCTGGCCTCTTCTATGAATCTTTACTGAACTCCATGCAATGCAGTGAAATGATTCATGAGCCAGTGAGCTTCAGTCTTCATTCTAACGTTGATGCAAATTTCCTTCAATGCTAAAAACTATGAACTGGATTCACAAATGTGTTTGAAAACCTGCACTCCTAGGCTTACAACTATCAAGAGGAAAGGGCTTTCTGAAAATTCTCTAGCCCTATTCAAGTCAGAGAGGAAACGTACAATGCATGAGCCTCTTCTAAGTACTACAAGGCCAATCCACTGAACATACACAGATCAAGATCAGTAAAGGCAGATGCAATGAATTTGGTGAATACGTCTCTCAGAAAAATCAGTGATATCAGGAAAGAGACTGACTCCCTTCCTACATCTCTTACCGCGCTCCTAAATAGCCCCAGCAAAACACACACTTCCCTACATCTTTATACACAGTCCTTCAGACTATCAAAGTGGTCACTAAAACAAGACCTTAAATTACTTTGCCATACCTATCCCTTATAGTTATACATGGGGTACCCAATGCCTCATCAATATATGTGTATTAGCTCCTCTCTGCCTCAACATAATAAATGCCTCTTTTGAACAAGTCTTTGTTGTGGAACCTATAAAATGTGGGCCATGTTAGACCACTACAGAAGAAGTCAGATACAAAATGTAGAACTTTAGACCCATTAGAGACCTTGCACATCTTGCCAATATAAAATAGTTTGTTTTGTTCATAAAATATAACTAAAACACCTAGCATCAATACATAAACACCAGCTGTATCAGAAACAAATCCATAGTAATGATCTCTATCTATGAAAATCACAAAGTTAAACAGAGGTTATATATCGGAACTGGCCATATTTACATTTACAATTATTTAGATTACACCACTAACTATAGGAAGCTAACTTCCAAACGTTCACTAAATAGAAAATCTAGCTGTTGTGATTCAACTGAATGAGCAGACTGTCAGACATTCCTTGAGCCCCTTCTAGTTACCATTTTGAACTGGGCACAGTAAGGAAACCAGCCTTGTTTAACAAAAAAGCTCCTGTTTACTAAAACTGCTAGATCTATTTTCTGCATTTGACACAATTGATCATGACAGAATCCTCAAAAGATTCACATCTTTCCTCTCAAACATAATCCATGGTGTGAAAATTGGTGACTCCTCTTCTACAGGCTTCAGGGTTCCTTAAGGCAAAATCCTGTACCCAGTTCTGTTCAGCCTATACATTGAACCTTTAGGTGAACTAATATACAACCTTGGAGTATTTTTCTATAGATTCGTGGCCAATACTTAGTACGACTAAAAAATAACTACACAAATAACCTATGTAGCCTAACTACTGGCATATTACAGGTGCAAGCATTTAGGAGACATATGAAACTGCAATTTAACCTACAAACAGAATTTCTGACTTTTCTCCTAAACCCAAGCAGATGCCTTGAACAAGATTTGCACCTCTATCTAAAAAATGAATGCAACCAAATCTGTAGCCCTTAGCCTGGACTGTAAACATATCACATCCATAACTTAATGTGCTAATTAAAAGTTGAGAACCCTTAGAAACATTCAGATATTACCTCTAAAAAGCGGACTCAATGACCAGTGTTCAAGCAACAGAGATTTCACATACGTATTAATCTAACGCCTTACTCACGGGACGTCCTAAAAAAAAACAAAAAAAAAACTAGCATGCGGTACACTACTTTGATGTTTGTGTGGCCAGGAGGTCAGTGTCCCTAGGAACTTTGCTGGTTGGTCAGCCCAGAAGGAGGGGGCACCTGCAACATTCCTGCGCATTGGCAGCGTATATAGCGCAACTACATCTGCTGCGGCACGGGCCACGCCCGGGCGAAGCCTGGGCCAAGGGTGGGCCCATCTGCAGCTGGACAAGGCTGGGCTGGGCCTCCTTACTAACCTCTGCCAGATGGGGTAAGCTTTCTTTATTTCCTGCCCCTTTATATTTCCCTCCTTTGGCTGCCCCTCTCGCCCAGCAGTCGCCCGTTCAAGAAGTGGGAACTATCCTTTAGGCTACCATTGCTTTGTGACCTGGGTCTTACTGTAACTTTTTTTAAACTATTCTGGACGCTAAGCTGAAAGTTTTGTCCGACCGCTTGGATTCTATCGAGACAATACTATCAAACTTTATCCAAAAACAAGCCCCTGGGTGCCCCAGCCTGCCATGTATAGCTGTTAGCAATAATACTGAAAGTGAACAGCAAGAAATCTACCAGCCAGAAGTTGTGACCATCAGCGAGGGCTTGGGCCGGGGTGAGGGTGCAGCCGCTGAGGCACCCATCAAACCCCATACAGTTGCTTACGCTGCTCCTGCATATCAGGCCCAGG
Organism: Calotriton arnoldi; assembly: GCA_963921515.1. Taxonomy (NCBI): domain Eukaryota; kingdom Metazoa; phylum Chordata; class Amphibia; order Caudata; family Salamandridae; genus Calotriton; species Calotriton arnoldi. The sequence continues at coordinate 379,509 of CAWUFW010009326.1, read as the reverse complement.
GTCTCCGTGGGGGGGGGGTCTTAATTGCACCCCTACCATGACTAGCCCTCTATCTGCGGGCTCTCCATCCAGATGTGACCTCCCTCCAGCAGTCGGCCTTAAGTCATTGTGCTGGTGGATGTGCCAACTCTCCGTCCTGGTGTCACTGAATCTACAGAGGGCTTCATCTCTAAATTAAATCCATCCATGATAATATGGGGTGCCGAGACTTGTTATTCAATGAAGTGCTATAGGCCAGAAGGGTGGGTTGGTTTGGGAAATCGCTAAAGGCATTCTCAGGGGACTGTGTCATCATTTCCTTTAGAAACCCAAGAGCAGCTGGGCATCTGATCGGGGCTTTTTCCCAAGGCAGACACAAACCTAGCAAAATCAAGAATCTACCACTTAGCTATTTTTACAGGCCCCGCCCACTCGCTATACCATCCCAGACGACCTGGAATGCACCCTGGGCCCGAGCAAGCTCACTCCCACTGCTATAAAATTCATGTGCAGAATCACTTTGGCCTCTTGGGAAGCCTGAACGACGAGGATTGACTTGGGAACTAATCTAACACATCCGCGAGTCCACCTCCTGAGCTCAATCGAGACTTTAAAATTCAGTCCATAGGGCATGGCTCAGAGGCAGTGTGAACTAACCTATTACCTACTTCTCCCCGCTCCCTGGGGTTAAATGACAATTCAGTTCATTACGACCATCAGCCCAGAGACTTGGGAGGGCCATTTTAGTGCTCTTTATTGCTCTAAGAAGCATCAGGATTTCATGGTGGGCGAAGTGGTTTATACGATCCCCATGGTATTTACCCCAGAGGAGGTCTGGGAAGCCAACAACAAGCCTCCATCAAATAAGGCTCCAGGACCTGGTGGGGTCCCTACGGACATTTACAAATCTGCCCCAGAGTTGTGGGCCCCATTACTGTGCAATTGTTTTAATGCCTTTACTTCTTGTGGCCTCCCAGACACATGGCGTGCTGTTACCATTGTACCCATTTTAAAAAAGGGCGATCCACAGTCTCGAAGTTCCTATCACCCAATATCCCTGGTGGACTCTGCAGTAAAATGGGCAGGGAGGGTTGTTTTGGAGCACCTGTTGCCCTGGGTTATGGAGTCGAACACACTGTCGGAGGTCCACTATGGGTTTTGAGAGTGGCTGGGCAAGGTGGAGCAATGTCTCAATCTATACCTGCTAATCAATAAGTATACCATCACAAACCAGGGCTCCATCTGTCTGGCCTTCATGGACTTGTCTAGCGTTTGACAGTGTGGCGAGGTCCAAGTTATGGCCTTGTTGGGTGATCTGGGGGGTGGATCCAGGGCTTGTCCAATTTTTGCGAGCTTTACATCTTGATCTATCAGCGTCCATTAGATACGGTCCTGCTGGCGAACACACCGCCAGCTTTCCGCTGGGGAAAGGCGTCTGCCAGGGGTGTGTGCTGGCCCCAATCATCTTTTTGTTATATATTAACGGACTGGAGGAGACTCTGTCTGCCTGTCCCGTGGATGTCCCAATGGTGGGCACGAAAAAAGTTTCCACGTTACTCTACAAGGACGACGTGGTTTTAATGGGTGAACACACAAGAGCCTAAACATCCTCTTTCAGAAATTTGTAAGCTTTATGGGGTCTTTGGGCCTAACTAACAACCGCTCAAAAACATTTACTATGCATTGTGGGCCCAAATCTACTAAATCAAGAAGTGTATACCTTCAAGATCATTAGGTTGCCTCTACCAAGGAGTTTTCCTATCTGGGTGTGGTCCTTGATGCCAAGGATAACTGGCCCCTGTAAGTACAAAGCCTCCCAAAGGTTTGTCAGCGCTGCTGGCTTTATAAACAATTTAGCCTCACGCATCGGCAGAAAACCCTTGTCCACCCTGCTGGAGGTATTTAGGAGTAAATGTCTCCCCATCCTCACCTACAGGGCTAGCATTTGGGGCTATACTAATATCTCTGCTCTCCAGACTGAGGAGAACAGGGTCCTGCGTCACCTCCTAGGTGTACCACCGGCCTGTGCAACCTACAATGTCCAACAGGAGCTTGGTGTGGGGTTTGTCGAAGACCTCATTAAACTAGCCCCGCTGGCGCTGTGGGGCGCCATCTGGGCGAACCCACATGCAGGCCTGAATAGGAAGGTGATCCTGGACTGCCTTGCGTGCGACAGAGGCACAGCCATCCCCTGGCTACAATATATTAAACAGGAAATGACTGACTTGAGGACACATGAGCTCTTTTCCTCCCCTTATTAGTATATCTAAGGCAGATCTTACCTGGGTTAGGAAAGCATTTCTAACCAGAAATAGTCAGCGAAGAGAGGAATATGAATCAGTCAAAATCTTCGTCAGGGAGTATGTTAATTTGCAAACCACCCCAATATGGAACCGTATCTATCTTGGACCGATACCACATGGGACAGAGTTCTGCTAACTATGTTTGGTATTATGAGGCGGCATTTGCGTTTTCCGATGGGCCAATTTGACTCTACCAATGTGCTAATCTGCCCCTGCGAAGAGTCCTCTCCCCAGAGCATGATCCACTTCACTTTCTTCTGTAAATACTGTAGGGCTTATTCCAAAAGGTTTTTAGTTCCACTAATTAGAGCCTGTGGTATTAGAAGATGTGCAGATTCCTCACCTTTACAGTATCCCCAGTTGCTAGACTGGATCCAGACGCTTTCACAGCAGTAGTGGAATGCCACTCGGCAAGGATAATTTCCACAATCTCAGGAGGATGACTGAACACATTCAACTGCTGCCACTCCATCTCCATGCATTGTGATCCAGATTGCGCAGGCCTGTATGCAGAACTTTGCCCTGCTGCTGCAACAGAAGATCTTCCCGAAGGGGTAAACTGTTCGGAGGACAGATGCTCATGCCCAGATGATCCAGGTACCGCATTCTCCTGGCCCAATTGAGAGCCACTAGAATGAGCTGGGCCCAGTCGTTCCTGATCTTCTTCACAACTCAGGGCAGCAGGCGCAGAGGCCGAAAGGGATACAAGAGTCCTGTGCTCCACTGTAGCCAGAATGCGTCTCCCAGAGAGCCTTTTGGAAACTCCACCACGCAAAGGACACTGTGTTCAACAGTGGAGAAAATATCAAGTCGAATGTCTCCCCATTATTGGGAAATGCCTGGTGCCAACTTGGGGAGTAACCACCGTTCGTGATCAATCAGGCACTACCGGTTGAGCTTTTCTTTCCTGGCGTTCAAAGATCCCACCAGGTGGTTCTCGATCAGAGAGATGCCATGACACCCCGGGCAAGTCCATAAGCAGAGACCCACTAGGCACTACACCCAGGATCCAATCCACCCTGCTTATGCATTAGCACATGGAGGTGGTGTTGTCTATGAGAACCTGTACCAACCTTTGCTAGATGGACAGCAGGAAGGCCTTCAATGCCAGGCAAATAGCCCACAACTGCAGCAGAAGCAGAATCAGCTTTCCGCCAGAGATTAGAGTTCTCTGATCTACACCTCTCCCAGATGACCACCCCAACCCAGCAGCAATTCATCAGTTGCCACTGTCAGTTCTGGTTGGGGAAGGGAGAGGGATCGGTCGCTGGTCCAATTGCCGTTGAGCAGCTACCACCGCAAATTGCTGCTAATCTCCTCCAAGACCTGAATAGAATCTAACAGGGTCCCCTGGAGCTGGGCCCACTGAGACTTAAGATTCCACTGCAAAGCTTGCATATGCCACCTGGCATTGTAAATAAGCAGGAGGCTAAGAGGCCAAGAAGTCTTAAAACCATCCTCACTGAGATCCAGGATCAAAGTTGAAACACTGGGATCATACGCCAAATGCCCTGGACTTGTTGTGACCTAGGAAAGGCCTGGGACAGCACTGTATTCAAGACTGCTCCTAAGAAGGGAAGCCTCGGCAAAGGAGCCAGGTGCAACCTCGGAAAGTTGAATGTGAATCCCAATGTTGCCAGGCGGTTAACAGTAATCTGGAGGTGGTCTACGACTGACTGTAGCATGCCTGCTTTCAACAGCCAGCACAGAGGTACAGGGAAGACTGGTATCCCCAACCTCCGAAGGTGTGCTGTGACCACTGTCTACACATTTGTGAACACTCTGGGGGCACTGGTGAGGCTGACGGGGAGCACAGCAAATTAGGAATGGTCCTGGTCTATCTTGACCCGCAGGTAACACCGGTGAGACTGCAGGACCGACATATGACAATACGTGTCCTGGAGGTCCAGGTGCCTGGATCCAGCGTAGACAGAAACTGGGCTAGTGTAAGAATTTTGAATTTGTTCTTCTGCAGGAAGGTGTTCAAAGTGCAAAGATCTAAAATAGGATGAAGGCCGCAGCCCTTCTTCAGCAAGTGGGAGTAATAATCAGTCCCTATTTCCGAGTTCAGTACCCAAAAAACTAGCCAAACACAATCATAGGGAAAGTGTTTTAGAGGAATAAACAAAAGAAGATCCAAAACAACTAATATGCTTTAGTACTTCTAGCAACAATTTGAACCAAGTACAGAATATAATTAAGAAATACTAACATTTTAAATTCCGATAAACTATCCTTTGACAAACCAATGTTTTCCTACAAGAGGGACACTACCTTAAGAGATATCCTAGTACATACTAGACCAAAAGAATCTCATGCCCCTGATCAGAATAACCTGTGAAATATGCAGCCAGTCAGGGAACACTACCAATGTGGAATCTTCTCAGTGTACCTCTTCACACAATGTACTAAGAGAATTGATATAGGCCTTCAAAGACCTGGGGAACAGCATAACCAAACAAATTGCAATTCCACAGATGCAATCTAAATGATATATGTAGGGATGACTTTTAGGAACGTAAAAGTGAGGATAAGGGAGCACAGCAGCAACATAAGAGGTCTACAGAGCAGCACAAAAATGACTGATCGCTTCCTTACAAAAGGACACTCAGAAGGAACTTTCCTGGATAGTAACTGAGAAAGCCTAAACAAAGTCAAATTGATGGAAATCCCTGTTTGCGAGGCAACAACGTTGCATATATAGACTAAAGTCATATACTGGCAGATTGAATGATGAAATCATCTGAATCCAGCTGAATTCATTATGACTACTAGGATACGGGGGCACATGGTATGGATGTCCGTACTTTACCCATTTACCCACACCACGTGGGTCAACACTAGGACTCAGTTTCATTAGTGTTAATGGTATTATGACCACTGGTACAACAATGAGAATGGAGTTCTAATTAGGACTTAAAATATCACTTATTACTCACACAGTAATATGAAGAGAAGTTTGGTTATCTAGGCTTCACTCTTAGTTAATATTACTGCCTACATCATACGAAATCAATGATAACAATTATGCAAAAAGTCTTTGAGATATCACAAGCTTCTTGTCGGGGACAATAAGAGGGAAGTGGTCATCCTTAAAAATAATGGGCACATTTATACCGATAATGCTTTAAGAAACAACATAGCCTGAATAAGGCCACTCAGCCTAGAAAAAAAGACAAGCAGGATAAGCTCCTTTGGTCCACACCGACACAAATCTTAGGAAATGGCTATATCCCCCCGGAACACCGCCGTCATGACTTGACACGTGACTGACGCCTCCGCTCAACAATGGGAGAACTGCTGAGACGCAGTACACATTTTAAAGAGACATCGTACATCAACACCATAGCGCAGCCAGGATTGCAGCAGGATAATATGATAGGTTAATAAATTTCATGGTACCCTTAACGCTGTGAGTATGAATAGTGGACATTTCCTTATTCCTGGCTTTTGACTATTTACAGGCATGCTTTAGGTCTGTTTTAACAAAGCATACCCTCTCTCTACATTAATCCGAAAATACTCCCAACAGAGTTTGACTAGAGAGACGTGTCTGCTGCGCTTTCCTATGGAGCAGCACCCTTGATGATCCCAGGGTGAGACACTCCACACTATCTCCCAAATGAGGGATGCATTGCTTCACCTGATTTGCTGTGCAGTATACCATGTTTTCTACATGTTATCATAAGAATGCTTATCACTACCCAGCATCTGGGCATTTCCCATACATTTGGCTTCATGCTAGTGTGCTGTGTAAATGTAAAAATTGCTTCCTGTATGTATATACTTAGGGATGAATAACAAGCATGATGAAAATGGCGATAATCTATTCTTACTCCGTTTATAGGCACTAATATGTGTTTCCTACATTGCGGCAAGTAGGGCATCATGTTTTTATGTATTGTAATGTCTAATTTCAATTAGTCTGGCAGCAGACATTAAGAAGACATCTAGCTGTTTATAACAAACTCCACACGGGGGAAGACCTGTCCTGACATATAAGCCCTGGATCCTCACTGACTGTTCATACTAGGGCTACAACATGTTGACAAAATCGAGTAGGGTGTAGGGAAGATAAGGTACCGTGGGCATCTAGATAGAATAGTGTTAAACCATATATAGGACACCAATTATAAGGGAAAGACAGGTGTTACTAAAGTAATTTTATATACTTAGACCCAATCAGGTAATATCCTAAAGTGCTCCCTGGAACATGGTAGAACCCATCCCAGTTTATAGGGAACAGGGTGAGATCTGATGATGAAGCATGCCACTAATCGAGTGGGTGAGGGTCTTAAGAAAAAATGAACAAGGATTCCCAATTATGAATTTCTTCTTCTCTTGCTCAGTCTGTACACTACTAGAGCTATAGGATATCTGTGTTAGCAGTAGTTAACTATGGAGATTGTATCCTTTACTCCCTAAATTAAGCCCCCCACAACACAGTTGTCTTTACTCTGGGGGATTTCATGCGACTTGAACCTTAAAGCCAGATTGGTTGAAGAAATAATTTGTTTCCTGAATTTGTTTCATCTCAGTGTCTGGGGGAAGAGAGATATCTTAGGAAATAAATTGGAATTTACCTTGCTGGTGGAAGCCTGGACCACCAGGCTCTCTAGAGTAGGGTGTTGAGTCAAACAAATTAGGGTTGCATGGCACCTTTTTGTGGCGTCTGTCTACCTGCCTGTTAGGGCTTAGTTGAATGGCAGTAAGGGCTCAGAGGAAGCCTGCCTAGGCTGTACAATTTCAGTAAGACCATACATTTTTACTTCCACAGAAGGGTGTTGTAGATCCATAACCTCTACAGCACATTTAATCAGCACGCCATATTAAGCACTTTCTTCCATACATGGCCCTCTGGAGGGGGGTTAAACAACCGAATGTCAGCAGAATTATCAAGCCCACTGGCCTCCTATAAGGCAACATACAAATTGTAATCAGCAGAATGTGGGGAAAAATCATCCCCACCATCTCTGTTGCCATCTCCTAGTGGCAGTAAACTCTGATCAGAGTCAACACCAGAGTTGCTGCAGAACCCGAGGCGGGTTCAAAAGTGTCAGATGGCATCAAGGATAGATCCGCTGTCAGCAACCCAGTTGAAAGCACCTGCTGATCTTTGGGGCCCAAAGGCATGCCAAAGAGAGTCAAAAATAGTGCCAAAAATGCACAACTTGGCCACCTTAAAGGCCTCGATCTGTTGAGGTGTCGCCAATCACCTGGGCAACTCTGGATTCATCAGGGTCAATTGTGGAATCAGCTCATCAATCAGTGATCAGGAGGGAGACAGAGTGGCACCTTAACGTCTTTGCAACTTCTCTGAAGTAAGACTGGTGGGATAGGGACGAGTCCTGCTTAGGCATCTTCTGCTTCCGCTTTGATTTGGACTTTGACTTACCAGAGGACTTTGACCGCAAAGAGGACTTGGCACGGGAACGGCCTTAAGTGCAGGAACAAGTCTCCTGCTTCGACTTTGAGCGGAAGCAAGATTTGCGTGACTTTTTCTGACACTCTGCGACATAAAGCTCTACTTTGCGGCCCTTAATCACCTTTGGGTTCATGAGAACGCATTCCCTGCATGACTTGGGGTTGTGTCCCAGCCCCATCACCAAAGGCACACCTCAAGTAGGTCAGTCGCCAGCATCTGTTTCCGAAAGCTGCGGCATGGTTTGAACCCTGCAGTTTTAGGTGGAACATTTCTCCCTTGCACACTGGATTTCAATTTTTCAAAGAAAATAATTTGTCAATTGATGAAAAAAAGGGTGAGCAGAGCTCCAGATCCCCGTTTGAAGGAGCGGGAGGACAGGAAATAATGTTGGCATGCAGGGGTGCTGCTTTTATGTGGCTTTGCACCGTCACATCCAGGGTAGAACTAAGTCAACGTGGAACTGCACAGTGCCACCAAGCAGCACGCAGAAGCACTACTGTAAAAGCTTCTGGATCCAGTCTGGTGCTTGGGGATTCTGTAAAGGTAAGGTATCTGCAGTTAGAAATATCCATCAGAATCGGCATTACAACTTGTGCAGTAATACTGCACAGTTATTCCTGCACAAATTTATATATGCAAGATCAGAACGCTTGAAAACATTAAGGATTACTGCATTGTGCCTCATTTCAAGGTGAGGAACTCAGAATGCAGAAATTTACTGCATGTGGTTGAATCCACACCAGGCTGTAACTGTATTTACTAGGTGCAGTATTACCTCTGAAGACAACAGGTAACTCAGAATGATGCCCTTAATTTTCTCTGCATATCCCATCAACCAGGGGTAGTTGCCAAAGTCCTGTTAACTTTGTGTTGTTGCTGGCCAGATGGAGCGATTAAGTCTTTTATGAGCTCAACTGCTTTTATTGGAAACTAAAGGACTCATGTCTGCAAACTAGCATACCTTGGGCCTAAACAAAAATTCAAATTTCTCTGGGCCAGGCAACTTGGATAGAAGAGGCCTGGGGCCTAACTAGAAAGGGCCCCAAACTTTCACCTTGGTCACTGTACAAGCCTGTCTGCGCCCGTTCGCGTCTGGCAGGGACCAGTCATTATGCCCAAATACTCACTAACTCCGCAGAAGAGCTCCAATGTCTCAACAAGCCTAAATATATCCCCTCCCCTTACTGTGAAACTATGCAAATTAGGTTTGTTAAACATGTGTACCCCCAATCCAACGACTAGTTGTTCATCTGATTCCTGGCCAACCCCCTGACTAAACAGTTCCACTGCCACTACTCAAAAGCTGAACTCCACCCAACTTACGGTGCTATACCTTAACACCTGGTCTTTGGTCAAACATCAGACAGAAATATTCCATTTATTGGATACCAAAGCTCCAGATACGCTGCTACTAACCAAAACAAGGCTCACTGACGAATCTTCCACAGACATCTTATCTGCTCTTCCAACCGACTACTATATTTTACAAACAAATTTAACAGCAGGGAAAATGGGTGGCATGGCCGTAGTAATGTGCAAACAAATCAAATTCAATAAATTAACTTCATTAAACCTCCAGTCGGTTGAAAATCTTGTGATCAAACTTGATTCCCCCACTTCCTCTCAGACGTGTGTTCTTTTGTACAGACAACTTAGTTATATGCAAAACTTTCCACAACTCCTAACGGAGTCAATCACTTCCCTGAATCATTGGTCAAGCCAGTATACTGCTTATAGGTGATTTTAATTATTGAGCAAATTAGGAAAAGGGCGGGCAGCAAGCGGCTGACCTTACCAACATCCTCAACAGTCTAAACTTGGAACAGCCGGTATTTCAGCCCATTAATATTAAAGGCCACACCCTAGACCACTACCCTCCCCTTGAAAAATCAGACAATTGCCCCCGAATAAGGTCTGATCACCATCTGATAAAATTTTCTCTATCAGACCTTACCCACTATAAACCTACCTCTTGCCCTGGCCTTCTATCCAGGAATTGGTCCACAGCTGACTTGAAGTTATTTTGCAAATCCTTGCAAAAACCCTTCAAACACCTAAGTAAGATATAGACTGTTACGAGGAAGCGGTCACGGAATGGCTAGTCAAGGCCAGCAACACGTATGCTCCCCTCTGTAAAACTAAACAGAGTAGACAACATGACACCAATAAAAGGTTCTCAGAAGAGATGAAAGCAGCCAAATTGGAACTGCGGCATTGTGAACGCAAATGGCGGAATAAATACTCACCTGACCTCAAGGAATTCTATGTAAGACAACTTAAAGCATATAAGCTTCTGATTTGGCAAGCTACCTTCTTTACTAATAAAATTCTGGACTCCACCAATAAGTTGAAAGAGATATTCAAAATCATCACAGAACTCTCAAACCTTGATAGGATTACCTACCCCATCACACCCTCTCAAGCTCTTTGTGATTCTCTTAACTCCTTTTTTATTGAAAAAATTGAGACTATCAAAAAGAGCATTCCTTTCAGTCCTCTGCACAATACTGTGTCATCTGGAGACAAGAACACATGTACTCTCTTATTGTTCCCTGAAATCAGTAAGGAGGGTCTAATGGACCTAGTGATAAAAGTTCAATTGGGATCCCCCAATGATACCTGTCCCCTGAACGTATTAAAAACTGTATTCACACTCTTGACTGACCCAGTGTTATCCTTCCTCAATCTGTCCCTTAACCAAAGAAATGTTCATAGTTCCTTTAGATAGGCAATTGTAGCACCCCTAAAAAAGAAAGCAGGTGAGGAACCCCTCGATTTTAAAAAACTATCACCTGATTTCCCTACCTGGCAAAAATACTAGAGGCCCATGTAGCTCGTAATCTCTGCTCCTTCCTTGAGGACTCAGACTTATTTGACCCCTGCCAAGCGGGCTTTTGCCCGGCCCACACCACGAAAGTAGTCATCCTCTCGGTCGTGGATGACATGTAGGAGAAGGCGGACAGAGGCATTACCCAAGCCCCAATCCTCCTTGATCTCTCAGCGGCCTTTGACATGGTCGACCATAATCTCCTGGTGGACTGTGTCAGGCCTGCAGGGATACAGGACTCTGCAATCAACTGAATCATCTATTTTTTAAAAGACAGATCTCAATCCCTTTGACTCTACCCCTTCAATTCTCCTAAAGTACAACTGAATTGTGGGGTGCCACAAGGCTCTGCTCTCTCTCCACACATCTTCAACCTATACATTCATCCTCTGGTGCACTCTCTTAAAGAATGAAGGTCCAAATATATAATTATGCTAACGATATGCAGCTTCTCTTCACAATTGACAATACCCCTGAATCTAAGAAGCATTTTGAAGACACGTTGTTCATTCGGGACTGGGTGAATAGCAATCATCTGAAACTAAACTCTGATAAAACAGAGATTGTTATCACCAAAAACAAGCTGAGCCTTTGGAGTCCTTCCTTTTGGCCTACTGCAACGGAAATCCTCCTCCCCCCACCCCCCTTCAAGAAGTCGGTAAAAAGCCTTGGAGTCCTCATCGAAGAGGAACTCTCCCTGAAACCGCTACGTGGCTCTGTGATATCGTCCTGCTTCTTCCAACTCCACAGAATCAAGAACATAAGGACATTTTTCACTGCAGATGCACTGGTTCAAGTCATAATTGACCTGGTTATGTCAATAATGGAATATGCCAATTCTCTCTATCTGGGCCTTCACAGCTACCTCACCCGTAGACTCCAGTTAGATCAAAACCAGGCTGCACGGCTGATCTACCAACTGCCTAGACATTGCCACATTTCTTTAGTGACGAAAGATCTCCTTTGGCTACCAGTCGCCCAGACATCCACTTTCAAAACATGTTGCATTGTATTCAAATCCCTTGTATTTGTAGAGTGCAACATTCATCCCAAGGGCCATCTTAGCGCTAGAATAGAATAAAACCTGTATAGAAGGAGTTTGGTTAGCCAGCGTCGTAAACCGATGGATTGTAGACATTATCCCGTGGACGTTAGTACTTGAGTCCTGAAAAAAACCACATTTTCAGCTTTTTTTAAACCTCACATGTTACTCGATGAGGCGATGTTCCAACGGAAGTTGGTTCCAGTGGATAGCCACCAGATAGGAAAAGGAGCTATCCCCGCTCTGCCTTCTTTTATACGTAAGGTTTTAGCTAGAGCGTGATTTCCTGACAGAAGGTCTCGCGAGGGGATATAGAATTCCAGTTTGTCCTGCAGGTCCCAGTTTATGTAAGGCTCTATGCGCATAGCATAGTAGTTTAAACTTGGCTCTTTGGCTCATGGCCAACCAGTAAAGCTCTTTCAAGCAGATTGAAGAGGAACTGAACTTGTTCCTGTTACGAATCAGTTTGGCTGCTGCATTCTGACTGACTTGAAAACAAGAGAATAAGTGGTCAGCCATGCCAACATAAAGCGCATTCCCATAGTCCAGATTACTGGCCAACAAGTGATAGTTTTCCTCCAATTCAGGGGGATCCACATGAAGGGTCTCCTGAGTAGTTTTAGCATGGCAAAACATTTACCACACAATGCTCGCACTTGGTCTTGCATGTTTAGTGCATTACCTAATAGAAATCCTAGGTTTTTTACAACTCGTTTAGGCTCGGGTACAGTGTCCAATTGTTGAGGCCACCAGGTTGTGTCCCAGACTAGGTGTGCGCCACCAAAGAGCAGTATTTCAGATTTCTCTGCGTTTAACTTCAAGCAGTGGTCCGACATCCAACCTGCAGTTTCTGAGAGGCAGTTTCTCAAGTTACTCTTAGTGTTATCAGATTTGTCCTAAAAAACTATTAGCAACTGCGTATCATCAGTGTAGGACCAGGTGTTAAAACCCCATTTCCTACTAATTGTGGCCAAAGGGGAAACATAGGCGTTAAAAAGAGTTGGGCTAAGGAAAGCTCCCTGCGGAGCACCACATAATTGTTTTGGGATTGGAGTAGAAAGGGCCCATTTGCACTGTTTGACTTCTATTAAGTAAAAATGAGTTGAACCACTGGAGAGTTTTGGAGTGGAACCCTTTTTCATGTAAGGTTCTCAATAGGAGATTATGTGATACAGTGTCGAAAGCGGCCAAAAAGTCCAAAAGGATCAGGGCAGCCGCTTTGTCCTGATCCAGTAAAAGTCTAATGTTATCTACTACGGCTAACAGGGTAGCCTCAGTATTATTAGAGGCCCTGAAGCCTGTCAGTGAGGGATCCAGAAGATCATTTGTCTCGAGATAGTCAGATAGTTGCTTATTGATCAATCTCTCCAGCACTTTGGACAAGTAAGGAAGTTGGGAGATTGGTCGATAGTTTGATAAATTGGTAACATCAAATGCAGCTTTTTTTGCCAGAGGGGATACAATTGCTTGTTTCCAGAACTCTGGGAACACAGCTGTATCTAGCGAGCAATTGAAGATTAGCGTAACATAGGGCAAAGAACTGAGATAAGTAGGGAAAAGATAAAGTGTGGGCAAGGGTCGAGCGTAGATCCCGATTTGACCTCTAGCATTGCCTTGGCAACTTGTTCTTCTGAGAAATGGGCAAAATTATCTAAGTGGGATCGAGCACCAAGGTGGGGGTCCAGGGCTTCCCAGTCAGTTTCCTCTAGGGTGGGCTGTTTTTAAAAGTAGAGTAAATTTGGGTTATCTTATCAAAGAAGAAGTTACTGACTTTCTCGCAATTATCTGCTGATGCGGTCAAGGTTTGTGACATACCCGCTGGTCTGCACAGTTCCTTCACTATTTTAAATAGCTCTTTGTTTGAATTGCTGTTTGCTTCGATCCTTTTTACAAGGTATGCCTTCTTAGCATGTTTAATAGCTAGGTGGTAATTCTTTAACTCTACTCTAAGCTAATTTATCGTCCTTGTCTTTGGTCGTTTTCCATTTATGTTCTAAGGATTTGCATTTTCTTTTTTGGATTCTTAGGTCAGGTGAATACCACTTTTCGGCGGGTGATTTATTTGTAGATTTATTTACTGTCTTAGGAGCACATAAGTACAGTGTGAAAGTAATTGCTGAGTTTAAGGTATCAACCATTGTTTGGACTGGGAGTGTCCTTAAGGAGGTTTGGTCTCTTAAAGGAAAATGAGAGGCAAATAGTTCGGGAGTTAGAAGGTTCCAGTGTCTTTTTACCCCTATCTTGGGTGTACTTGAACTTAATTCATTGGTCGGTAAGGGGAAGGAAAAATCAATTAGAGAATGGTCAGTCCAAATCAGGGGCTCAATTCCAGAGACCTTTATAGACTCTATATTGGAAAAAAGAGATCCAGTGTGTGCCCAGCAGCATGGGTGGGTCCGTTAACCCATTGTTTGAGTTGTAAATTCTGCATGTCGACTTTTAATTGTTTGCCCATGGGGTCGTCCCTATCTTCGTAATGGATATTCTCTCGAGTGTTGGTGTTCGAGGCCCTCCTCCACCCGCAGGTTATACCTGCGCCTCATCCCTGGTGGTCCAGTGGACCTCTGTCTCCTTCTCTCTGTCTCCTTCTCTCGCTCCGCTTTTCCTCTCCGTTTTTCACTAGTTTTTTTACCCTCACTTCAAGCTCTCCCTTTCACTCTCCTATCTCTTTCATCCACTTTTCTTGCACATTTCTGATTTTTTCCCCTTTTATTCCACTCCATTTCCCTTCTTTAGACCGTTTTCCCCGCCGCTGCTGCCCCCGCGGCCCTTCCCCCCCAGCACGACCAGCGCGACCGGCCTAATCCAGTTCCCCCTCCCCGCTCCTGCCTCCCAGCTGACCAGCCCTCCCCGACCCCTACTTAATGGCGGCGGCTGCGGGGACAGGCGAGCAAGACCACCGACTCATTGTTAGTGAAATTGCTCTCCCACCCCAGCAGCTCCACCATCAAGTGAGGCCCTCCTGAGCCCCTGCACTCTCGAGTGTTGGTGTTCGAGGCCCTCCTCCATCCGCAGGTTATACCTGCGCCTCATCCCTGGTGGTCCAGTGGACCTCTGTCTCCTTCTCTCGCTCCGCTTTTTCTCTCCGTTTTTCACTCGTTTTTTTACCCTCACTTCAAGCTCTCCCTTTCACTCTCCTATCTCTTTCATCCACTTTTCTTGCACTTTTCTGCTTTATTCCCCTTTATTCCACTCTTTTCTCTGGTGGTCCAGTGGACCTCTGTCTCCTTCTCTCGCTCTCCTTTTCCTCTCTGTTTTCACTCGTTTTTTTACCCTCATTTCAAGCTCTTCCTTCACTCTCCCTCTATCTCTTCATCCACTTTTCTTGCACTTTTCTGCTTTTTCCCCTTTTATTCCACTCCATTTCCCTTCTTTAGACCGCTTTCCCCGCCGCTGCTGCCCCCGCGGCCCCTCCCCCCCAGCACGACCAGCGCGACCGGCTCAATCCAGTTCCCCTCCCCGCTCTTGCCTCCCAGCTGTCCAGCCCTCCCCGACCCATACTTAATGGCGGCCGCTGCGCGGCCGTGCAGCGGACGTGCGCAGCGGGCGCGCCGCTGGCGCGCCAAAGAAAGGCAAGCCCGTCTGCGCCCGTCCGCAACCCGATCGCGACCAGCGCCAGGAACTCTGGACCTCCGCACTGCCAACGCTACGACCCAGCGGCACTCCACGCACTCAACCCAGGCCGCAACAACAACTGCAAGCTAGCATCACCAGCCGACACAGACAGACCCTTCAGCTGTCACCGCTGCCGGCACACCTGCAGCACCGCCAGGAACACCGACCCAGCACAACCCGCCCGCAAGAACACACCCGAACCGAAGACCCTGCAACGCATCCTCCTCAACGTCAGATCACTCAACAAACACGCCACCGAAATCTGGGACCTCCTCGACAGCACCAACCCGGACATAGCATTCTTCACCGAAACCTGGACCAACACCACCTCGGGACCGGACATCGCCATTGCCATTCCCCAAGGATACAAGATCTCCAGGAAGGACCGCCCCACCCGCCCGGGAGGAGGAATCGCCATCGTCCATAAATCCACCCTCCGCCTGAGCACGCTCCCCGACGAGCCCACAGACCTGATGGAACACCTTCACTTCAAGATACTGGCCAGCCCTACCACCACCCTCCGGGGAACCCTCATCTACCGACCCCCTGGACCACGCGGACTATTCGCCAACTCCATCACAGACATCATCTCCCTGCATGCCATCGCATCCACCAACTACACCCTGCTGGGAGACCTCAACTTCCACCTCGACAACCAACTGGACCCCAACACCACATCCTTCCTGGACAACCTCCACAACATTGGACTCCGCCAGACCGTGACCGAACCCACGCACTCTGCAGGACACACCCTCGACCCCCTCTTCACAACAGGAAACTCCATCACTTTCAGCCACACCACCGAACTCCCATGGACAGACCACCGATGCGTCCACTTCACCTTCAGAACACCCACAGACACCAGCACCTGCTCCCACGAAGAAACTGGACCAAAATCACCGACGACCAGCTCACCTCCTCACTCAGCAACTCCACCCCAACCATCGCGGAAGACGACTACCCCAACACCGCAGCCCGAACTCTGCACAGATGGATCTCCGACAGCGCCAACACCATAGCCCCCCTCAAGAAAAACAACAACACTCACGCCAAGAAAGCCAGATGGTTTACCACCGAACTTCGAGAGTCCAGACGCACGTGCCGCCGCCTCGAAAAGGGCTGGAGGAATTCCAAATCCACAGAGGCCCACAACGACTTCAGAGCCGCCACCAACGCCCGCCACCAACGCCCACCACCAACTCATCAGAAAAACGGGGGAAAAAAGCAATTGAAGACAGTATCTCCACACACGCGCACAACAGCAAAGAACTCTTCAGCATCATCAAGGAGTTCGCCCAACCCACCAGCGAGTCTACTGACATCCCTCCCTCACAAGACCTCTGCAACAAACTCAGCACCTTCTTCCACCTCAAAATCAAGAAAATTTACGACAACTTCGACGAAGACAACCAACACACTGAACCCTCACCAGCCACCCCCGACACCCGGAAGCCAACGATTGACAACTGGACAGCCCTCACCACCGAAGACACACTGAAGATAATGAAGTCAATCCACTCCGGGACCCCCACGGACCCCTGCCCCCACCACATCTTCAACAGAGCCGCCGACACCATCGTACCCATGCTCCGCCACACCATCAACCGCTCCCTGACGAACGCCTCGTTCCCCGACGACTGGAAACACGCCGAGATCAACCCCCTCCTGAAGAAGCCCTTGGCGGACACCACCGACCTCAAGAACTACAGACCCATCTCCCTGCTCCCGTTCCCAGCGAAAGTCATTGAGAAAGCCATCAACAGCCAACTCGCCACCTTCATCGAAGAGCACAACATCCTTGACTCCTCCCAATCCGGCTTCAGAAAAAACCACAGCACAGAAACCGCCCTCCTCGCCGCAACAGACGACATCCGCTCCCTACTGGACAGAGGAGAAACAGTAGCCCTCATCCTCCTCGACCTCTCAGCGGCGTTCGACACAGTCTCTCACTGCACCCTAATACGCAGACTCCACGACGCAGGGATCCGGGACAAGGCCCTCGACTGGATCCACTCCTTCCTCTCCGGCAGAACGCAGCGGGTCAGACTCCCCCCTTTCCTCTCGGACCCTACACCAACCACCTGCGGAGTCCCCCAGACACCGCCAGACACAACTTTCAACAAGGCATGGAAGCCGTCGCCAAATGGATGAAAAGCAGCTGCCTACAACTCAACACCGACAAAACAGAAGTACTCATCATGGGCCCAAACCCCGATGCCTGGAACGACACCTGGTGGCCCCCCGCCCTCGGAAGCCCACCCACTCCCACGGACCACGCACGCAACCTTGGAATCATCCTGGACTCCGAGCTCAAAATGGACCGCCAGATCAACTCCGTCGCATCCTCCTGCTTCCACACCCTCCGCCTCCTACAAATGGATCCCCCTTGAGCACAGAAAGACCATCACGCACGCCCTCGTCACCAGCAGACTCGACTACGGCAACGCACTGTACGCCGGAATAAACAAAAACCTCACCCGCAAGCTACAAAACATCCAGAACGCCGCCGCAAGACTGGCCCTCAACCTGCCAAGACACTGCCACATCTCCCAGCACCTGCGCACACTCCACTGGCTCCCCATCGAGGCTAGAATCACCTTAAAGATTCTCACCCACGCACACAAGGCCCTCCACGACACCAGACCAGCATACCTGAACAGCCGACTCAAATTCCACGCACCGCAAAGGACCCTACGATCAGCCCAGCTCTCCTACGCCGTGGTCCCCCGCACCAGAAAGACCAGATCGGGAGGCCGCTCCTTCTCCTTCCTCGCGGCCAGAGCCTGGAATGCCCTTCCGCTCCACCTCAGACAGACAACATCGCTCCCCACCTTCGCGAGATACCTCAAAACCTGGCTCTTCGACAGACCCTCTCCTTGATGGACTGGAACCTGCAACCCCCCCCCCCCCCCAGCGCCTTGAGACCCGTACGGGTGAGTAGTCGCGCGCAACAAACACCTGATTGATTGAATGGATATTGAAGTCACCTATAACCAAGAAGTGATTATATTTTAGACAAGTGGGAACCACATGAAAAGTTCAGCTTTTATAAAATCCTGTATCCTTACCTACATCCCCAATTGAAATCTCAGATCTACCCATTTACATTATCTATCGATTCCACAATTCAATATGAAAAGGACAGGTGGATCCAGTGTCTCAGTCCTTGCCCCCGCATCTGGAATTCCGTGCCCCATGAAAATTAAGACCACCCCCAACTATGGGAAATGTAGACAGTTGTTAAAAACATGGCTCTTCAAGCAAGCCTATAATTAATACTCTGAGCTGTCCCTGTGTTAGTTACCTTAGCGCCAAGAAACCATCTGGTATAAGTGCGCTATACAAATTACAGTAACATAACAAGGAATATTGGAAGAGGCAAAAGGAGTAGAAACGATTTGCAAAGACATACATGGTAGGCAAAGAAATCTACAAAACTCCCCAGATTCACACATTCACAGACCCAGACCCAAGTTTGGCACAGTGGGCCTCAGTGACAAGTAATGGGAACCTGTAAAAAAAGATAGGGGCTCACAATCCAGGCAGTCAGTTCAGGACAATAAAAGAACAAGCCTTACACGACGCGGCAGCAACCTCGGCTCTTAAAAACCTAAGGGCTATCATCAGGGCTTTAAGTGGGCCGGGTCTGTCCGGGTCTGAGCCCCGGCAGTTTTTTTTGGGGGGCCCTCGAAACTGGTCTCTATCGGGCTCTATTTTCGCGGCCGGCAAAGGTAGTCCTTTCTTTTTTAATTTTTTTTCTGGACTGCAGTGAGAGCTCAGTTTCCTCACTGAGTAGTGGAGGTCAAGGCATGACGTCCACGGCACGACGGCATGACATGCCAGGTGAGCGTTGTTGGAGGAAGGGAAACCCTTTAAGAGAGCCATTTTCTCTCAGGATTTCCCTTGTCTTTTTCCAGCGCAGGAGCAACGTCGTCGTGGTGCCAGCGTGGGATGATGAAAACCGAGGCTTTTAGAAACAGGTATTACCTTCTCTTTCCTCCTTTCGTTTATTTGCTCCCCTGTGAAATGGATCCAAAAAAGAAAAACACTTTTGCTGGAAACGTCCTCTTTTTCTGACTTTTTTCAATTACTAAGTGCAGCCTCGGGGTGGAGAGAACTAAAACATTCAAAATATGAAAAGTAACTAACTAAAGCAAGACAGAGTGGTTGCAAGGTGGCCAGATTGATTTATTCACACCTAAACACATTAGCGCCACTTTACAGTGTTTGCCAGTGAAGCGCTACTTTTGTTTTCTCGTCTCTCTTTGAACAACATTGTTTTCCCTGGGTGGGAAGGTGCACTATTCCTGGAGGTCCTGAAATACCTGCTTGATGGGTGAATTGGAAAACAAAATGTGTACAGCGGCTGTGTGTTCACGAATGTGGTCATTTTAACGCCTTCGCTGCGATCGGAATTCCGCCCAGGTGCTGGACATTCCGATCGCGGGCGTGGTCGTGACGAGCTCAGCTCGTCATGCGCACACGCCCACCGTGAGGCATGACGAGCTGAGCTCGTCATGAGCAGGGAAGGGGTTAAACCATACTGCTTACGTTTTGTAAGGATATAAGCAATGGGCATTGAAGCGGGTCCCTTCTGGGCCCTGTAGTCATGGCCTTAACTTTTCAGGCAAAAGCACTCACTGATCTCTGAATAAGAAGTGTAAAAGGAAAAGGTAACCATGTTGTTCCTGCTTACATTTCATGTGCTTTACTTAATCTTGCATTCTCTATGAGTGTTTGCTTTTTCTTTTTTTTTAGGCAGCATATTGCTCTTGTCTAGTGCGTAATTTGAATTGAGTCACATCCAGGTGTTTATAGTGGGTCAGTGCAGTGCGAGTTTCTCTCAGTGGGGCAGTATGGTGTTCATTGGGGGAGAGGATGTGGCACTATGGTCAGAGCTGCTGAATTCGGAACTGGGGAACCAGGTTGGGCCTTCATGACCAGACCACTCCCGCTCAGGGAGCACACTCCCATGCTAGACCTTAGAAGGCCCCGCAAGATCTTAAAAGCCCTGGTGTCTTAGCACCAGCAGGTGGACCCTAGCAGTGGCAAGTGTGGGTTAACCTTGAAGGCCTGTCCGCCACAATTCATTCTGAAGTTCACCTCCAGTCTTGCAGGCAGGCCTATGAAGCAGCACACCATAGAGTGACAGTGACTCTGTCACTGAGGTCAAAGGACCCTTGAGCAGGGTGGCTCTAGGGCAGTGCGACCGCACCAGGCGCTGACCACCCGCGATCCGTGCAGCTAACAGCAGTGGGGCAGAGGGGCCGGATAAGGGGATTTCAAGGGACGCATGCTGAGGGAAAATTAAATAATTAATTTTCCTTCAGCATCATCCCTCGAAACCCCCCCTTACCCGGCCCCACCGCTGTTACCTGCACGGAGCTATAAACAATTTATTAGTTAAAATCGTCAGATTATGCAGCAGATGAAGTATTATGTGGCAAATATAGCAGAGCCATAATTATGTGGAAAACATTTGCAAACTAGGATATTTTGCCATTCATGTTTGAACTGCTCTTGTGGAAAAAGGGTGGGGAAGTGCTGATGACAGAAACTCCATGGCTGGGAGACAAATGGCTTGCGATTCCACTTTTAAGGATATTTGGGACATTCTGTGATTGGAAACGTATCCCACTTTGTGAATGTATTTTAATGTCAATAGCTCATATTAAACCTTAAATAAACATGTGTATCCATTGGTTAAATTAAATAATGTAATAAGATGTAACCGGTTAGTGAAATGGGAAACAAATACTAAAAATTGGGATATTTTGCTCTTTCTGCCACACCTCTGACTCCGCCGAGAAACCCCAGCAAAATAGACACAGTGAACATCTTCAAGGGTTTTGGGGAATCCTGCAATAGATTTCTAAGTAATGTAAATAATTTTTACATGTTTTTTAAAGTGTTTGGTATTTTTATGGCTTATACTTAATAAATATACCTTTTGCCTATTTTATTATCCTTTGCTGGATGCGACTTCATGATTTTCTTAAGCACACAATGCTAGTTATCTTGATTTAGACCACGCCCCTACTCGGATAGGCCACACCCCCTGAAGAGATTTGTCACGCCCCTTTTAGAGCACCCCCAGTTTTTTCCCCCCACTTAAAGCCCTGGCTATCATTACAACAAAAGGTGGGGGTGCAGCACCCTTTTCCAAGAGAAGAGGTGGTTTTACCGAGTTAAAAACATCTAGGGAAACATATGTGCCATTTTCGGAAGAACTGCGATAGAAGGATTTCCCCAAAGGCAGACTCCACATCAATTTGTATTGTATATTGTTTCAAAAAATCAATCATGAAATTTAGCAGAGGTATGCGTGCCACATTATTTAGCATCAGCAGGTAAATAGTTACTATTTTTAAAAGGTAATGGCTTGACCTAGGTGTCAAATGTTTCCCAGCAAAGGAAACCTATTCTAAACCACTGTCCCCGACATGCTCCGTTTCGGTGTTTTTATGCTAAGACATTTTTGGAAAAGCAGATTATGATAAAAACACTAATGTCAATGAATCCTGCAAGCATAATGCATGACCCCCGGGGTAATTAGCAATCATTCAGAAGTAACAAGACTAAAATGCTCTATTCTCTGATACTGTCAGTTCTTATCACGATCAGCGTTCGAACAAAGCCCGCTCCCCGGCACGACACTTTTATGAATCAGTCATAATTACATTCTGACATGCCGTGAATAGTAAAACAAAGCGAAATTTCGCTTCATCAACCTTTCTAACCTTTATGCAAGTATTAACTGTAAATAATTTCGACGAGATCCGACAACAGAATATCTGCATTTCACTTAGCTTTGAGCACCAGAAATAAACGCTGGGTGACATATACCTGGCAAGAAACACAATCGCTTTTAATTATTCGGGGTGGTAAGATGTCGAGTTTCTGCTTTCCACTGATCGACTCAACCTTAGGCGCACATGGCTAGCTAATCCTGCTTTTAGAAATAATAATGTTGAAAAAGTTAAGTCGCAAATTCCGCGTTTGCCAAGAAATTAATTTACAGTTTAGTTAGTATGAATATAACAATTTAGAACATGTTGACAACCCTTAGACGTTTTTTTCCGCAGTACTAAGTTTAGATGCAGGGGAAGGAAATGTGGCTTTTCATGGAGGTATCTACCTCAAGAGCATGGGAGAATCAGAAATGTTTACATTCCTGGATATTCACAAACATTTTGCAGCGCCATTTCTACCAGAAAACTCATATAAAAAAGTACTTCATAAAAAAAGGTACGATAAAGTGCGTTTCCATGATAGGAAGGTAAAGAAAACCTAATTCAAAGGTCTTTTTCCCCCAATACGGATCATTTTCCCTTTGGCGGAAAAATATTTTGATATATATGGCTTCCACTGGAAGCCTTTGCTGTGAATAACCGCACCAAAATCCAGTTTTTCACTGCTGTGACGTCTTTACGTCCTGATTACATCACTTTGGAAAAATGCCCGATCTGCATGCATTTCTTGTTTTTTTTTCTCCCACACACAAGTTCCTTGTCAAGTAGCGCTGGTGTGAAATCAGGGCTGCTCCATTTTGTGGTCAACTAAAAGTGTCAAGTCCCCTCACAAGGTTAACCTGGTCCCAAGTAGCAATAACTGCCCTAGTAACTGAAAAACTGCCCACCCCTTTAGGTCAGACGTTTTGAACTATCCACTCTATCATTCAGAGAGGGCAGTTGGTTATGCTGCGGTCAATGAACCACCACTGATTGCCAAAATCTTCCCTACATTCCATCATTTTATCCAGTTGCACTGACTTAGTAAACCTTGTACCCCGTCTAGAATGCATCGTCAAAAGCCTCCCTGGGACCTCAGTACAGACACAGTGCACTATCCCACTCTCTGTCATACCCCTAACTGGGTGCGCAGGGCATGGACTGAAGGAGGGAGCCATGTTACAGGGCAGCGCAGATAAAAACTCATGCCTGAACTGAGAACAGCACATTAGTGCAAGGTGGACTGGCTGTTTGATGCCACCAGTCAATCTTTCTTTGCAGGAAGCAATCTGGCCAGTGTTTCAAAGAGCAGGGGGAGGGGATGGGGGCACAGATCTTCCTGCAGGTGTGTGCCGGGGGTGACTGCAGCTGCCTGCATGGATATCTCTGGCAGGGGGCCCAGGGACCACTGAGCCCCATTCCCAAGAAGCAACCTTGAGGGGCATACAGTCAGTGTTCCTCCAATACGTGGCGCGCAGTTAGTGCATCTCCTGATGGCCTCTTTGCCACATCTGGAATATGGCACAGGAGCAAAGGCAAAGGATTCCCTCATTTGCATGGAGCCACGCCTCCATTGAAATGAGGGCATGCCCCATAGGATTATTTTCGTACTAAGCCTCAGCGTTATCGATATTATAGAAGGGGCCGCGCAACCGCAACTGCCCTGAAAGCGTGAGCACAGCATCCTTGCAAACATGTCAGAGAAACTGTTCCTTTGGTCAGCTTTTGCCTTCGTCCTCTGACTCCGGGAACACATGACCGAGCAGGCTGTGGGCTTTAGTTCAGTGGCTGCTGTGCGTCGCTTTACAACACTGACTTGAGCAGGGCAGTGAGAAATGGCTGCAACCTCTGTCAGGCCCCAGCATAATTTTTTTTTTTTTAATTTTATTTATTTTTTAGGAAAATGCCACTTTTTTACAACTGATGAGCAATACATCATAAGCTTTGCATTGAGGCATTGCTTGTGTTTAACATATTTTTAAAAAAAACATGTATTGAGCGGTTACTTCTACATGCTTTTAGCAGTTTAGACTAGGCCTGGGCAGAGTTCCGTTTAAAAACTCTGCAAAGCTACACTGAGCTACGCAAGCGGCAGAGTGTGTTACCTTGCGCCGTTCGCACCGATTTTTGGCCGGGTGTTTGTCCGGCACTGTAAAAATCAGCGCCAACGGCATCACGCACAACGCAAAAGGGCGCTGCTTCTTTCTGCCGCTTCAGTAGAAGTTCTACTCGAGCGGCAGCTTCCTCAACGCGAACGGAAGGTTTCTCAATGCGAGCGTTAGCGACCATCTGCGACCGCCCGTGTTGAGAAATCTTGCCAGGAAGCGGTCTAGCGTTGGATTTTCCTTGCTTGTGCTCGCCAACTCCGCTCTGCGGTGCGGAGTTTTTCGGAACTCCACGAGCTCCGCGGAGCGTGGAAAACTCCAAAAACTCCGCAAACTCCGCGAGCGAAGCGGAGTTCACCACCCAGGCCTAGTTTAGACATTCTTTCCAAGTACATTTGTGGCGACATTGGAGCTTTTACCCTTAGGCTCTTTGCATTACCAACTTCTGGAACTATTACTACATCGCAGTGACAGGAATCTGTGGAGAGAAGAAAAACGGGTATAAACTAACGAATAAAGAGAGAACTGCCTCGAATAAGCTTAAAGGTTATTTATATAGTATTATTCCCAAAGCAGGCAAACAGGGAAACACTGTCGTGATGGACTTTGGCTACTATAAATCTGAAGTCTTGAAACAACTAGGCGTAAGGACCATTTGATAGTAGAAAGAATGGTAGCTAAAAAAGGTCAAGCGGCCCTTCTTAAAACAAATTGTTGGAATGGAGAAATTATGGTGTCAAAAATAGGGTTAATAATTTTGGAGGGAGTAAACCCTACCAACTTCAACACAATCTCTTTAGGTCAAAACAAAGTTCTCAGAGATTCTTTGCTCAGCCCCTCAAAGCAATGGCACAAGCAGCAGGCAATCCCTAGAGAAAAGCGTGTACCAACATTTTTTTAAACAAAATATATTATATTTACATCATATAACAAATATGAAAACATGTGTATATTAATACCTTGAAAGACCATCAGCCATAAGTACCAAAAATTTTAAGGTAAAGAACACAAACTAATTTAGAAACATAGAGAAAACTGTAAAAAGCAAAAAGACACCACAACCATTAAAATAGATTAAGGCGAACCAGAGATAAGAAATTCTAAAATATTACGGTAAAAGCGCCAAGAAAAAGTAAATTGTCATTGAAAAAATAACATTTGATGGTTGACCACAATGGAGTAATTGTTGGATACATATAGTGGGTCTTTCCGATAAAGTTTTCACCTTCAAAGTCAAAAATTGGCAGGGTCAAGGTACAGGACTGTGGCAGCAAGGGTCCCTTTACGTCAGATAGATCATTGTCAAGCTCTCGCTGAAGCTGTTGATTTCAAAGCCAGGAGCTCTCAGCAGCACAAAGCTGACTTTTGTGGCCGTGGAAGGTGTTATCTAGTCTGAAATAGAACTGCCTCGCCCCAGTCCAACATTTTAGCAACAGACTTGGTCACTTTTCTGTAAGTCAAAATGGAATTTGTAGTGAGGCAGAGCTCCACAAGGCCATATACACCTTTACTACAAGGTCTCACGAAACCGGGTTCCAAAGAAGCAAAAAACTCCAAGAAGGAAGAGCCCAGCTTTCGTAACTGCCTAAGGTGAGACCTTCCTGTGCAACTAAGTCCCACTTTTCTCCAACTGCTAGAAAATTTGCTTCTGGTCAGTTCTGCATCCCTTACCACCCCAGAGAAGGCTTCTAGGCTCCTGGCCTCTCTCCAGCCAGTTCTTGTGATAAGTCCAGTTCTCTGTGGTTAGCTTGGATTTATTAAGTCAGGAGTAGGCCTGCTTTTTGTGTCCCGAAAGCAAGCAGACAGGAAGTCAAATACTTGACCCTTGGCAAGCAGCTCCAGTCCCTGGGTGCCAGCAAGAGTTAGGAGTCCTTGAGTCACTGCGTTAGTCCTCTTCTTCCAGCAAGAGTCAGCAGTCTTCTTCCAAAGGGGCCTTCGCCAGGTGGAGTCGTCCCAGGAATATTCAGAGGAGGTGGCAGCTGAGATGCAAAATTTATCGAGAGCATGAGCCAGTGATTGAAAAAACTCTGCCACCAAATCCTAACTATTTTCTCACAGGCCACCCATCTCAGTTTCCAGTACTTACTCTTTGCCTTAGTGTAAAATTGGGCAGGTGCCCCTCTTTCCATATGGAATTACTCCTCTGCCACCATGCAGGCCTTTCTTAAGCTCCTTGGCCACTCTCCTATATAGATGAACATTCCTTAAACTTGTGTGGGTTGAAACTGTTTCCCCCCCCACTGTGAGTAGAGCATGGCTGCCTCGGAGAGTCCTGGGAATGAACAGGAGATGCCATCCCTGGAATAAAACACACAATAGGCAGTACATTCGACCCTGGTGGAGGTATCCGGAAAGGCAATAGATCCACTTCCGACCATTGTCAACAATAGGTTGGACTCCCTTCACACTCTGGTCACAAGTACAGAAAATCAGAATATAGCAGTGTCCATTTCGACTGATCAGCAGTTCAAGAACAGTAAAGTTTGCCCATCATCATGTGATATGTGTTGCAAAAGACAAAACAGTGAATCAAATAAAAGTGAAAAATTGTGCCAAAAACTGAGCAGCTGCAGCGGTCATGCATACATAACAATACATTGCCCTCTGAAGGCCCCCAGTCACACCACCACTGGGGGGAGGGGAAGTCTGAGTGAAAAAAAAATAGAAAGAGGGGGAGGCAGAAGAGCAGGAGGGGGGGGGAATGGGGAAGGAGTAATCGCCATGTCCCCTTGGGATCTGGGAACACTATCTAGATGCCCACAAACCAGCACACTCTCGCTCTCCAACTCAATGTGGAATCCAGTCCCTCACACCTTGGCAACAGATGTTCCCAGCTCTTGATCCTGAGATGCAACAGGGGGACCATCCGCTGGCAGCTCCATCTCTGCCAAACTGTCTAACATATCACTCCACACCTCCAAATTGCGCTCAGCTTTTTCATCAGTAAGTACCGCCCGCAGTTGTCTCTCCTTTGCTACTTCCCATTCCTGCAGGTCAACCAACCATTTAAGAGCAGTTGGTGACCTGGGCTGACTCCAATGGGTAGCCACACAATGTCTAGCAAGCGCCAGACACAGGAGGGCGGACCTATGTCTTACTTTGGCCTCCGGCTTAGGACCTGGAAGCACCCCTAGTAGGCAGTGTTTGATTGAAATGTCTAGTTGTACGTGCATGATCCCACACAAAACATGCAAGATCCCTCCTCAATACTCCCTTAGTTTACTGCACTCCCACGTCATATGGAGGAAGGTCGCCGGGGTGAACCCACATCGGGGACAAAGAGCAGATCGGGACTCATTGATCCGGTGTAATTGCTGCTGGATTAAATATGAGGGGTGCAAATAATAAAACTGGGTAAGCTTAAACCGCACATTGCTGGCCACCTCTTTGACTTGGGCAAAGGCTCTCCACCAGTCACTCTCGGAGAGGGGCTTGGGCAGATCATCATCACATCTAATCTGGACCCCCGCCATGTCGGTATGATGACCTCCATTAACAGCTTTATAAATGGTGGTTATCAAATCCTATTGGAGCCTCCGTCCAACAGGAGGCGCAACATCAGTGAGACTGCAGGCTTGGCAGGAAAGGTCGTCAAGACCTTGCGGGCTGATCGGGATGCGTATTGCAGAAACTGTCCCTGTTACAGCTAAAACAGGTCCCTAGCTTCCTCCATTGTGAGGAAGGTATAGTTCCGGTATAGATTGCCGGCCATTGCGCAGCCCCCTTCAAACTACTGTGCCAGGTCCATCACTGACTGTATAGACCTGAAGGGTGAAAGCCATTGTAGGGGAAGTAACCTAGCATATGGAGCCCAGCGCAACACCCACATGGTTTAATCTGCACAGCCAGGCTCCAATAGCTGGCCTAGTGACTGCTTTACAGTGCTACTGCAGTGAGTGGCACAATGAGTGCAGAAGGCAACTAGTAGCATTTAAATTACAAGCCCTTGGTGCATGTCTTATCATACAAAAGTGACGTATAAGTAAACTAACTGTGCCAATCAGGTGTTTGCCAATTTCAGCGCATTTTAAGGAAGAGCACAGCACTTTACTATGGGTGAGCAGGAGTAAAGTGAGCAGAATCCTAAAGCCAACAAAAACGGTTCAGCACAAATGGGTGAAAGCCTGGAATAAGGCCCCTCACCCTGGACACCGACATGCTGTATTATAGACCCCATTTAGAGATTATATTCTTCCAAACTGGGACAATACAGAAAAAGAACTCAAATATCATTCATTTTTTAATGACAATTAAGAAAACGTATCTTCAACATGGTTTACAGTACAAAGTCCATCTATCTTGATCTAGCGATCTCCAAGAAAAAGGGAAAATCCAAAATAAACCCTTTAGAAAGCAATCGTCTGCTAACAGCATCTTACACTTTCTTTCCATTCCTACAAACAGAAAAAAAAATCCCATACGGGGAACTGTCAGGGTTCAAAGATAAGGGTGTTTACAAACTGATACAAGAACAAGTTTTAAATCAATCAATCACAAGATTTGTAAAGCGCACTACTTACCCGCGAGGGTCTCAAGGCGCTGAGGGAGAGGAGGGGGGGTGTTGCCGCTACTGGTCGAATAGCCAGGTCTTGAGTCGTCTCCTGAAGGTCAGCAGGTCTTGGGTCTGTCGTAGGTTGAGGGGAAGGGTGTTCCAGATCTTGGCGGCGCGGTGAGAGAAGGATCTGCCTCCGGTGGTGGTTCTCCGGATGCGCGGGACGGTGGCCAGGGAGAGGTCGGCGGAGCGGGAGCTGACGGTTGGGAACGTAGAAGGAGAGTCGACTGTTGAGGTAGGCTGGGTCGGTTTTGTGGAGTGCCTTGTGTGCATGGATCAGGAGTTTGAAGGAGATTCTCTTGTCGACGGGGAGCCAGTGCAGGTTTTTCAGGTGGGGGTGATGTGGCTGTGGCGTGGAATGTCGAGGATCAGGCGTGCAGAGGCGTTTTGGATTCTTTGCAGTCGCTTGATGAGCTTGGTCGGGGCTCCTGCGTAGAGGGCGTTTCCGTAGTCGAGTCTGCTGCTGACGAGGGCCTGGGTGACTGTTCTTCTCGTGTCTGTCGGGATCCACCTGTAGATGTTGCGGAGCATGCGGAGGGTGTTGAAGCAGGAGGAGGAGACTGCGTTGACTTGCTTGGTCATGGTGAGCGTTGAGTCGAGGATGACTCCCAGGTTGCGTGCGTGGTCGGTTGGTGTCGGGGGTGCCCCTAGTGACGAGGGCCACCAGGAGTCGTCCCAGGATGATGGGTTGGAGCCGAGGATGAGGAGCTCCGTCTTGTCTTTGTTCAGCTTAAGTCGGCTGCACTTCATCCAGTCGGCGACGGCTTTCATTCCTTCGTGGAGGTTGGATTTGGCGGTGAGGGGGTCCTTGGTGAGGGAGAGGATCAGTTGAGTGTCGTCGGGCGTAGGAGATTATGTTGAGGTCGTGCTGTCGGGCGATGCGTGCGAGTGGAGCCATGTAGATGTTGAACAGTGTCGGGCTGAGGGAAGATCCCTGGGGTACGCCGCAGATGATCTCGGAGGCTTCGGATCGGAATGGGGGAGGCGGACGCTCTGGGTTCTGCCGGAAAGGAAGGAGGTGGTCCAATCCAGGGCCTTGTCTCGGATCCCTGCGTCATGGAGGCGTGTGCGTAGTGTGCGGTGGCAGACAGTGTCGAAGGCGGCGGAGAGGTCCAGGAGGATGAGGGCCACCGTCTCGCCGTTGTCCAGCAGGATCCTGAGGTCGTCTGTGGCAGCGATGAGGGCGGTCTCGGTGTTGTGGTTGCTGCGTGAATCCTGACTGGGAGGGGTCCAGGATGCCGTTATCTTCGAGGTAGCGGGTGAGCTGTCTGTTGACGATCTTCTCGATGACCTTAGCTGGGAATGGAAGCAGGGAGATGGGCCGGAAGTTCTTGAGGTCGCTCGGGTCCGCCTTGGGTTTTTTGAGTAGGGCGTTGATCTTGGCGTGTTTCCAGCTCCCTGGGAAGGTCGCGGTCTCGAAGGAGAGGTTGATGTCGTTGCGCAGGTGGGGTGCGATGGAGCTGCCGGCTTTGTTGAAGATGTGGTGTGGAAAAGGGTCTGTTGGGGAGCCGGAGTGGATTGTGCCCATGGTCTTGATTGTGTCCTCGGTGTTCACGTTGACCCAGGCTGTCAGGGGGTCGTGGTCGATGGGGTGCGGCGGGTCTGATGTGTCGGGGCCTGTTGGGGTCGCCCGGGAGTCGAAGCTGTCGTGGATGTCGGCGATCTTGCGGTGGAAGAAGGTGGCGAGGGAATCACACAGGGCTTGCGACAGCGGGAAAACAGTTTCAAGTGTAGGGATTATCCACATACGTTCCTGAATGTTTATGCCAGAAGAATTAGAGACAACATAAAGGGAGGACCTTTTAAGAATTAATGAAAAGGTATCCAATACCATTCAATAAAGCATCAGAATTGTTACACAATTTAATGCAGAACGCCATGAGATTTACGGGATTTTAAGCATTAATATGAATTTCTCCAAACACATCACAAGAGACCGACCAATTACTTTTAAGAAAAAAGAAGACAATCTACAAACCACCTTGCGTCCCAGTGGATCAGTGAGGTGCCAAGGAATTGAAAGATCCAAAGATGTTACAAATAGAATTCATGTATATAGTATAAATATATATCAGTAGGTAAAAAGACATTTCAAGAAGAGCAAAATACTAAAATAATTTATGTTGGTGACTTCATTCATTGTGAGACAACTTTTTAAAAAAAGTTTTGTGTTTTACATGTTCAAAATTAAGAATCTATACAGATGTGTCAGTAAATGTAATACTGTTTTGACATTCCTGGGTCTACTGGTTTCATCTTTGTCAAACTGTTAAGGATGAATAGTAAGAAAGTTTGCTGTGATTTTACATGTATTCAAGGCAGGTGCCCAATATACAACAAACATAACATGAAAACTTAAGGGGGTCTGTGGTGGCTACATAAGTAAAATCCATTTTCATTTATTTTATACTCCTTATGTACATGCCTATAACCTGGCTACCTTAAGCTTGTATTTGTGATTGAGGAGGGGTCAAAAGATGAAAAGGGGGAGAGGAAAGGTCATTCAAGCGTGTCTTGTGTATAGATGAAGTTCAGGGGCATTTCCAATATGTAATGGACTCATGTGGGTCACTATGTGAGTGTCCGTCAAGCTGCGATTCACTTTGCCCCGTGTAGGGTTTTAGGCTGCAAGCAATTAAAAACTATGTCATGTGCTGGGTCATTACCCACAGCACTAGTACTGTGGTCCCATCCCCTCTACAAGTTCATGTTTAGATGGATTGTTGTCATTGCCAGTTCCAGTAAAGAACTGTAAAAATTCATCATATCCCTTTAGTAGTCTATGCCGTCCCGGTGCTCCTCTTTTGTTCCATGTGAAATTTCCATTCAGTGTTGTGCTTGCTTCTCCCAATGTGGCATATGTGGTGCTTTATTTGATTTCCAGGACATAGCAATACTTCTCCTAGTCATTGCCAGCCAACGGGTCATCTATTGACTTGTTACACACTTTCTTTTTCCTTGGTCAAGACCTTAAACCTAGTAGACAAGTCTCCATTTAGAGGAGTCTCACCCAAGACTCACCCTAATATATAACTGCCAGTATTCTGCTATCACTGGGCATGTCCAGACCGTGTGGAAAAACCCATCCTCTTTGCACTGACATCTGGGGCATTGGGTGCTAGCGGTCAGGTGTATTTTGCTCATCTTTCTGGGTGTTAAGTAGGTCCAATGCAAAAACAATGTATTCCATTACCTTAAATCAGGAGTTCCTGGGTGACCATTTTACCTATCCTGTAAATAAACCTCAAGTGTGGTACAGGATTGTGTGGGTAGCTCTCAATCCCTGTTTTTCCAAAGTTTTGCATCACAGGTGTTATTTTCCTGTATGTTAGTAAATGGTCTGAGGGTTCGGTGGTACAAAGTTCTGAAACAGTTACATAATCCCAACCTCGTTTAGATGGTTCATCTGCCTCACTTCAGCACCAGACAAGACATTGCTTAGATCCTTTGATTTGTAGCACTAGTGCTCATCCATCAACTTTGTTGGTCGACAATTTACCCAGCATTATTTTGCTATTCTCAGTTTGCGTGGAGGTCATTAGCAAGGTTGTTGGATTACATGCCCTCCATTACTCAATGGGACCCCCAATCCAGGAGAGCCTGAGGGGTTCACATCACAGTGGAGGAAGCGGCTGGTGGGGAAGGATCTATCCAAGGCCACATCACATACTGCATTATAGTCCTCTTCCACCAGTTTGTGCAGTTGAGGTGAGGCTTCAATGATCCTCGGCAGTTCGCATACATAAGAACCAGTAGGACGTCCATGCAACCCAGCCTACCTTCAACAGTTGTGTATCCGCCCTACCAATATGAGTTTTGTAGGCTACCAAGGGCATGCCTGCAGGGTACTCTGTGGCATGCAACTGATCCCTTCACATCTTTCTCAATTTAATGCCATC
This sequence comes from Calotriton arnoldi, assembly GCA_963921515.1. Taxonomy (NCBI): domain Eukaryota; kingdom Metazoa; phylum Chordata; class Amphibia; order Caudata; family Salamandridae; genus Calotriton; species Calotriton arnoldi. The sequence goes on along the minus strand of CAWUFW010009326.1, from coordinate 347,031 downwards.
CTTAAGTGTAGGATGCATCTCCTGTAAAAGGGTTAATTATGTAGTTCATTCTTTTCGGTTGCTGCACAATTTTAGATTTGCCAAATGGCCTTTCCTTCATAATATATAGCGAATGTTGAAAACAAAGTTGCTCCAACAGCTCTCTTCAGTAAATTATCGTTTTTTCCGTGTTTTTGTACAGTGCGTTTCATTAAATACATAGATCTGTACAGCACAGCCCTTATGCGTTTCGAAATGCTTTCCTTCATCAGGGATCAACTGCATCTGGTCTACATTGCCACCCATGCAGGTATCAAATAAAGGGTAATTTATTGGAAATTACTCTTGGAGCAACTGGTTTGCTACATTTCCTATATATTGTGAATGAAGTGCCATTGGCCAATCTAAAATTGTGCTAAATGAGACGCCTTTTCCAAAAAGAATGTGCAACACAAACAATGCTCTAGTTGAGCTTCCAGGCTGATGGCAGCAGTTCTTGCCAGCACACAAGTTTGTTACAACTTTTGAATAAACCCTTTAATAAAGTGAAGAGTGTACTCAAACGTCTCATGTCAGAGCATCAAAGTACTCCACAATAAAATGCCCACGTTAACTGCACCAATTTTTAAGCAGGAGTAAATCTAATAACGTTTGTTGGAATTATTGATGCCTTGGACATTCCACGTTAGGAACTTGCAGGGGCCATCTCTTCCTTCAATAGAGGCGGGAGACTGCTACTACCCCAGAGCTCAAGTCTCTGTTGGTGGAGTCGGTATCAAACCAAGAGGGGTCCTTCAGCAACTTTCTGCCCTGGATGGCATTGAACGCAGCAATCACAGCTTCTTTCTCCAGTCAGGCTTGTGTCAGTCAGAACTGTGCGCTTCAACCCAGTGCCAGGCTTTTTGGAATTAGTGAAGAATGGTGCGTGGCCATCCGCCATGACTATAAACTTTGCATGGAACAAAAGCATGTACCTCACTCCCATGTAGTGTAGTTTGCGTTTTACTGCCAAGAAGGTGGCCCTCTGTTACTCTATTGCAGCGGTGTAGCCCAGGAAAATCAAGACTTTACTGCTTTACACGGTGTGGTGTCTCGTCTTCCTGGCTCTTCATAGGATCGTATTCCTGTGGCTGAAATGCAGTATCTGGGCCACACTGGACTTGGTGGTTCTCGGACTGTAGTGGCTTTACTAGTATTCTATGGGTATTTTTTTTATTGTGTAGAAGCATGAGAGACACTGTGGCTCAACAGTCTGTGCCACCCAGTCCAACAGGTTACCAACCATATTGATGTTGCCAATATTTTCATGCAGACCCACCACTCGCAGGTTGTTGTACCTGTTCCATTCCTCCGAGTCCTTAGCACTGTATTCCAAGAAGTACACATGTTCAGTTAGACCCAATTCCTTTTTTGCAGTCTTTCAGTGGCAGGTTGCAGTTTGTTCGCCATATTTTCAGTCTTTAGTGGGTCTGCAAGTTTCATCTGAAGGTCTGTGAGGAGCACAACATCCCCCAAGTCAATTTTCGACTCCTGGGCTTTTCTGAAGGCTGCTACAGCCTCAAGTATTTCATAGAGTTTGACAACTGGGGAACTTGTAGCCGCCATGTCTTATGGGGAACGAGGTGGTCCTGGGTGGGCATTTTGTTGTTTGACCCATCTAGGCTTGCCCATCTTCCTCCCACAAATTGCAAGTTGGCAGAAATAGAAAAAATAGTTCATGTTGACCACCACTTAGAAAACTGCAAAGACTGAAGAAAAACATATTTTTGTGTACTTTACCCGTTTCTAAAAGTTGGAAAACTGTGCTTTTAGCACAGAACACTTTTTGCCATTTTTATTTAAAACACACACATTTTTCCATATTTTGGCTTCATTCGCTCAAGTCTCGCTTAGAAAAACCACAAACCTTAGGTACCATTACAATCCCCATCATGTGGGTAAAAAGGACGTAAATTTATCATGGATATTTTCTGTGGAAAAATAACGATGAAGGTTTAAGCACAAACTGCAGCACAAATCAAAATAAGGGCTCATGGAGGCGAGGGATTTGCAGAGAGTGGTGGAGATTTAGGGGCTCAGCTCTTAGGGGGGTTCCATGTGGAGAATGTCACAGTAACAGAACCCCCCCAAGCAGTCTGTCGATTTATACAGGAATAAAGGCTTCGCTGACTTAGAGTGCTTTAGTCCAGCTTGCGAGTTGTCGAGTTTCGACAGCAAGAACGCTTTTAAAGACGTCACGGCCACTAAAGCGTGCAAGAAACACACAGAGTAAGGATGGACAGGCACACGTGTACCATGCATTAAACAGGCGAACAAGGTAAGGTGCTGAATCCGAGTCCATGTCATCATGACCACAGCACACAGGCGCACAACGGAGCTGTGCGCCTGTTTTGATCAAAATCAGACCAGGTATGAAAACTAAACAAACTATACTGCATGAGCTGCATGAGCTTCAGTCAACACAGCTCGGAAATATTGAGCTGTGGTTACCACTGTTTTTCCAAGTTTTGCTTTCTGCACCTCATGAGCGAACTGACAAATCTTGTACTCTCTTGAAAACTTTGTCAATTAGCTCATGACGTGTCAAGTGCTGTAGAAAGTTTGTTTACATTCAGAAACAGGTGCCCAGCTCTGTTCTGAGGCAGCCCGCGGCCCACGCAGGGGGCCCCCATAAGATGGCGGCCACCCTAGTGCCACATGATGGCACAAACACAACAGGGCTAGTGTTTGGACCTCCCGGATGTCCAAGCACTACTCTGTCATTTCCGGCGCGCCAGTGGGCGGGGGGAAGGTATATCTACCTCGCCCGCCCAGCTGGCGATCCTTTTTCGCGCCGAGGGCACGCCGTCTGGACGTGTCCTTTGGTCAGGACCGGGAGCTACGAGCTATAGTGCGGTGAGTTTCCCCTCCCCTCGCCCCTCTGTGCGGGACACCATGTTGACCTCGCCCGGCGGGGGGGCAGCTTTCCCCGGATCTGTGTACGGCCTAATATGTCCCCAGCGGCATTGTACTTTCCAGTCAGTGGCACAAAGGCCCTGGGAGGGCCGCAAGAGCGCGTGGGCCGTCCTGCACGGCGCAGAAAGGCCACTTCCGCCCTAGCGAGCGGGCATGTGAGGGCGGCAATTGGGAATTGTTGCGGCCGCAAGAGTGCGTGGGCCCTCCCGCTCGGCCTCTGAGAGAGGCCGCCTTCGCCCCAGTCATTAGGTTTGCTGGGGCGGCACATTTCACTGATTTGTTGTGGCTGCTGGGGGGGGCCGTAAGAGGTGGGAAAGCGCAAGCTGCGGGAGCTAGTGAGGCTGCTCAGGTCCTTGCTAGGCTAGAAATGGGACCCGCAAGCCCTTCAGGCGCCTGGCTGGCAGGAACGGCACAGCGCACGCGGTCCGCCTCACACCCCCACCCCCCCTCAAGCCAGAACTGCCTTCGTCTTCACCTGCTGTGATGGGGTCCCGGGCTCACTTCCCCCGGTCTGGCGGCTGCTCTTCTGGCTTGTGTCGGTCTGGATCTGCTTTGCTTTGGGTCGTGGGGGCGGGCGGGGACCGCCGGCAGAGAGTGAGTTGAAGCTCACGATGGTTGCCGCATGGCAGCGAGCTTCCTCTGGGCTGGCGACATGGTGCTGCCACCCAAAGGGATAAATAGTGGCAAATGGGACATCGCAACGGATTTGGGGCCCTGCGGCGGCCTTCTCCGCTCTCTTGTTGGGGGGTGGTGCAGGTGGGGGGGTGCACGAGCGTCGCGACGATCGCCAGTATACTCTGTGCACGGGGACAGCCTTGTGATTGCTCCAGGGCGCCCGATAGATCAGCAGCCTGCATTATTTATCACAGTTGCCAGGCATATTGTACCAGCAGTGACGGCGCTAGCAGAACCTGCGGGTGAGCCAAAGCAGCTGATGAGGAGGAGGGCTCTTCGGCCTCCTCTAATGCCAAGCTAGTGTGCGTTCACAGATGGGTGCATACACAGGCTCCACTCCTGCGGGTTTTCTTGGGCACCGCTTGAGAGGGCAGCAGGCCCGAACCCTGCACCACTGCACGTTCAATGCTGAGGTCTGGCGATGCCAACAGGGGCAATTGAGGGAGACATTGCACGCTTGTGGGTGGAGAGGATTGTTTTCACGAGGATGCCTTGGCGTCCAGGAACCGTGGTCACTTCACTTGTCTTCATTTTTACACGATTGTTGGTAGAAGGGAGAGGTGTGAGCAGGGGATGAGAGAGACACTGCACGCCGTGTTGCACCCGAGCTCGGCGGTGGCCCCGATGTGGGGGAGTCCGGGGCACATCGGGGCAGTGTTGAGTGGTTTTTTTTGGGGTGGGTTGCTCCTGGGTTGTATTTGGGCTTGCAGACGCCTGTCGACGGCTGTTGTTTATTGAAAGAGTTCGTCCATGGAGGGGCCCTGCTTTGCTATGGCTGTGTTCATGCTTCTTGGCAGAATTGTGGGGTATGAAAGTTGTGGCTCCGTGTTGGAAGAGGAGCGGAGTTAGAACACCGTCTTTGCACGGTGCCTGCAGAGCGACACTTATACAACGGCACCCACCTCTCCTCTGAGCACCTACAGCCCATTGGCAGATTGAGGTCATTAGCGCGATAGGCACGGTGATGGAGCAAGGTTTCAAAATTGAAACTTGCTTGTATGCAATCCTCCTCATAGTATTAATTTATTAAACTTGTACTGTCAATACTAATCTTTGCATTCATAAACACAGAAGGGATAGACGCTTGCCTATGTGTTTTACTAATGAATAACGCTTGTCTATAAACCAAGATGGCCGCTAAAAGCGCGGGACTTCATTGCGCATGTCGCAACCTGATCACATGGTGTGACGTCTTTCTTTGCTTGGTGGGAAACTTCTGCTTCTGCGCAGTGTGCATTAAAATGGCCGCTAAATGATTTAACATGCTTAAGCTTGCTCTCATGTCATTATTAAATTGTCGTTTTCTTAACGCTACTAATGCAGGATAGTATTATGATTAAATGGGAATAGAGTAGGGAAAGTGGGTATACAGTGAAACTTTTTATTTGTGATTTTAATATTTTCTTCTTGCACTTTTAGTAATTCGTAAACTTGGGCCTGGGTTGGTGTCTTGAAACTCGAGAGACAGAGGGTTCTGCGCATGTGTCATGTATGCCTGCCAAGTGAAGTCAACTTGGACGTCTCCCAAGGCCACGACCTATTGGCCGAAGATGATGTACTCAATGTTTCCGGCGGACAAATTGTTACTTTTCTCCTGTAAAATGTATAACATTTGTCGTGAGACGGGTGGGAAATAAAGCGAATGTATTAATTTGAAGGGGCGGGAACGTAAAGACAATAGGCTTTACAATTTAGGCCAAATCGATATGGTGCGAGAATCCACCCCCTGTCCTTGTCCAATCAGAAGTAGTGGTCCCATATTTTAGCAACATTAAGGGGAGGTACATGGACGTAGAAAGGTATAATAGAATATAGCATTAGTAAATTAGTCAGAGCATGCGTTCACGAAGAACAAGCGTCCATACTGCCAGAGCGCTCTCAACTCCAGACTGCCCAGCTGATCGGTTGCTGACTGAATTCCTGTCCGGAAGAAGTCCTGAGGAGGGGGCGGCGGAGTCTATTAGAAGGAAGGCACGGGAGAATCGAGAGAAGTCGAGTATCAGAGAGGGGAACGGCGCAGGCGTCGTTGTAGAGAGGTCATCGGTCCTGTCCTCATCCTGGAAGAAGTCTTTGCTCTTCATCCTTCCTGGGTCCTATCTTTTCCAACTCCTTTCCCAAGGGGCTTGGTTCTCGCATTTAGGTAACTATACTGCAACCTTTAGTTGCGCTGCTGTCTCTATCTTCTCCTCTTCCTTAAACACCGTCATTTATTAGCAAAATCATTTTTATGCTTTTTCTTGGGTATTTCAATCAAGTACCGTGTTTTCTGTATTTTACTCTGCTAAAACTTTAGATAAACATTTTAAAACTTCCTGACTCAGTGATTATTTCAGGATTATGTACTATAATGAACGTCACTCATTTTAAACTTCCCAATTAGCAAAGGATCCATTGGTAAGTTATTACTCTTCAATCAGAAGGTAATTGGTGGCAGGGACTTTGATAAAAGAGTACATCTGACACCCAGCGTAAGTATTAGTATAGTGTGAATGTATGGGCCCAAGTGAGTATATGTGTATGAATGTTATTGGCTAATATTGCGCTGGATCAACGGGATCCCTGCTGCCCAGACTTGCAGTAGGCCTTTAGTTCCATCCAGCCGGAAGCTAAATATCAGAGTGGAACAGGCAAGTGTTAGATCATTTTCACAAGCCTGTGGCTGTGGCTAGGGGAGGGGTGGCGCGATTTGTACCGCTGCTGCCTTCGCCGTTTATCTGGACATGGCTGGCAGGGTGCAAAAAGTCTCGTTACAATTTAATATGTGTATTATGTTTCTCACAAACATGCTATTGGGCCACATTTATTTTCACTGTAGTAGCACAAATAAGGATATTAGGAACAATACAAATATCCTGAAAAATAAATCATGCTGTCCCTACATAACACCAGCTTAGAATGTTCTATTGTGCGGACAACAATAAAGAATTCTTTAGAATGTTTACACCAAAAAGGTCTATTGTGATAAGATTGTTGCTCAATTTGAGGGGTTGTCAAAACTCCAGAGCTTCATTCACGAGCATGTCCGTACAAATGTGTGTAGTGAAGAAAAACACTAAGGAAAGACCCAAAAATTCATAGGAATGTAAAGGTATAAAATACAACCTTGGTCGCCTGTCCCTGAAATGGATTAACATTGTGATGTACAATCATGACTATTTCATTCATTCATCTACAGATTATTATAAGTGATATACAATTGGATATTGAATACTGCAGGGGGAGGGACTCAAAACATATTTCACCCCTGCCACAAAAAGTCACAGTGATACACACTTTACATATTTGAACCTGGCATTAAATTTACAGCCTCGTTTTGTTTAAATCCACAATGTTCGAGTCTCGGCAATGACGCTGAACATCCTGTGATTCTGGGCAAATCACTTAATCTCCCCGTGCCTTAAAAAAAAAAAAAATGAATGTGTCCTCATGTAATACAACTGGTGCTATGTAAAGCGCTCTGATACCCGGTGGTTCGGGTCAAGTTCGCGCTATATAAAACTCTGTTAAATAAAAAAAAATGTGAGAAAGTCAACCCTGGACTTTCAAAAAGTGCTGCAATGACCTACCAATGCTAAATTACAGCATCAAGTTTACCTGTGCTAAATTTGACCGGGTGGTTTCTGGTGCGCGGCACCGTCACTTAATTGTCAACACCGGCGCTTGTGACAGTCTGCCACAAGTTGGCACTGTCTGTCTATTTTAGAGATGACCACAACAACAGGCATTGATTAATTCAATATACATTGAAATTACTATGGCCTGCTGCCCAAGCCATTCTTATAGCTTTGGGGGCCTGGAATAGTCTGAATTTTCACACTTGCACAAGTGTCAGGGTTAGTAGTGGTGATGTTACTATGATTGGCAGCACGGCAGGAGCAATGTGTGGTGCAAACTGAAGTGGCCGCCTGACGTGAGTCCTGGCATATTGTTGCACAAGTGTCAGGGTTAGTAGTTGTGATGTTAATATGATTGGCAGCACGGCAGGAGCAATGTGTGGTGCAAACTGAAGTGGCCGCCTGACTTCGGTCCTGGCAGATCGTTTTCTACAAATTAAGCACTTAACGTTTGAAATCTGTGAGGTCTTTGGGCACAGCTGGGCCGCTGTTAGGTCAAAGATATTTGGGCGTGTTGCGTGTCCTTTCCTGCTCTGGTCTCGAAATAGGTGGGCAGTTACATGCAGAGCTCCTTGCTGTATTCAGCGTGTGAATCTAATGCGTGTTTAATGAAGGCACGGCATAGCACAAGACCTGCAAAATTACATACATCCTACAGTTACCTTCAATATACCTGCACAACAATTTCTCACACTTCCATTACCTCCCCTAGGTGATGCACCACAAGATGAGTGTTACCCTTCCTTATGGTTGGGGTCCTCTTTGTAAGATGGGGCTGGATTTGGTGCGGGCTATAAGGGGGAAATCTGTTTTTCATGAAGCAAACAATTAAGCTGGCATGTGAACTCGTTCTTATGGCAATTGGAGAGTGCACTGATCATCTGTGTCTTTATTTATCTTGCATGGTATCTGTCTGCGATAACTGGGAGTTGAACCGTGCTACGATGGTGGCATCTTAGTCACAGGAAGATGGACCAGACAATCCAGAGGGAGTATGGGCGGCAGCGGCGCCAAGTACGGGGAGAACGCTAGGAGGAAGACTGAGGTGCCAGCATACATGGGTGAAAGGCTACTGGGTCACGCATTCTTTCGGTTGGTGTTGGTAAGGCAACCGGAATTTTATGTTAGCAGGAAGGTATTTAGCAAGCCCCGCACTCAAGGATACATTTCTCGCACACATGACCCAAAAGCATGGGGGCCTCGCACCGCTATGGCTCCTGGCGGCCTTTTTAAACTGTTGGTTGTTAGGCAGCTGTATCTGGCATCTTAGTACACGCATTTGCTGAAATGGGGAAGCTGCACGGACATGGGGTTGCTCAGGGGAATGGGTTCTCCCGCGGTCAGGATCCTGAAGCAAGCGGGGAGACACAGCTCATAGGTCGACACAGAACCTACCATCGTTTAGCTTGGCCAGCCTCCCCTCCCCCTCAAAATAGCGGAGGGGCGCACAGTTCCCCATTTGTTGGCTATGCCTATGAAAGATCTAATGGGACACCCTTTCTAGGCTCCCGAATTGTAATTTTCCATGATTGGCCGTCAACTACGTTATGTCATCGAAATCTATTAGTTGGGTGCAGCTACCGAAGCCATTTAATGACTCCTAGGTAGTCTGTAGATCTCCTGCATATTCACCCCAAGGCTAGATGAAAGGATTGTACAGTTGGTACGGGATTCCCATAAGGGAGCTGGCCACCAGCCGTGCCCTGGCAAACGCTTGCAGTATGCTAGTAACCAGTAATTGATAGTGGTACCGTTAACAAGTTCCAGGAACAGCGTTTTACAGGATTACCATCTGACTGGGGAAAGTGTTCTGGATGCGGTGTGAGAAGATATCGCCCCTTCGGGGGTATGCTTCTACTACTAATTGCTTCATGCATGGTGCAGGTCAGGAGGTATGTCAGAAGTATCTGATAGATCTTCGGTAGAGCGTGGTATGTGTCAGGCAATATTTGGTACCAACCAGTAAAAGGAAAGACCTCAGGGGGCTCCAAAGTTATCCGCAGATTCAGACGGCAGCAAATTTATTGACCTTGTCATGTAAACGGTCCCCTATTAACCTCCATGAGGTAAATGTCTTATCAAGGGGGCAGGCTCAGTAGGGGCAATGCGGCACTCACCTCACCACCAACTAGGTATGTTTTCATATGCAATATTAGCCCCACTCCTCAAACGTCATTTCACCCAGCCCCGTATAATGTAATGAAACTGGACTTTCATCAGGCCTGGGCAAATGATTGTAATGCTTTTAGTCGCAGCTTTAGCCGGCGGGTCTCATTGTGATTTCGGGAGTTGCTACCTCCACCACCTACCCTTTCAGCCCCTGGAGGTCGATAATGACTACCATTAAGTCAAGTATCAACAGGCATCTGTTATTCAGAGCCAACATACCTTGCAGGTTGACGGCGCGCTCAAATATGCAATATGTTTGGCACACACGTACAGGTTTCTATGGCAAAAGCCACAGGTTCATGCTTCAATGGGATAGTCAGATCTGAAGGGCCAGTTTCAGCAGCATGGGTACCATAAATTGGTCAAACCAATAACTCTGGTACTGCAAAGGCAGATAGCAGTCCCCCCCACCCACCTCAAGTTCACCCACACTCCGAGGGAGAAGCAGATTCTGGGGCAGGTTAACAAACCTCAAAGGTGTATCTGTGGGTTTAATGCAAGTGTATCTCTGGACGTATGGCTAGATAGAGCCATTCTCACTTAGAGGCATGTCCATGTTAAAACTCTGGGTGACAAAGTGTATTAAAGCTACCTACATTTTCCTCTCCTGCATCCCAGCAATGCTTCCAATCTGGGTGCTGGGTAATCCACACCAGGGTGGGTGCATTGGTACAGCTACACAACATCCAGTCAAAGTCCGTAGTTAGACTGGGATTGGATTCTGTTCAGACTGTCCTCCCGTTCTCACAATCCACGTGTCTGCTTCCTGGTATACATTAACAAAAGTTTGGCATGGGGCTACTCACGCCAGGGCGGGGACAGCAGCAGGGTGACTCAGCATCTATAGATCGCTTTCAGACGGTGATGGACTTGCAGGCAATGAAAAATTAAAGGGCAGGCAATTTGTGCGTATGATTTACTCCAGGGTCCCTCTAGCCAAAAGCATTGTCCCTGTTTGACACACTGGTATACCTCTAGCAAATGCTGGCTTATGGGCTACATACGCTAGATCGCCAGCCAGCCTGGTGGGTTGCGTTAGTTTGCCATGCCAAAATAGGTGCTGTTACTGCAAGAGTGTTCATAAATATGGGTTTGGAGCACCAATGCGGACTATTACCAGAACACATCTGCAGTCATATTTAGAAGGTGCAGGTAAATTTGCTCATAGGTTACTCCGTGTCCTCAAATCCACAGCATTGACTAACCTTTCCGGCACTCTGGTAAACAAGGGGTAAATGCATAAAAAGGCTACAATGCATTAAGAATACTCGGCATGTCCATTATTCAGGAAAATTCAAATTGGGAAGGAGCAGGTAAACTTCCACTGCTGGTGCAGTACACGGTTATAAGGGCGAACCCCCAAAGTTTGGGAATAAGCAAGTACGGGGTAAAACAAGGGCTCAGTCTTCAGGGCTTAGGTGCGTTGGAGCACCAGGTGTGAATGTGTGCAGTACGACTTCTGAGCAAACTAAGTACCATCTTGCGTGGCACCATGGGCCAACTTGTGTGCAGTGTTAGTTCTGAACAAACTAGGTGCAATGTTGCGTAGAACCTATGAAATTATGTGCAGGGTTGTGGGCTACTACTCTGGTGGGGGACACCAGCATGGCGGCACAGCATCGGTCACAAGACTCCCCCTGTCCCCGCCTGATGACCCTCTCTAGGGAGTCCACATTTCTCTTGGTGCAGCACACGGTCATCAGTGAACCCCAAGTGTGGACTCGCCAAGCAATGGGGGGTAACCAAGGGCTTAGTCAACTCCCATAGGGAACTGCACATAATGGTACACAGCGAACAAGGGAGTATACCACGCAGAGACCTGGTCAAGAGAAGACCAGTGGTTTAAATTTATTATAATATCTTTGGACGGCGCTGTACTCCCATACAACGGAGGTCAGCCGGTAGAGAAAAGGGTATTGTGCGGCCACAATTAATAACTGTTAACAATTATATCGATGGGCTTGGAGGTGAAACCCATCATGATTACCAGCCAAGCCTTAAACCAGGTTCCGGGCGGTAAAGGGTAAACACGTGACGCTGCAACACCTGACAAGAAGGCCCCTAGTGGAGCACAGGGCACCATAGGGGTTTCTGCCTGAAAAGTGGTTAAAGTAGTGATCAGTTGCTGCAACCCCGGGGAGGCCATTGAACGTGCCCATGGGGGTAAATAAAGCTGTGGCTAAAACAGAGAATAGCAGTTCCCAAGTTAAGTGGAGGCCAGCGAACTTGCCTACGGAAGGGTAAATAAGCCATGCGCAAGGACACCAAGCAGGAGGGCTTGGTTCAACTCTAATCCAAAATCATATATAATCTGAAGGGCTCGGTGAATTAGGCATGGTCTCTTTAGTGCTACATCGCAAGAATTCCCCGATAGGGCCGGGAAACACCGGCAGAGGTAGATGTGAATTGTCCAGCCAGAAGGACTGGTATCCATGTCAAAGGTAAATGGGGATTGTCCGGGTCTGGAGAGGCCGTTGAAATAGCTCGCAGGAGGGTAAACAGCGCCATGCGCAAAATTCACGGAACAGAGGGGTTTCTGGATTTATCAGACTCGGCTCTTGCATGCCATGACCACGGGATGTTTTGATGTGGATGGGGGTCCATTTGTCTAGATTGGGCATGGACCTGTTTCTGTTTGACCTGGGTGATGCCCTAGAAACGTCAGGGTGTAAGTAAGAATGCCTGCCTTGGTGGGGGGCCCTGGGTATGAGGGGTGCCACACCCAGAGCTGTGGCGGAGTTACAGGGCGATCCAGAGGCTGAATGGTACATAGGGGTACCCTCTTCAGGACCAGAAGGGTGCAAATGCCAAATATCCCCAGGAAGTCCTTACGGCAGGACCCTGGAGGAACGACGGCGCCCCGTTAGTCCTTCGGGCGGTTGTAAACCTGAGCAACCGGGGGCTGGCCTGGATACGCTCCGCCCCCTCAAGGGGCGTGAGTAAACGGGTGGGCTGGTGGTCCACAGGATGTAAGGGGTAATCCCCCAAAATGGTTAGCACCGATTGGTTATGCCACAGTGCAATTTGGCTCATCAGGTGGGCAGGCAGCAGAGGGGCTGCCTGCCCTTGGATCGCCCATAAGTTGACCCACCATGTTGGCATATTTCTTATGTAAAATAAACCTGCAGCAATGTTTTCTCCAACAACCAATGTGTCTTGTGTGTTCTTTATTCTGGTATTGCTGTGTTTGTGGGTTGGGTGTGTTGCCCATATTGGCACTATGCGCCTGCACAGGCGTTCAAGCGAACGCCGGCGGGGCTTCATCATGAACAAGGTGCATAAGAGCAGAAGAGAACTGTATTATGCCTGTTTTCAGTTAAACTGGGCGGGTTGTATAAGTTAGTGTATGAGCTGAACGACAGCACAGCTCGGAAGCGGATTGTTGCGGCGGTATTTTTTGGGGGTCTTTTTTGGTGCAGCTTTATATAGCGCGATCTCGACCCGAAGATATCAAAGCGCTTTACATGAGCACCGGTTGCATTACAGATGGACACATTCATTTTTCTAGGCACGGGCAGATTAAGTGATCTGCTCAAAATCACAGGATGCTCGAGCCTCCCGCCAGACTCGAACCTGGTTCGAAGCGGGCCGCTCTAGCCGTTAAGCCACGATTGCTTCCGAGCTGTGCTACCTCCAGCTCATATACTGATTCACAGTTTCAGCGAGTTTCTGAGTGTGGGTATGCTCCTTAAACAGAGCACGCACAGCGACACAGTAAGCGAGAAGGCCCTCTTTATCAGCTGCTGCACTTCATAAATGTAGAAGGAGACTGGCATGTTTCTGCAGAGAAACTGCTCCAAATAAAAAGAGCCCTTTATGTCTTTTGCAAAACAGGTACATAAAACAATCAATGAATGACGTTCATCCGCTTGGCAGGCTCTCTAAAATGTATCGTAACATCTAATTTGCTTGGCACGTGTTGTTGACACTATCAGCTTCTAAATGGTATGGTATACATACCCTTCTGCCTAAGAGGAATTCTTCGAAGAGCTGGAAGTAGGTTACTTCTTTTTTTGCAATTTTTTATAGCGCGAACTCGAACTAAATGTATTGGAGCGCTTTACATGAGCTCCAGTTACGTTACACGAGGACGCATTCATTTTTGGTAGGCACGAGGGATTAAGTGATTTGCCACACCCTCTCCTTTGACACAACAATGGCTGACGCCTACTGGGAAACAGCAGATTTAAAGGCGCTGTCCAGGAAACAATGTCACGATAGGTCTCAAATCCCCAGCAGACGTCATCAAACAAAACAGCATTCTAAAATGAGTACGTACGTAGTGGGTTAGTGATGCGGATAGGATAAATAAAACCGTATTTTTTCTCTTCCTTGGGTGGCCCCGTTAAAACAGGCAAAAAAGCAGAATGGGAGTGGACAAAATGAAATGAAAGCAGATGGTGATCTGTTAACAGAGATTGAAGGCGGGAAATGCATGTTAACACTCAATTAGTACCGATAACTCAATCAACATTAAAACCACTTGCGCTCTCTGCACCGCCGTTTTGTCAGGATTTGCCCAGTCGCCTACTTTACTCATGCCCTTTGTCCCCCTGCCTTCTCAGCCCTGAAAAGTCAATTGATAAGTGAAGACACTGCATTAGCAGGAACTAATCCCTAACGGCTGGGGCTCAGGTGACGGCCGCCAGAGGTCAAAGGGCACGGCCGCCCTCAAAAGCTGGGCCAGACCATTCAGCGCACTGAAAGCGGGGGGCCCGCCAAGGCCTCGTAATGAAGACATCTGAAAAATCATCGTCATCAAGGAAACCAGAGGGCTGTGTGAGTGAGATGGCAAATCATCAGCTTATGGGCCAATCCGAGAGCCAGCTTTGGGAGACAGGTGGCCGGACAAAGGAGAGGCGCAGGCTCAAAGGCCGCTTCTAAATTCCTTTTCATTCCTTTCCTGCTACCGAAGAACACTCTCTCCTAGGCGAGGCACTTGTAGATGTGGCTGGGTGGGTTATCATGCACTGATCTGGCAAATGTGAAACGCCTGTACAGAGGTACATGAATTAAGGTGCATGCACGCGCAGGGCGGACACGAAGGAAAGCGTGGGATTCAGAAGTGGTTTCAAAATAAATGCAGGACGATGTGGAATGCAAATAAACGTCTTCTTTTAGAAGGAACAACACGTTTGCTATAAATCTATAACAGGTCTGCACAGGATTGGAGAAAAAAAACTCTATTAGTAAAGGTTTGGCTTCATAAACGAAGAATAATATCTCGACCTTCAAAGATAACTTCACAGGCTATATACCGGTATGAACTATCATGAAAGTACCCAAAGTGACATAAAACCAATAAATTACCACGTTCATACATTCCTGGTTTTTCCAATTTCTGACACGGGTTTACCTCCAGATGTTTGTGTTTTAAGTCGTTCACAAAAAAAAAACAGCCTACATAAACATATTCCTCAGGTGGACGCAGGTAACTGACCATGTATTTTGTGTCTGTCCTGATCACAGGTTGAAAACAAGTCCTGGAGTGATTGTGCTTTATATGATTATTCTCAAAATGAAACATAATTCGCTTTACTGTTTCTTGTGAACTCTTTCACTTTTTGAGAATGTGAGAAATTACATTTCTCTCATTTCTTTATTTCTGGGTATCTCACGATAAAGTATGTCTCTGCTTTAGTTCAACCTATCTCACTCCCTGTAATAATTTCCTATATTTGACATTCGGGGATAAACAAATGGCATTCATGGTACCGAATCTACCAAATAGACAAACACCTAAAACTTGTTTCTGCTAAAAAAAAAAAAAACATAGAAAGGAAATGGCAGTTTACATCTTGCTGTACACTGTACATCCCTGCGGATGATAAAAACCAGGAAGCCTGAAGCCTTGCTGCTTCACGCCAGCACCTACCAGGAAGTGTTAATATTTTAAGCATAAAGGATAACCACGCATGGACCTCTTACTGATGAATATATTTCAAGTACTTTAGTAACAGCACAGCTGGCAAGTGATGCAGTTCCCTCCGACAACAGCCACAGACCTGCTACCAAGCCTTTCACAATGCTAGGTTACCAGGTGTGGTGTGTCTTAGGAACCAGCATTAGCAAATATTCTATTCTGTTCTTCGGAATTTATATAGCGCATGGCTACCCAAGGGGCCCCCCAGCGCTGGAAATAAACCTCCGCTAACAGTACTTCTTGTATTTCTAGAGATTAGAATAGGTATGTTTTCAGCTCTTTTCTGAAGCTGTTTTCGGATTTGTCCATTATGATGTGCGTTGAGAGTACATTCCAGAGTTTGGGTGCCAGATATGCAAAGGCGCTCCTCCGCACCGCATCTCGTTTTCTTGACCCTTGGGACCAGCAGAAGATTGCGACCCTCAGAGTGTAAGGATCTTCTCGGCATACAAGGAGTCACGAGACGTTGAATGAGCTGGGGACCTTTTTTGTTGATAGTGCGGTGAACCAGACCGAGAGATTTGAACTGGATTCTCTTCTGTATTGGCAGCCAGTGCAAGGCTGCTAATGCGGGAGCTGCTGACCTATGCTCGGGGATTTTATAGAGAATCCGCACTGCAGCGTTCTGAATTACCTGCAGTTGATTTGTGACATATAACCCCCGCACTGCGCCCATTCCAGCATACCTGCCCCACAAGCCAACCCACCTTGTGGTCCCTAATAAACAGCCAACATGCGTTGTGATTATAGTGGTCGTTGTTGGCCGCAGTTTATTAGGATTACATACATACTCATCTTGGTCATAATTCGTATGACCCCAGGTCATAATTATCATAATTTGCGAACTGTCATATCATGGATCATAAATCATATCCTTATCATGTTATACATTATGCATTGCTGTACATTGTGTGCACATCCCCAGTTCGTAAATGTCTTGTCTTGTCCCTTTTGGGACTGTCGTTCGGTTGATCTCCACGCCCTTTGCGTGTGTGGGGGGGTAGCTTCTGTCCCTGAGTTAGGCCCAAACTCGCTACCGTGTCCGTCTCGTTTGTGCCCTGCCGTCTGGCGGGGTCTGGGCTGCAAGTGCCGTCTCAGTTTGCTACCCCCTTCTTTGTTAGGCCAACTCACCCTGCCGTGCGGCATCCCAAAGTGAGTGGCCCTCCTCCTACACACCGCCCTGTCGGTGTGTCTCCTTAGCCAACCATTGTACCATTACTTCTCTGCCACGCCGTCAGGGAGGCTAACGTCTTCCTGCGGCTCCCCCCCCCCCCCGATTTCCTTTGGTCCGGTATATATATATTTTTTTTTACTTGCAACCTGCCAGGGCCATTACTCCCCATAGGTTGTTCCAGAAGACTCGCATCCCTTGCTCAGATAGATGCACCCCATCCTGCCCATAGAGTTCAGGGCGGCCCGGGTGGATGAGCCTGTGCCTGATGCTTTCCAGGCCGTTGGTCGTACAAAATTTGTTAACCACAATGTTCAGCTTCTGTCTGGAGTGATCTACTGCCTTGTGTGACTCGGCTCTCCTCCATTGCATCCTGCTGATCACTTCAGACCATATGATGGTCGTGCTCCCAAAGATTTTGGACGCTTCCGTGAGGTGCGCCTGGATGTCCTGCAGGAGGGCCTTCCTTCCGCTCTGTGCCAGGTCGTTACCCCCGAGGTGTATAATCAGCATGTCTGGGTGCCAGGCAGTGTCTGCCTGTAGATTCTTGAGAGCCGCTGTTAGTTGGTTCCATCTCATCCCTGGTTTCCCCAGTCAGCGGATGCAAGTGCTCACCGGTCGTCCTATCATCCTGTGGCCCCCCGCTGCCACCAGGTCTGCATTCTGGACACGAACGAGTGGCCCACTACCCACACCAGGCGGGGGCGTCTTCCTGCTGAAACAATGATCACAAATGTCAAACGGTCTCTTGTGGTGGTGGCTGTGCTCCTCCTTCAGCTACAGCCCCTATTTCTGCCCTGCCGGCGGGTTCTACAACAACTGGGGCCTGATGTATGCCCGGGACCGCCATCTGCCTACGGCCTGTATCCCTGCTTCGGACATGCCGTACTGTGACGCCGAGGTTGCTGCGCCAATCCTAAAAGAGTGGGAGCCAAACGCTGCTGGGGGTAGCCCTGCTGTAGCGAGGGCATGGCGCATCACTGTCGTGAATTGAAACTTGCTTAAGTGGCTCCCACCCTGATGTTTGAACAACGGGCCGTCACCAGCTGGGCGAGCCACCATGTATGTGAGCAAGCAGCACACCACACTATCTATGATCTTTGATGCATTGTAGTTGCACCACCATTTCTTTGCCAGCCTGATCCATCTTGGACTTCCTTAGTAATATCTCAACCCGGGCAGCCCTGGGTTTGACATCAGTGGCTTGGAGGCACCGCCTCGCCGGCCCGTCCTTCCTGGGGGCCACTAGTACACTAATTCGAAAGGCTCCAAAGAATGCCGTGGAGAAGGCCGCCCTAAATAGGTGTAGCTCAAAGACGTCCCTTGTACATTCCTTTAAAGCCTCCATAAGTTGGGCCAATCTCGTGAAATCTACTGGGCATCTGCTGTCTGCCTTTACCCCCTCAGCCCGTTTCCACCCCTTCATTGCCGCTTTGCGGTATAGGGTTGTGGTGGGGTCCTGTCCTGTGTGTATCTTCGTGAAATGTGCTATGGCCGCCAAGTGGGACTGTGCCCATGATCTGGATTTTTCGTTAGTGAATGCCCATTGGATAAATTGCTCCACTGCTCTTTGTGTTTCTCCCATGTTCTCTAGAGACTGTCTGCCCCCTATCTGCATCACTGTCGCTGCATATTTCTTGTACCGTCTGGTTGCTTCTGGGGTGAGGGCTTGGTTTACCAATGTAGATAAGTCTATCCCGCCAGGCCCCACAGCTGTTCTGGGAAAGGGGTCATTACCTTGTCCGCCCCCGGGGCCAATTCCCTGAATCTGCTCATCTGTGCTCTTGACAGGGCGTCTGCTACTGCGTGCTCCACCCCTGGTACGTGGCGGGCCTTCAGGTCCACGTTCCCCTCCAGCTGCAACTTAACCAATTGCCGCATTAGTCTTAGGTTGTCAGGGCACCTTGCCGATCCCCTGTTGATGGCCTGCACCACCCCCTTGTTGTCTGACCAAAGCGTTAATTTCATGTTCCTCAACTCTCGTTTCCAGGCTGTTAAGGCCACTATTATGGGGAACAGTTCCAAGAATATTATGTTGCTGGTGATACCTTGCTGGTGCCAACTGCTTGGCCATTGGCCTGTGCACCATTTGTCGCCCAGTATTGCCCCAAAGCCCTTGCTCCCTGAGGCGTCTGTAAATAGGGCTATCTGTCTAGCTGTCACCCAGCCTTCTCTCCAGATTAGGACACCGTTGAATTTAGTCAAGAATGTGTCCCACATGAGTAGGTCCTGCTTGACTCCCTCCCCTAGCCGGACGTGGTGGTGTTTGTGTGTGAGTCCTGTTGTTAGCTGGGTGAGGCGCCTGGCGAAAACTCTACCTGCGGGAATTACCCTAGCTGCGAAGTTTAGCTTGCCAATCAACCGTTGCAGGTCGCGGAGGGTTGCCTGGTTGCGGCCGCAGAGGCCCTTTACTTCTTCCCTGAAATCTCTCACTTTTTCTGCTGGCAGCCTGGCTGTCCCTGCGACTGAATCCAGCTCTATCCCCAGGAAAGTGATCTTTGTGGCGGGGCCTACCGTCTTCTCTGCTGCCAGAGGGATCCCTAACTCCCTGGCTAAATCCTGGAATGCCGCTGGGTGTTGCTACATTCAGCCGACCCAGCGGGGCCTGTGAACAAGAAGTCGTCCAGGTAGTGAAGTTCCCCCCCCCCCCCCTGGGGTGCCTGTCATGCAGGGCCCATTCCAGGAAGGTGCTGAATTGCTCGAAATATGCGCAAGACACCGCGCACCCCATTGGCATGGCTTTATCGATGTGCAGGGCCCCGTCCCACTGAAAACCCAACAGGTGAAAACTTGATGGATGTACTGGCAGGAGGCGGAATGCTGACACAATGTCCGCCTTCGCCATGAGTGCCCCCTGGCCCACTGACCTTACTAAGTCGATGGCATCGTCTACTGTAGCGTATCCCACTGAGCAGGCCTCTGCACCTATCCTGTCATTTACCGATGTCCCCTCGGGGAAGGAGAGATGGTGGATTAATCTGAACTGTCCCTGCTCCTTTTTGGGACCACCCCCAGTGGTGAGATTACCACACCCTCATGGAAATGTGATGGCAAGGGCCCCTCTATCCTACCCAAGGACTTTTCCTTCTCAAGCTTTTGACGTACCACCTCTGGGTGCTGTAGTGCTGACTTTAGGTTGTTTGCCCCGTCTAGCGGAAGTGGGCCTTCAAATGGTATGATGAACCCTTCCTCAAAACCTTTCACTAATACTGCTGCATCTATTTGTTATGATATTTGTTGGCTAGCCTGCGAAGTTGTGTGTTGATGGGGGACCTGGCTAGCCGGCAGTTGTGTAACCCTTGTGGGTCCCCCACAACTTCCTTGCGTAAGCTACTGCTTTCTTTTCTCATCTTTCTTGTCCCCTTTCTGATCCTTTTTGCGTCGGCATCCCACCGCTGGGTGCCCCCCCGCATATTGAACATATGTGTTGAAATTTGCATGATGAGCCCCAAGTGCAGTTATTGGCGTCATACTTCCAGCAGGTCGCTGCTGACCCGCTAGAGGATGAGGGTTTCCATGTGTTGCCTTGTTTGGGTTTATGAAAGGACTTGCCCTTCCCTTTGTAGAAGGACCCCCGAAAGGGCTGCTCACTTTTCCCTGCCCTAGATTTCACTTCCTTGGCTACCATCATTTTATGTATAAACCCCGACACATCCTCCTCTTTCCATTCCATTTCCGGGTGCCTCTGCATTTTTAACCTAAAACCTTTGTCATATTCCAACCATGCATCACCCGGAAACTGCCTCTGTGCCCCATGAATGTTGGCCTCATATAACCACAGGTCTGCTGCGCAGCGCGGGAATTTTTCGACTATTATGCATGCCATTATTCTAAATGCATCCAGCCAGTTATCGAAATTCCTTTCTTTTCTCTCCTTTCGCCTTTCCCTTCTGTCCTCATCCTTTTTATCACAGACTGTCAGATCCAAACCATCCAATTGAATCTCTAATAAGGAGAAGATGTCGATAAATTCTTTTCTCCATATCCTTTCCTTCACTGCCAAGGGGATAAGACTCGCTAAACCTGTAGCCCTTGTGGTCATGGACGCCGGACCTGGCGAGGGTCTGGCATAAGCCTCTGCCGCAGAAACCTCCCTGGCTGGGTCGTTTGTCGTGCTCGCGCCGCCCCCTGCCGTCACAGGTGACCCTAGTTCCCCCCGTGCGCCCTGCGACGCCTGCCCTTGCAACCGTGCCTGGCGCACCCATCCTGGGTCCACCAAATGCCAAGGTAGCCCCAATAACTCTTCTGTAGCCTGCCCCCTTGTGTTCTCAACCCCCCATGACCCCAGCCCCTTAAGCAACAGAGGTGCCATTGATTTCAAGCATTCCTGTACAATTGCATTAATGTGCTCACCCCTCGTTGTTGCTCTGCTGCCTTTGCTGGGGGCTCCTGCCATCGCCGGGATGGCTACAGGCGGCAGGTCCTTCTTCTGGGGTCTCTTCCTAGGTGCTTTTTCCTGGGGTGCTTTGCGTGCCGCCCTCCGACTCCTCTTGGGTGCTGGTGCAGTGGCGTCCCTGGTTCCTTGGTCGCTCGTGTCGTCGCGGTCCAGCTGCAGCCAGCTGGTTCCATGCACCTCTGATGCAGCCCGAATCCTTCTCAGTAGCTTAGCTAGCTCCTCTGACTGCTCCCCTGCGCCTGGATTTTCCATTTTTGAGGGCCTCTGAGCGGGGTGCGGCCGCCCTTTTATTGCACCAAATGCCTGTTATTTGCTCCTGGGCGGTGGCCCTGCCTCTCCTGGCTGCTTGCACTTCTTGACCAGCCACCCTCTTCTTTTTTTTTGTTGTTGTTGGCAATGCTTGTTTGGAAGCTTCCCAACTCCACCTGTCCCCTCGCAGAAAAAACAAGGTTCCTTTAAGCCTCCGAGCCTTACGGGGCTGGGTGGGGCTAGTACTGCAACAATGTTGCTCAGCGAGGCCCGTAAACTTTCAGTGGGCGGGGCCGGCCCTTTGCCCCAGCTCCCGAGGGCTCACAAAATTCCTCCGATCTTGCAGCGTGGCCACGGAGAGCGGTGACACAATTGCTGCGTTGGAGCGGGGGGGCCAGGAATCGCACACCTCGCTGGGAACAGAGATCGGGCAAAACTTGCAGCGCGACCTGCCCCCTGCACGCCTCCTGCTGTACCTCCCAGCACCGGCTGGGACACGGAGAGCGGTGACAAATTGCAGAGTTGGAGCGAGGGCCAGGAATGACACACCCCGTGCACACATCCCTGGGACCGGCGCAGTCCTGAAGGCGGGTACACGCTGAAAGGCTGAGGGGTAGGGCGCATTCACTGAGCCGTCGGAAAACTCACGCCCCACCTCGGGTTCAGTCAAAAAACACCAAATCCTGCGCAGACCCAGAGGGAAGCCGCTCGATGCACGGCTGTGCTTGCGGGGTAGTGCGCCTGAGTCAGACAACAGGAGCTCACCTCACCGCGAACTGGACAATCCTTGGTGGCCTCGGCACCGCGTAGCAGCCACGAGGTGGGCTCTCGCAAGATTTTTCGCCGGGACGCACTCCCGGCCGTCTTGGTCGCGGTCCCGAGCACAGCTAGCAGTAACGAGGTGGGCTCTCGTAGGATTCCTTGCCGGGTGCACTCCCGGCTGTCTTCGTCCTGGTCCCGGGCACAGACGAGGTGGGCTCTCGTAGGATTCCTTGCCGGGCACACTCTCGGCTGTCTTCGTCGCGGTCCCGGGCACAGACGAGGTGGACTCTCGATTCCTTGCCGGGCGCACTCCCGGCTGTCTTCATCGCGGTCCCGGGCTCAGACGAGGTGGGCTCTCGTAGCAGACTTCCAACGGGCGCACTCCAGGGCTCCTGTAGACCGACCAGCAGAGCTTCGCCAGCAAAAGAATGGGTCCGCCGATAAATCCAGAAAAGGTGAGTGCGCCGCTCCCCTGCTCCACGAAGATAGGAGCTATCTGGGTGAGCGGCGGCTTATATGCCCCCCCCCTAACACTTCTCGCCTTGCGGGTGTTGTCCCCCCATTGGGGGGTTTGTATCTCGCCGGGCCCTCCCATTGGTAGGGGGCCTAGCGCCGTTCGGGCGCCCATGGGGAGGGCGCGGGGGCTACCTGTTCTGCTTCTGGGCGCTTCAGGGCGCCCAGAACCAGATTTTTGCAGGGCTCGGCGTCGGTTAAGGCGCCGGCCACTGAGCCCCCCCTTTCAGGGGGGGGGCGGGGCGGCCTCTGCGATTTGGGACTGCAGAGGTAGAGGAAGTTTCTGTAATCCAGACACAAGTTGATTAGTCCCTCCACAACCACTCTTCAGAGTGGGGCCAGGAGGCAGCTTAACAGTTTTCTCAGGATGCAAAGTAGTCAAAAACCACATGCAGCCAGTTTCTTAGCTTGAACCTCCATGGAGAGCGTGTCGTCTACCCAGAATCCCAGGCTGTTGACTGTAGGGGAAGGTGAGGGAAGTGGACCGAGACAATGAGGTCAGTTAAGTTACAGCCAGCGTGAGGGGTTGTTTCCTGCAACTAAAACCTGTTTTATCGCCTTCAGTTTCAAACAACTGTCCAACATCCAGTTTGTTACTTGTTTAAGACAGGAGTTTAATTGATTGGAGGTTTTGTTAGTGTCTGCGGTGAGTGAGATGGCGATCTGTGTGACATCTGAGTAGAAAACTACAGCAAGTCCATGAGCTTGCACTATTTCTGTTAGTGGGCGTACATAGAGATTGAAGAGAGTGGGACTTAAGGAAGATCCTTGTGGTACTCCACATTTCAGTACGTATGTTGCAGAGATAGATGCGTCCTCCAGAACCTGAAAGCTCCTATGCTCTAGGAAGGCTGTGAGCCATTTGAGAGCGTCTCTGACAATTCCTGCCTCTTCTAACCTTTGAATTAGGACAGGAAGGGACACAGTGTTGAAAGCCGCGATCAGATCCAGCAATATCATTGCCCTGGTCCATAATGGCTCCGAGTTCTTCCATTGAGTCTAGTAGAGCAGTTTCTGTGCTGCTGCCCGCCCTGAACCCTGTTTGAGTTGGGTGTAGGATGGTGTGAGCCTCCAAAAAGGTGGGCAGATGCCTGTTTACATAATTCTCCAGGGTTTTACTGATCGCAGAAGTAGGGAAATGGGCCAATAATTCTCTGCACGAAGGGGGTATGCATAAGGCTTCTTCAGGAGAGGTTTACCACTGCATGTTTCCATCCCAAGGGGACTGTGCCGATCTGTAGTGAGTGATTGAATATATCCGTCAGCGTGTGTAGGATTGTGTTTCCTCTTTTCCTTAATATATCAAGGAGTCTGGGTCAAGCGGCAACCCGGAATTGATGGACAAGTTAATTAACTTCGGTAACGCCTTATCTGGTAGAGACATGCTCTCACCGCAGATTTCTTACCTTTGAACTTCGAGGCATCAGGCTTGATCCGGAAGATTTTTCGTAGCAGTACCCCTGCACGCCGGTAGGTGGCGTCGGTTGACTCGCGTGATGTTGTCGGCATCGTCTTTGACATCGTGACGTCCGCGTCGTCAATATAACCACCACTCCGGTGCCAGACGTCAGTACTTTTCATGACTTTCCACGTCAGAAGAGCGGAACTATGAAGTGACTGACCATGGTGTGTTAAAAGAGACAGCCAGGGCCCTGAAGGGGAACAGCCCTGACACTTACAACAATTCCGCAGTGCGGGGTGGATGGGTTGGTCGGTAAGGAATCTACGGCTAGATCATGTCTTTACCAGATAAGGCATTGCCGAAGGTAAGTAATTTATTCATCCGATAGAGACATCTAGCCGCAGAATCCTTACCTTTGAACAGATACCCAAGCAATACCTTCCCCAGAGGAGGGACTGCGGAAAAGCTTTAGACCAGGAATTCCTGTAAGACAGAGCAGCTAAACAGGCCCCTTCTGCAAACCTGAGAATCCAGTCAATAGTGTCTGGCGAACATGTACAGGGATGCCCACGTGGCCGCTTGGCAGATATCAGTAATTGGAACACCACACTGGAGGGCTGTGGGGGCTGCCTTCGCTCTGGTAAAATGGGCCCTAAGGCCTTTAGGAGGCTGTTTCTTTGCTAAGGTGTAACATATTTTGATACAGAGGATAACCCAGCATGATATGGTCCTCTTTTGGACAGCACGCCCCTTCTTTGCTCCCACGTGCCCTATAAAGAGTTGGTCATCCACCCGGAACTCTTTTGTGCGATCAAGATAGAACGATAATGCTCTGTTTGGGTCCAGATGGTGGAGACGCTCCTCTTTGTTGGAATGGTGCGGAGGTGCAAAGAAAGTAGGCAGAGTAACAGACTGTCCCAGATGCAAGTGTGTTACCATCTTAGGCAGAAAAGATGCCCTAGTTCTTAGCACCACTTTGTCCAGAAAGACTGTCAGGTAAGGAGGCTGTGATGACAGTGCCTGCAGTTCACTCACCCTCCTGGCAGAAGTAATTGCCCCCAAAAAGGCTGTTTTGATAGTGTGCAACCGTAGAGGGCAGTTGTGCAGTGGCTCAAACAGTAAGCACATCAAGAAAGTAAAGACCACATTAAGGTCCCATTGTGACATAAGAAAAGGAGAAGGGGGAAACAAGTGGGTTAACCCCTTCAAAAACCTCTGCACCAGAGGGGACTAAAAAAAGTGAAGGCTGATCTGGCAGCCGAAGAAAAGCAGAGAGGGCCTAAAAGTAGCCCTTCAAAGTGCCCAAAGCAGAGAGCGCCTGGGCCAAGGAAAGGATAAACAGGAGAATATCTGCCTCTTACCCAATCGCGGTTTGTCAGCCACCAATGCAGGGCTTTCACAGTGCCCTCTGATATCTGAACCAGGTCGGTGAGATTTCCTCAAAGCTGTGCCCATTGGAACTTCAGGTCCCATTGCAGAGCCCGCATGCGCCACCTTGCATGGTCCTCCAGCAGGATGCAGGAGGCCATGAGGCACAACAGCCTCAGTCATTCTCACCGAAATCTAGGATAAAGGCTGAAACATCGGTATCATTGCCTGAATACCCTGGACTCGTCATTCTGGACGATAGGCCCGAAACTGCACTGTGTCCAGAACCGCACCAATGAAAGGGAGCATCTGAGAGGGAGTCAGGTGTGACTTCGGCAGGTTGATAGTGAACTCCAGCGAATGCAGGAGGTTCGCCTTAGTCTGGAGGTGATAGACGACTGCTTGTTGCAAGCCTACCTTCAACAACCAGTCGTCGAGATAGGGGAAGGCTGGAACCCCTGATCTTCACAGATGGGCTGCGACCACCGCCATCACCTTTGTGAACACCCGAGGGGCGCTGGTAAGGCCGAAGGGAAGCACTGCAAATTGAAAGTGCTCGTGGCCCACTGTAAACTGTAGGTAGCGACGATGGGCAGGCAGGACGGGGATATGAATATAGGCATCCTGCAAGTCCAGCGCTACCATCAAGTTTCCCAGGTCCAGGGCAGACAGGACCTGAGCAAGGGTGAGCATCTTGAACTTCTCCTTTTTGAATAAGTAGTTGAGGGCTCTGAGGTCGAGGATAGGATGAAGGCCTCCATCCTTCTTTGGGACCAGAAAATAGCAGGAACAACAACTACAGCCTATTTCTGGCCCAGAAACCCTCTCTATAGCTTCCTTGGCCAAGAAAGTTTTGACTTCCTCGTGGAGTAAAGCAAGGTGATCCTCCGCCAGCTGTTCGTACACTGGAGGCATGGATGGAGGGGTAGTTTAGAAGGGCAGGGAGTAACCCCTTCGGACTATTTGCAACACCCACCTGTCCGAAGTGATGTTTCGCCAGTGGTGGAGATGATGGCGTATTTTGCCACCAACTGGTCGTGAATGATCCTGGGGGAATCTGACTAGGAGGGTTTTGCGGTGGAGGAGGGGATCGTGGCTTCACTCGACTTCTGGCCTCCTGACCCATGGGGTCGGGGTGAACCGCGTCCACGGCCCCACAGAGGTTGCTGAACTTGCGGAGCCCTCTAGCCAGAACAGGGTTGGTGCGGTTGGTAGCCCCTTCCGTAGCCACGAAAGGAGTGAAAAGAAGATACAGGCCGGGATGTTGTGGTGAGGCCCAAGGACATGGCCCTAGCCCGCGAGTTCTTGAAATGTTTCTTTGTCTCCGAAAAGAAAGGAGCCATCAAAGAGCATGTCCATAAGATTAGCTTGGACATCCCCCGAAAACCCAGACGTCCTCAGCCAGGTGTGGCAACGTACGGCCACTGTCATGGAAATCCCTCTACCCAGCGAGTCTGTCGTGCCCAAGCCACATCAGATGACGAACTTCAGTGCATCTCTCCCGTCTGAAATGGCTTCGGAGAGTAGAATTCGATCCTCCTCCGAGACTCTGTGCAGCACTTGCGCAATAGTGCCCCATATCGAATGGGAATAACAGCCCTAAAGGCATGCGGTGTTTACCGATCGCAATGCTAGACTGGCGGAAGACATTTTTTTCTTCCCAAAGCTTTCCAGTCTCTTGGATTCCCTTGCATTGGGGAGGCGCCGGCGACGCCAAGGATCTCTGCCGCGGACGTGGCGCCGGGAAAGGTCACTGTGAAGGTGCGACCAGTGCCGGTCCGGACCTGGGAACAGGTCCAGTAGGAGGCCGTGGTGCCGGAGCCGCAGGCACAGAACCCACAGGGACTCAATCATCTGAGCCTGCAGGGCCCGAAGGCGCACCGGCAGGGTCAGGCCGCCCAAAAATGGCACACATGGCGTCATGGAACTCCTTCATTTGGGCGGGAGTCGCTCCCGGCCCCGGGAAGGGAGGGAAACGCGGAGTCAACCGAGGCACCCACTCTGCTGAGCAGGGCCTCTAGCGCCGAGGTTCCTCCTTCTCGTCACGCAACGGACATGGTGAAGTCGAAGCACGTTTCGACTTCTTGTGACGCTTCTTAGCTGACGACTTAGAAGGAAGAAGAGGACTTTGATTCTCAGGAACGGTGCTCAGACCTACCTCTCGACCGGGATCGAGACCAAGATCGACGGGTCGACCTCCGAGGTGCCGGGCCACGATTAGCTTTAGGGACCACTCCCTCAAAGCTTCGGCACCATGGCCCGCCAATCGGAGCACGACTTTGTGTCGTTGTTGTGCTCCAGGCACCAGAGACACAGTAAGTGGGGGTCCGTGATCGACATGGCGCGGTGACTGGCGCCACATGGCTTGAACCCCGAGGTCTTCTTGCTAGACATCCCTAGCACACCAAAAGGAGTCGACAAAAAGTTGAAAAAAGTCTGTCAAAAAATGACAGGGGATAAGCTCTCTTGGACGGATCCGCGCTGGGTGGCGCAGAAAGAAAAGAACTGACGTCAGTGTCCCGGAGTGGCGGTTATATTGACGACGCAGACGTTACGACCACGACTAACACAACGACGTCACGCAGAGTCAGCCGACACCACCTACCGGCGAGCAGGGGTACCGCTACTAAAAATCTTCTGGATCCAGCCTGATGCCTGGAAGTTCAAAGGTAATGAATCTGCGGCTAGATGTCTCTATCAGATGGTCCTGAGGATCTCCTCTGTTGCCTCCCTATTCATTTTTGGGAAGGCTGGCAGTGTGATTTCAGCCGGTGTTACTGCGACCAGTGCTGAGCTGTGGATGGCATCTTTGGGTAAGGCTAGCAGAACGTTGTTCACCTTTTCTGAGAAAAAGTTTGCAAGCATATTACAACGCTCTCTGAGGGGGTGGGACCAATTTGATTCTTAATTGGCTTAATTAGGCTATTTACCAGTTTGAATAGCTCTTTTGAGGAATTTTGGGCATTTTATATTTTGCCGCTGAAGTAAGAGACTTTCGTTTCCCGTATCGCATTTTAGTACTTTTTTAATGGATTTCTTGTATAATGCCTTGCTGAGCCCAGCATACGCTTTTCTCCATTCTCTTTCTATTTTTTTGCTTCCTTTTTTAGTTCCAAGAGATTTGCTGAGAAGCATTGAACACGTCCAGCTGGGCAGCTTGGCCATCGGGACTTCAAGGGGACCAAGGTGTTTAGAGATCCTCTGAGCCAGTTCTCGAACCTGTTATATCGCTCACCAATTTCCCCTTCCATACGTGGGATGGATTTGACTGAGACGCTTTCTCAACTTGTAGTCTCCAGTTTCGACCAGCATCGCCTAAGCATTGTGGGAATGGGCTACTTAACTTTGTGCATGAATGTGCGCAAGGAAAAGGGGACTAAGTGGTGGTCAGACCAGTATATTGGGATAGGAGTATCTGTTGTGAGCTCTTTGATATTAGAGAAGATAGGGTCCAGTAGGTGGCCCAGTTTGTGGGTAGGTTGCTTTACAAGTGGAGTCATCTGGATGGCTGCCATGTCATGGTAAAGTTTTTTATGTTGTTATTGCTATTATTGTCAAAGTATAGGTTGAGATCACCCAGTAGTATGAAATTAGACTTCTGCAAGCTGAGTTCAGTTATTAATTCTTGGATCGCTTGGCTGAATTCTGAGGCGCGGCTTTGAGGACGATATATTTTATCCCTGAGAAGGTGAAGGTGGCTGAGAGCTTGAGTGAAAAAAGCAAACATTCGCTACCGGGGTCCTTTATAGGAGTGATTTGTCATTTTAGTGGGTCTTTAAAAATCATGGCTACCCCACCACCCCTTCTATCTTCGCAGTCGCACCTTGCAAACAAATAAACACCCTTACCATTATGAAGGGATCATACCGAAATGGAGAACGCTGATACATACTTGCCGGACAACAACTACTCTTGATTTAAAATGTTAACCAAACTCTAAATGTAATGACCGTATGTCAGATCATATCCAGCCATTTGCAGTGGAAAAAAGGTGTAATATGCAAGCTCCAAAAGTAGAGTTCTTCCATTACCAGTAGGTTGGCTTGTCCTGTATCTCATTATGAGATCGTCTGTCCTCCAGTCATCAAATATTGACAATTCCTCTTCATCTCTCACTCTAACAAACAAAAGATATTTTGGGCCCATTTCATGATCAGCTGAGGAACTGACAACATGCATCAGAGATGTATTGGCTTGAAGAGGTTATGAAGCAGATAGCAGACCCTCTGAAAACCTATGTTGCAGAGAACTGGTAGCAATGGGGATCACAAAAAGTGAGACTCTGGGCTTTTGCTCCAGTCTGTACAGAAATGACTCTTCCCCAGCGGGAATCTGTTGCCTGTCACGAAGCTCAAGGTAGAGATAGCACTCAAAAGCACACTAATTAGCGAAAACATGGTGATCCAACACAGTCTTATTTTCTGCAGGAAATTATGGCAACTAACCATCTTCATGTTCGGCTGTATACTGGCAATCCAGAATGATGGTAAGCTGAATGGATTGCATTCTGTTATGAACAGAACTTAACCTACCAGTTTATTTATTTGAGGAGTTTTATATAGCGCAAACATGACCCGTCAGGGAATCCTGCTCAACTGGTAACCGTACAATGCCTTCTTATATGTTCACACACAGAAATACATTATTGTTTTATTATCAAACACATGATTTATGTGAGTAAGCCGAACAGAACACAGGCAGAGTATCTGCTCAAACAGCAAAGATCTTAATTATTAGTTATAGGGCTGTTATTCTAACCCTTATAAACAAAAACAAGACATACATCGACAATGTATAATCTAGGTGTGCAGCCCTACTCCATTTCATTAGGTGTGTTACTCATTCTGTTTTTGTAGGTGACTTGACAATCCGGCTTGTTAAAGTTTCCATATTTTTAACATCATTTGCTTATTCAGAGCCAACTGGTCTGGTGTAAAGCTAGAGAGAAGAAAGGATAAGGCCCAGAGGAGCAGGCAGGAGGAGACCAGCAGTAGAGGGACAGGTTGAGCACAGCAAGAGAACAAGAATAGAGTGGACAGGGGAAAAAGACCACGGGCAGAGTGGTAGGATGGAGAAGACCGGGAGCCAAGAGGCCACATGAAGAAAAGACCCTGAGCAGAGGAGCAAGTAGGACTGAATGAAGAGAAAGGAGACAAGCATACGCTGTGAATGTTGGCCAAAAACAGGGAGCAAGATCGGGAGGAAGCATTTTGTTTAAAAACATTCTATCTAATCAAGTCCAGTTTATTCACCTTCCACCATTTTTCTCGGTAGCAAACTCAGTCCACATGGGGTACTACTGGATCATCAGTGAGCCCCAAGCTCTATAACATATATATGATCTCCTTGACCTCTGTTATGAGCGGCTTTGACTTTGAAGAATTATCATCTGCACACAATATCAAACTGATCGTGGCTCTTAAGGAAGATCAGGGTATGAGGTGGGAAAAAGTTTAAACAATACCTTATTCCAGTACCCACCTGGATGAAAAATGAATTCAGACAAGGCAGAAATTCTCTTACTGGATAATGAAGGGCAGCAATGGACCCAAGAATGGTGACCTCTGGAACTGGGAGCCTATCCTACCCCCATATAAGGGATGTTACAAATCTTGAGTCAACGTTGATATCAATCTCTCTTTCAGGCAGCATATATCATCTGTAGCCATCTGTTGTTTTGTACTAATCAAAACCCTAAGAAAAATCTTTAGAGAGATAAGTGGGTATCCATGCTCTTATTACTGCTAGATAACTCCAACTTCCACTATAAAAGCTTTCCTTACAATCTAATCTGCAAACTTCAAGTTGTGCAAAGATCTTCTCGACTTCTGCTCAGTCTACCTAAACAGAGCTGAGTTACTTCTAAATTAGCAGACATTCACCAGCTGCCTATAGAAAAGTGCATCAAACTTAAGGTCCTCTTTTTGACCTTTAGAGCCATCTATTAAAAAAAAAAAAAAAAAAAGGTTCCAGCAGCCTTCAAAAGCTGAATTCTCCCTATACACCTGCCAGAGCGGAGATCCTCCCAATCCCTCTACCTTCAACGTCCCAACTGGGGGAGAGGCCCTTCTTTTGCAGTCCTGGGTGCACAATTCGGGATCCACCTACCGCTCAAGGTTAGAACAGCCCACCACTTCTCCAGCTTCTTGAACGAACTCAAAATAAGGCTTGTCATGCCGACCTACGTTTGTGGCTTTTGAATATTGCAACCCGATGCTCTCAACAAAATAGTGCCTAGAAGCCCATTTTCTTAGATATTAGCAGCAATCAAATTTTCATTACAAGGCGTCTCAGCTAAAATGTCCTTGTTTCAGCAAATTTCAAGGCTCTTATGATTTCTTTTGAAAGTGCTGCTATTTTGATCCCCAACTTGACATCTTTAGAAAATGCTATTACAAAGCTTGCGCAGCCATTAACAGTTTTCCGGATGGGGAACACAACCCAAAAGAGCCACATGCCCTTTAAAGGCCTCACTGTACAGCAAATTTCCCTACTTTGTGGCTTTAAAAAGATTTTAAAAGGCAGAGTGTAGGTAGGGATGCCTTGTTCATGCGGAGCACTGGCAGTGTTCTGCATATGATGAATATGCCGGGTGTATGGCATGACTCATCTGCTAGTCCAAATCGACCAGAAAACCTGTACAGGAGACCAGGGGCCCAAGCTGGCTTCCCACTGTTAACTGTCATGTTTCTACGACTTTTATCACCCTAGAAAATCGTGCCTTATTAGCTGCTTCATTAATTTGGGTTCCTTTAAAACTAAATCCTTTGTCTACAGTTCCTTGTGTAAGATTAGCAGTGCATTGTGGGAACACCTTCTTCGGGCCTTTTTCAAAATGCAGGATGCTTAGTTGGGCTTATATTGTTACATGCGTTTCTTCCTGATCCTGAAGGTGTGTGCTGCTTCATTTCTTCATTAGTTGTGAGTCGGGAGGCACCATGCTTCGAGTATGAGTGACTGAACGGAAATATTATTAAACAATCAGTCGTCTTCCGTGACTGGTCACTCAATGCATCGTCTAACTAGAGCATTCTGCCAAAAATAGTGCGTCAAATGCCCTACTAATAGGTAGATCTGTGGCGTGCAACTCTCACAAAGAAACACCGGCTTTTTAACCACTGTTAAACAACTTTTTCCAGGTCCAGAAATCTTTTTTGCCCTTTTCCTCCAACAGGGTTAAAAGAAACTATTCTTTGATTGCAAAGCTTACTGAAAGTGCGCCGCACAGGGGACACTTGATATATAGTACACTGGCGATAAAAAAAAGTTTAATTCCATGTGGCAGACCCAATTGCCTCTGATGTAATGTGAAATACGTTTTCTTCACTATTCGCCCCCAAAACAAAGCAAAAACGCCGAAGCCAATTAATAAGGCTTTTAAGGTCTTTGTCGCAGGCCATCATGGAGGTCTGCAGGGAAGAACTTTAATCCAATAAACATTTCATTTAGAGCCTGAATGGGCGGCATGAGGGGACGCTCCTGTGGGGGGGGTGGGGGGGGAGGGAGGGTGCCGCCACTGATTCCAGCCCCAGGGAGCCAAGGAGGTCGCCCCATCTTACCAGGACAGCTTCATATTTAGCACATAAACCTGTCAGAAGCGAGAATGGAATCATTATTTAATCTGGGGGTGGCGTGGCAAGGACCCTGAGCTGTGAACATTTTGAGCCGGCCCGCAATGGTACCCTTCAAAGAATGTCCTATGGATCTCGGCGGTCAGGGCATGGGGAGGTTGTGAGAAACGCTGGTCGCGAATAACACTGGACGAATTTGGTCAGAAAAAAGGGAATAGATAATTAGGCGTAATTAGGGTTTATGAATTGTTGTCTCCATGCCCCTAGCTTGAATAAATTTAGTGGACAAAAAGACCAGTGGTGAGGCCGCTTTGAAGTTGGAGGAGTCATTGTGACTTGGCAGCATAAAGGCAGTGTTTTATACTCCTCGCAGAATGGTTGTGATACAGAAGGCCTGAATGGGCCCTGCACCCCCCAGACTGCTGCGCGCCCAGGTCTTTGGGATTCTCTTGAAACCGACTGCATCAATAGTGTTCGCTTGTGTGTAATGAGGTAGTGACCCTCATCGGAGCTAAGAGTTAGCCATCTTTAGCTTTTGTGTAGATCCAAATCACATGCCTTTTTATTCTGTGAAATTCTTTTTTTTTATTCCTCAAACTGACACCTCCTTTGGCCCAACTGCTAATGGTTATGGTGGGAGAAAGAAAGTGAAAACACCTACAAAAAGTTCCAAAGAGATGTTAAAAAACTTGCATATATTAGTTATTACAAATCTTTAGAGATGAGAACAGCATGACTGTAGGCTCTAATATTTATTTTAAATACGTACACGCCGCAAATAGTTTCATTTTTTCCTTTACATTTACAGAAGGTTTCTATAGCACTTTTCCAGAAGCGTTTTATGTGCGGAATCTATACTTTCAATTTTATTAATCCCGCTAGACTCATACATTACATGCAAGTCCACACTTACAGCAGATATTTATAGAATACCACATTCAGGAATGGGCCTAATACTAATTTTTTAGGTCTGATTTTAGCCACGACCAGTGGCATAATGCAAAGTGATGGCCCCCCTGCAAAATGTGATGATACTCACTCAGCCAAAATGTGCTTTTAGAAACCAAAACGTATTTTTGCTTTTAGTCATTTTTTGATATATTGGCGAGGTGCGGCAGCTCCTCCAACAATAAAGCTTTACAAAACCCATGGGAAAACAAGTAACGACAAAGCCAAGAGGCAGGAACCAGCACCAGGCCTACTGGTGTTGCCAATACAAGTTTATCTGTGTTTTAATTTCTATTACGAATCCCACGTTTACACTAAGTATTTAGTATTATGACGCCTCCTTCAGAATAGCTGCCTCTTGTGTTCTAAACATGATAACACACGCTGCTCACGTCACTTGAATTTTCTTCTGGGAGCGAGTGAACTCAAATTCGAGCCGGGAAACAGTACAAAAGGAGTTTCTTCACGTTGACGGGTACAAAAATGTAACTTCAAACTGAAACACTGCTTTAAAGAAAAGTTTTTTTTCAATGATATTTTATGTTTTATTAGTGGCCTGTTTTTATTTCCAAAAAAGTATGTCAGCTACACTGAACTATGGCCTAGAAGACGACAAATCGAATCATAATTTCAAGACTGCTCCCATGGCAGTGTACAAGTCACCTATTTATTTATGTTTCATATATTTAAAGTTTTATGCAATAGATTCGGGCCATTGGCGCACTTTATGATTAACTATAAAGGGCAATGGGTGAAAAATAACTAGAATAGTTAAAAGTTGAGAGCATAAACGCGGAGATGTCAGCAGAGCGCACAAATAGGATATCAGGCATCTTTCACTATGCACAATATAGACGACATCACCTAGTACTAAATGATTATCCTGCTAGCTAATAAAACGCATATATCGTGTCCTCAAAATGACATCACTGCTACATTTCATACCTTTTGACCAGGATATGAAAATAAATAGAATTGTGATAAACGCAAAAAGCGTATATCCGTTCACAGTGGAAAAAGGTGGTTGCATGGATGAAAAAGGCGCATCCTTTCCTCCATGTTTGTTATGCGTTTCTATGCTCTGCGCCTGCATTTGCAGCAGGATACTGCCGGAAAACAGGATGTTTAAAAGTGCACACCGAGGACCCATATCAATCATTTTATCTAGTTGTCAGCCGGGCCCAATACGGTATGAAGGAAGAACCACAGAATAGAGGTGAGAAGGCGAACGAAATAACGCAAAAAGTTAGAAATAAAGGAGAACTACACCCAGATATTTAGGAATGCTTTTGGGTTGGTCTGAGGCTACATTTGTGATTGGCAGCTTTTACAGGTGGTAAACTTGGACAAAGAACTGGAAATGGCCAAACATTCTGCCAACCATAGCGCCTTATTTGCCAGCTGAGCTTACACTGCAGACTGACGTGATGATCTGTCGGTATTGGGCCAAAGCTCAGCCTGATCTTAGGATAATCCCATCAAAAATTGTGTAGTCAAAGTTAGGCTGAATCAGTCGCTGCCTGTGTTCGGGCAGGAAACGTTCATCCCATCTTCCCTGAAATGCAAACCGTGTAGTAAACTGGCACCATTCTTACCTCCATCATTTATCATGATCCTTCCCATCTCTGTCTCTTTTCCCTCTTTTGCTTTTGTTTTCCTGAATTCAAAGCTCAATGGGTTGGACACAATCCTGACGATGTGTCTAGTAAACAAAGCGACAGCCTCTAGCCATAAGGCTCTTTTTCATGGATACTCGTATCTAACCGCAGATTCCTCCCCTTTATAATATTCCCCAGGTGTCAGACTGGTTCTGGAAATTTTCAAGCAGTACTCCTGTGTGCCTGGAGTTGGGGCCATGCAGCTTTGCACCCATGTCATTCTGCTCCGGAAATAACATGCAGAGCTGCATATAAGAACCACCAAGCTAGCTCGCTGATGTCAGTTGCTTTCTAGGTTGTCCACGAGCTCAAATGCAGAGCCCAACAGCAGACTGGTCCTGACCAGTGTGCAGATCTCTAGACTTGAAAGCTCTTTAGCTCAAACAATCATTGGCAAAGCCAATAGGCCTCACCTATACAAGAACTATTGGCTTTGGCAATGTGTTTTAGCCATGTTGTACACCAGAGTGGCTGCAGCCCAGCATGGCTTAAAGTTGGTGGAGTAGGGTAGATTGGTGTAGAATGGTGTGGGGGTAGAGTGGGATAGATTGTAGTGGTTTAGAGTAGGGTAGATTGGAGTAGGGGTAGAGTGGAGTAGAGTGTGGTAGATTGGAGTGGGGTGCGGTAGAGTGAGGTGGAGTGCGGCAGATTGTGGTGGTGTGGGGTAAATTGTGGTGGACTGGGGTAGAGTGGAGTGTGGTAGACTGAAGTGTGAAACATTGGAGTGGGATAGATCGGGGTGGGGTAGTTTGGGGTATTGTGGGGTGGGGTAGATTGGAGTGAGGTAGACTGAAATGGGGTAGAGGGGTAATTTGAGTAGGGTAGATTGGGGTGGAGTGGAGTAGATTGGAGTGGAGTTGGATGGAGTGGGGTAGACTGGAGTAGATTGGAGTGGAGTCAGGAAGATTGGGTGGATTGGAGTGTGGTGGACTAGAATGAGCGGGGTAGATTTGAGTGAAGTGGGGTAGATTTGCATAGGGTAGATTAG
Source organism: Calotriton arnoldi (assembly GCA_963921515.1). Taxonomy (NCBI): domain Eukaryota; kingdom Metazoa; phylum Chordata; class Amphibia; order Caudata; family Salamandridae; genus Calotriton; species Calotriton arnoldi. Next base: position 310,690 of record CAWUFW010009326.1, on the reverse strand, counting down.
AGTGGGGTGGGGCAGACTGTGGTGGAGTAGGGAAGTTTGGAGTGTGGTACACTAGAGTGGGGTAGACTGGAATCGGGTGGGGTAGACTGGTGTGTAATGGGGTAGAGTGGGGTGCATAGGGGTAGATTGGAGAAAAGTGGGGTAGATTGGAGTGTGGTAGACTGAAGTGTGGTAGATTGAGTGGATTTGAGTAGGGTAGATTACAGTGGGGTAGAGCAGATTGGGGTAGAGTGGGGTGGACTAGGGTAGATTGGAGTGGAGTGGCTTAGATTTGAGTAGAGTCGGGAAGAAGGGGGGAGGTTGCAGTGCAGTAGATTGGGGTGAAGTGGGGTAGATTCGGTGGATTGGAGTGTGGTAGACTGGAATGAGTGGGGTAGACTGGGGTAGGTTTGAGTGGAGTAAGGAAGAGTGGAGTAAGGAAGAGTGGAGTGGGGAAGAGTGGAGTGTAGCGGGGGGAGATTGGAATGGGGCAAAGGTGAGTGGTGTAGATTGGGGTGGAGTGGAGTAGATTGTGGTGGAGTGGGATAGATTGTGGTTGAGTGGGGTAGATTGGAGTGGGGTAGAGTGGGGTAGATTGGAGTGGGGTAGAGTGAGGTACATGGAGGTAGAATGAAGTGGAGTGGAGTGGACTGAGGTAGGTTGGAGTGGAGTGGGCTAGTTTGGGGTGGATTGGGATAGAGTGGAGTGAGGTAGATTGGAGTGGAGTGGGGTAGTTTGGGGTGGGGTAGATTGAGTGAAGTCAGGTAGATTGGAGTAGATTTAGTGGAGTGGGGTAGATTGCAGTGAAGTCGAGTGGGGTAGTTTGGGGTGGAGTGGAGTTGAGTGCATGGGGTAGATTGGAGTAGACAGGGGTGGAGTGGAGTGGGGTAGATTGAACTGGGGTATATTGCAGTGCAATGTGCTAGATTGGGGTGGGGAGAAGTGGAGGGGCATAGAGTGGAGGAGCGTAGAGTAGAGTGGCATACAGTGGAGAGACATGGCATGTCGTAGAATGGAGTGACATGCCATAGAGTGGAGTGTCGTGTCAGAGTGGAGTGGTGCGGCATAGAGTGGAGTCGAGTGAGGTAGAGTAGTTTAGAGTGGAGTGTGGAGTATGCACTGCCATTACAGACAACACATTTTCAATTGAAACAACCATTACATTTGCACAGACATACAGTTTTTACTGCGCACAAATGATAATGTGTGGAAATGTCATCACCTAGTGTACTGATGTGTTTTGAACATATTCAAATATTTGTTTACACCACACTTCAGAATGACAAAAAAATAAACTTCATTTGTACTTTCCTAATTCTGATATATTCTGAAATATCAGCGCAAATTCATTTTTGTTGTGTGCTTAAAAAAAAGACTTGTTTCACAGCAAGATCATCACATAAACGCTCTTACTTAGAAGTCAGAGAAAGAAAAGTACACATCAAGCACCCTCGGAAGACAAATGTGACAAGATAATAGGATTTAAAGGCCTGTTTACAGAAAATGAACACTCAGAAAGATACAGTAAACAAGCAATGCTCCACCGGATGGACAAACTCAAGAACAGCCTAAAATAAATAAAGCTAGTAAATAGAAAGCAAGCAAATCTAAGTTACAAACCACAAAGCCAATGGTCAGCATTAGGCGGAATTTATTACCAGGGGAAGCTTTCAGAATGCCCACAAGAAGTCGTTATAGGCTTCAACATAAAAAGAGCCCGGTTCACAGAATGGGGAGGTCGGAGGGTTAGTGAGGAAACTGTGGTTAGATAGAGTATCCACATCGTTGAATGGGGCATCATCTTGCCCCAAACCGATTGCACAGCTAAGTTGCGCCTCTATGGCAAAACAATTCATATTATACTCCATATATCCTCCATGTTCTGATCATATACTTCATCCTTATTTATACCTCTATTTGTCATCCTCATTATGCTTTAATCCACACACGGGATATTATGCCATTTTCCAAGTTTCTTGTGTTGAAGCTGTGCCCATCCGGACCTCTTGCTAAAGCACGACAAATGCAGGAGTTCGTTCAAAGCGGCGTTTATTTAAAAAGACCCAATGCATTTCGGGCTACAGGCGCCCTTCGTCAGGGGACACTGAAAAATGAACAATAAGACACATGACCATTACCATATTAACCATTTCTACACATCTTACATCTTCGAAATACATCAGTGATCAATTTCTCAAAATACCTAGTCACATTCCAACCCGTCTCGTTCCCTGCAATGAGCCCCTTCATGAACAATACGAATGTTACCCCTCCGCTCTCATGGTATCCCATCCCCCTCCAAACCAGTTTCCTTTATTCAACCCCTTCATCCTCTCTGTTCCACAAAATAACCAACTACTCCTACCTTATACCTCTGTTATTCGGCTCGAATCCTTTGAGCCCCTTGCTATCTCCCCACTGCATTCACACTACCATCTCCACACCCTTAATTTGACTCACTGCTCAGTGAGCTCCTTTCATCTCTCACCTTCTATCTTCGCACTCCTCCTCCCATACAATTAATTCAACACACTACCTCGTAAAACCCTTTTCATCACTCCCCATCCTCTACACAACTCCTCCACGCCATTCCGTCTACAAAAATTAACTCAACATTATTCACATCTTAACTTTCACTCCTAAAACTCTACCCTATTATGTACGCTAATTCATTCCCGCACAATGCTTACTTGCGCTCTGCCATTAAACCCATCTTCAAACTAATCACCCACTCACATTCACCCCTCTGCCAAAACAAATACTTCACACATACCTGCTTTGAACATTCAAACAAATCATACGCCATCTTCATTCCAGAGAGTGTTTCTTCACCCCTAGTTCCACCCTTATTTAACCACAACCCCCTCCCTGATCCGTCCTGATAGGCCCGCTATTTGGCGTTTCCCGCCATGAAAATCAGTTACAAGGTTACATTCAAATTGAATAAACTCACCTGCCCATAATGCAGTGCACTTATACGCTCAAAGCATAATAAAAAATTCGGGTTCCTCCTTCACCATTTGCAAACGATTAGTGTCATGATGTAAATCATTAACCAAGACTGGTTGTAAGATAAAGTCAGATTATTTTCCGTCCAATTATAGTCACTTTCAAATACCACTTCTTTAACGAGACCAAGTTCTTTCTCCGTCTGTGTGGATGCTTGCAGTATTATCCGATTCTGTGTTTTCTCCTTATTTTTAACCTGGCGGGTGCTACCCCAATGTAGGGCATCATTATGAATGTACAATTGTGGTAGTGGGATGCACACCTAGTTTAAATATAATCCATGCTTGTCCAATAATTATCCGATAATGCGCGCACACCGGTTGGGTGCCATGCCCAAAGGCACCAGATAAACAACAACATCGTTGAATGGGGCATCATCTTGCCTCAAACCGATTGCACAGCTAAGTTGCGCTTCTATGGCAAAACAATTCATATTATACTCCATATATCCTCCATGTTCTGATCATATACTTCATCCTTATTTATACCTCTCTATTTGTCATCCTCATTATGCTTTAATCCACACACGGGATATTATGCCATTTTCCAAGTTTCTTGTGTTGAAGCTGTGCCCATCCGGACCTCTTGCTAAAGCACGACAAATGCAGGAGTTCGTTCAAGCGGCGTTTATTTAAAAGACCCAATGCATTTCGGGCTACAGGCGCCTTCGTCAGGGGACACTGGAAAATGAACAATAAGACACATGACCATTACCATATTAACCATTTCTACACATCTTACATCTTCGAAATACATCAGTGATCAATTTCTCAAAATACCTAGTCACATTCCAACTCGTCCTCGTTCCTGCAATGAGCCCCTTCATGAACAATACGAGGGGGATGGGATACCATGAGAGCGGAGGGGTAACATTCGTATTGTTCATGAAGGGGCTCATTGCAGGGAACGAGGACGGGTTGGAATGTGACTAGGTATTTTGAGAAATTGATCACTGATGTATTTCGAAGATGTAAGATGTGTAGAAATGGTTAATATGGTAATGGTCATGTGTCTTATTGTTCATTTTTCAGTGTCCCTGACGAAGGGCGCCTGTATCCCGAAATGCATTGGGTCTTTTTAAATAAACGCCGCTTGAACGAACTCCTGCATTTGTCGTGCTTTAGCAAGAGGTCCGGATGGGCACAGCTTCAACACAAGAAACTTGGAAAATGGCATAATATCCCGTGTTTTGGATTAAAGCATAATGAGGATGACAAATAGAGGTATAAATAAGGATGACGTATATGATCAGAACATGGAGGATATATGGAGTATAATATGAATTGTTTTGCCATAGAGGCGCAACTTAGCTGTGCAATCGGTTTGGGGCAAGATGATGCCCCATTCAACGATGTTGTTGTTTATCTGGGTGCCTTTTGGGCATGGCACCCAACCGGTGTGCACGCATTATCGGATAATTATTGGACAAGCATGGATTATATTTAAACTAAGGTGTGCATCCCACTACCACAATTGTACATTCATAATGATGCCCTACATTGGGGTAGCACCCGCCAGGTTAAAAATAAGGAGAAAACACAGAATCGGATAATACTGCAAGCATCCACACAGACGGAGAAAGAACTTGGTTCGTTAAAGAAGTGGTATTTGAAAGTGACTATAATTGGACGGAAAATAATCTGACTTTTATCTTACAACCAGTCTTGGTTAATGATTTACATCATGACACTAATCGTTTGCAAATGGTGAAGGAGGAACCCGAATTTTTTTATTATGCTTTGAGCGTATAAGTGCACTGCATTATGGGCAGGGTAGTTTATTCAATTTGAATGTAACCTTGTAACTGGTTTTCATGGCGGGAAAACGCCAAATAGCGGGCCTATCAGGACGGATCAGGGAGGGGGGTTGTGGTTAAATAAGGGTGGAACTAGGGGGTGAAGAAACACTCTCTGGAATGAAGATGGCGTATGATTTGTTTGAATGTTCAAAGCAGGTATGTGGAAGTATTTGTTTTGGCAGAGGGGTGAATGTGGAGTGGGTGATTAGTTTGAAGATGGGTTTAATGGCAGAGCGCAAGTAAGCATTGTGCGGGAATGAATTAGCGTACATAATAGGGTAGAGTTTTAGGAGTGAAAGTTAAGATGTGAATAATGTTGAGTTAATTTTTGTAGACGGGAATGGCGTGGGAGGAGTTGTGTGTAGAGGATGGGGAGTGATGAAAAGGGTTTTACGAGGTAGTGTGTTGAATTAATTGTATGGGAGGAGGAGTGCGAAGATAGAAGGTGAGAGATGAAAGGAGCTCACGGAGCAGTGAGTCAAATTAAGGGTGTGGGAGATGGTAGTGTGAATGCAGTGGGGGAGATAAGCAAGGGGCTCAAAAGGATTCGAGCCGAAATAACAGAGGTATAAGGTAGGGGTAGTTGGTTATTTTGTGGAACAGAGGGATGAAGGGGTTGAATAAAGGAAACTGGTTTGGAGGGGGATGGGATACCATGAGAGCGGAGGGGTAACATTCGTATTGTTCATGAAGGGGCTCATTGCAGGGAACGAGGACGGGTTGGAATGTGACTAGGTATTTTGAGAAATTGATCACTGATGTATTTCGAAGATGTAAGATGTGTAGAAATGGTTAATATGGTAATGGTCATGTGTCTTATTGTTCATTTTTCAGTGTCCCCTGACGAAGGGCGCCTGTAGCCCGAAATGCATTGGGTCTTTTTTAAATAAACGCCGCTTTGAACGAACTCCTGCATTTGTCGTGCTTTAGCAAGAGGTCCGGATGGGCACAGCTTCAACACAAGAAACTTGGAAAATGGCATAATATCCCGTGTGTGGATTAAAGCATAATGAGGATGACAAATAGAGGTATAAATAAGGATGAAGTATATGATCAGAACATGGAGGATATATGGAGTATAATATGAATTGTTTTGCCATAGAGGCGCAACTTAGCTGTGCAATCGGTTTGGGGCAAGATGATGCCCCATTCAACGATGTTGTTGTTTATCTGGGTGCCTTTTGGGCATGGCACCCAACCGGTGTGCACGCATTATCGGATAATTATTGGACAAGCATGGATTATATTTAAACTAAGGTGTGCATCCCACTACCACAATTGTAGATAGAGTATCCACCAGAAACAGCGTTATCGAAGATAAGTACCTTGTTCTTCTCATGGATACTTCTAATTGCAGATTCCTCGTCTTATAAACAAATGCCAAAGCAATACCTCCCAAATGGAGGGTCACACCAGAAATTCCCATAGGACCAAGTGGGCAAAGTGCCCTTCTCGTCATTCTAAGGTGGTGGAAGGTGTGAGGGTTGAAGATCAATGGGAGGACATAGCCCGATGGACAATTTGAAGGTTCCACTTGTCCGAAGTGATTGGAAGACTGGGGGCCTGGGCCGCATGCTGTCCCTGCTGTCAACTTTGTGGGAGCCATGGCCTCGACTATGAAATGGCTAGGAAGCCTGCTTGACCGGTTGCATCAGCTGATGTTGACGGTATTGGTATTCCCTACTGTAACCACAGAGACGAAACTGCTGATGAAACTGTCTCACCAGAGCACACAGACCCAAGAAGCGTGGTGTGGCCCTGTTATTCTTGAATCGCTGAAGGGCTGAGTCTGCCTTCTCGACAAATAGGCATAAGCCATCAACAGAGAGGACTGGACATCTCCAGAGAAACCCGTAGACTTCATTCAAGCGTGCCTTTGGAGTGCTACACTGGTGCCAATTTCCCTACCTAGGCAATCGTGGTGTCAAGTCCATGTCTTTGGTATGTGTGAGAGTAGGTCTAATATCTTCAGGAACAGCGGGTAAGGCTTGGGCCACTGAGTCCCAAAGAGGACTGGAATAGTGTGCAAACAGGCAGCCTGCATTGACCAAGCGCAAGGCAAGGCTGGGTGATGAAAGCATGCGCTTACCGAAGATCTTCAATGCACTTAGACTCGCAGTCCGGTGAAGTAGTGGGGAACGGGTTTTGATTGATGCTACTGGTGGACGCCTGCATCACTAAGCTTTGGCCTTCGGATGCTGGGTTAGAAAGGCCGAGTCGCCTGGAGCAGGACGATAGAGGACCTTAGTCAAAACATTTGTTTTCACCTCCATGTTTGGCAGACAAGCACTTCTGCTGCCCCCCTCATCACCACAGCGAAGTAGGCTCTTTCCTCAGTGACATGGCCAGGAGAGACCAATCCAGTGTCTCAAAGTGTCCAGACTACTTGCATATTGTAAGCCTTCATACAAATGTGATAAAATGCACAGAGGCACCAATTAATTCTCATCATCATATTGGTTTTTACATGAATCCATGCCGAAAAGGTTATGAAGAACCTGTGTCCGGCCACGAGGTACAGGCAATGTGTCAGAGTCCTATAGGTTACTGTAAGGCTGATGCCCAGAGTGATTGAGGCACGCCTCGGCCGAGACGAGTTCAGCTTGGAGTCCAAAAGCACTATCGTCTGTGTAACTTTATCTGGATTTCATGGTTTTGGCATCGGTGTCGATGCTCGAAAGTCAATGCCAGTCTTGGTGTCAGGACCAAAGTCAGAACTCCAGTTGGTGCAGAACCTGAAGCAGTTTCCGAGGGTTCAACAGGTGCTGAGGGAGGGCCCACCAGTGGAGTCCCAGCTGGAGGACCTTGCAGTTCCTTGGGGCCAGAAGGCGCACCAGAGCAGGCCAGTACAGTGCCAAAAATCCGCAGCATGGCTTCACGGAATTCTTCTATCTGCTGCAAACTGGCCAGTGGGCCCAGAAATTCAGGCTGCAACTGTGACGAGACTCTGAAAAGCCTTCGAAGGAGATTGGGTTTGGAAGCGAGACAGAAAGGCACATTTATGCCCTTGAGCCTTTTCTGGAGTTTGAGAGTGATGGAAAGGGGCAGAGTCCTGCTTGGATTTCTTAGGTTTCTTTTTAGACCTACCCAAGGATTTTGACTGCAACATCACCTTCCACCGGAATGACTTCCGGAGTGGGAACAGGTCTGGTCACAGTGAGAAAGTCTTTTGATGCTTGGCGACAAAGCTTCGTCTCATGGTCCCATATGCCCTTAGGGTTCACTTGCTCACTCTCGCTGCAGATCCTGGATTTGTGGTCCGACACCAGACACCAAAGACATACCTTATGGGGGTCTGTCACAACAGTCCTCACAAGGGTAAAATCTTGTAGTTTGGGGGGGATGATATCTCTTTCGCATATTGGTTTTCATAGCCTAATAATTTTAAGAGAAAAAAGTTTCTTCTAAGATAAAGAGTAGCTCTGGATCCGCATCTAGTGACGTGGAAAGAAAGGAACTGACATCAGTACGCATGGTTGGTGCTATATACCGCTCCGCACACCACTTCTGGAGCGGAAAGATGTCTGGTGGAGCTGCACAGCACCACCTACAGGGATGGAGGGGTACTGCTTAAAAATATCTGGAACCAGTCTGACGCCTTGGGAATATTCAAAAGGTGATGAATCTAGAGTTGGAAGGATTAATCAGAAATGAAGTTACTACCTTTTACAAGCTTCCATTTAGAAACTTCCCTAAGCTATACTGCTCCCTCATTTGGACAGATTGTACTGCCCTTCACTCCTTATGCACAAGGTGTGGTATTAAAATGTGATGATCTTAATTCATATAAGCCTATACTGTTCTAAGTAATAGCTAGCGCGATACAAAAGGGGATGATGGACGGAACGTTTGAGCCAATCAAACACTCACCCCCAGTCAACTGATCTGGGTTTAATCCATCATCATTCTTTAGCTCACTCCACCACCCCAGTTCAGACATGGCCATATGCAAATCAGTCTGACCCTGTGCCTCATGGGAACAGTCCAGCCCGAACTGCCAAGCCATGTCTTCCCTGGACCGGAAACAAGCATCCTAGGACCGGTTTCTGGCATTTCAGCCGTCATCAGCCAGGCTTGCTTGAATCCAGTGGCAAAGTGAGCAAGGGACCCACGTCTGGGCATACCCCCGCCAACTTAGGGCGACCAAAGCGATACAAAAGGGGATGATGGACGGAACGTTTGAGCCAATCAAACACTCACCCCCAGTCAACTGATCTGGGTTTAATCCATCATCATTCTTTAGCTCACTCCACCACCCCAGTTCAGACATGGCCATATGCAAATCAGTCTGACCCTGTGCCTCATGGGAACAGTCCAGCCCGAACTGCCAAGCCATGTCTTCCCTGGACCGGAAAGAAGCATCCTAGGACCGGTTTCTGGCATTTCAGCCGTCATCAGCCAGGCTTGCTTGAATCCAGTGGCAAAGTGAGCAAGGGACCCACGTCTGGGCATACCCCCACCAACTTAGGGCGACCAAAGCGATACAAAGGGGATGATGGACGGAACGTTTGAGCCAATCAAACACTCACCCCCAGTCAACTGATCTGGGTTTAATCCATCATCATTCTTTAGCTCACTCCACCACCCCAGTTCAGACATGGCCATATGCAAATCAGTCTGACCCTGTGCCTCATGGGAACAGTCCAGCCCGAACTGCCAAGCCATGTCTTCCCTGGACCGGAAACAAGCATCCTAGGACCGGTTTCTGGCATTTCAGCCGTCATCAGCCAGGCTTGCTTGAATCCAGTGGCACAGTGAGCAAGGGACCCACGTCTGGGCATACCCCCGCCAACTTAGGGCGACCAAAGCGATACAAAAGGGGATGATGGACGGAACGTTTGAGCCAATCAAACACTCACCCCCAGTCAACTGATCTGGGTTTAATCCATCATCATTCTTTAGCTCACTCCACCACCCCAGTTCAGACATGGCCATATGCAAATCAGTCTGACCCTGTGCCTCATGGGAACAGTCCAGCCCGAACTGCCAAGCCATGTCTTCCCTGGACCGGAAACAAGCATCCTAGGACCGGTTTCTGGCATTTCAGCCGTCATCAGCCAGGCTTGCTTGAATCCAGTGGCAAAGTGAGCAAGGGACCCACGTCTGGGCATACCCCCGCCAACTTAGGGCGACCAAAGCGATACAAAGGGGATGATGGACGGAACGTTTGAGCCAATCAAACACTCACCCCCAGTCAACTGATCTGGGTTTAATCCATCATCATTCTTTAGCTCACTCCACCACCCCAGTTCAGACATGGCCATATGCAAATCAGTCTGACCCTGTGCCTCATGGGAACAGTCCAGCCCGAACTGCCAAGCCATGTCTTCCCTGGACCGGAAACAAGCATCCTAGGACCGGTTTCTGGCATTTCAGCCGTCATCAGCCAGGCTTGCTTGAATCCAGTGGCAAAGTGAGCAAGTAATAGCTAGACCTCCTTCTCTGCAAGGTCCCTACTTTTGCCAGGCCAAAGAGCAGCATTTTGCTCCTCAGCTAAAGAGCAAGGACTTTAGACATATGAACTGGTTTTGTCCGGCTGTTATCCACAAATGTATCTCCTCTAGCAATAGTCTTGTAGCCTTTACTACTCCCTTTGCTATCGGGCTCACAGGCACTGACTGAAGACAGTAGAAGATTCACTGTGTATTACGTTCTACATCAAACCTATTGTAAATAAACAAGGCTAATGATCCTTCTAATTATCAACCAATATCGAAAGGCTTGTTGCTTGGCAAACTCATGGAAAGATCCAGCGTCAGCCAAATAACCACATCAAAGGAAACAATCTTCTTTCGGATTACCAAACAGAATTCCATACAGTTTTCACAGAAGATTATGCCCTCTACAAACTGTTAACGTGCACATATTTCTGAATGTTTTTTCAACATACACCTGCCTGTAATACTCATCTCCGCTTACTTTGCACCTGTGTGATCACCAAATACATTGAGCACCCTCACTGCACTGGTTGGTAATTGTTTGTTTTCGCTGACTATTTCCTGTGGTCAGCAATACAAAAGAATTAAACCTGTTTATGTAGCATCACATGTATTTAGAGATGTCTACATGGCTGCTCTTCTTGTTTTTTGCTTTCGTTATACAACACCAACTAGAGCACTGCTGCGAGCACCTTACTAATTCCCCACTAATCCTGTTTGGGTTCTGGAATAGTGTGCTACCCGCCGAAAAGCGCTTCGACACCTCATCAGGGGGTAGCAAGCGTGTAGTAATGAAGTCCACGCAGGTAGGATGTAATTTAAGATGATTTATTGAAGTAAGTTACATGTAGAAGAGTTGTAGTGTAGCAGGTAGTTAAGTTCTGTAGAGCAGCCCCACCAGGAGCAGCCTGCCTGCTGCTCAGCCCATTCTCCAACTGTCACACTTCACCTCACAGGCACCCAACATTCCAATACGCATCATCACTCCAACATTCCATGCAGCACACAGCACATTCACACTGGCTGAGCAGGGGGAGAGATAATGGCTGAACATTAACATGAATAGGATACTACATATCCCCTTTCCTTATACAACAGAAGAATTAATGTGGTTACCTGAAAGAAATAAAACACTATGAACCAAGAAAAGGAGTAAAGGAGAGGAACACAAATGCAGCTGAAAAGATGCAAAGAAGTGAACAAAATGGAGAGAGCAGAAAGATAGGTGGAAGTAAACGAAGAGGAAGCAATAGAAAAATATGAACAGATTGATATGTCCCATCCTCCCCTTCTGTAAATATAAACAGAATAGAATACTAATGAAAGGCATAAGAAACCACGTGAAAAAGAATGACGAAAAAGCACCAAAGACTAACACCAAACACACCCACTGGCCAGACAGGAATGCAAGAAGGAAAGACCTAGCACGACACAAATAGAACACAAGACTTACACCCAGACACACGAAAAGGAGAAGGAATGATCTCCTCCTAAAAATAGAAGAAAAAGAAACACCCTACAATAAGGGAAAGACTATGGACAAGGGAAGACAAACATCAAAATATAGTCCAGAATCCAAGGATGAAAAGATGAAAGACATCACAAGGAGAACTGAACAGGCGAGAAAACAGAGAAGATGAGAAGAAAAATACAAGAAGTATAACTCATCCTCCCCCATTTTCAAATTGACAATGTAATAGAATATAAGCATAACGTTGCGAGTAAATAACAGCAAAGTTTAAGTGTAGACTTGAAATAAACTGCACCCCAACAGGGGATTGATAATATAGAATATGGGAATGACACCCATTAGGGACAACCCTCGGGTGAGGGTAACCCCTAGCAGAGATGGGACTAACACCCCATAGAACACACCCTGTGTAAGGGTAATAATGTACCACAAGTACGTGTAGATGGGGACTAACACCCATGACCTACCCGACAAAAGGGAGGTTAACTAATGTTAAAGGGACTAAAACCCATGTCCTAACCCTGGAAGGAGGGCGTAAGCTAATGTAAATGGGACTGAACCCAATAAGACATACCCTGTGAGAGGGTAACATAGTACGAAAAGATGGGACTAAAACCCATGACCTACCCCTGACGAGAGTGGCGACCAAAAGTAAATGGGACTGAAACCCATATCCTACCCTAAGACTAGAGGGTGGAAAAGATAGTGTAAATGGGACTGTGACCCATACAACAATGCCTTGTGTGAGGGTTGAAACCGTCATAAGCCTATGAAGGCAAATGTGCTATGAGAGAATGGGGCTGGAACCTGATAAGTGAAATGTAAAAACAGGCGAAAGGAACAATGTACCCATACCCTGAAAGGACAGGTGTGTGCCTAATGATGCAAGAAGAAAAATAATGTGCAACCTATCTCACCAATAAATCCATGCGGTATACATGTATCCATCTAAGGAGCTATGTATCACAATACAAGTATGGCACGTTAAATAATGAATGTCACTGAACACAAAAATATTATTGTCAAATGTCACAACAATATGATGAGAACAAAACCAAATGCCTTGAGATATGGCACGAATACAAAACATAGAAGCTGTACTGCAAATTCAGCCCAGTACACCATAGGCTAATGAACGGAAAAAATGTCACAAATGCTGGCAGACAAGGTTTAGGATGTGCGTGTCATCCAAATCCTGTGACACACAGCACAGTTTGTAAACAGACAAGCTTTGCAGGGATAGCAGACAGCTAATAATTGTCTTGTAACTCCCTCGAGGACAGGTAGCACAAAGATTGATACCAACGAACATTTAAGATCCGGTGGTTTGCACCCACATAAAACATGCCGGTGTAGAACACAGTGGGCCAGTTGTGGTCTCCAGAAACCACAACCACAAAATGTACTTACGGAAAAAAAAACACGCGTCAGGCAAAGTAACATGTTCAAGTTCCTCAGATGTCCATCGTTCCAGAGCAAACATGTGCATACCATACATGGGGTGTACACAGATGGTTCTTAGATGACCACCCAACTGGAGAAAGAATGCGGCTCAAAAATGATGCTGAAATGGAAGGCGAGAACGGAAGAAACAAAACTCCGCTGGATGCGTATTATCACCAAACGCAAAGATGGCGGCACGCACGATGCGCTGTGCCGGATGGCTCCCGGCACATAAGCACACCAAATAGTGTCACTCACCAGAACGGACGTGTCGTCACAAAAGATCCTTGAGAAGATCTGCTTCGTGGATGAGGTAAGAAGCTCGGGCAGTAACTGCCAAATGACGGTTTAAACTGTTACAGAACAGGCAGAACGTTGAAGTTGATGAAGAAAATGAACTCACCACAGATATTAAAACGTTTCAGACCACCGTGTAATAGTCATGGTACCAATTGTGCAGCCATATCAAAATGTACAACAAAATCACGTCCAATTGACCACAAACAACTGGATCCGGAGTAGCCCCCTCGACGTCCACAGTGAGAGAGAGAGTGACTGATAAATACCATGATTCACTGCTTGTGATGAAAAAAAAACCAACATGTCCAAGCATTGCCACTGTGTAGCTACACCTTACCATAAACTCCGAAGTACTGCAAAGGCAAGTCGCAGCCTGCAACGGACATCATCCTGTAGTAAGAATTCACCAGCATTGTGTCGTTTGCCAGGAAATATTGAAGTCAGGGACTATTCCCTTAAAAGTTTCGTGTCATCCAGTTGTTTGAAAGTGGTTAACGTGGACTACAATTGCTGCCAAATTCCAAATGGTTTTTGAATGATACAGAGTCACGAAGTATGTGCTGGAGATACACATACGTGACTCAAATGTAACTCACTGGCTGCAAGTTGTTCGGCTTGTTGACGCAAGCAGTACTGGGTACAACAAAGTCCAAAAATAAATAAATAAATAATGTAGAATGAGCACAGCATGCCTGGGCTAGGGCTGTCCGATGATGACACTGGTGGGGCTGAGAGGCATTGTGCTTCATCTTCTTAGGTTTCTTGTGAACCTCTTTGCTTGTTTGTTAAGTACTCCACGGTTTCTTTTTGACGTTATTGCTGTTCAGTGTAGAACTTCCTTGTATCTTCTTTTGAGTTTTCCTTTCCTGTGGATACCTCCTCCTGTACTTTGTGTTGGCAGCATCTGTAGGCTCTGTACTTTGCTTCATCTTCAGGTCCTCTTTTGTTCGCCAGGTCCCTGAAAATCCGGTTGTAGCACGTAGGTAGTCACCAACCCGTCGCCAAAATAATGTAGTAATGAAGTCCACGCAGGTAGGATGTAATTTAAGATGATTTATTGAAGTAAGTTACATGTAGAAGAGTTGTAGTGTAGCAGGTAGTTAAGTTCTGTAGAGCAGCCCCACCAGGAGCAGCCGGCCTGCTGCTCAGCCCATTCTCCAACTGTCACACTTCACCTCACAGGCACCCAACATTCCAATACGCATCATCACTCCAACATTCAATGCAGCACAGAGCACATTCACACTGGCTGATCAGAGGGAGAGATAATGGCTGAACATTAACATGAACAGGATACTACAAAGCGCTATATAAATGCAATTACAGTTAACTTCAGTTTGGAGAAGCGTGCACGAAGGGAAATGGTCCCTCCTCATCAACAAGAGGGCAAAAAGGCGAAAAAGGCCTTCAGTCAACACAAAAATAGCAAACAAACGGTCCGAGGGGGCAGGAGGTTTGAGTCTTTGAGCATCTACAAGTGCAGCACCTCAAACTGTGATTCAAACTGTGACAAGATTGCCAGCTCCACCTGTGATTACACTTCCAGCTCCAGACTCCTCAACCTGTGACTAGACCTGCAGCTCCAAACAAAAATGATGCTGCCAGGAGGCTACATTTTATAGAACTCAGAACACACCAAATATGTATATTTCATACATATAGGTTCAGACCAAGATCCAAATCTCTTTGAGGAATACAGTGGCTCTTTCCAATGTCTTTACCGGCTAAGGCCAGGGATAAAAGTGTTTTCCGTGTTCTGGACACACCGCATCTGACATGTTTCCTAGGAGAGATGGGTAATAACTAGAAGGAATGAACTGACAGACACAAAGGGGCATTGTCAGAAAGGTGTATGCAAATCTCCCTGACCAATTTATCAAGAGAGCATTCCCTGGATTGGTGGTGTGGGAACCTGGACATAAAATCTTGGCATTTTGCATTTTCTGCACTTGCGAATAGGTCTATGCTTGGTTTGTCCGAACTTCTGAATATGCGGTCGAGTACCTCCTGCTTTATCTCCTATTCGTGGGAGTAGTTTCCTTGCCTGCTCAAACTGTCTGCCTCTGTGTTATGCTTTCCCAGGATGTGAATGGTTACCAGAGTTGTGTATCTATGGATCAACCATTTCCATATCTCCTGCGCTAGGTATGACAACATGAGGTAGAACATCATCATCCTGTTGTCTGTCTGGACTAGAACGGTCCATCCCTTTATGGGTGATTGGAATGCTTTCAATGCTATAAAAACTGACTTTAGTTCCCGATAATTTGTGTGTTTCATGGTGTCAGTAGGACTGGAGTCCTCTGTCCTTTAGGTTGTCCATGTGCTCTTCCCAGCCCTAACGGGATGCGTCCATCGTTATGGTCACTGTGGAGGCTGGTGATCTGAAAGGTTTCTCTATCCTTACAATTGCAGGGTTCCACCATTCTATTTCCTTTTGCACCCTTGCTGTGACAACCTTCCCTTGATCAAGGATGCTGGGAGCATGGTCAGATAAAGATTTGCTTTCTGGGAGGGCATCAGAGTTTCCAGTAGGAAGCAGGAGTCTTCCTTCTCTTCCTCCAATTGGATACCATATGTGTCTACCGCCCTTTTGATGAGGCTGTTGTACAAGGACAAGTCGTCCAGGAGTGAAGGCCTCAACGCCGTCCTCAGGGGACCCAGCATCGAGGTCGTGCCATCTGTCCTCAAACTCATCGTGTTCCTTGAATGTTGCTGCCTCTTCGCCGTCGAATGCAAAGAAATCCTGCTGTTTGTCCTCGTGCGGCTCCGGGGTTGAGGGGACCTTGATGTCTGCCTGCTCATCCTCTGCGGATCACGAAGGCCTTGTTGGGATGCGAACCTCCCTCAGGGATTCATCAAGCTCCATTCTCTGGAGAAGGGCTGCCTTTTCAGCATTGAGCCTTTGTTTCTTCTGTTCGATTCTGAGAGTCCTTTGTTTGGCGTTGAGTGTGGGAGGCGCCTTCCTTTTCGGCGTTGGCTGCCCCCTTGCTTTCGTGTCTTTGGTCTTTCCTTTCACTCCCTCGCGAGCACCCGCTTGCGTCGAGGGTTTTGTCAAAGGCTTGCCCCATTGGTGTACTTTGGTCGGGTCCCATGTGGCTGCTTATGTTTGTGCTAACCTTCAGCTGAGGCTGCTTTTGAGGACTTCGAGACCAAGACTTAACATCTGATCCAGTCTTCTGAAGAGCTAATTATAAAAAAGGAATTTCCAACAAGCCATAATCAATACAACCTTGTTCAAACACTTGATTAACAAGATATCATAGAAATCTAAACACATCTAATCAATAATTGACTTTCCTTACCTTCAACACAGCAATGAATGGCACAAAGTTAGCCCTCTGCAGTCCATTTTTATAAAGGTCTGAAAGAGAAAAATTATTTTAACTTCCATAATCTTGAAAATACTGCTGACAAAGATGCCATTCTGACAAAACACTGATACCTGTAGAAAACAAGCTGAAAAGAGGCAACAGAAAACTGGCTTCGATTTCGAATGATCTGAATACCTCTAGTGCCAGGAATCGTTGACCAGGCAACAATGCATATAATAAGATTTACAACTTCAAAAATAGCACAAACAGTGTAGATGAGACACACATTAGAACTCCCAACACACTACATATCCAAGATAGTTATTCACTTTAAATGTTACTTTTTATGGTACTGAATTTTATAACGATAAACAAAACACACAGTGCTCAGAGTCTATTACACAGGGTGGCCAAGTGGTGTCTATCTCACAAGTAATGATCTGTCTCTAATGCTCAAATGCAGGGGTTTGTTTAGGACAAAAACTCTCACCCAATTTTAGGTGGAATGCTTTACCATAGGGTTCCTCCTCAAACCACAACCAATAGCTGTGGTGTGGGGTACAACTCCCCCTCCAGCTCTATTGAAGGATGATCCTTACGAGGGCTAGAGGTGTGTCAATGGCACAGAGTGCAACAGGGAGGAAATATGAATTAAAACTATCTCTTGGTGGAACCAAATTTGCTTTATTATGTCCACAAGGGATAGGACTGAAAAGCGAAATCCACAAGGGATAGGATTAAAAAGTGAAAGGGGAAAATCTTCATCCCAAATGTAGAGAGATTAACATGTTTCAGCCTGTTTGTTACCCTTTAATGAGTGTGGAGGCATTCGTCAGGACCTATAGTCTAGTTACTCTTCCTATCAAGTAATGGAGAAACCCACTACTTTTGAGCAATCGAGACAGATAATTACCCTTTAGGTGAGCACCACTTGACCACTTCGTATAACTGACTCCGAGGACTCTGTTTTGTGATTAGAATAGGATTAATACTCTTGGGTCCTTAAATACTCCTTGGCCCTTTTTGTTTTGTGTATTCAAACTGGACCTCTAGGTTAGATATCATGGAAATGCTTTACTAAATGTTTAAGAATTTTTGAATAGTAGAAGTTGAAAAACACATTTAGCTATCATTTTTAGCAATTCAATTTCAATCCAACCATAACGTAAATGAGTACTGTAAAAGCCAACAGTTCTGGCGTTGACTGCTAACCTTTTGGCTTTTCTAATGTTTTGGTTCCCAAATGGTTTTTGTGTAAAGTACAACACTGTATAAAAACAAACATTCTCTAAAAGCCAACATATATATATATATATATATTATATATATATATATATATATATATATATATATTCACACACATATATATACACACACACCTATATATACACACATATATACATATATACATATATATATTACATAAAAGCACACTTTGCACTAGTATTCCCAGGCTTTTACGAGGACTGCTTATAGTGCGGATGTGCACACTGTGCAAGAGCTGAATGCTGTCACTCACAGTCAGGTAAGCCAATGTCTGAAGTGGGCTGACCTTCATGCTATATGTTATAGTGTTGTAGTATGTACGGTATATATTTTGCTAAAAACAAAAAGGTCTATTTGGTGAATTACCCCAAAAGCAGTATTTGGTTGGCCGCACAGTCTAATCAATTAGAAGGCGATTAGTTTGAGCATATGGCCATTACCTAGGCTTAAATGCATAAATTTAGGCCAGTTCCATTTAGAAGCTGCACTTATCCACGCTGGCCAGCAATTTTTCCCATATTCAAGTAATCATGGTAGGAAGTAAGCTTTTCGAGGGTGTATACCATACAGCAACATTTCTAAGATTGTCACTAAGATTCAGCTGGGCCTATTAGGACAATTCTCTTTAACTGGTGTAAAAATTCTCTCATTCTAAAGAGCAGAGGATTTCTTTGAAAGAAAAACTAAGGAAAGCAAAGGTGGCTCTAGAATCCCGCTCTCCCCTAGTAATCCATCATACCCCACTTACAGAATCTTACCTGTAGGGATGGAGATAGATGCCGTAATCCAGAGTTTAGACAAATTCAAAAATATTTAGGAAACGATTTATGTGCATCAGGAGGATGGCACTAAGAGGTGCTACCACCTAGGGTTAGGAAGCAGAGCCAGTTTGCTACTCTAGCACGTCCCAAGTAGGTTGCAAGCTAGGGATCTGCTTTCAGAGCAGGATGGGCTGGCATAGCCGAATTATGCATCAATGGCTCCTGCAGCTTAGGGAATGGTTTGGGCATTTTGCCAGGGCGGATTCTGAGTTCCAGTCTGGGCCCAGTCTGGGTGCATGGATGCCATGAAGAGATTATAGAATGTTCATGTTTATCTATGAAGCTGCTCAGCTTTGTGCTGCATGCACACCACCATCGCTTTAATTGATCAATCTGACAAGGACCTCCCAGTACAGGGTAAGAAAAATATGTTAGAGTCCCTTATTGGAAAAATACAGGAACCAATAAGAGGCGTTCATACTGAATGGTTTCTATTCTTACACAATAGCCGTAGCAAATGCAGGTATTAAAAAGCTTTAAATGAAATGTAGGAGGGGCCTTTATACTCTACATGGATTAGGGATGCAAAGTTACATTAAATAACTTCTAATTCTCTTTTACCATGTGGCTGAAATTATTTTATTTTTAAATACAACTGTACACTTATGATCATGGAACCTCTTCCAAGAAGAGATGGTTGAAGAACTAATTGTGAAGAGGTGGAAATAAGAAATACTTCTTAAGCCCTGATTTGCCTTTTTGTGTTGCTATAGATAAAGGTGTCACATGCTGGTAATTACTCTGTCATTTACACCAACATAACAGCACATGCATTTGACAGGTCTCTGCAAAGAAGAGCCACAGAATCTGAAGGAAAAAGATAGAAGGCATATTAAACTCCAAGGACTGTAGATGAAGAAGGCTGAAAGGAACTCAGGACAACAGCCGCACTGATACAAGTAGAGCTGGACAGAATCTAGCTGCAACAGAGTGAGCACAGAAGATGATCAAAAATCCATTGGACAATAATAAAAGACAATGTGGCGATGAACCCACCGAAAACTATTTCAACTAGATTGTGAAAGCAGTAAAGCCTGGTTCTAATATGGTGGAGACAGGAAACAGGAAGAGAATGGGACAAACAGTATCCAATCTTAGGGAATTCTTTATGTGAAGAGACTGTAAGGACGGCCCTCTTGGTTTGGTACCGACTCCAGAATGTAAGTACTTCACCTACTGTAACCAATAGGACAGTAGGGAGATTGCCACCATGCCAGATGTGAAAAACATGCTAGCACAGATCCTCAGCCACAGGCTGCCTGCAAGACTCGGGAAACCTCAACAATGCCCGGAAGGCCCATACGAGCGTAGGTGCCAGAGGACAGGTGTGGAAAAACACTGCAGCTCCTGAGGGAAAATGATCATGGTGACATGAGCCGCAATGTGCCTCCAGCCACTCACAGGTAGCAGAGTGAATATTTGAAGACCCCACTACCACATGGCAGGTAGCGTCCATTTCTGCTGAGACAGTCTTGAGGGAGCAGTGCTGATACTGTAAGGATAACTGTCTTATTTAAGTAAAAATTAAGAAACTGCTTACAAACTTTCAAATAATTTCTAAAATCACCACGTTTGTGTGAAAACAACATAAAAAGAGTCATCCGAAATTGTCCAGGTTTCTTAGTCTATTTTAAAATACCGGTTATCTGGATGAGCAAATTCTTTACCATCTGTGGCAGGAGCAATACCTACAACACTAATTACAAATTCCACATTATTAGCACAAAGGTCTCCCATCATTGATTACAGCTTGTAACAAGTTCTCCCCTTTGACTGCTCTAAGGTTGATTGCAGTTCTGTTATTTTGCACTAAACTAACAAAAGTGAAAAGGTCTTAATTACAATCTTTCCAACTGGCAATTTCTGGTTAAGGGTAAAAGAAGCCTACTCTTGATTAGATCAGTGTGTGTAAGTGTAAGGCTTTATTGTATAAAGTTAATTAAAACGGGTACAAAGTTAAAGATAAAAAAGGCGTGCAAATAGTGCTCGTGAGTAACTAAAACAATTGGTTAAAACCAGATAAGAGCATTTGGTGATTAAAAAATTATCATGCAAGTTGCCAGGACCAATTTGGTCTAATGTCCACAAGTCCTTTAGTTTTGCACTCTAAAAGCATTTGCCTGTTAGTTCATCAACCTGCTTGCACGAAAATTCACATCAATTCATTAGTCGTGTGTGCTATTCTCACTATGCAAGGATGTTCTGACATTTTCCAGTGGTATTACCAACGTCTCCCAGCTTCTCATCTATCCGTGCTAAGAATTTTACTAGCTTACACTTCATCTGTGGATCGTCTGATTTAAAACAGGCTATCACAGCCTGCCTCCGTGTTCGGATCCCTCGCTGGTTTAGGTGATACTTGAGCAGGCACGGCCTTTCTCTTGTTAGACTGAGGCATGTGCATATCAGGTGAGCCATGTCCTCGACTCCATTGTTGCACAGTAGGCAATCTGGAGACATTTGTCCCCGCAGCCATGGTGTGAAGTGCTGAATGGCTAGCAATTTTCCCAATCGATGTTTCAGGAACTTCTCCTTGATGGTCCTGGAGGACCCTGCACTGAAGTATGGTTGTGGACTGAGCGATGCATAACCATTA
The DNA here is from genome assembly GCA_963921515.1 of Calotriton arnoldi. Lineage (NCBI taxonomy): Eukaryota > Metazoa > Chordata > Amphibia > Caudata > Salamandridae > Calotriton > Calotriton arnoldi. The sequence goes on along the minus strand of CAWUFW010009326.1, from coordinate 289,255 downwards.
ATTGTCATCCATGCATGTTTTCTCGAAGCAAAGGTAGCTTTATCTTCTACTAATGACATGCTCCTTATTCTCTTCTGCACGAGTTTCTTCATGCTGGCATGTGTGGTCGGGACTTCCCAAGCCTAGCTGAGACCGGTGTTTTTAAGGCACTGATATAGATGTTTACTTGCCGGAGCCGTTGTTCCCTGTTGAAGCTCTTGCCAGAGTAGATGGCTTAAAATGTTTACGGTGACGTTCTTGATCTTATGCCAGCAGGTTATATACGCCCCCTGCCTTGCTAGCTGTTTGATGAGGCCAAATTGTAGCTGGATCTGGGCAGCGGATGCATATGGGGGGATGTGCATCCGGATTAGGGTGCTGTCCAGGGTATGTGCGTCTCTTCCTTTTAGTGCTTCACCGCCGTATGTAATCGTGGGCAGGATTTTGACTTGCTCAATCTGAAGGAGTGGAGAGAGCCTCGGGCCCGTAAGCTGGGATTTTATTTGCCTCAGTGTTATCGCAAGGGCGGCTCCTTTCCTTTTTATCATCTCTAGCTGACTTGAGAACTGGCCTCTATTGTCAAAAATTACGCCGAGGTATTTGTAATTTGTTGTATTTTGTATTTGGGTGCTCCCTAAGTGCCAGTGGTGGGGTTTTTCCCCTTCTCTTTTGATAGACATTGACTTTGTTTTTTCCCAGGTTTACTTCCAGAAAGTTGTCATTAAAGAATTTTTGAAGAGAGTTTAAGAGGCGTTGCATTCCCACGTGCTTAGATCAGGAAATCCTCAGAGTGCAGGCAAGGGAACCCATGGTACTTCTCATAAAGGTCCCATGCATGACTCTTGAACGAGGTTGCTAGGGTCTGTGACTTTAAGACTTTAGTATTGCTTGGGCTATGTGGAGTTGTGTGGTGTCATTTTGAAGAACAGTATTTAGGGCAGAGAAAGCCAGCTGTTTCCTAATGCAGTGTGGGTTGCCGCAGATATGTGAGGTGACATATGCATGGAAATGTAGCCAGTAAAGATCTGTAGCCAGACTGCACATGTTGGAGAAAGAAGGTATGATCTGAACTACTGCAGCAATGATCTTCGTTTAGAAATAATAGTATAATGACATTTTGGAGCAAACAAAGATAAATAGATACAATTGCAATATAATGGAAGTCCGTAACAAGTATGTGGTCCCGTGCTGCTGTTTTTGCTTTTCTTCTTGGAGTTAAAACTATATGCTGTATGTAACTAGTGACAACAACACACTGCCTGGCATTAGATAAACAGCTAACATCGGTTTCGTCCAACAAGACCTTTGTCAAGGCTATAATCGGACAAGTGAAAGACAAGCTTACTTCAAAAGAGGAAAACAAAGAATACATAATGTCATTCAAGTAAGAAACTATGATAAAAAGTATTTAAAAATAAAAGAGGAACATAAACAACCTCATCAAATATCATCTTACTCGATGAAGGAGAATTGTCTAGGTCATGTGTTGATTTATGATTTTAGCATAGAAGTGTGGCATAAGGAAGTAGCCAGAAGTTGCAGACATGTCAACCAACACCACAAGCAGTAAAGGGTAACTCAGACCAGGAAAATGGTGCCCAGTATGTCTTGGTGAAAAACCCATGTACATGCGCGGACTGGGTAAAAAAAAAAAAAAAAGTAAGTAGTGAGGAAGGAATTATACTGAACTACCTAAATGACGATAACTCAGGAGCTGTCAGATGAATGTTGTAATCTGTAATGGTAATATAAGAATTTTAAAATTAGAATGCCCGGAGCAGTGTAGGGGACAGGAGTATATTAATTTAGGAGTATACTTCCAAGTATAAGAATGCGCTATGCATAATTCATACATGGAGAGATGCTGTCCCAAGCGAAAGAATGTCAGTGGACAACGTCGGTATCGATAGAAAGTAATACAAATATGAAGCTGTGTGTCAAAAGCAGGACGAATAAGGAAGAAAAAAACCAAAGTAAGGTTGATGGCACCCCATCAGAAAAAATACCAAACATGCGTACAGCGAAACCTAGTGTACTAACCGAAGATTCTGGCAGGCTCAGACAGTCTTGGTCCTAATTTGGTTGAAGTAAAGGTAGCAAAGACTGATTGCCCACAAAGGGAGTCTTAAAATTTGGCAAGTTGAAGCACGGGCTCCGATAGGCTGGGAGAAAATTCCAAAAATTTGTCAAGTAACTGTATATTAAAGAGAAGAGTTAGCGGCCCGAAATAAAATAGTACACACTATAAATGGCCAGAATAATATTTCCGGAGTGCATATGCAAGGGTGAGTGAGTGAGTGAGTGGCTAGGTAAGGAAGGCAGATGGTAAACTGCCACATGAAGTAATGGATGTTGGATAGAAGTCGAAACCAAGTGCATGAGAATACCACCAGATACAGAAGAATGATATAGACATGGGCAAATGAGTAGTTAAGTACAGAAAGCCTTTTTACACCAGGCATCAATATAGACCTTTTGTATAAACTGGTTCTACGTGACATGTATGATCTTGAAGACCATAACAAGAAACCTTCATTACAGGATACAATAATCTTAAACCAAGGGTGAAAGAAGGGCTCGCTCTCCTCTCGCAATGAGGATTACAATACCATCATCAAGGAAGCAGAGGGGGGGGGGGGGGGGGCAATATTGTTGTTATGGACATAATCGAAACTGACCAACATCTTGCTCTAAAGCCAACTGAGCCACCGCCAAAATTGTTGCTCATTCATCAAACAGCCCAAAAGTTATAAAAGAAAATTAAAGTAATTCTTCATATACACTCACCATCGCAACTAAAGAGGAACTCTTTCTCTTCTGTACCTAATTTAAGGACTTTAGTATGGGGATGTTATCCATAGAAATGTGCCTGCTATGATGAACTGTACAAGCAGAACTACACTGCAGAGCAGTGCTCATGACAAATGATATCACTTCTGATATCACAAATGAACCAGTTCAGGCACGGGAAGGAAAAAAAAGCATTTGCCAAAAAAGAACATGCATTAAATAAATTAGTTTGAAAAAATGCAACTCTGGATGTCTGATATTAGTTGACACACCATTGCGTTCTATACATATCCACCGCAGGCATGTCTAGAGGTTGAAGTTTTGGCTGCAGTCTTCAAACCACAATTAATGGCAATGAGAATATGTATTGTTATTTAGCAAAACGACAGCACTCTTTGGTAGCTAGAGCCACATCAAAAATGACATTATTGACTGAATTAACATTATCATTTATTCCCGTCTGCATATGCCTGCTAACAATGGAAAGACCGTCTTGTTTCTACATGTAGCCATTACATTGCTATATTGATGTAAAACTAGAGTTACTGCATTTGGAAAGATGTTATGTCGATGTATTGTTCTTGCTGAGCAATGTCAGTAACTGGAATTTCAGCAGGGTTCATTTGTATACACTTATGACATCAGTGAAGCCACAAACACTTTCTCTTCTCTGCATTGATTTGGAAAGATGGGACACATAGGCTCATTCCGATGTGCTACCCCTGCAGAATTCTGCATGCCTGAAGAGATTGGTCTATAGCAGAACTTGCTGCGCACCAATATGCAGTGCCAAAGGGTCTAGACTAGAGAGTTGTGGGAGAAAGAAGCTGAAGGCCACCACATGTACACAAAGCCTAATGCAGATATCGGAAGAGGGTAGGCAACACAGTCAAACACCGAGTACAGCAGGCTCTGAGGGAGGAGAGCCAGGACCATGGCATGACTAGCGGCAACATTCTGTATCCACAGTCACAACTTCAAGTCATGGCCAGTAGGCTACGGGGAATGGGCTCTGGCACGATGGTGGCCAAAGTTCAAACCTTGTTCATAGAGTTTGCTGGGCATGGCCACAGCTTGTGGCTGGTTGGTACTGGCAGCATGCCACACACTATGCCCAGTGAAATCTTGACAGGACTGAAGTTAGGAGCAGCGCATGGCTGAAGGCCAAGCTCTGTGCACGGAGCCCACTGGCAGGACCAAACATCCTTACGATTGTTCCCTGGGTGTAGGGCCCGAAGTAGGGTTGCTGGGTACAGGGCATGACTAAATCCACTCACAGCACCTTCAGCCTGCTGGTTTGGTTTAAGTCGGGTAACCAATGGGCTCTAGGGACAGGGTTAATGGGAAGTTCAGGTTACTTGTCAAGGAATATCATTACAAAGCCGTAGAAATTCACAGAATAAAACAAATTCTATGAATTTATGGTTTTCTCTTACTAATAAACAGGCAGTCAGTTCAATGGAGCTTGTGGCTAGGATCTAAAAACAAAACACTACTCAGATACAACAGCTATGGAGAGCTATGCAACTACAGCTTTGCCAGTACACTGCTCGTGACGTCACAAATGACATCTTTGTAAACATTACTAGTAACATCACATATAGGATGGACAGTGACATTCTCTTGATGATTCCTTTTTTCCACATTTGCCAGTGGCCTAGCGAGTGTGATACGGGCCCTACCCAAGCACGAAAATGCCCCCTTAAACCTTGGCTGGGTTGTAAAATAACATTCACAATTGGTGGGCTGTGGGACCCTCACACCCTGTGCCCCAGGCGTCACTGTACCTGCTCTTCTATAGTAGCTACGCGCATGCGGTTTCCTGACAATGGAAATACAGCATCCACAATGGTGACATCTGTCTGTTAGAAGCAGGTCTGCAGCCTTCCAACTACAATTAATCTCAGTGCAGATATGTACTGCTGGAGGGAGTGGAACTGCAGGGTCCTTTATTCTGGGTACTCACATGACGCCTGATATCATCAACGACATCGCACGTCACAGTGACGTAACTGGTGAATCCATGAGATCAAACATAACGTCATTGGCAGTGTATTTTTTCTCTACAAATCCCCCAATAAAAACAACTTGCAGTGTATTGTTTGGTTTAAATCCTAGTCATAATGACTCTTGCACTGAAATCATGGCAGTATTTTTAGGCTTTGTTTTAATTACAATAAATTTAAGCTAATCTTATTGTACAACCTTAATACATATATTTGTGTAGCACGCTTGTGGAATAGCACAAGTACAATCATGGTGTTTCTGAACTTGGAGAGCACTGAATGAAACTAAAAGTTGTTCTGGAAATAAAAAGTAAGTGAGTTATATAAAAGCCTGAATCTACTATATGCCGTGCTGGGACCACTGGTGTCATGTGTCAAGTGAAGTCACACCTGTTAAATAGGTGCATGCCAATGGCTGAGCCATTCATAAACAAACCTACCCCCAGTAGGCCTCTGGCCACAGCTACCTATGAGGAAACGTACTAGACACCCCCATTTTGAAAAAATATTCTATATTATATATAAGATTGGTAATGAACATGAAAAGCTCTGAAAAAATGAATACTTTTGTGAACGGTGGCAGGAACTAAAAATATTTTAATCAAGAAGTAAGTCAAATTGGTTAAAGGCTGCATTTACTACAATAAACAGCTCAGGGAACTGGTTTCAAGTCAAGTGCTGCCACATCTATTTAGAACAGTTAAGGTTACACTGCACTCTACACAGGCAAAGCAAACGACAGCAGCTGGCCATAGCTTTTCCAATTTCTGAAAAAATTGCAGAGTTTGTCAAACAGACTACTTAATTTCAAATATTAGGTCTGGTGAACATTGGTTGAGAAAACATTTTTAAGGGGATGGACTGAACGCTTCAACATTTTTTCACAACAACTGAAATAACCGAAAACCATTTGCATCAAATTTCGCCAAATGTGACATCCATCTAGAAATCAATGAGACCACAGGAGCACTACAAACAATGAGAACAATCATTGGCAAAGCCAATAGGTCTCATAAACGCATGTAACACAAAAGCTGTTTACATATTTTGCATGGAAAAATGCTGCTCATCACACGAAAGCCTGTCCATACTTGCATTGCCAATGCTAGGGAAAAAGTAAAAAAAAAAAAAAAGACTTTTCTTTACAGAATGAATTAAAGAATTAAATATGACAGTGTGATTAAGGAATGTATTTTTAAATGTAAAATAGTTCCTTATGAAGTCTAATAGAAGCACTTCCTGGAAGACGGAGTGATACATCAAATCACCTATGAGGTGAAAGACTAATAGCCCTCTGAGTGGTGCCACAGCCCACTCAATATATTTTTGAAATAACTGGTAACAATATGTCGTGCAGACAGCGGTTCACTCAGACTCAGAAATTACTTTATTCGAGCTGTGTTTACAGATCATAAAAGTTCATAAGTAAAAAAGTCATAATTCACCAATATTCATAAAAATATCAAAATTTAAAAAGTTAAAAACACTAAAAGAGAAGCTATGATTCATTGCGGGGGAGTGTACAGTCTTCTGGTCTTTAAGCGGTAAAGCTTGTAATGAGAAAATGCCAGATGGGTGCCCCAACATACAGGGAATTAAGTTTAATCTAAACCTCAACAGTACAAACCTGTGGTGCGGGTTTATCACAGCCGTCAGATATGAAAATTGCCCCTTGATTAATATTGGTCCCTCACAACATAATCGCACCATGTATTTGGAACTGTTGAGTCGATTCCTTTTTTCAGCCATTAAATTTAAAAAGCGTTCCTTAATCGCTTTTTTTGGGATATTCTGGCAAGACCTCAGGGTTTCAAAGATAGTTTCCAGACCTAAAGAGATCAGGTTATTTTTAACATACAATAGCCACAAGATCCTTTTTGCACATTCCAAAGCAAGGCAGACAACCAGGAACTGCTGGGTTAGATCATCAGAGTCCCTTCTCCATATAGAGTGCAATAGGAGGATATGGGCCAGGGAGATCTGGTCGGATATGTAAGCAACGTTCAACTCAATATGGCAATTGTAGTTAGAACTACTTTTAGGGAGGCCCACCAGATTCTTCCAGAAAATATCTTCCACTGATTGCAGTGAAGCGTGATTTGTATGTCTCCAGACACCCACTCCATAGGTTGCTACTGCAGTGGGCTTTGCTAAGTAAACCTTTTTTACAACGTCGGAGGGTTTTTAACCTAACTTTATGGTAAAGGAAAGTAAAACTCCAATACTTTTTTCTAACATTAAGCCCCTATTTCTCACGATGTGAGACCAAGATAGCGCTCTATCGAATGTCAGGAGAACATGTCTGTCTGAGCTACTCTCCGGCCTGCTATATAAAAGGATGGGGCTTTCTTTGCCTTCGGCCCAGTCACTAAAATAAAAGATTTTGTATCATTAGTTTCCAAATCTAATAGAAGCATGAAATTAACATAGGTGTCTAAAAGCTTCTGAAGCGCCAGGCCTGTACGTGCTTTTAAAACCGTCTCATACGCGTAGAGCAGGATGGGAATGCAGGCTTTGTTCATCTTTGGTACGTCAGGGGTTGAATCTAACAAAGGGTTCCTCAACTACGTTGGTGCACAAAGAAGTGAAACAGAGCGAGAACGCACCCCTGGTGGACCCCTCTATTAATAGGGAACCACCTGGTGCACTCTCCCTGCTTCCCATAGCGGACACATGCCGCTGCCCTGGAATATAGTTGTCTGATAAATAAGATGATGGCCTCGTCGACCCCCATATCCTTCATAATTCTCCACAGATGATGATGAGCCACGCAGTCAAAAGCTGCTGAGAGGTCCATAAAGGCCAAGTAAAGCTTGCCTTGATTGGCTTGTGAGTATTTGGCGATGAGCAAACTTAGGTTTAAACATTGGTCCTGAGTCCCTTTCCCCTTCTTAAAGCCATACTGGGTAGGGATCAGGACATTGTTGCTAGTAGCCCATTCTTCCAATCTATTCAATAGGACCGACCCATAAGTTTAGCCATACTGTCCAGTAGTGAGATAGGCCTATGATTTTTTGGCTCCGATTTCTCCCCCTTTTTAAATATCGGGTTTGTAACAGATTTTGAACATGACTCCGGTGGGCCAACCTTAGCCAGCACATTAAAAACATAGGTCAGAACTGGAGCTCAGAGGTCCGGGAGCGCAATGAAAAAGTCTATTGGTGTGCCATCTGGACCTGGGGCCTTATTATTTGTGCATTGAGAAAGAGCTTCTCTTACCTCAAGGAGGCTAAAAGTAAGAACAAGGGGTGGATTAAGACTAATGGTATTCATGGGCAGCTGCCTTCCCTTGCTCCCAGTTCCAAATATTTTTGAAAAGTAAACCACCCATGAATCTTCATCCACATGACTGTCTAGGTTGGAGTCAAGGGATGATTTCAGAAATGGGGCATTAATTACATTCCAAAATTCCTTGAGTTTTTTGTAGTAGAAGCCTGCTGAAGTTGTACCCAGGCTTCCTCCTTCAGTGTTTGTAGTCTGGCTTTCCTAGCGTCTTTATAAAGCTTCCGTGATAGCTTAACCTGTGCCCTGTCTCGGGGTTCGGACCTAATGGCCTTGTGCAGATTTGTGAGCGCTCTGGTACAATTCTGGTCAAACCACCATGGGGTAATGGGTTTGGCTGCTATGCCATTTGTCGTTAGGTTATTTTTTTACCTCACGCAGTAATGACTGTCACAATCTTAGTTGGATCATTATTCGGTTCAAGGCATGTCATGATTTAATTATATTGATTTGGAACTACTGAGGGAACGAGTTTTTCCTTATCAATTTTACCCCATTTTAACACAATGCCATTTTTCCTAGTTATTCATGGTTTTATGTGTGTTATTTGTTGGGCCTGTATCCCTTCCCAAGCCAGACGACCAGTAATAGCAGCATGGTCACTGAAACTAGTGAAAGTTACTTTTAGGTCAATGATAGACTTATTAAGGGATGCTGAGGTAATTACATAATCAATGGTCGATCCTTGGGAGGTAGATCCAAAGGTATACTGTAACTGACCTGAGGACTCGTTAATAGGATTCAATATTTCTAAATTATGCATAAAAAGAAGTCTGTTAAGGGCCTCGCCATGTGGGTTATGGATAAAGTGCGCAATACCTTCCCCTTCCTCATAGAGTAATCCACAATTCGTGTTGGTTGCCGAGGGGCAGCTATGCGCGTTGAGGTCACCCACCCAAAGAATACTGGGTGCCTTCTTGCAGTTCTGGGTTGCTACAGTTAATTTCCCTTCCAACAAATTGGCAACTTTTGCCATTTCACCCTGAAAATTGTTATTGTAGTAATTTATTAGGAGAGTGGAATTACCCCCAGGCCCTAATAAGTGCAATATGTTGAAGTATGGTATATGATTACAAACAGATTAAACTTGAAGTTTCAAGGTGTTTTTTAATAGCGTCAAGATACCACCCTTTGCACAGCCTGATGTTGCCTGTATCGCTGGAGCATGGAAGGTACGATATCCGTCCACATAAAAGGGGACTAATTCCCACGTTTCTTGTAAACAAATTATATTGAAAGAAGTGATATATTGAATCCATATCTGATCAGACATTTTTTAATCGAGCCCTGCTATATTCCATACAATCATCGCTACCCGGTCATTTTCCACATTAATTAACGATGGATACTCAACCCCCTCTCTATCACTAATATAAGTTGTGTTTTGGGGGACCCCAATCGTCAATCGCAGGCTTGGTTAGTCATTGAATGGGGGTGACTTACCTGGCCCCTACGTCCCTTTCCCCATAGAGTTTGAATTACAGGTTTGTAGAAAAAGCCCAGGGGCAGGGCAAATATCTGGGACACCATGGAAGGGGCCTTGGTAGGATGCTTAAAAGATTTCGGGCCATGATTGCCGATTTTAAATTTAAAACAACATAGTTCCCCCTGAATTTCTTGTCTGAGTTACCCACCCAACCCACCCTCCTCACCATTGAGATGTTTGTGAAAGCTTCTGGCCACCCCTCCGCGTGTTTGAAAATCCAATGGTGAGCTTTTATAATTAATTATTCAGTGGATTCATTTGCGAGCTCATCAACACTGGGGTATTATCCAGGATGATCACATAGGGACACGCTGCTGGTAGCAGGTCAAGTCTCGTATGGGGCCTAGGGCCAGGAGGCTCGTCTTGTCCTTCCCAGGCTGTGTTATGAATGCCTTCCAACCTTGATTGTTGAGTGGGAGGCCCTCGTGAAGAACTCTGTGTTAGATCATCCAACCTTGGTGTGGTGATATATGGAGGGAGAGGTCGAAGAATTGGGTGATGGGGCAATTGAGGCAGTCTTCATGTTTCCCTCAGGCTCGGGTGATGGTTAAGTTTCTTGGGAGGTCCATTAGTTTTTGATGAATTGCCAGCTGACGTGTTGGAAACAATATTTGTCAGGCACGAATCGGACCCCACCGGAGCAGTGTCACTGGGGACGATTGTGGTAGGAGAATAGCCGGTGGTTGCTCTCTCTGGAACACTACCCCCTCCGGGTTTGAATGAAGCTAAAATAGACTCTATTCTAGAGAGTCTCTCTGAAACTGGCTGCAAGAGCTTTGCAACTATTTGTTCAAGTCTAAGGAGGATATCCTCCTGATCTGTTTGGGGGAGAGGAATAGGGTATTCCACAAAAAGTACCCCCCAGTTTTGTAAACCTCGTTTACAGGTTCTCTGAAACGAACGCTAGTTAGTTAGATATGGGAAGGTTCTTCTGAAGCATCGTAGTTGTTACTCACTAGATTGTGGGGAAGGAAACAATTCCTTTTGTTAATATTACCCTCACACACTCAAGTAGTGTCATGCTTCAACGTCGGGTCACCCTGACTCCTAAAGGTCAGGGTGGGCTCGACCGTTTTTCAGGGAGCTCTTAACGAGATGTGACCAGGGGGTGTTAAAGATTAAAAATCCTCAGACAGATCCCAGTATCCCTTTATTATTGGAACTGTCGGGGATATTAAAATATAAAACTAGGGGGGTCAATTGGAGTTTTATGGTCCTACGACCCAAGTGCCGACATGTTTCAGTCCAAACTTGGCCTTCTAAGGTCCTGGACTTTCATCAGGGCAAAACAAAAGGGGGTTGGTTTGGGTAATCCTCCCTGGATTTCGCGCACAGGACGATACCTATCCGCTTTTATGTTAAAAGGGCAGATAGCTGCTCCTTGTGAAGAGCACCAGATTAGTTATCCTGCTCTTTGTGTGTGTCTTTACTCCATCTGAAAATGAGAAAAGAAGAGAAAAAAAGACATCCATAGCGCAACTATGCTTATATAGTAGAAAAGCTTCCCAAAGGTGATGTGCTTTATAACACCCATGCTTGTCAAACAGGAAGGGTGTGTAGAGGACATGACACATCATACCAACTCGGTATGTTCTTTCTTGACAATCAGCTATTTGCTTTGTGTTATATTTCGTGAAGTGGCGATAAGAAATTGCATTCTGCCACTATTCAAACCTTAGTGTATGTGTAGTCAATCTAGAACACACTCCAGTGTCACTCGCATCCAACCGCACATAATTACAATCAATCGCCATTACTTTGTGCACACACATACTTTTCACACGTGAATGCACAAGTTACTACTTGTGTAACGCTATATTTGTAAGAGACATTAGTTAGTGATAGATTCCTTACCTTAGAATACCCCAGGTGTCAGACTGGATCTGGAAAGTTTTTCGTCAGCAGTACCCCTGCGCGTCGGTAAGTGGCGTCGTGCGACTCCGCGTTCGTCGCTGGCGTCGTAGGCGCCGAGAAGATGTCACGGAGACTACTTAGGCGCCACCCATGCGCGCTGACGTCCGTTCTGTACACGACTTTCCACACCAGGAACGCAGAGCCATGCAAGAAACAGACTACTGGTGCCATGAAACTAGGGCCCTGAAAGGGATGACCTTAACCCTAGAAATCAGTTCGCAGAACGGGGAGGATGGGTGGGGCGGTAAGGAATCTATCACTAACTAATGTCTCTTACAGATATATCGTTACACAAGTAGTAACTTGTGCATCTGAAAGAGACACATTCGTGATAGATTCCTTACCTTAGAATAGATACCCCAGCAATACCAACCCCGGTGGTGGGTCTGCGAATAGATTACACCAGAAAGTCACGGAGAACAGAACGGCGAAAGAAGCCGTCTCTCCGGACTTGACTGTCAAGGCAGTAATGCTTGGTAAATGTGTGCAGCGAGGCCCACATGGCTGCCTGACAAATATCCTGCAAGGGAACGCCGCGTCCCAAGGCAGTAGTGGCTGCTGTCGCCCTGGTAGAATGGGCACGCAGCCCCACAGGAGGCTCCTTCTTAGCCAAGGAGTAACATGCTTTGATGCACAAAACGACCCACCGAGAGATGGTGCGTTTGCGCACGGCCCAACCTTTTTTGGCGCCCACGTAGCCAACAAAGAGCTGGTCATCCACCCGGAACTGTTGTGTGCGCTTTAGATAGAACGAGAGCGCACGTTTTGGGTCCAGACGATGGAGCCTCTCTTCCTCTTTTGAAGGATGCGGAGGTGGAAAGAAAGTGGGCAAAGTGATGGTCTGCCCGATGTGGAAGGACGTGACAACCTTTGGCAAGAAAGAAGGACGGGTCCTTAAAACCACCTTGTCCGGATGAACAGAAAGGAAAGGAGGTTTAGAAGAAAGAGCCTGGAGCTCACTCACTCTTCTGGCAGAGGTGATAGCTACCAGGAAAGCCGTCTTTAGAGTAAGAAGACGTAAAGGACAGTTATGAAGGGGCTCGAAGGGAGCGCACATGCGATAGGTCAAGACAAGATGCAAGTCCCATTGAGGCATTATGAAAGGCACGGGAGAAAACGTGTGTGTAATGCCTTTGAGGAAACGGTTAACAACCGGGGACTTAAAGAGAGGAGGCTGATCTGGAAGCCGGAGAAAGGCGGAGATGGCCGAAAGATAACCTTTGACAGTGCCCAGAGCAGAGGCCTGCTGGGCCAAGGATAGTAGGAACAGAAGGACTTCAGAAAGAGGGGCAGAAAGGGGATCCACAGACTTCGCTGTGCACCATGCCACAAACTTGTTCCACCTGCAGGTGTACACCGTCTTAGTGGAGGGACGCCTGGCTGCCAAAATGACATCACAGACTTCGGGAGGAAGATCGAAAGCTGTCAACTGTCGCCGCTCAATCTCCACGCATGGAGGTGGAGGCTGGACAGGTTCGGGTGGAGGACCGTCCCCTGCTGCTGCGACAGAAGATCCTCCCGAAGAGGTAGTCGGATCGGGGGAATCGATCGCCATGTTGAGTAGCTCGGGATACCAGTATCTTCGTGCCCAATCCGGAGCCACAAGGATGACTTGGGCCCGGTCGCGCCGAATCTTCTTCAGCACTCTGGGAAGAAGTGGTATAGGCGGAAAGGCGTACAACAGACCGCAGCTCCACTCACGACGAAAAGCGTCGCCGAGCGAGTGCCGCCTTGGAAATTCCAACGCGCAGAACTGATGACATTGCGCGTTCTCTTCGGTGGCGAATAGATCTAACCAAGGTTCTCCCCACTGCAGAAAGAGACCTTGCGCCACGTCCAAGTGGAGACGCCATTCGTGATCCATCAAGCACCGGCGGCTGAGTTCGTCGGCCCTGGCGTTCAGAGAACCTGCCAGGTGTTGAACCACCAAGGTAATGCGTTGATGTTCCAGCCAAGTCCAGAGGCGCAGAGCCTCCTGACATAGGGTCCACGACCCCACCCCGCCCTGTTTGTTGCAATACCACATGGCGGTGGAGTCGTCTGTGAACACCTGCACTACACCTCCCCGGACAGAGGGAAGGAATGCCTTTAGTGCACGTCGGATCGCCCGAAGCTCCAAAAGATTGATATGGAGCCGGGACTCCGCCGGAGACCAGAGGCCTCTGATCTCCGCCTCTCCCAAGTGGCCGCCCCATCCCAGGAGGGACGCATCCGTCACCACTGTGTGCTCCGGTTGGGGAAGGGAGAGGGATCTGCCATTGACCCAATCGCGATTCGTGAGCCACCACTGCAATTGTTGTGCAGTGCCCTCCGAGATCTGGACAAGATCGGACAGGTTGCCCTGAGGCTGTGCCCACTGGAACTTCAGGTCCCACTGCAGAGCCCGCATATGCCACCTGGCATGTTGCAGTAGCAGAATGCAGGAGGCCATCAGGCACAGGAGCCGGAGGGTCATCCTGACTGAAACCCGGGATAGAGGCTGAAAGATCGGAATCATAGCCTGAATATCCCGAACTCGCTGCTCGGGAGGATAAATCCGAAACTGCGTGGAATCCAGAACTGCTCCGATGAAGGGGAGCTTCTGAGAAGGACTCAGGTGCGACTTTGGCACGCTGATGGAGAACCCCAGCAACTGCCGGAGGTCGTCGTAGTCTGAAGGTGGGTGACGACTGCCTGGGGCGAGCCCGCCGTCAACAACCAGTCGTTGAGGTAGGGGAAGACTGACACCCCTGACCTGCGCAGATGAGCTGCAACCACCGCCATGACCTTCGTGAACACCCGAGGGGCGCTTGTAAGGGCGAAGGGGTGCACGGTAAGCTGAAAATGCTCCTGGCCTACCGTGAACCGCAGGTAACGCCGGTGGGCCGGCAGGATGGGAATGTGAAAATATGCGTCCTGCAAGTCCAACGCTACCATCCAGTCTCCAGGGTCGAGGGCAGCCATGACCTGAGCCAGAGTCAACATCTTGAACTTCTCTGTCCGGAGGAAGCGATTGACGTTCCGGAGGTGTAAGATGGGGCGCAAGCCCCCCTTGTCCTTTTTGGGGACCAGAAAGTAGTGGGAATAACAACCATGTCCTACGTCTGGCCCAGGAACGCGCCCGATGGCCCCCTGTGACTTCCTGTCGGAGAAGCGCTAAGTGATCCCCCGACATGCGGTGGAACTGAGGTGGCATGGACGGGGGGGGGGGCGCAGACTCGAAGGGGAGGGAATAGCCCCCTTCAGGCGATTTGTAGCACCCAGCTGTCCGAAGTGACAGAGCACCAGTGGGGGAGGTGATGTTGAATCCTGCCGCCCACCAGCATGGGGTGCACCGCAAAGCGCGGAATAGGAAGGCTTTGAGGCGGATGCTGCGGGAGCGGAGGTGGGCTGACCCGCACGCTGGCCCCCTGTGCCGCCATGGCGGCCACCACGCCCGCGCTGAGGTTGGTTCTGCGCCGGCCTTTGGCTGAACGGACGTGTAGAGGCGCTCCTGCCGCGGCCACGAAAGGAACGAAAAGTAGACATGGCCGGGCGGGTGGTGGAGAGACGCAAGGACTTGGCTGTAGCCCGAGAGTCCTTAAAACGCTCCAACGCACTATCTGCCTTATCGCCAAAAAGGCGAGTACCATCAAAAGGCATGTCCATGAGGGAACTCTGGACATCCCCCGAAAACCCCGTGGACCGCAGCCAGGCATGTCGCCGCAAGGCCACTGTTGTGGAGATGGCTCTTCCCAAAGAGTCTGCGGTGTCCAACCCACACCGAATTGCGAACTTCGCTGTATCTTTCCCCTCTGCAAAAGCTTGGGAAAGCACAGCCCGAACCTCTTCGGGGCACTGGGGCAGAGTTTCGCCACCGTGTCCCACACAGCGTGAGAATAGCGGCCCAAGAGGCATGCGGTGTTGACTGACCGCAGCCCCAGGCTGGCAGAGGAAAACAACCTTTTGCCAAGCTCTGTTTGGGAAGTGGAAGCCGGAATGACCAGTCTCTCCGGTGTCGGAGGAGTCGTCAAAAGGGCAGGGTCACCCGGTGCCGGGCGGTGAACATTTTTATCCACAGGGACCCCTGTGGCTGGCCTAGACCAGGTACCCATCAAAACATCCGTTAAGGCCTCATTGAACGGAAGCAGAGGTTCCACAGAACTTGCCGCCGGCTGAAGCACTGCAGTAAGGAGGTTAGGTTTGAGGGTAACAGTAGGCAGGGTAAGGCCAAGAGCCTGAGCTGCTCTACGGAGCACCACAGTGTATGTGGCGCCTTCCTCCATGACAGTGGGAGGAGACACAAACCCAGGCGCAGAGGAGAGGCCAAGGCCACCTGCCTCCTCTGAGTTTTCTGCTCGAACGGCGCCAAGAACGGCGCCAAGAACGGCGCCGATCCTGCTCCATGTCCCAAGTAGGAGGTGGGACGACGGAACTCAGTGCGGCGTCGGGAATGGAGCCGCAAGGGGCGCCAGGGCTGGAGCCGCCGGCAAAGGACCTTGCGACGCCGGGGCCGAAGCCGCCGGCGGAGGACCTTGCGGCGCCGGGGCCGGAGCCGCCGGCGGAGGACCTTGTGGCGCCGGGGCCGGAGCCGTCGGCGTCGCCAGCGGCGGAGCCGATGGCAAGCAAGGGCCCTCAATAGGGACCGCGGGAGCCCTAGGCCTGAAAAGGTAGCACATGGCGGCAAGAAACTCTTGCACCTGGGCTGGAGCCTCCGACGGACCCGGTAGGGCGGGTAGACCGCGGGACTCACAGGCTCCAACGGAGCCGTGGGGGAAGGACCCCTGGCCCCCTCGTCCGCGTCCGGAGACCGACGGGGGGGAGGTCGGAGAGTGTACGCGCTTCTTCGACTGGTACTTGTAAAGTCTCTTACCCGATTCCGAGGGCGAAGACGCGGACCCCGAGGAGCGATGATGATGGCTCCGCGGTCGGTCCCTTGACCGACCCCTGGGCATCGAACGGCGCGGAGACGACTGTCGGGCCTCCAGCAGCTTTCGGAACCGCTCCCGCAAAGCCTTCGGAGCCATGGCCAGACAGTCGGAACATGACCGGAAGTCATGGTCGCGCTCCAGACAGTAGAAACAGACGCTATGGGGGCAGCCACCGACCTCGGACGGCGGCAGGCCCCGCAAGATTGAAACTGAGCATCCGTACGTGGCACCAGGAGTCAAGACTCGAAAGAAGTAGGACAAAGTCCCAAAAAGAAATTAGTCAAAAAATGACTAGGGTACGTGTTCTTAACTGGATCTGCGCTTGCTGGCGCGGAAAAAGAAAGAACTGACGTCAGCGCGCATGGGTGGCGCCTAAGTAGTCTCCGTGACGTCATGTCGGCGCCTACGACGCCAGTGACGAACGCGGAGTCGCACAACGCCACCTACCGACGCGCAGGGGTACTGCTGACGAAAAACTTTCCGGATCCAGTCTGACGCCTGGGGATATTCTAAGGTAAGGAATCTATCACTAACGTGTCTCTTTCAGATCTCTCCCTTACCCCACTTTGGGAGTGTGTATACATCACTGGGGACTGCAGCGTGTCTGGGGTAGCTCTGTAGTCATACTCTGTTGGTTATCGTATGCCCCTTTATAAATTCAAAAATGGAGGGAGACAAAAAAAAGAAGAAAGCGATGTCGCTTTTGCCTTTAGTCACTCATGTCAGCATTACATTATCAATGCCTACCTGTTCGCAGAGAATTCAGCAATCTTCCCCCTCTTATACTCACTCCTTCAAGGGTCCTGCCCCGTAATTCCACCTACTTGGTCTGCTTCCCTCAGCACTAGCGATGACATTGTTATAAAACCGGCTGATAAGGGCCGAGCAACCGTCATACAGAGCATGAGAACCTACAGAGAAGCTTGCCTGACCCTCCTGGATGATGAGAAACACTACAGGAAGATCTACAGGGACCCGACTTCACGACTCAGAAAAACCATTGAGACACTGACAACAGAAGCACTGTGACATTTGGCGGATTTGGCGTGTGACATGAGCACGCCCAACAACAAGTTTCTCTCAATTCAGACCAAAAATGAGCTAGCACTTCCTGTGAAAGTAAATTCTGGATTGGTCTATAAATTAGGCCTCTGCAAAATGTTCAGATTTTTGGGGGGGAATTCATGTACTAGGATATGCACAGTGCTGTTCAGCAGAACAAACTGATGTTCAGAAGATAGATGGAAAAGAGAGCAGGCACAGCCACATCAAACAACTTTACCATTTACAAACTACACACTCAAACCAAAGAGACAGTTACCAAATACACATAATTTGTATGGATTCATGTACTTAAACATACACTAAATACACACACATTCACAACCCACAGACAGGTAATTAATATGCATTTGTTCAGCATCCAATCACTCCAGCATGCGTACCACTTCTAAAATTCAATAAATGCTGAACTGTTGCCTAAAAAACAAACATCTGTTCAACATTTGCATAATCTCACTAATCCTTTCCACACAAACATACATCTGGGCTGCACCTTTTCATAACACTTCCCATTACACTAACTCAGGCCTTCTGAATAGGCATTCATTCAGTATCCGGTCACTGCTGCTAGTATACCATTCAGAATCCACCACACATTCACCTGAACCAAATACACATCAGGGCAGCATTCACACATTTCTATGTGTGCATCACTCTCAAGGACTACACAAGCTCCACTAATACAAATCAATCCAGGAAGCATTCGGACACTCACACAAGTACATCACTCCCATTACAACACATACTACATTAACACGCATCAGTCACACATGTGTAAGCACATCATTCCTTGATAAGAAGACATGCCGCACCAACCAGGGCATCATTTGATCAAGAATCATTTGGTTTCCCCTATTATTTCCCTTATACCACCTCAATAATTCACAACTTTCAAATATAAATCTCCATGGCATTCAACCCCTTTGGCATGCACATCTCCCCAAGTATATCACATCCTGCACTAAACTACATCACACAAATACACATTGCTGTAGCAAATGGCACACTCCTACATATGTATCAAATACACACCTGCAGACTGATGCCCTTAGGACACAAACCACAGTGACATGTTGTTAGTATTGGATTTGCGGTCTGAACAAATACTCATCAAACCAATACAGAGCAGACCAAGGTGTCGCGATGATGAACAGACACAATTCGTACCTTTCAAATGGCTGCAGTGTGAACTACAGTCATAGATCGCACTTGTACACCAATACAAAACCTAGATGAGCCACACACATCTGCTTATTTATGCTCGGATTCGCACTTAAGTGCTTTGGCAAACATCTGGGTAATGGACTAATTTGGAGTTCCAAGAAGCAGTGCCATGTCAGTGTTTGTACATGGCATCTACCACCCGACAGCTTCGCAAATTATACAATCATCACTCCTGCATAGTCATCGAGATTCTTCTGATAGATCGTGCCATCACTGTTCATTGAATAAACCTGGGTTGCATCAAAGCACTTTACGACCAGCTCTATGAAGCTTTCCGCCCACTTATTTAGATATGGGGGCACAGATCATGGAATTTGGGGTTATGGCATCCATTTTGGGGTATTTTTTAATCTCTACAGAGATATTTTCAAGTTATGGTATACATTTTGGCTGAGATGTAGGCTCTTTGGTTATGTCAACAACATCAAAGTCCTGAGATGGAATTTCCTGTGATAAAATCATGGTAAATTGTGTGCAATGTCACTTTCTCTATCTATTCCAGTGATTCCCAAACTTTTTAGAACCACGACCCAATTTTTAGAACGACAAACTTTTACGACCCACTGAGCTTTAATGGACATGAGGCAGGCGATTTTTTAATGTAACTAAAGGATGTGGTAGCGCATTGTCATTTACAGACACCACATTTTCCATTGAAGTGGGAAATAAATTTGCAAATACAGTTTTACTGATAAAACTATATTGCACATAAATGATAATGTGTGAACATTGTATTTTAGTGAATATTTTTAGCATGTGTGCATCACCAAGTAATGAGTCATGATTTGTTACGATCCTATTAAAATCTTTGTTTCCATCACACTTCAGAATTACAAACAAATGTGCTTCATTTTTGCTTTACAAACTGCTAAATGTGTATACTTCATTTGCAGGTATTTACATTTTGTTGTTTGCCACAAAAAATGGCATCCTACAACCTTTCCTTTCACACTCCCTATATCCCAGTAAGATTGTCACATAATTCACTTTACTTTTTTTTTCCACTGACTGCAAAATGAGATGAGCTTGTGAACACCAATCCAGTTGTTAAAAAAACAGCCGGAATTTGTCAGAAGGCAGCCTGACATTTGACCTCTGTCTTTGAAGCACATCAAATGTGACAAGATAAATACAGAATTTAAAGGCATGTTTATTTATTGCTTGGTCTTTCGTTACTGTGAGAAACTGGACGTTTGTTGCAGTACCCACCCACGTTTTGCCTGGTTTTAGATGCAACTTTGACTGAGGTGTACTGGGTCCCTGCTAACCAGGTCAACAGTACCAGTGTTCTTTCCCTAAAACTGTACCACAATCGGCACAACTTTAGCCACCCCTGTATGTCCCTAGTAAATGGTACCCCTGGAACCTAGGGCATTGGGACTGAAGAGGATCCACTAGGGCTGCAGCACAAATTGTGCCACCCTAGGGACCCCTCACCAAGACCATGCAAACTGCCATTGCAGGCTGCATGTCTTGGTGCAGAGAAAACTCAAGAGTCAACATGGCAAACATCCCTGTGTTCCATGCCAACAGACCATGCATGAGGCATAGATAAGTCACCCCTACTGAAGTCCTTACAGTCCTAAGGCAAGGTGCACTATATCCCATGTGTTCACATAACTGCATGAGCGGATATGACACTATAATATCTAATTTCATTCTTGGATATTGTAAGTGCATAGGGAAGGCATGGAGAGTGCATGGGCTGGATACTTGTCATTACAAGTTTCCTAGCTCCATGATGGCTTCATTGTACCCTAGGATGTTTGGTACTAAACCTCTCGTCTTAATAAATCCTCACTGATGCCAGAGTTGGATTTATTAATAAATGCACACAGGAGACCCTATAGAGTGTCACCTGAAAACCTACCAAGCACTGGTGTGGTCTCTGACAAGTCTTAGCCAGTCTGCCACCACCAGACATGTTTTTGATCTCATGGGGAGAGAGCCAGCGCTCTCAGAGGCCAGGAACAAAGCCTGCTCTGGGTGGAGGTGCTTCACACCTCCTCCAGGCCAGGATGGCCTTCCAGAGCGGGAAGCTTCAAAGGCAATGTCACCTTTGAAATGCGACCCAGGCATCTCCAGATAGTGTAGGATGACAATCCCCCTTTCCTGCTCCACATTTGGCGGGAGGACAGGGAGGAAAATTAGGTAAATTAGGAAGGTGGGTACCCATTCAGCCAGCACCACCCCTAAGGTGGAGCAGGTGAAGTGGAGCCCACTTTTCATTTCCCTCCATCTTGGTTAGAGAGGGCATTAGCCAATTAGGGTCAGGGTAGTGCTCCTTCGAACAGGAAGTGGTCACTTAGAGGGTGCAGACACCCTAAAGGTAGGTAGCCCACTGGCTACCCGTCTACCCCTGTAACAACCCTAAATTTAGTATTTAGGTGGCATCCCTGGCCCCTGAACTTTTGATTCGACAGATACAGTGAAGAAAATGACAAAGGAAAGCTGATCACCCGAGGACTGAAGTCCTGCTGCAGAAAATTGTCGCCAAACCCTGCCTGCTGCCTTAAGGACTCGATAATCGCAGTGTGCTGTCTCATCCTGCAACTGTGAGGCCTCCAAGAACCCTGGAGCACCTCCAGCCTTAAAAAAAACGCCAAAAAACTCCCTTGGAGTAGAAGTACTACTCCTCTGCAGTCCGCAGGCATTGAGCCCGCAGAATCCGGTTTCCCGACTTGCTGCTCCCAGGCAACTCTGACGCAGTACTCTAATTAAAAGTGGTACACCAGACCCGGGGGATCAAATCTGTCTCCTCTCCAAGTGTGGCGACACCAGGATCTACCAGAGCAGTGCCGCACCAATACCCGGGGTACCGGACACTCTCCAGCATTCACGAGACTTCAACTGCCCAGGAAGCACGCACCCATTAGAGGACGTCGAGACCCCTGAGACCTACTTTGTGAGTGGTCCAAGTGTCCCAGAATCCCTCTCCAAGCTACCTGCTCCTGACCGCGAGGACATCTTGACATGCGCTACTTGGCTGACCTATCTGCTCTGCGCCCAGCCGACCCGGGCTGGGCGCAGATAGGGTGGGCGATGCAGCTGTGCTTCCATGGTCCTGAGGCCCTTGCGACCTGCCCCCTCGAGTCGGACCCCCTCGGGCTTACCTTTAAGTCCTCTTGTGCAGTGTGTTTTCAAGTGGCCCCCTTCTTCGTAGCGCAACAGCTACAGACGACCTCAGCACCCTCCTCCTGGCTGAATCCGGGACACCCCGAGAATCTGCTGGTGGAACCTTGGACTTGGCCTTCCTACTTACCTAAATCCCAAAGGTGAACCTCGAAACTCAACTGTATGATTTTATATGCGTTTCTCTATTTTCTACCAATGGCTTCAATGGTGCGTAATTGCACACAAAAGGGATTTATTTTGCGAACTTGGAAAAATCCTATCTTGAAAAGTACTAAATGTAAAATGAAGTTCTTGGTCTGAAAATTTATATAAAAATCTGTGTTCTTTTTTATAAATTGGTCTCGGATTTTTCTCGTGTGTGTGTATCATTTATTGACTCTGTGAGTACAACAAATGCTTAGCACTACCCTCTTTTAAGCCTAACTGCTCGCCCACACTACCACAAATAGAGCGTTAGTATTATCTACTTTTGCCTCTGTATACTAATCTGGGTCTCACTGGACTCCCTGCACAGTGTACTTCATTTTAGTGCACTACATAGAGAGCGAGCTTCCTACAGTTACCCACCCAAAATTGCCTCATGTCCCACTAGTGGTTCGTGACCCACAGTTTGGGAAATACTGTTCTAGACTACACAATAATAAAGAATAGAAGGATGATTACTTAGGTTGGCGGTAGGCCACGAGGTATTGAACCTCATGTTTCCTCAGTGGTACACTCCTTGTACAAATGTAACCATAACCAACATAAAACATTCCTTCTCACCTCCAGGCATCTGGAGGAATGCTCCCTGGGGAGGTGTTCTCTAGGTTCTGCATGCATGCCCTATGTTGCCTCTGGTGCAGCAGCTAGAGCGAATGTTGCAAGAATGCCTGTGCCAGACGATCCAGGCGAAAGTGATAAACTTGGTTTCTGGCCTACCTCCTGGTGTTCCTCCAGAGCCGTGCCCTCTTGGGACACATTGCACATGTTTCTGCAGGGACTCAAACAAAATGTCCGTAACTACCCTTTACTCCTCAATCTGGTAGCATGGCTCTGGAGGTCCTAGATTCAGGACATTTAAATTGTCTACATAGGGGTAATAGCGTGCTCCAGAGAATGCCTAACTAATGTCACTTACTGCCATAAATGAAAAATGTTTTTCATGTTGTGTGCAAACAGTGATGGGGCAGTGGTCTAGTCTCGCTGCTGGTTAGAGATTTGTATACAGGGCTTGTAAAGATGAAGTCAACCTTATCGGAGGCATGCAGTATAAGTTGTTGCCATATTGGTTGGGCATCATCACAACAGGCGCGGACTATGCATCAGTGTGGGAATATCTGATGGCAATGCAGCAATGCAGAAAGAGACCAGGTCCTGGCATCCTTTTCACGCAACCTGTGGACCAACATCTCCTGAAGGGACTGTTACAAATCTTCCCACTAGGACAATCTATGCTTTTCAATCAAAAAACAAACCACTCTGCCCGAAATTGCTTTTCTAAGTGCTAGCAAGTCACTGATAGGATAAGAACAATCCCAATTATGATGCAAGAAACCTATTAGGTCAGAGATATCATATTTATTTTCATTACTTGATCAGCATACTGATCAAGTAATAAAAATAAATATGATATCTCTGAAATAATAGGTGCCTTGCATCATAATTGGGAAGGCCAGTGTTTCTAGGACTGTTCTTATCCTATCAGTGACTTGCTAGCACTTAGAAAAGCAATTTCGGGCAGAGTGGTTTGTTTTTTGATTGGTAATTGTCTCTCTCCCCTGTTCCCTCTGCCCTCTATCAGATTCAGGGGCCCCCTTCCGTGTGAGTGGTTAATCTATGCTTTTCAGCCTGATTTCTGCAACTTCCGAGCTTGTGCATTCAACGGAGTTTAAGTTGATTAACAAGAAGTTACATTCCTGGTGTCCCCCCACATTAATCACAATCTATAAAAGATTAAGAGGTGCAGAAAAATAAGTCACTTATGTATAAACGTAGTTCGGCAGCACTGGCATATTTTATAGATACAAATTTGACACCTATGCTAACAAATTATTTAGGTCTTCATACTTTGCAAAAGAAGATGCTTTGGGAGTTGGATCGTGTCAGGAGTGTGTGGGAGAGAAAACGCTCATATAAATATAAAAAATATGGCTTCTTTCGAGGCTCTGATAACGTTTACATGGCATATTTTCCATTGGTTTTTTTTTTGGACAGAGGAGTTCCGGCTTCCGGTTGAAGAATATTCAAACAGTATATGGGTTCATAAAATAACACTGCTGGGGCACTACCCTTAAAGGCATGTAGTTTACTATGTTTATATATGCCCCACCCTGCCAGTGCTAGGGCTCCATTGCACGGAATCAAGTTAGGTCCCCACAGGGTCACGAAAATCCTCTACTGTCCCCATTTCCAGGATTCTTCTAACTTGCCAGTCAAGCAAACCACACACTTTAGTATAAGACATGTCACACCTGCTATGACCTCGGGTGTCCCCATTCGGGTGATGGACTAAAATCTCAACCAGAATGGCATTGTGCTGTATTGCATCTGCCTCGGAGTGTACTATCAAAATACTCCTGTCTGTCACTGTTACTCTTTACATCTACCGGACTATGGATGTTATTGTGAACTTGTCTTTCTCGTGGAGCGGTCTACCACCATGTCTGCTCTTCATCACTCTGCAGAATCCTGTATCCAGAAGCCCACTATGAGGATCGTCCCTGGTTGGGGTGACATGCTGGGCTCTCTCCTCCCACATGCCTTTTGTGCTGTAGGCCCCATACATCTCCTGGTCTTATGCTTCCATTTTCTATTGGCCCTCGGGATCTGTGAGCTGATCTACTGCACTTCCCCTGGTCACCGATCCTTGTATCCCTTTACAGTGATTGGAAAGCCCGCTCTAGGCTCAATGACTTGGAGCCTAGTCTCGGCAAAGGTCCGCAGCCACCATCCATCTCTTCTATTCGGTCCCCAGCATGCTAACCAGAGTTGCTGCTCTACATGCATTAACAAATCATTACCCTTGTTCTCCATCAATTGTTTCATTTTATGCTTAGTATCATGCGGCCAGGATATTGTTGCTCAAGAAATAAAGCACAGCTTTTTTACGGCTGTAACTGCATAAAGCAGTGGTTCCCAAACTTTTTAGAACCATGACCCACTTTTTAGAACGACAAACATGGCTTGTTCCATATGTACCTATTGTTGTTTTCAAAACTCTATAATCTTCCAACACAATAGTGGCTTAATGTTTTCAAGGAGCCTTTTAAATCACTATTTCATTTCATTCATGTATTTGTTTGATCTAATGCCAAATAGGCAACACAAACTTTGAAATATATCAATCACATTTACCTTATTCACAATAGACCATTACAGATCATATAAACATTAAAAAAAACACTTTTCGAACAAGATATACCATTATAAAATAACCTCATCCAGATAGTGTACCTCCTTAAATACATATAAAGCGTAATAAATGCTCAGACGACAAACCCCGAGGAATTGACGTGCTACTATGGAACACATCTTTATTTGTAAGATTAATAAAAACCATTACAAAATTCTCAAATTCTGCATACTAAAACAATTGCAAGACGATTAGCATACAAAATTCATACGTTAAAACATACATATTTAAAATATTAATATCAGGGCCTGCAGATCGAGGGGTACATATTCTAACATACACCTTTCTAAAAAAAAGTGGAAAGGGGCCCACAAAGTGCATGAAGTGGTTGTGTAAATTGCTGTATTAATTGAGTCCTCACAAGTCACATCTTCTCTCAATTTAGTGAAAAACTGGCATGTAAGTGGTCGGGTGGGGCACAGGGAATGACTGGGGTGTTATTTGAGACCCCGGGGAAGCAAAAAGTCTGTAAAGTGGTATTTTGACTGATTCCTCACAAATCACAGGCACCGGATTCACTGAAGTGTTATTTCAGCCCCCGGAGAAGCATAAGGTATTTAAAGTGCTGTTATGAGTGATTCCCCACCAATCACAGGCACAGTTCACAGGCCTCACTGAATAGTCCAGTCCATATTGGGCGTATTCAACCAGGCGTGGACTCGGGAAAATGCCTGATGGATGCATTAGTTATGGTGGGCATCAGGGATTCGCAGGGGCTTCAAGTCCACAGAGGAGCATAAAGTGTGTAAAGCGCTATTGTGACAGATTTCTCACAAATCACAGGATTCACTGGAGCGTTAATTAAGTCCCTGGAGAAGCATGAACTGTGTACTGTGTAATGCAGCCTAGGTGGAGAACATGCAAAGTGTGCATGACATTTTGGCCGTCCGTGCATGACATTTTGGCCGGCCGGAGACGGACGGCCAAAATGTCAAGCGCAATTAGGAAGTGCCTACTTCTCCTCCCTTAGCCTCTAAACAGCCCTGCTGCCAACCAATACAATACGTTTAAATAAAATGATAACGTTAAGTTACTTTCATTTAATTTTTTGTTTTAATTGCTCACCCAGTGGGGCGAAGCTCCTCCGCCTTAGCGGAGGAGCCGCCGCCGACTGACCTGGCAATTTGTAACCTATCATGCAGTTCTGAATCACTACTGTTATATCAGAAAATGGCTCATGATATTCAACAATATGAAAATGGCTACGAGGATAACTGATTCTACTAATCAATTAGCAACAGAAACACTCAATGTTTTTTAGTACCCTGAAAAAATGCATGTAAAAATAACTATTTCAAAATAAATTACTTATGCATAATAAATAACTCCCTTGTATTGAGGGGGTGCATTCTCGAATTTTCATGCAGATTTAGTTAATACAGTACTTCATTGTTTTAAAAGATTCGGGGCATCCAGATGTGGATTATGCATATTATCACTCTGAATTAATTAATGAGATTCCTTAGCAGGCGTTTGTGGTGGGAACGAAATATTCATTTAAGGCCTAGCTCACAGAGGGTAAATTATACAAGTTAACCACAGATTAAGTGAGTTAACGTGAAATAGCAGGGCTCTTAAACTGAATACCTGCCGACTAATGTAATGTTAGCTTTAGTGCCATGTTGAAACTACTCTTATTTCAAACCCTACCACAGTCACTTATGAAGCAGAGGTATTGCACGCACGCTAACATGCTCATTTTTACGCATCAAGCTGCTTAGAGTAAGGGTTGAGAAGAGGCAACAATATCTCAACTGGTCTCACTAATGAAGTCGGTTTAAGCACGTATGTACAATACATTACACGGAAAGAAGACGGAAGACTCTGAGGAGTTTGTAGAAATGTGCACTTGGCATCATATAATTAAGGTCACAGTAAGGAAGGTACAGTTGTAGCAGCACTGTAGGCATAGAATGCAACAGCAACCCGAATTGGACTTGGTGCTCAATTGTGTTCGTGATACATAAAGGTGGCGACGCAAGTGACAATGTGCAATCAGCGGAAACAGCGCAAGGTGAAGAGGTGAAACAATATGTACAGTGAAATTAGGTGGTTCAAGATAACAATTTACAATGTATCAATGGGTATTGACAACAATTTGATTGAACCACGAAAGGAAATGCGCCATCAGTTGCGCTGAGGGGTCGACGACGTTCCGATCCTATTAATCAGGTTCATCTTCAGGATCGGGTTGCAAGATAGGCGGTGCTGAATAGGACAAAGTCCTGTGTCATAAATCAGGCGGGAAGAATCAATCTTGCGGTGAGGGCAGGAATCGTCAAGGCTACTGCGGGAGTCCGAAGTCCTTGTCCGTCAAGCCGGGTATGGGCCGGTGGCCTTTGTGTGCGGATGCCGTGGAGGAATGTCTGCATCGGCGGCGCACGGTTGGAAAATCAAGATCTCCTCTGTGAGACACGAGTGAATTCGTAGGTTGTGGAGTCAATCCGACAGGCAGAGGCACGCTTCGATCAGCGTGATATGTATCATATGGGAACAGTAAATAGTTTCCCATATGATACATTTTTCAATCTTAATACACAGGAAACACTTGATCAATGATTCACTTGCGGCATCAGATCCCGGTCTCACGCTGATCGAAGCGTGCCTCTGCCTGTCGGATTGACTCCACAACCTACGAATTCACTCGTGTCTCACAGAGGAGATCTTTATTTTCCAACCGTGCGCCGCCGATGTTCTATGTTCACAGTGCAGTCGGCTACAATCAGGTCAAACAGGCCTAGGAGGTTTACCATCAGGTTCTTGCCTTCATGCAGCGAAATCAGAAGGTTCACTAGAATCTCAGAACAAATTCTGTTTTTCATCTGGGTCCAAATTACAATAGTAATTTATCTAGTGTATGTCAGTCATGGTCTACTTTTGAACTACTTTACTGCAAGAGGGCAGGCTTGACATTGGGTAGCAGTGCTACGGATCTTTTGTGTTTTCATTGTCAATTTTTGTAGGCACAGGAATACTTCACTACGATAGATTGGAAACACCTTTTTGCATATTGCTACACTGATCACTGTTATGACAGGCAGACATCCCAGGACTGCCAAATGGATTTCAAAGACATTTAAAAGGGTGAGCTGAAAAACGCTTAACACTTAATGCCATGTTATGTTGTTTCTGAGCTTTCTCAGCTGTCATCCGGTTGACCACACTGAATTTAGTGGTTGTGGGTGGGCAGGTCCAGAGCAGGGGCAATGGAGTGATTGGCCAATATGTTATCTATTTTGGGGTTAGAATGTTTGTTTCTTACCCTCAAGTTTATTATAACTTCATCAACTGATGGCAGGAGATGCAAGAGGATATTAAGTTGAGAAAGGAATTATCCAAATGTATGGAGATTGTTAACTAGAGAACGCTCAATTTCTAGGTGTGATATAGGTGTTTTGTGTCAGTTCTGTTGCTTATGTTTTTCCTTTGTTTAAAACTAAGCTCTGGCTGTCCTCAAGACATTACTCGGTCCTATGTGCCACTTCCAGTAAGGACAAACCACAGTAAATAAGTCCCACCTGTCCCAAGATAAGCATTCCGGCCCAAACAGAGAGCACATGCCCGGTTTGCACTGCACAACAAACACAAGATGAGTGAGGTGAAGCACTAAGCACAGAGAGCAAGTGATCCATGCCTGGACACACCTCATTTTTGGGGGAACATAATTTTAAAAATGTGATGGAAATACTGGGGCATACACTTCTAAACAACTAGACATACGTTCCTCGCAGCTTCCATTATTTTTAGCTTGACTGGATAAACAAAGCGTACATGACCCAATAGTGAAGGTTGTATAATTTGTCCAGGTTTTCTCTCTGCACTGTTAACAAAGAGGACCAGCCATATACAAATTAGTCAGACCCTGTGCCAAAAGAATCAAGTGGCCCAACATGTCAGGTGATATCCTCCATGTACGGGGCATCAAGCTACCCAATTTCTGTTTACTGGGCATTATCAAAAAGGTAATATTGGAGTACTTTGGTACAACAGGAAAGAGGCCCACACATTGCTCCCACGTACAGCAATATATCATATATCAGTGACAACCAATGATTGAGCTGATGCTCGTAAGCCACTATGGATAAACTTTGGGTGAATTTCATAGTTATTATTCATACCACTTTTTTATTTTTTATTCCAGCGGTACAATAGTAGGAGGATTTCTAACAACAATGACTTCCTTGTTTAGGTTTAATAGACAGCATTACAAGAAACCTGAAGCACAATTATCTAGAACTTGGTGGTTTTTGTGGTAAGAAATGCAGTTCTAGCCTGTGGATCCCTTTCAGTTGTATAACATTTGGAAACTGGAAGAGGACTAAAGAATATGCTGTCTAGAAATATGAGACTAGCTTGCTCACCCACACGTTGCAGGTAAATACAAGGTCTACTTACGTGAACTACACAATCACTTCCTCCCTGGACTGGATATTTCTTCCGGGATATGTGAACCTTTAGAAATGGACTCAGTCTGGAAACTGATAAGGAGTCCCCATAGGACATCAACCCTGATATATCTCAGAGTTCATCTTAGAATAAACTGCTGCTTTCTGCAATTATGCATCCTGTGTACTCATATTTTACTACATACATCTGGACTCAATAATATCATTTGCTCCAAGAATTCAAAAAGTTTGCTGTATCTCATCTTCTTTCTTAATATAGTAAGTGGAAATAGCACAGGAACATAACGTGGGACTGGTGAAAATTGAATTTCTATGGAAAGTTACAGGCACAGGTTTTTTCAATTTTAGTGCCTGTCACAGAGGATGTTAGTGAAGATAAAAGCTACTAAACTTTATTATACTATTATAATACACGCTAGGAGATAAGCAAGAAGTCAATCAAAAAAATTAATTGTTTGAGTACTCGAACTTCACGTGGCAACCAGGAGACCGAAAAAAGTATCCCATGACCACTACAGCACAAAGAAGAAACTCTTGAATGATTTTATTTGCTTCACATTTGGGAATTTCTCCCGAGAGCCGATTTCAACTTTAAATGATTTATTATTTATCCATAACCAATATGCTTACACTGTGCCAATACTCCGGTGATTTCAGAAACCACTCCCGATATTTCATTAACTTTTTGATGACCACAACACAAATAATTTATGTATGCGAATCTAAGAATATACACACAATAACACCTTACTAAAGAACCCCTAATTGTAAAGATAGGAATACATTATTGTAGGGTTAAGAATTGGTTGCCCTGGGAATGATAAATCTTTGCAAACACAAGGAGATGATGGACGGAGCGCTGAAACTTTTCAGACACTCACCCCCAATCACAGATCTGGGTTGAATCCATCATCATTCTTTAGCTCACTTCGCCACCTCAGTTCAGACCCAGCTATATACAAATCAGTCTTGACCCTGTGCCTCATTGCAGTTCGGGCTGGACTGTTCCCATGAGGCACAGGGTCAAGACTGATTTGCATATAGCTGTGTCTGAACTGGGGTGGCGAAGTGAGCTAAAGAACGATGATGGATTCAACCCAGATCTGTGACTGGGGGGGGGGGGGGAGTGTCTGAAACGTTTCAGCGCTCCGTCCATCATCTCCTTGTGTTTGCTTTGTTCGCCCTAAGTTAGCAGGGTATGCCCAGACGTGGGTCCCTTGCTCACTTTGACACTGGATTCAAGCTAGCCTGGCTGATGAAGGGTGCTACTCAGAAACCGGTCACAGGATGCTTGCTTCCGGTTCAGGGAAGACCTGGCTTTGCAGTTCGGGCTGGACTGTTCCCATGAGGCACAGGGTCAAGACTGATTTGCATATAGCTGGGTCTGAACTGAGGTGGCGAAGTGAGCTAAAGAATGATGATGGATTCAACCCAGATCTGTGACTGGGGGTGAGTGTCTGAAAAGTTTCAGTGCTCCGTCCATCATCTCCTTGTGTTTGCAATAATACATCTTTGTCATCTTTCTCGTGCTTCCTGAATACGTGGGACAGCATTTATTGTGATACTTGTGCAATTCTGAATAAAAAAAAAGTTACCAAAAAAATAAATGGTTGCCTTCCAGATATAGAAAGCAGAGCTGAGGAAGGGCATGAGGGTCTATCAAAGCCGAAGGCAAAGATTTGCAAAAGATAGATTGTACTTACGAAAAGTAACCAGTTTTGTTGCTTAGAGAAGAAAGAGAAATTTAAATGGTTCATGGAAGGAGGGAAACTGGTAGTACAATTACATGTCACAATATCTACTACAAAATTATGGAGTTGTACATATATTGTCTCCACTGTATCGGCTGCCACTATATTGTCAAGTGAAACGCATATAAGGGAAATGTATATTTGTTATTCTAGCTCCCCATCTAATTACCTTGCCAACACAGAGCAATGCAATATAGTTACGTCAAGATCCACACCTGAAGGACACATTACTAGCTGAATATTGCCTTGGGGCACAAAATCATTCTAAGTAAATTAATTTGCCCTGGGCATTTTTATCAAAATTAATGTTCTGCAAGGTCTCCGTGTGCAATAAACAAACCCAAACTCTCTGCTTCGTGGATGCAGGAATAAATATCTATTTATCAATCATTTTTTTATTGCTTTAACTTATTGTTGTGATGCAGTTTTAGATCAGGGTTTTGACCTGGAAAGGTAAAATATACTTTTTTCTTACCTTCCGGTGGCCTGTTGGATGTGGCCACGACTACCACCCCATTTTGAAACAAATTTTCAAAGAGTTGCTTCAGGATCATGGCATCAGCGATGTCGGTTACCTGCAGATGAGAACATCATCCAGTCAGCAAACTATTATTGGATCCAAGGAATGGAGAACTGGATGCACTGTGCATTATTCAACCCATCTCCCAACAGATCAAGGAGATACCAATAACAACTTAAATGTGTATTCTGTAAGTTTGAAACAACATTTTCTTAGTACAAGCATTTGCTTGTTTAGTGTACTATCACTTTATTCTCTTCTTCATATTTTTAACATACGGGACACTTTTTGTTTTTGTGCTTCACTGAGTTTGTGCTATGTATATTGTGAAAAAGTGATACCACTTCCAATATATATTTATGCACTTACTTAAGGAGTGCTAGATAATATCCCATGATGATGATGGTCTATTCGGTCTTAGTTAGAGTACACAGGTCCAGAATACAAGGGAAAAAGTCAGAGGTGTAATACAAAGGAAAATGATGGCATATGTTTGCCAGTTCATCCAACATGTTTGCACTGGCACTGATCCGGTGTTCGATCCTTCTGAAGTAGGTTTAATGTTTACTAATTCCAGTTAAATTGGGTAACAAACAAATTCATCTAAAAACAAATTCCACATTATTTTCCTACAAGCAGGCGTCTCAAAGGAAGGCGCCTGGCATTTACTGTAGGGCACTCTAATTAATTCAAAGTGAGGTGGCGAGCAAAACAAAAACAAATTAATAAAGCGCGTGTTGCTGTTTTACATCTCTATGGCATCGCAGGCTAAGTTGCCGCAAGGGGTGATGGTGGTTGGCCAAGAGACTTTAGAAAGGAGGCCGAGTGGCGGACAAGCAATAATAAGCTGTTGTTGAACATTGAATGATGGGATATAGACACTACTGCAGGGTTGTTGCAGGAAACAATTCAACAGATGGCCTATCGCGCACAAAAAATACCTTTTATTGTGTTTGGAGTGTTTTCTATTAGTGTCCATGAATAATCAGAGGCACTGCAGTCACTGTGCTCATGGCGAGCACCCTATTATCTTCACAAATATTAAATCCAAAGAAAGAGCGTGGGGGAAGGGCCAAGAGAAAATCGCTTACGCACAACGCCCCCAACAGAAATGGATCTGCAAGCAGGAGAGACCAAACAATACAATTAATATGTCTGCCATTTCCCTTACCAATATAATACTAAAGGGGTTAAGAATGCTAGGAAAAAAGACACCAATGGTAGAGTAATGTAGAAAAGAAACCCTAGGATCATGCAAACTCCATAGACTCTTGGTAGATACTTAACTGGAAAGTTCATCCCAAAATCAAGTAATTAGAGGAATTCTTGTGTGTGCACATTTTCACCGAAACCACATTTTTGATTCAGTATTTCCAAGAAAAAGCTCTTCCCAACATATAGGAGGATTAATTAATCAAAATGCCAGCTAGAGCATAAAGCATTTAAGACTTTTCGGTAAGCTAGGTAGGCTTTGATATTGAATAACGCTTTGTATAGCATCCCAAGTGAATACCAGACGTCGCCTGCATTGGTTGCTATTAAGCCCTATTCGGATACTTTAAAGTGGGAACTGCTGGCTCAGAGGGGATGACTGGAGGGAGATAAGTTACTTAAGTTTCCTTCATATACCTTTCATGGTTGCCACAGGTTTTCCTTGATCAAACTCTAGACACACAACTTTGGATCTTGCAGGTTTTCTTCTGCAAGCCCAAATACATTATGTTTGTGTATTCTACCTTCGAAAGGACTGAAAGAAAAGTTACAGCAACGCTTTCTTGGGTAGTGATGAGAAGGAGGTACTGGAACACGAGTTATGTTAATATTATTTCTCACTTTATTTACAACAAGGCTTCTAGGTGCCATAGAAACAACACAACAGGAGTAAAGGATCCAACAGAAAAAAACATTTTAAATAATTTTATTTATTAAAAAGTAAAGTCCTGAGGCTTCAACGGATGGTGTGCTACTAGGGGAGCATGCAAAGTTGGAATGGGAGTTTGTTCCACTCCCTTGCTCGGTCACAAAGAAAGCACTGCCATAAATTAAACCGTTCTGATCTTGGGAGCAACAGCTAAGAATTGACCAGCTAAACCTAATGGCGGTCTTAATTGAAATTGTTTAGCCCAAGAGAAAGAAGTATGAATGATCCAATGATTTCAAAACCACTTTCTTCCTAATAAGTAACCAATGCAGGTGAAAAAGAAGGGGGTGAAATGAACAAGGCACCTGGAACCTGTTATGAAACTCTTTACATCAGGTGTAGGTGACGTAATAGCATATCAGGAAGACCTAGATAGATGGAGTAGCCTTAGTCTAGGCACAACAGTATTGAGACCATTGCCACAGAATTTTCTCGAGTTGCTTGTTTTGATTGGGGTATGACGGTGTGCTCTTGGACTTTCATAAAGCAGGAGGGCAGACTTATAGCAGCTTGATGCCAATTAAAGTTGTGAATCATTCAGGCAATATCAGTTCCTGTTGAAGCTCTTACCTGCCGCTCAACAGTACCTCTCTGCAACGTCAGCATAAAAAGCAGACTGGCAGCATGGGCTCTGGTAATATTCATAATGTATACTTTTAAGGCTATGGAGGAGGATAATTTCCAGGATATTGTCATGATTAGTAGGATGGAAGTATCCGGGTTTTACCACATTTGCGCTTAAGACAAGACCAGAATTTAAGAATCTTAGGGCTTCCATGAGAATATGCCCATCATTTCCTGAAGGACCAGTAAGATTTCATGACTGAAGATACTGGAAACCTACAGATTATGACACTGATCCAATATTTCCTTGATGTTAGTCAGTACATAGGACAACACATTTTCAATTTGGGAGGCAACTGCAAGACCTAACCGACCCAGTGTCTTTTCATGATTTCTTTGTGAGCAGGAAGTTGAAAAGTCTGCCTCCACAGGTCATTGTTGCTGATGGTGTTTGGCCAGCGGATTAGGAGGATTTTCCTCAGACAGGTGTTGGTGAAGGTCTAGACTTTGTTGGTGGTGGTCACTGTTGTCCTCCAAGTTTCTGCTCCATTTAGGACAGATTTTACGTTGGTATTAAAAATACTAATCTTGATTTGTAGCATAAGGTCCTTGGAGCCTCAGATCTCCTATAGCTGGATGAAGGCGGCCCTTGCTTTGCCGATTTTTGCCTGGACGTCAGAGTCTGTGCCACCCTGCTTGTCTATATTTTGACTTCATTGTGATTTATTGTCTTGCAAAGGTTTTATTTCCATTGGACCCTCGTCCTATGGGACTCACACACCCCAAGCTTGCATATCAGCCCTTTTAAAATGTATTGGTGCAATGCAATGACAGTGGTCGCTCATCAGCCAAAATTACAATTATTTTGTCTTGCCTCAACCGCAATGTACTTTACCTGTAACATTGCACAACATTGTAGCACAGGTTGTTTAAACTGCTGCTGTCCACCTTCTTTGTGGGGCCCACAAATATGCCTGTGCTATACTTTCTGCTTGTTGTCAGTAGGATGCAATCTACAGTATTGCGTAATGA
The DNA here is from genome assembly GCA_963921515.1 of Calotriton arnoldi. Taxonomy (NCBI): domain Eukaryota; kingdom Metazoa; phylum Chordata; class Amphibia; order Caudata; family Salamandridae; genus Calotriton; species Calotriton arnoldi. The sequence goes on along the minus strand of CAWUFW010009326.1, from coordinate 253,900 downwards.
TAATCAAACAAAGCATAGTGTCTGTCCTTATTTTCTATAGCACATACTGCCTGTTATTTGCCAGCAGATGCGTGTACTCTGTTACTCAATGGAGACATATGTTGCTTCTGCACTCTTGCTTTCTTCTTGTCTTCCTATGATGGAAGTCTCTTGTTCTATCTGTATTTGAAAGACAATTTCCAGCTATTCTGCAAGAAAATGAAAATGTCCCGGCTTGTGGCAGAATCTTAGTCTAGTCCTCGGTCAAAGTCCATTACAACTAGGAAATACTACAGCATTATAGCACCTTACTGAGATGCTCCATCAGTAGTTAAAAGCCCTCAACCACAGTTATAAACCCAAGTCACAGGAGAGGGCCTAAACCAAGAGAGAGGGCCTTTTGCAATCAGTGCAGATCTCAGCAAAAGGGCTACAATGCTATTAGAACATTCACCACTGAGGATAAAATGTTCTCAATTAAATAGGGAGAAAACGAAACTAAAACATTTGAACATTGCAGAAGAAAGCCTGTACCATTTTTGGTCCGAGTCACTTGACTGCCTTCAATGTAGCTTCCAACATTCCAATGGTCTAATTAAGCCTTATCCAAGGGAAGAGGGCAGAGGCAGGTAGTTATTGACAGGGGTGGCATCTTCACTTCTGGTCCAACTCTGCCTGGTCAGTAGCCACCTGGGAGAACCCTCCATCTTCCAAATATTGCTTCTGTAAATAAAACCTTAACATCTGGGGTGAAAATCACAATACTGCTTGTTCGGTGGTAAGTGTTTCATGGGAATGTATAGGTGGAATGTTACAAAAACCACAGGAGGTTGGTTTTTTTGGGCAATAAAGCTCTGTCATTTCTGTCCCACAAAAATGCACTACAGCGAAATTCTGGTTTTGACTGTCACAAAAATATGCAAAAAGAAAAGATGATAAAAGATTTTAGGGGCAATATAAGCCATTTGTTGATGGTGCCATGCTACATTTGGGAAATATGATGAGTTCTATGGTGAGTTCTAAAGTGATTTCACTACTTAATGGAAACATTATGGCAAGTACTCCAGAAACTAAAATGAGAATGCTTTTTCTACAAATTTTAAAATATCTTCCCTCAATCATGTGAGAATGAAAGTCTGGTTTCCTGAGTAAACATGAACTTCCAACAGCAGCAGCTTTAAAACGGAGATCTAATAAAGAAACAGAGCACTAACATTCTGTATTGATGACATCCGTGAGGCACTCCTAAATGCCATGTTTCTGGAATGCGAGCGGATGCTTTAAATAATTTCCTATAGGGAACACTGAAATAAATGAACAAAATGAGGGGATTCATTTAGTCAAATACATTTGCAGGTAATGATCTTGAATGCTAAAATGAGGTCATATTTTCTCTAAATTCGCAAACATCCTTTTTATCTAGGTTTAAAAAAAAAGTTGGGTAGGCCGAGTGGAACATGAATACTGAAAACAGCAGCAGTCTGTCAGTTGAATTCCCAGTGTCTAATATAGATTCACTGCAGAGTTCTTAAAATAAAATTTTAAAAAGCTAGAGCGCCAACATTCTATATTCAAGACAAATTGGATGCCATGTTGCTAAATAAAAGCTGTTGAATTTAATGGAGCAGGCTGAAGTAAAAGAACCCGAGTTGTTAATTCCAATATGAAATCAGCTGTTATTAACATTTGAGTGCAAGTATAGAATTGTAATAATTTACGGCATAATATATTTATCAAGGGTTAGAAACCATTAACGAGAGATCGCCAAGTCCAGCATCTCCTTTCCAATTCTGTTTCCTCAGGCTATCCATCCTCTGTCAGTCACTTAACCCCACCTTGACTTTAAAACAGTAATACAAGAGTAGACCTAGAATATTTTTTACTTCAATTTAAATGTATGGCAGCATATTTTTTGGAGTGCAGGAAGCCATTTGCAGACTGATCTCATATTTAAAATGCAAAGAGTTGTGTTCCTGTGGGTGGTCAGACCATTCAAATGAGTTGCTATCTGGGTGGTTAATTTTTCTTTTTAAACTTTCTCCACTTCCTTTTGACGGTAGTTGAATCTCCCTGTATGAGTGTACACTAGCTTTAAACTAATTTTCATTGTGAGTTAAATATTGTCAATGACTACTCAAGACTTGGAACACTCAAAATATATAATATGAGCAAATGGAAAGGAATGTATTGGAGGACTCGTTTAATGCAGGGAGTTGAAGTAAAAGAGACAAACACCATTTTCATGTCCTTATTCAGTCTTCTGCACAGAAAAGTAAATGTTTCTAAAGCTGTCTTCTCCAGCAGCATGCCTACCACCACAGACACATAAGAGCTAGGTGAATAATCTAGTTTTTTATTAGAACTCTGTGATTCTCCAATGTAGGTGGTAGGGGAAAAAGACAGTGATGCGTAGGCTGATGCTGCAACAAGGCTTTTCTCCAGTACTGGCTATGAATCTTCTGGTTAGAAATCAACCAGCTACAGGGCAATCAAAATACAGCATTTTGTTAGTGCACAACTGTCAGATTTACAATTAAATATGCTTGATCTCATCATGAGCTAAAAAGCATTCATAAATGTGCCTGTAAACATCAGTGAAGGGTGCAATACTTCAAGACTAAACTGTCCATTAAACTCTGTCTCAAAAGAAATCCATTGAAAAGCAATGTCTAGGGTAATAAATAGCCTCAACGCCTGTAAGACCCACACCATATGTAGCCACCAAGGCTGAAGTACTTAGCATAGATTTTGGACCTCATCTCCAGCCTCACACCCGATGCCCTCTTCCTCACTGAGACCTGGTTCAACCCCACTTCCGCACAGGACATAGTCACCGTAATACACAAAGGATACAAGATCACCTACCATGACTGCACCAACAAGCCTGGCAGAGGGATCGCGATCATACATAATGAATCCCTCCAATGCACCACCACAAATGATGACTATTGGACTTGGCCCTTTTTGGCAGGTTCACCCCTAAACTTTTTGCCTGTCTCCTAGCCTTTTCCCTGTGTAGTGTTGGTGGTTTTAGGCCTCTGCGCACTTTAGCACTGTGTCCCAGTGTAAAGTGCGTGCGCACTCTGAGTGTGTGTGGTGAGATGGGCCTGCCCTCCCATAGGAATGCATGGGGGATATGTGTGTCCATAGTAATTCCTGGTGTGAGAGGAGTGCAGGGGCGAGTTTAGTATGTGCGAACTCGTGAGAATAAATGCTGCGCAATGGTGTGCGCAGATTTATTGTGACTAGTGGAGAAGTGCCACTTTTAAAAGTTGGCATTTATGTGTGCTCTGTGTCAGCCTGCCTGATGTGAATTGCATGTCTGGCTTGTGAGTGACAGGGGCTGGGAGGTGTGTGTGGCTCCAGGAGGGGCAGGGTGAGTCAGCGCAGTGGTGAATAGGGAGATCTGCATCTAGATGGGAGGGAGGAGTTGCACCTGGGACCTGAATAGGGCTGTGCCTTCCCTCCACAATGCTGGCTCCACCCCTGTGGTGCGTCTGATGTCCCTAGCCTGTCCTGTGAAAGGAGAGAGGAGCTGAGCAAAACAAAGTGCTCCAAAGCTCCCCCAAACCAGTTGCATCTGGTTTTTCCCCAGCCCTGTGCTATGTGACAAAGGAAAAGGGTGTATAAAAGAAGGGGCTGTGACCCCATGAAAGGGTGCTCTGCAGTGCTGGTCCTGACGCTGGGGGCTGCTGCTGCTGGGCTCCAGGAGGAACCGCCACAAGGGACTGCCTCCCTGCTGGAGGGCCCTGTGTGCTGGCCTGCCTGAGCCCAGCCTTGTGCCCCCTGGACCTTGCTTTTATTCTGGGGAAAGGTGCTTCGTTTTGTCCCTGGACTTTGACTCTAGCGCCTTGGGAGCGCTTGGCTTTCATTTTTGAAGAGCGCTTTGCTCTCTGCAGCATAGGAGCAGCGCTTCTAATTTTAGCTGCAGCCCGGAGCTGCGATCATTTTAAAAGGGAATCCCCGGCATGGAGATTCCCCCGCAATCCTCTGTATTTCTGGAAGCGGGTGCCCACCCCGCGTTATGGCCGCCTTTTGAGCTGCTGTTCGAACCAACGGGAGCCTACCCCGCGTTGTGGTGTTTCGGCGGGTGCCCACCCCGCTTGTGTGTGGTGAAGGCAGGCGGGAGCCCACCCGCACTGCGCAAAGGAGAGAAGTCACCGCGCAGCCCGAGTTGCCGAGTCCTGAGAGCGGGTGCCCACCCCGCATTGCCACAGAGAAAGAGAAATACAACGGCCCGACCCGGAAGCCAGGCAGAGTCAGCCTGACCGGGGGCGGGGCCACGAGAAGGAAGCAGTCCGGAGCCTTGCAGGCTCCATACCGAAGTCCCGGTCCCGAGAAGGGGGACCGGGTGAAGTGAGGCGAAGTCGAGGCGGGGCTCCCATGTGAGGGAGGAGAGCCCTGCGTACCGCCTAGAGCACAGAGTCCTGCCCAGAGCGGGTGAGTGGCGCCGAGAGGGGAAAAGCAGCCTGACCGGTGGCGGGGCTCCCGTAACCACGAGGAGAGCCCCGCGTGTGTCTGCAGAGTCGGGAGCAGTCCTGCAGAACTCGGGTGAGTGGGGCTGTAGTCCTGTTGTCAGGGGGTGGTTCGAGGCACATTTTCGGTGCTTGCCCCCCCCCCTCCATTTCGCAGTGATCGTTGGTCCCTGAGGCACAGTGGTGCCCAAGTCAGTTTCACAACTGCGCCGCAGTTGCGGGCAGCTGCATCAAGGGGGCACTTTTTGTCTAGGAGTCCCAGAGAGGGACTCAGACGGCCCGTGGAGGGCCAGTTTTATTTAAAAGTCCAGTAGGGCCCCGAGGGCACAGATGTGCCAGGGCCCCTCCCATTTGTGGATCCCAGCTGCCCCGCACGCAGAGGGCAGCTGCACCGAGGGGGTGATTTTATTTAGAGCCCCCATCGCTTTGCTCACAGCTGCGCCGCACCAGAGCGGGCAGCTGCAACGTTGGGACATTTGTTGATTGAGTCCCAGAGAGGGGCTCAGGGGGCACGCTGGTGCCCGTGTTCATTTTCACAGCTGCCCAGCAAGTAGTGGGCAGCTGCCACGTTTAGGTTGTGCCTCTGCACACTTTGCCTTGGCTGCCTGTGCAGCCAGTCCGGACATTCTGGACAGTGGGCATTTGAGCCCCTGTGAGAGGCCAGTTGGCCTGGGGCCAGTGTCAGTGCGTTGTGCCCCCGATTGGGGCACACTGTGTTTATGCTTACGAGGCCTATTGCCTCATGTGATTATTGCATAATGAGGTTGGTGCATAACGTGTGATGCTAACGAGATTTATGCCTAATGTGATTTAGGTGTTCCATCTTTTATGTTACAGGATCTCGTGCTAAGTTCCTAACTTTACCGGTAATTACTGGTTGTGGTTTACATTTTACTTACCTGTTCTGATGGTTCTGACCGTGGCCCGATTGGCCTGGTCCTGTATATAATTCCCCTGTGAATATTGCCTAGTGCCAGTTGGCACACTGTATATTATGTGATTATGTTTCTAAGGTATTTATGATAATACAAAGGCTATTTTTTATATAACCTTGTGTGGAGTTCCTTTTGTGGTGTGCCTAGTGTGTTGCTGCTGTGTGAGTGTGTTGCGCAAACGCTTTACACATTGCCTCCGGGATAGGCCTGACTGCTCGTGCCAAGCTACCAAGGGGGTGAGCAGGGGTTATCTTGGGTGTGTAACTCCCTCGCCCTGACTAGAGTGGTGGTCTCTGCCTGGCTTTGGCGCAAGCCTTAGCCAACCAGAGATCCCATTTCTAACAATGACATCACCTTAGCCATGGAACACCTCAACTTCAGACTCAAAACAGACAAAAAAGCCACCATCAGGGGCACCCTCGCCTGAGCCTTCTGCAACTTCATCGCTGACTTCATCGCCCCCCCGCGCCACAGACTCCAACACTACATTTTCTTCTGCAACCTCAACTCCCATCTCGACGAACACAATGACATCAACACTTCCATCCTCCTTGGCAGCATGAACAACATCAGACTCACCCAACTCGTCCACGACTCCACGCACATCACAGGCCACACACAAGACTCCATCTTCACCTCCAGCGACAGCATCACGTACAGCCACACCACAGAACTCACCTGGACCAACCACTCCATCGTTCACTTCAACATCATCAGCTCCTGGGCCTCAACCCTAGTCTGCCCAATGCCGCCCACCTCAGCTGTGGTAAAGTCTCAAAGGACACATGAATCAATGCCCTCAACACCCACCACACACCCCATCTCCTCCATCAACCTAAACCAGAACATCAGAAACGTCAACAATTGGATCACCAACTGCGCTGACAGCGTCACTCCCATCGGCCATAGCACCCACAGAAGGTCCACCAAGCTGGCTAACTGGTACACTGAAGACCTCAGAACCACTAAACGACACTGTAAAAAACTGGAAGGAGATGGTGCACCAGCAAGGACGACCTACAAGACAGCCCTCAATCTCTATCACAGACAGTTGAGAGAATCGAAGAAAAAGGCCTTAGCCTCACACATCAAATCACGCTCCAATAACAGCAAAGACCTCTTCCTGGCCAAAGTATTAGAAAAAGCCATCCACAAACAACTCCTCCCAATCCAAATTCCGCAGCAACAACAGCACCGAGACAGCCCTCATTGAGGCTACCGACGACATCCAAGCTCAGCTCAACAGAGGAGAGGCTGCGGCTCTGATCCTAGTAGACCCCTCGGCAGCCTTTGATACTGTCTCCCACCACACACTTATCACAAGGCTGCACAACATAGGCATCCACGGACCTGCTCTCAGATGAATCGCCTCTTTCCTCACCGGGAGGACGCAAAAAGTCTGTCTTCCCTCCTTCACCTCCGGATCCAAGCAAATCATCTGTGGAGCACACCAAGGATCCTTGCTCAGCACCCCCTTCTTCAACACTTATATGGGACCTCTGGCCAGCATCGCTAAAATCCACGGACTCAACATCATATCCTACCCCGACGACACACAACTCATCCTCTCCTTCTCCTTCTCCAAAGACAACACGAAGACCAACTTCTACAACTGCAAGACAGACGTTGCCAACTGGACGAAGGAGAACTGGATGAAGGACAACTGCCTGAAGCTCAACTTGGACAAGACAGAGGTACAGATTTTTGGAAACAAAAGCTCCCCCTGGTGGCCTTCAAAACTCGGACCTACTACTACCCCCACCGACCACGCTCGGAACCTAGGCATCATTCCAGACAAGCTAACCACGATGACACAGGTCAACTTTGTCTCCTCCCCCTGCTTATTCATCCACTGCATGCTTCGTAAGATATCCTTTTTAGAGGACCGCAAACAGTCGGTGTGGCTCTCGCCTTTTAAATCCAAAACGGTAGCGTTGAGCTGTGGCGTCCCACAGGGTTCCTCCCTCTCGCCGATTCTTTTCAATATATATATATATATATATATATATATATATATATATATATATATATATATATATACGACCCTTGATTTCTAGTCTTCGGCAGAGGGGGGTTAAGATTTTCAACTATGCTGATGATATGCAGCTAATCTTTGCCCTAGAGAGCTCCACGGAATCTAAAGACTTCGTCAGGAGGTCTATGATGCATGTTAAAACCTGGATGGACAACAACCAATTAAAGTTAAACTCTGAAAAGACCGAGATAATTGTCCCCAATAGCAAACTAGCTCACTGGACTCCTTCCTACTGGCCCCCTGAATTGGGTGTGGCACCCACTCCAAAACCAGTGATAAAGAGTCTGGGCCTTCATATCGATGCAGATCTCTCTATGAGTGCCCAAATTGGCTCAGTTACATCTGCCTGCTTTGTCCAACTTCACAAACTGCGCAAGATTAGACGCTTTTTTAGTAAAGAGGCTATTACCCAAATTTCAATAGCCCTTATCCTATCCAGAATTGATTATGGTAACGCCCTTTACGTAGGTCTCCCACAATTCCAGAGACATCGTCTTCAGATGATCCAAAATCAAGCAGCAAGAATCATCTATCTCAAGGATAGACACTGCCATATCACCCCCTTGCTTAAAGATCTCCACTGGCTCCCAGTGGAGCAACGAGCCTTGTTTAAAACAGGATGTATACTTTTTAAAGCTATACAAGATACTGGCCCTGGATTTATTGTCTCGCTCATCAGCAAACACTCACCCAAGCGTACTCTGAGATCTATGCATCAGAACCTTCTGACGGTGCCTAGAATCAGACGCAAACGCATTGGTGGGACCCAGTTCTCTTTTTTAGGTCCTAAGAACTGGAACGCATTTCCTGCCTTCCTCAGGCTTGAGGTCGACTATCTACGGTTCAGGAAACAACTCAAGACCTGGCTGTTCACCTTGGCCTATAACTAGCTGCTATTCTGCTTAACTGCTCCCACCTGAGACTCACCAGCGCCAAGAAACCTGTTGGTGTACGTGCGCTATACAAATACCCACGTAACATAACATATTCAAATGGCTACCACAGAGCTCAAGAGACACCATCACCCAGGCCCTCATCTCCAGCTGACTGTACAATGGCAACGCTCTCTACGCAGGGATCATATGTCACCTCCGGCTGCAGACCATATAGAACGCCGCAGCCAGACTCGGCCTTAATCTCTCTAGACAAACCCACATCACCCCCCACCTCAGGGAACTCCACTGGCTCCCTGTACAGAAAAGATGCCAGTTCAAGCTCCTGGCCCATGCATACAAGGCCCTACACAACTGCAGACCCGCCTACTTGAAGTACCGCCTGAACTTCCATTAGCCCACCAGACACCTCCTCTCAGCGTCCCTTTCTCTAACACTCACCCCTTCATCCGACATAGCAGATGCAGAGGTCCCTCCTTCTCCTACCTAGCAGAAAAGACGTTGATCGAACTACCCTTTCATCTATGGACTTCCACATCTCTTTCAGAGTACGGAAAGTCCCTGAAGACCTGGCTATTTGGCTAATCAACAGAACCCTGCCAGAGCCTGGAGACCATCACGGGTGACAAGAAGCACTCTACAACCTACTGGTTGATTGACTGAGTGCACTACTACGTCGGCAGGAGGCAGCCAGGCTCTTCTTACCATGTTATTAATGCTGGTGTCCAGGAGAAGTGGAACGAGAATTCATGGAAATAAGAAAATTGAAAAACCACATTGGAAGAACCCAAATTACAGAAAAACAATTTTAAGGAAATGCACATAAATAAAAAAATATTAGGAAACATAATAAATGAAGATAATTTTAAGGAAAATTCAAAATGACATTAAACTGGGGTGGAGTGTAGGGGTAGCGAGTGATGTTTTGGGTTCAGGGATGGGGTGATGGAGGGCTTTTAGGAGTCAGGGATGGATGAGTTCAGACAAAGAAAGGGGTTTTCAGGGTTCAGGAATGATTGCAGTTTAAGGCTGGTGAAGGTTTTTAAGGTTCATTGATGGGTAGAGTTTAGGAGTGGTGAAGAATTTTAGGGATTAACAATGGTGGGAGTTTAGGGACAGGGAGGGGTTTTAGGGTTCAGGGATGGACGGAGTTTAGGAGTAGAAAGGGTTTTTAGGCTTCAGAGATGGGAGACGTTTAAGCATGGTGAGGGATTGCAGGGGGGTCAGAGATGGATAGTGTCTCGGGGTGGCGAGGGATAAGAGAATTAAAACCATCCAAACTAACTGTTTGACAATGTAAAATATATAAATCTGAAATAACATTCCCTGAAGTAAAGCACTGAAATAAATACTTCAGACAAAAATGTTTTTGAAAGTTCTGCAACTATTGCATTTGTATAGCAAAAAATAAGCATGCAAAAGCCAATTTTGAGATAAATACATTCTATGACTAGATTTCTATGAGATGGTAAATGACATTCATTCTGCAAATTTCCCTTAAAGATTTTAGGTGTAATGGTTTCTCAGTAATGGTATTCCATGAAATTGTTTTTCTATGAAATCACATGCAACTGAGAAACTCTACAAATGGCAAAATGTAATCTGCTGAATATAATTGGTACTGTCTCAAATTTCTGAGTGCTATTGACTTCTTGTTTCTATCAGGTGAAGTACCTCACAGATCGAAAAGAAAAGATGTAACCACTATTTTGAAACCTGATGTTTTGCCTATTTACCTAGTCTAACAATTTCACTTTCAAGTACATTTCTCTTTTTAAGGTGGACAACATATTTATTACTGTTCCTCATGGAGGATCTCTGCAAGGCAGCGGATTGTGCCAGTAGTACATTTTTCAGCTTCTTTTCATTCCACTGAAATACTTCTTAGCCCCCTGCACATGCATCAAACTCAAAGTAGTGGCCTTTTGTTTGCCAATCCCACTTTTTCTTACATTATGCCATAGGGTAACATCCGCTTTCCAATTCTTTTTTACTGATTTTTCAACATAATTACAGTTTGAGCAATGACGTGTACAACCAAGCTATTTAGAAGGACAACTGCTTATGAAATATGCTATAACTTTCCACCCTCCCAAATTTCCCCCTTCATCCCCTCCTTCCATCTCCCACAGGATGGTCAGAAATTCTAATATACATTTCTTGCTTATCAACAATGTTCTACGAAGCTCAGTTCCCTGTGAGATAAATCTATCCATTATTTCTTTTCTTCTTTCGTTTTACAAAAAGAGACCAAGTGCTCCCCATCTCGGTGGAAGATCCAGAGTTGGAAAGCCTGTAAGACAGGTGCTTCATCAAAGAATACCACTGTCCTCCAAAAGGAAGGTGTGAACCGCCCAGATTATTAACCAATTTCTCAATTGCAAGAATTGGCCACAGTCTTTGGCACTATTGAGGGGACGTTGGAGCTTCAGGTTTTTTCCACTGGAATTCTATTGAAAGCTTTGAGGATACCAGACATTGCACTATGGCTTACTGTTCTAGTTTAGGAATATGGTTCTATCTAGCTGGTCTCATTCCCAGAACAAAGATCCCTGGGTCAACAGGCAAAGAGAAACCAACCACCTCCAGCACTGCTGTGGCTATCTCTGTCCAGAATGTCGCAAGCTTAGGGCATTTCCTCTCCCACATAACTGAGAAATTGTTGTGAACATGAGGTGGAATTTTGCTAGGGTATAGGGTCGAATGCGTAAGCAGTCTTAAGATGGATTTCATTATTCTTCAAACATAAGAAACGTTTATGAATGTCTCTATGTACGATTTCCCAGTCTCTATTGTTGATTGCCTTGCTTAAGTATTTTGCCCATCCATTCACATGAGGTCAGGTCTTGGTCTGGGAACTTTCAAGAAACATTAAGGTATAATTTAGAAATCATCCCATTGAAATGGCCTGGACACGATGAAGGTGTGAAATCCCGTTTGTAATATTTAGGAGTTAGAGAAGAGGGGAACAAAGTCCCAACTTCTCCGTCATTGTGTCTCTGACTGTAAGTGTTGTATTAACCACGGTACAGAGTTGGAGATTTTTTGTGTTGTGTGCGTTTTTTAAGCCAATTAACATCCCACAGGGGTCTCCCCACTATGACGTGATTGATGGCCACCCATGGTTTACCAGGCTCTAACCTTGACCATCCATAAAAATTCTAATTGAAGTTACCACTCAGGATGTGGCAAAATTGGGAATGCCAAGCCACTATTGACCTACGCTTGTTGAAGACCCCTTGGAGAGTTCTAGGTCTGGCCTTTGTTCCAAATCTCACCACAACTTTACATGTTTGAATGAAAAAGGAGTGATCAAGCAGTAGTGAAGGAGGCTGAAACAGAAATTACCCTCATCAGGATATTCATTTTGATTGTGTTTATGGGGCCTGTCCAGGACAAGTATGAGCAGGTTCATGATTCAAGCTCTTTTTTGAGTTCCGCCAACAAAGGAGGTAAATTCAGCCAATCAGGATGGCCTAGATCATATCCTTTTTAAACTTATTTTCGCTGATAATCTGTTATAGAGCGCCGAGACCATGGATACATAGCAGGATCCAAAATCCATTTTTCCTATCAGTTGCATCAGAAAACATATATCCACTCATTCGAAAGATTTCTCAGTTTTTAGAGACATCAATGTTGAAGGAATCTTTTTGCTGCACTTTCCTAATCAGGTGGATTGTTTTCCAGATGTTGTCATGGGTTTGTCTGGTGGCTGCTTGGTCAGAATGAATTAAGGTCGGTAAAATCTTCTCAAATCTGTCTGCAAGAATTTTTAAAGTAGAGTTTATCATTTATGTTGAAAGGTGCAATGCCTGTTTTGAATCTGTTTGATTAGCAGTTAGCCGTAGAAAACTGTCGACAATTTGGTGTGTTGCCCCTGTGTAATCGAAGGTGATTCCAGAGGGGGTGTTTTCACCTCTATCGCATGTTATCGGAGCGTAGTTTGTCAATCACTATACGAAAGAATGCACAGCATTGAAGAGTGGCCGGTGATAGGCTTGCAAAATTGAACAGGTATGTCACTGGAAGTAGATTTCTGGATTCTTTCAAGCTGCTTGAAGTACTTCTTTCTTTTTGGTGTAGTAGTTAAGTTTTTTTTTTTAAAACATACTTTATTCGTCAAATGCATACAAATCGCAGAGCTCTGCACACCAGAGTCATCGGCCGAATCATTCCGCACTTTATTACAGGAGCAAGTGACTTTCATAGGTATTCTCCAAGAAAATGATAAGAATGCAAAACACAATATAACCAAACCCCCGCCTCCCCTCCCCCAACTTCCCCCTCCCTCTCCCCACCCCCCGAAGTCGCACACCTTCCGCGTAGTCCATGTCACTGCCTCGGGTGTAGTAGTTAAGTTTGACCAAAATGTACGTTGGCAGGAATTTTGTTGGGGCTTCTTGGACCCATTCTGTGTTCCAGGTCTAAGTGAACCTCAGTTCAGTTTTTTTCAAGTATCGACGAAAATAAGCTTGACATAAAGGCAGCAATGTCCTCCTCTTTGGCCTCTTGTGGAAGCCCTCTGATGCAGAGATGTTTTCTCCTGGACCTGTTTTACAAGTCTTCTGTTTTCAAGAGAGCATTATCTAAGCGATCTTCAGCCAGTTCTAGATTCAGATTTGAAATGACACCTCCAATAGTAAGACCTTTAAGCCTACCTCGCCTTCATCCTGGCATAGTTAATCTATTTTACACCCCAGAGTCACTTTTAATTCTTTAATGCTCCTATTAGTTTCTGTTTTGATGCCTTTATGTTCTTACCAGAGCATTTGAATTGAGACCTACAGATCTGCTTTGACGATAGACATGGTTCCATCCATCATCATCAACTGCACCTTGGATGGTAGTCAGTTGCAAAGGTATGATATAAGGCCTCTTTGTGTCTTTGTCTTAGGTGGCATGCAACTGTGTTAAATGGCATCCAACTTCAAAGTCAAAATATGTTGGTTGCTGTAGCACCAGAGCCTGTCAGTTTGGTTTTCCTTCCCAGCAGGTTATTTATGAGCTTAACAAGTGTTCACTAGCTTAATGCTTTAGGTGGCCATGATTGGGGGCCTGAAAATATTTTGTATCGGCACAAATAAATAATTGATACTGTGCTGCCTGTCCGGATGGCAGTGCATTCAATAAAATCAATTATTGTCCCCTTTTGCCTGTCACCTCCAGGCTACCCAGCAGTCTCTTACCCTTGTTTCTGGTGCAGCTTAGGTACCACTCTGCAGTGTACAAAAAGGTGATAGATAGAATGCTTGAATTAATCTCAGCCTCTGGTAATTACTCTGGGCCACATCCAAGTCAATCGTTATTTTTCACACCATGTCACCTCAGCCATACACAAATCAGTCTTGCCCCTGCTCTAATAGGAACAGTCCAGCCCGAATTGCCACATCAGGTCCTCCCTAAACTGGAACAAAAGTAACCCAAGACCAGTTTAGCCCTGTTCCCATGAGGAGAAAGGTTTGTACTGAGCGATTGCCAGTGGATGAGATTAATTCAAGCATTGCATCTGTCATCTTGTTGTTGTTGCAGTTTACGCTCCTAGTGCAATAGGTATGCCCAGACATGAGTACCGTGCTCACTGTCCTGTAGATCTCAAGCTTTAACTCACTGATATGACCTAAGTCGATCGAAACTGGTCTGGGGTTGCTCGTGGTCCCTTCTAGAGGGGGCCTCGCCTGGCAGCTCAGGACGGACTGTTCTCCTGAGGAGCATAGTCTGTATTGATTAGCATAAGGTGTTTTTTTGGTCTAGAGTGGCAAGATGGCGGAAAAACAATGGACTTGTATGTGGCCCAGAACAATTTCCAGTGTCAGAGATTAATTCAAGCATTCCATCCATCACATCTTGTTCAGCTTTTTTTTCTTTTCGGAGTTTTATATAGCGCAAACTCAACCCGAAGGTATCAGGAATCAGAGCGCTTTACATGAGCACCATTTGCGTTACAGACGGACACATTCATTTGTTTTTGTTAGGCACGGGGAGATTAAGTGATTTGCCCAGAATCACAGGATGGTGAGAATCGTTGTCGAGACTCGAACCCAGTTCCCGAGATTTGAGGTTGACCGCCCTAGCCGTTAGGCCACATTCTCTCCCCAGCTTAAGTATCACTAGCCGTATAAATGCCCCCCTTCACCGACTCTACTCTTATAAGGAGTTTCATTACAGAATGTCCTCTGTTCTGTATTTGTCCCCTTTCCTCTGCCACACCAGGGCCACCTGCATTCTTTTTGTTGTTACCTCCAGTGCTATCTAATTTCCACTCATCTTCTGGATCACTGCACGGTTGCTCATCTTTTTCTCCAACTATGCTCCTAAGGTAGGTTTTGAGTGTGAAGTCTCCCTTTCACTCCAATAGTGGCCCTGAGCTGCCCTTTGCTGCTCTGACTGTCGCTGCTCTCTGCGAGCTACTTCCGTCTCAGCTCTGTGTCGGAGTTGCCCACACAGCCTCAGCACCTCTTCTCCTTCTGGAGAGCCTCTGCCACCATCTTGGTTGTAGCAGAGGAAATCCATGCTTGCAGCAGCAATTCATGTGCATCAGGCTTGCAAGTGACGAATTTTCTCTTTATAGATCCCCTCACCAGTTGCCTTGCATCTTATTCAATTTCTGGGCATTATTTCCCCCTTGTTCTAGGCACTATGTTGGAAACAGGTAAGTAGTCAAGACGGCGATCCGCCTAGGTTGCCCCCTGTCTAATTCTATTTAACACATTTTTAACCTTCAGCATCTCTTCTAAGATCATATGGATTTCGATTTTACATCTATTCTGATGATACTCTGATTTTGCTCCAACTAGACAATCAAGCCCTAGCATTGTCTCTGTAAGTTAAGTTCCGTCTTTTGGTACCTTATTTATGGGTGAATGCAGCGTCAAAGGTTTAAACATAATCCCCTTGGCTAGCAAGTTCATCTATGGCTAAGTGGTATTTAGCTCTGGGAGTTTGTCCTAGTGCACTATTAAAAGTGAGCAGATTATGGGCCAGATGTATTAAGGTTCCTGTTTGCATTTCTTAAATAGCGACTCTGCAGGAATCGCTATTTAAGAAATGCAAAGGCTATGTACAAAATTACCGCTTAAGGGCCCCTGAAGGCACCCCAAATTTCCTAGTGCACATGTAAGGGCACATATGCCCTAAGCAGGGCATATGTGCGCCTCATGTCACAATAGAAAAATGCATTTTTTTATTTTTATTTTGCACATGGTTACCATCGATGGTAATTGCATTTCCTAAGTGCCCAATTCACACTTTGGAAATGCTTTGTACATATGCTGTTGGAATCGCAAATAGGTAATCCCTATTTGCGATTCCTAAATTGCGGTCGCAATTTGCGATTTCTACAGTGTAGAAATCATAACTTACGACCAGTTTTGGCCCTTTGTCATCTAAAACGGCCATTCAGCATTTCTTAACGGGCCGAAATAGCGAATCGGCCCGTTAAGAAATGCTAAATGGTTTCGTAAATCTGGGTCTATGTGTTTTATTTGATGCCAAGTTGGCCATAATAACCTGGAATGATAATATGCACTGCATTTCATGTTTCTTTTCGCATCAAGTTTCAGTGTCACCATACATGACTGTTTGGATTAAGGCAATAATGCGCATTGCTTATTAATCTTAGTTCTGTACTGATGTCAGGAACCAAAGCGTAGTGCATGTGTAGGAAAGGTCAAGTGACGTCAAAGGTCAGATGGTTATTGACTGCACCACTTTCACTTTCTACTGCTTGGCGGCACACCAGATATCTTTAATTACAATACTGGCGATTTGGCTTACAGATTTTGAAAGTTTTTATTGGTCTAGGATATTTAGCTGCTCTAGTGGGTTAATTCCCCTGGCAGATGTTACATAAGGTCAAGAGCAGAAATCCTCTAAAACTGTGAAATGTCTTTGACTGAAATGTTTACTTAGATAAAAATTAAAAGTAGCTTCACTTGGAAGTTTGCATAAAATAAAACATGAGTTATTTTTTAGTACTCGCAATACTTGGGATAAAAGCAAAGAAAGGTCTAATTTTCAATAAATCTGTTAGCTTGGGTAAGGTTGTGGCAGTGAAAACTTCAGTTTTAAACTCAGTGCAATTTAAGAGGGGAGTAAGATACAAGTAATAAATTTCAGTCCTAAAGCCAGGTTAAGTAGATATATCTCAAAATTGGACACTTCAATTTATCAGTTTCTCCAAGTTAACATTTCGCACAATTGTAAAGAGTGATAAACATTTTTGGACTCCAAGTCCCACCGGCCATCTTCACATGTGCAATTAGATGCAAAGCATTGCCACATCCGCAAGCAAAATTTCTAGTATTTATGTTTTTTTGTTGATATGCCTGTGATAATGTTTGAAAATGGGTGTTTCTATTTGGGAATGGACAAGCATCACATTTATAACAGTCACACTCATTCTAGTCACCGCTTTTAAGCAAATGAAGACTAGCCTTTTCGGCTTCTGGACTTCTTCCTAGCAGCTTTCCTTGACCCAGAAAAAGATTTTCAGAAGACCTTTCTAAAGAAAAACCCTGATTTAGTGTAGTGATAGTTCCCACAACCCAATTCTAAGTTTTAGGAGGTAGATAATTAATTTGTGGCCTCTTAGTACACAGCACACACTCCACAATGATCAATGGAGCCTACTAATCTGCTCAGTTATGTTGCAGATATCACATTTATTTTGTTCTACTAAAGGTATAGGAGTGTTCTATCAAATATGAAAACACAATCTGTCATATTCGTTTGTCACTATCAAAGGCCTGCGCCCTGATTGGAACAGGAATATCGCCTGCACTGCGGCTGGTGTTGGAAGGTAAGTCGGGACAGGGTCAGAAATCTTTGTGTGGGCATTTGAGTGTGTGTTTGTATCTGTGTTCGAGTGTGTGAGATCATGTGTCTGCAATATCTGTGTGCATTTTGGAGGGGTTGCCATGGCAAAGTGCATCCTTCCACCGTCGATACTATCGCTATCCCTGGCATAATGGTGGTCTCGGAATAACGATACCCATTCTGGACATATTGCGGACATTCTTGTCGTCATTGTGTTTATCCCTGTGGCAATTTTAACATATTGAGGGCATTTGAGATATGTTTGTGGTTAATCCTAAAACAAAGTGAAGAAAATCCTTTCTATGTGATAGGTGTCCATGGTACTATCGATGATGATTAATGAGCATGCAAGAAAGATCTTTGTTGAAGTGTGGCAGTGCCAAATAAGAGTGCTTGATGAAAATGATAAACCAGTGTTAGGGGATGAAGTCTGCACTTTCACAAAAAAGGAAAATCTAGTATTCTGATGGAAAATTTCTTTTTGTCTGAACAAGAAAACATTTATTTTGGAGCATTGAGCTTATTCATCCAAAATAAAACGTTTGTCAAAGCCAAACGTGTGTATTTTACAAAAATCTCCATCAAGCTGATGCCTGGGGGTCAAAATGATTTATTTTCCAAAATAGGTTTGAAATCGATATTTAAGTATTAATTCTTGCTGAGATCAGGATACATAGATGGCCTCAGGATCAGAGGACATTTACAAATGTTTTAACTTTACTACAGATCTTCAGCTAATTTATAGGGACATTGTGCTATAAAAGACACCATACTGATACAAGTTCCCCAAAGTGTTTCTTGGGATGGTGAACTCAGCACCCCTGGAAAGGGTACTTTGCTCCTGGCATACTATATGAAAGCACTGGAATATTTCAGTAGTGCCGCTTCAGAATCACTGGACTTTTACTCAATTATTGTTAACATATACACTAAAAAATGCCTACATTTGGTCCTTGGAGGAGGACTGCTCACCAATCAGAAGCCACATTTAAAGTTCAACAGGAGCCAAGGCCACAGTTTTAATACCTACAATTGGCCGACAGACTAGAAAAATTTCAAGTTCCACACTGCAACATAAAAAAAGCAAATCCAATGGAGACGTGGACTTTCTATGGGTCCAACAATATGATCAGACATTTTCTTTTCAAAGGACCGAAACGGTCAGGGAGGTTTCCACCTTTTAAAAGAATACACATGCTTATTTTGTTTAATCGAATAATAATTCCACATCATCGGCTACATAAGAGGGGCGCCGGTACCATTAATCTACTGTTTACATTACCCTTAACAAAAAGGTAGCGCTTCTGGCGAACGAGTGAGTGTTCTCATTTTAACTAAAAGCTGTGTGCCATTCAAAGCATGTTTGAGAAACACTGAAGCAACATTTAGCTAATGCTACCCTATAAATGTTTAAAAGCTTGAAATAAAGAGGTGACACTTGATTAACAATTTCGTGTTTTGATGTTTCAGAATTTTAATGATTCTGCCTCGCTAGAATAAATTAACCTATAAAGAGCTAGCCAACAGAGAAAGCAAGAGTCACTCTGCCTACTTAGATGGCAATTTTCGGTCCTCTGATCTCCCAGCCTTGCTTGTGTTGCGCAACATAACAAAAAATAATTTTTACGGACCAAGTACCCCGAGAAACAATAGCCAAACCATTCTCCTAGCCCAGGCGTATATTTCAGAGCCCTGCATTCATTACACAACCAGGAACAAAAGAGAGAGCTTCAAATTACCAGTAATGGTAGTCTGCTAATGAAGAGAATAGAGGCATTTCATTAGCATTTAAGAGAAAAGATTTCTTATGACCCCGAGTTGCTTTCCATTATGACTCACTTAAGTAAAAAAAAAGAGAAACCGGAAAAAATGAATGGTTAATTTGCATGTGTAAGTGGCTGAGACTCAGTCATCTACTGATTGGTACAGCTCCATAATATGAATGACAAATATAAGCATGTATTACAGGCGATTAATTTCAACAAAAACTGAAAGCTTCGTTTTTATTTCAGACTTCTAAATAGTTGTTGCGGTTTAGAAAAAAACCTGCCCAAATTGTATTTCATCAAAAAATAATATTTTGATAGGACCTGAAAATCATAGGTATAAACTGGAATGAAGAACATTTCAAAAATACTAAACATGGAGCTCTTTTAGCAATTCCATTGTTAGCGGTATCAGATGCAGAACGACAATGTGCAAACCTTTTATGGCACCTTCCACAAAATCATTTAATGGGCTGCCAAATTCAAAATCCACTTTTTGGGAAAAGAATTGGATAACTAAAAGACCTACGTTTAATGTGTAAATGAATAGCAAGTTCAAAAGGCAATGCAACCACCATCACAACCGGCCCAAACCTACCGTGAAGACCTGTGCAGAAGATGAAAGAAAGCAATAACACACAAGCCAACTCTAGGGCACCCCTACACTGGCTCTGTAAAACAGAAGCCCAAATTATCATTTGCACAGACGGTGCAAGAGTTCAAAACAACCTGCAATGTTATTTCAGCCTACTGAAAATATTAACTAAGACATTTTATTGGCAGAGCGATATAATAAAAGGTCTTGAGGTGTATTTTGTATATGCATGTATATTTCTGCTTTAGCTGAGATCACAAAACTGTGGTCAGGAATGCTCCACAAAATCAAAAGGAATGTTTCCTTCGAGTACTTCAGCCTCACCCTTTGGCACCATGAGACAAGCTCATGGCTTGCTCTTAGATAAAGGAGGTGTGTGAAAGAAACAAAAATTCAAAAAGTAATAAAGTTACAAAAGAGTAAATAATTTAAGGTTCACATCAAACTATAACAAGTAAAAGTGGAGAAGAAAACGAGAACATTTATTAAATATTATTTGCCCTTAATACAAGTTGGTCAGTCCAGCCATGCTCATAATAGTTCATTAAAAGAGTAGTTCTGAAAAGCACATGCAACCTAGGAATATTTTGTACTTCCGGTATGTGCCGTATATCTGTATGTGGCAGAAGATGTACAACAAACAAAATGAATCAATAGACTTGGTTTAGCAACACATCACAGTTTCGCAAATTACCCAAACACCAGTTAACCAGAAACATGAAATTAGGTCTTTTGATCAATATCTGGAGGAAAAGAGGGTCGTAGCCATATGTACGTCAATTAAGGGAATGTGCAAGGTTCCTTTCACTTGCCTTGGGAAATTTCAAATTTGTAACCCACCCTTTACCGCATGACTCCAGTCTCTACATGTTCACTAATTAGGTTTGCCTAAAAAAAATGCTCCCTCCAAGTTGCACAGGAAATATTATTTCTGCTATCCCTGATGCTCACCTACCTTGCAAAAAAATCAAGTATATAATCAAGTTCAAACTGAGGGTTTTTTGGAGGCTAAGTTAGTTCAACAAGAAGATTTTGACAATATAGATCCCCCCACAACAACACTGCATTATTATTTCAGGTGCTGCAACAGGCCAGTGAGCCACTGCCCCTGATCAGGCTTGAGGGACTTTGAAGCTTAAAGGGTTTGAAGGAATTGGAATACTGTTGTGAACACTGACCATGGCCCTTTTGACCTCTTCTATTTTTATCATGTGATTGCTTGCAGACTCCCATCTCTTTCTATAAAAAAAGTTTGACGTTTTAGACATGCACAGAAGTGTTAGTATCATGTCCACCTCCTAGCTAGTCTGACATATTTTCACTGTTTATGTTATGATAGCTGCCATGTTAATATGGACGAATACAGTGAAGGCTAAGACATTTATTGCCATACTTATTTTGGCCTGTTGGGACTTTAGTATCACCAAACTTATAAACATGAGATAAAATTGAAAATCAGATACTATAAAAACTCTAGTAACTAACCATTAATTGGAGAGGCTTCTTGACCTATCAGGCCAGAGATCACGCCGGTTTAATGCGACAAACAAACCACAGTCTGGCGTTGCTCTAGGGCTCTGAGAGCAGTGCAGAGAAGTGACCTTCAGCCCGGCACTGCTTATCATACCTGGGCAAAGGCTATTATAGAGAATAGCTAAACAGCTGTTTATGACGGAGAGTAGGTATGCTAAACGATCCATCTTAAGAAACTCTGTTTATAGGCTTGCTATATGCTAAATTTTAACGTAGCGCTTAAAAGTGGCAATAGGGAGTTAGGAAACTAGGAACTTACTTACCATGTTAGGAATGTTCATATTGTTTTCGTTGGCCAGGTCCTGCATTGCTGCATTTATTTTCTCATTCTGTGTGGTCACCGTTCATATTTTTTGCACTAGAATTAGGTTTTAAAAATAAACATTTTGAAGTTTTCTCACGTGCCTCAATGTTATTTTGGGTTTGTTAATACTTTACGAAATTTGGTTTAGAATTCCTCTGTGGGCCTGACTTCAGCTAGAAGGACTAATCTTGACCAGGAAATTCCACCTGCACAGTACTGCTTAGTGGAGCTGTGGATGGGTCACCATCCAACTGGATTTCTGAGTCATGTTGGTGGAGTGAACTAAGACCTTGCACCACGTAATTAGAAAGTGACTCCCTTCAGCTCTAGGGGGGGCACCACCATACCTCGACAAGACAAAGGGACTACAAAGGTGGGAAGATTGGGACTTTCTCAAATTGTTAAAGCTTGCTAGCGGTAAAATTTCACCACTCATGGCACAACTGTATGAAATCCAACACTTGAATCTTGCAAAATCAAGCAGAAATCTTCATGCTTGGTGCCTTATTACCAAGCAACACCATAAGACATGACCAGTGGTTGGCACGGTTTAACACTCCTATAATAGTTAAGTCACAGGCTTTACCTCGGCTGCCCTTTGGCACCAACAGGCTACATCTACAGTCCAGAGGCCACAGGCTATGCTGGGCTGAAAGTTATTACATTTTGCAACGAACAGAGGCCTGAGTGTAAAGAAATACTTCCAACTGGAAGGTAGGAAAGGAATATTTAGTAGTACCGGGGTGGTATATTAAATTGTGAATAACAAGCGAGAAATGGATAAAAATGTTAATCTCAATTACAAAACCACACACAAAAGGAGATCTACTCCATATAAAAGGTTAAGGGGCATTTAATATACTGAAGTGTACACTGCATTTCATAATACCACATAAAAATACAAAACTTATGCCCGTTCTATTTTATTTCATTTATAACACGCTGAACATCAAAGAAAACTACATTTTAAGTGAAGTTGTCTGCAGAGCAAAAAATGGGTACATCACTGCCCCAACACACAAAATACAGTCACAAATAGTCCAGATATATAAAATACACATGATAAAACAGAGTAAATTCAACAATTGCAACTTGCAAATAACTGAAATCGGTACTGTTAAAAAAGTCACAGGTGGGAGCACTTTATAGCGCAAGCATGATCTAATATTTACATTTTAAATTATCTGTATTGGGACATGGCTCATAAATTATATACTTATATACCAACCAAAGGTTTTTGGTGCTTTTCTTACCAACTGCATAACGAAACAGCCAGAACTTCAATTCGGGAAAGATGTACTAAATACTAGTAGCAAAATACTGGCCGCAATTTACGACCAGTATTCTTACGACCAAGGTGTGATTTTGCAAACCGACTTATGTATAAATAGGTCGATTTGCAAAATACTGAATTGTAGTAGGTCACAATTATACCTACCTCATGAATGTTAATGAGGAAGGTCGCAATTTGAGACCTACTACGATTCGCTGGTATCACAGGGATGGTGTCCTGCTAGAGTCAGTGGACCACCAGGTCTGTGATTACTTTTCGAAAAAGCGATTAAAAAAAATAAATAAAAAAATGCAGCCCATTTCCTAAAGGAAGACAGGATGAGTTTAAATTTAAAAAAGAAAAGTTTTATAAACATGTTTTTAAGAGTAGGAAGTGGTTCATTGGACCACCTCAGAGGCTATATAGTCAAACAGCTCCAAACAGGATGTGCTAGTTACAATGCACCAAAAGCACTCCATGATAATATTGCTAGACTGGGATAATCGCATCCACGATTTTGGCATTAATTTGGCACTGACACTGCAGCATATTTCCTTGGATGAGCTCGAACAAGCAGTGTGTTAAAGAAAATGGCAGAGAGTGCCACACCTCGTGCCATCTAGCAACATTTTCAACCCTCTGAAATGTAAAACTTTCCAAGCTAACGTTGCTGATGAAACGGTTGTAGCGATGCCAAGCGTTTTCTTTGCCACCATACTGCTGTGACTTCTAAACCATTGAACATGGTGTTCCACAGGGCTTAGCACTTAGCCCAGTCCTCTTTTTGATTTCAAATCGTTTTTTATTGAATTTAAACAAGACATACAAACAGAAGGAAAAGAAAGACATAGTAACGTTGTGCGTTCATCAGTACAGGTAGAAGGATGATACATGGTTGTCCGGACTTACACAAGATACAACTTGATAGACGAGAATGATTTAACATAGCATTGCTTTTCTCAAGATCTTTGTTAACATGAGATATATTTGTGCGGAGTAGTCAGTCCTCTTTAATATCTATATGAGGCCACTAATAGAACTCAAATCTTACAACACTAAACTTGTCAATTATGCTGACGACACACAACTGATCTGGAGTATTGAAAGCAATAGGCAGGGCACTCTGGACACTTACTGCATATGTGACATTGTTAAATGGCTGGACACAAACTCACTGAAATTCATTGGAGATAAAACAAAGTTCTTGTGATGCCCAGGGATCAAAATTCCCAGGAAACTCCCCCTTAACATTTGGCCATTATCAATAGATGAGGAGTTGAAACACTCGGAAACTGTACGCAATCTAAGGGTCACCTTTGACAGCAAACTATCCATAAATTGTCATGTAAACAAAGTTGCAGGCGTTAGCTTTACACTACTTCATGGACTAAAGAAACTCCTACCTATGCTGCCTCCATATGCAAAACCTCTGATTGTTCGCAGTGTAGTGTTAAGCAGGCTCGACTACAGCAATGCGTTACTGTTAGGAGTTCTGGAATCTCTGGTAAATAGACTGTACAGAGTCCAAGCATCAGCCACAAAACTGGCTCTAGACAGACCTAGAAGATCGTTTACATCAAATGCTATGAAGGAACTTCATTGGCTACCACCTAAACAGAGGACAGCCTTCAAGTCCTTGTGCATAGTTTTTAAAGCACTTCATGGCAAAGGCCCACTAACCCAACAAAAAAAGGTTAGCACAATATGCCTCAAAGAGATGTCTTCGTTCAGCAACGGCCAATTTGATCTGCACTGAAAAATTCCAAAAGACAAGACAGGGTGGGCGAGCCTTTATGATCAGAGCAGCTCAGTTATGGAATAACTTACCACCCGCCTTGAGATCTCACTCCAAGCTACTGCACGTTTGGAAGGCCTTGAAGGCCTGGCTCTATCCTGCTTGACCTATTATCCCTGAGCTTTGTCCTTGCAATTGCAGCGGTTGTGTTTCTATACTGAGGCTTAGAGGCAAGATACCTGAATGGTGACAGTGCGCTCTATAAATGTTATAAATAAATAAATAGACCTGCTGCCTTCGCCCCTTCAAAAGGTATGGCATCAATTCAATTTAAAAGTGAGTCAGAAACTCACATCTGTGTTTCCAGAACATGTAACAGAATAGCCTGGTTGACAAGTCCAATACTATAACTGGAAGATTGGGTCCTGATCTCTACCAGTCACAGAGGTGGGGAACTACTAGCATTTGAGTCTCAGGACATATTGTTTGACCTATTATTTGGGGTCAAGGACAATAAGTCTGCAGAGGTTTTTTTATCTACGGGATAAGTAGGCTCAAACGCTATGTTGCACAAACCCTTTGGCTGCCAGTTTATAGTACTGCATTGTGTTATGGGAAATGGGGTTTGTCTGATGCTATGCTTCCATATGTAGAAGGTGTTCAAAATGGTATACAAGGTTTATGAAAGCAATGTTTTTACTGTTAGGATGAACGCTCTGAGGAAATGCAATGAGCTGTAAGCTTTGCATTAGTGAAGGTGGTTCCAACATAAAATGGTGTATGTATCTTAGCAAATGAGCCCGCTCATTAACGGAGTTCTAGATTAATATAAAGTAAAAGGGTTTAATTACAAATTTCTAAACATAAGCAACACAGAGTCAATGCCATAAAGGCTCTCACTGAGGACATAGTACAGAGAAATAAAAAATCAGACATTATTCTAAGTCCAAAGTGGGCAGCAAAATCGAGAAAATCACGGACAGTATCCCTTTTAGAATAGGAAATTCTTATGGCCCACCTCAAAATATGAGAGTTTTCTACATTATTTTTGCATATGTAATTACAGAAATTGCTGAATTACTGTGTTTTGAGCAAATGTACCACTCCACTAGCAAATCAGAGCACATGAAAAAGTAAATATCATACTGCCTTAGCACCCAAGCACTATCCCACTACATGAATGTTTATTTGGCACCCTCTATCCTAATGCCATACGGAGCTGCTAGAACAAACAAGATACATTAACGATAGTGTGTTATATGAATTAATAGGGCACACTGAATCAACAGAAGACCTTGAAACTAAAATTTCGGTTTGTGACTGGGCTGGGGTAAGTTAACCGAAAGCAGCATAAACAAGGACTGGAAATAAATAAGTACACTTCAGCTCAACTGTGTGATGCAACCAGTGCATGGACAGAAGTGGGCTGGGGAAGACATCAGTGTATTACATTGAGTGCTCGTGAACACAGATCAGGAAAACACACTTCGACACATCAAAGAGAATTCAATTAAAAAACAGTACTATATCAGTGTGACCATGTGAAGAGATAGTCTGAACGTTATTAATGATGCACAAAAATATAAACACATGAACACCTTAAACAATACCACATAACATTTAGAAACGGACTAGACTTTGCAGAGTTTATCTGTTTGGAAAATGCAATTGTCCAGTCACTGATGTAACACTTAGTAGTAGTTACTCACGATTATGCAAGAAAGGAAAGAATGGCACAGTGAGATTAAGCTATATACTCAAATTTTACACACAGTAGCCATGTGGAGAATTTCAGGCTGGGGGCAATCTCTTTGATCCTTAGTTGCAACCTAGGCTCTGGGCTACAAGTAGAGTGAGTTTTTTTCACCTTTACATTCAGTGAATTCGAGTGAATACCTAAATGAAAATTTGCCAGACCAGTTCACAAGCTGAATTCTAATATAATGATAACTTATTATGAAAATGCTGGCCTATTCAGAGCTCTACCGTGATCAGAAAGATAGATAGCTAGGTAAACAGAGCCCATTCATAAACAGAGACTCTGCACATGCAGTCCATGAGAATATTCAGGATAAATAGTGCCCTGGTACGTTCAGAGTGTGGTACAATCCGAAAGATGCATCATCAAAGCCTTTCTGAATCCAAATCCTAACCTAATATGCCTGGAATAGTCAGAGTCTGTTATCATCCCCTGATATAATGAGAATGCTGCCATAATTTGTCACATGTCTTTGAATGGTAGTCAATAGAACAAGTAGATTAATTTTACAGTTCAAGTAGATTTCTGAAGTAATCCCTTGGGCAAATAGATATTTTATAAAAATCCACAACGCTGCAGTCATCTGCACTAGAATAGTCTTGGTGCCGTAGATAAGGCAAAAATCTACCCAACAACCTTCAGGTAGATAATGCTTCTCCGTTTTCTGTTAAAGTTGATAATATAAGGGAGATAATGGATATTAAATGGATGGATGAAAATTTGTAAAGAGCTAGCCACTGTCCATATAGGACGTCCAGTTACTGAAGAAGACCGAGAGCAGTAAACAGTACGTGTTCTTCCTCTTCAACAGTAAAGTCGAAAAAGAACATCACAAAGCTATTTAGATTGAAAAAGACAGGTTTTGACATTTAAAGTTTTTACAGAAATAAGTTTCAGATGGGTCAAGGTGGAGGTTTGGGAGATGTTTGTTCGAAAGCTTTGAGGTGAAAATCATAAAGGAACAGCCGCCTCTTGTGTCACAGGAGCAGTGAGGCAATGGCACAAGTTGGCACTTAAGGATCTTAGGGTATGAACAGGGTCATAGGGGTGACCAGGTTTTGAAGAAAAGTATGTCCTTGCTTCAAGAAAGCTTGAAAGGTGACCAAAAGGGATTTAAATGTAATTCTTGGGTGCACAGGGAGCCATTGAAACTCCCTGAGGCAACAAGGAATCTTCAAAATAAGTCTTGGGGCAGTGTTCTGTACAACCTTAAGCCTACTGATTAAACATCTAGAAAACTAAGTAAAGAGAAGTAGCACAGTGGAGTTGAGCAACAATGATAGTATATACTATGGACCTATGCGTAAAAGTGGGAAGAAGTTCAAGAATGTTCTTAAGAGATCGAAGTAAGGTGAAAGATCATGTAGAGATAGGAGACATTTGGGGGCTGAAGGAGAGATCCTAATCAAATTTGGCATCTAGATTTCTTACAGTTTTGGCAGATGCTGGAGGCAAACCATACTCAGGAGGCTACAAGGAATGTGCCCAAATAGTCTTAGGTTAGCTAACAAAATAAAAATCTCAGTTTTATCCAAGTTAAGTTGGAGGCAGCTGTCTTTCATCCGTTGAACAAAGTAGGTAAGACAGGATTTCAATGAGTCTCCAGCAACTATGATGTTCTCTGAGATAGAAACAATTAGCTGAGTATTGTCTGCACATGAAACAATTTTAACCTGAAAGGACTGAACAAACAAATCACTTACCTTCCGTTCGCATTATCTTGTAGAGACTATCTACCCATAGATTCCTTACCGTAGAAAATTCCCCAGGTGTCAGACTGGATCTAGACATTTTTCATGCGCAGTACCCCTGCGCGCCTGTAGGTGGCGTCGGTCGGCTCCGCATGTCGTTGTATGCGCCAGAAGTGACGTGTGCGATGCCTATATAGACACTACCCCAGCATGCTGACGCCAGTTTCTTTTTGCGACTTTCCATGCCAGGAGCGCAGAGCCACGAAAAACACTGACCACTGGTGTGGAAAACTAGGGCCCTGAAAGGGAGAAAAACACTGTTCCTAGAAATCCGTTCACGGAGTGGGGAGGATGGGTGGGCCGGTAAGAACCTGCAGCTGAATACAGTCTGTAGCAGATAAGGCGTTACCAAAAGGTAAGTAACTTGTTCATCTGATAGAGACTTCTAGCTGCAGATTCCTTACCTAAGATTAAATACCCAAGCAATATCTCCCCAGCAGTGGGGCTGTGAAACTGTTTCCCACTAAGACGTCCTGCAGGACCGAACGAGGAAAGTGCCCGTTCTGACGGACCTGGTTGTGTAGGCAGCAATGCTTCGTGAACGTGTGTAGCGAAGCCCACATTGCTGCCTGGCAGATGTCCAGGACCGGAACGCCGCGAGTTAAAGCACTTGTCGCAGCCTTGGTTCTGGTGGAATAAGCACGCAAGCTCCAAGGGTTGTCGTTTCTTGGCCAGTGCGTTGCAGATCTTAATGCAGAGCACGATCCATCGGGATATGGTCCATTTCTGCATGGCCTTCCCCTTACTCGCTCAGACATACCCCACAAAGAGCTAGTCATCCAGCCAGAACTCTTTTGTGCGGTCAAAGTAGAATGATGACGCTCTTTTTGGGTCCAGACAGTGGAGTCACTCCTCTTTCTTAGATGGATGTGGCGGAGCGTAAAAGTTAGGCAGGGTGATGGACTGGCCTACATGAAAGGGAGTGACAACTTTTGGTAGAAAGGAAGCTTAATGCGAAGAAGCAGCTGGTCTGAGAAGATGGTCAGGTATGGAGGCTTAGATGGCAAAGCCTGAAGGCTCACTGACCCTCTGAGCAGATGTTATTGCCACGAGGAAGGCTGTCTTGATGATAAGGAGCCTGAGAGGACAGTTGGGCAGTGGCTCAAAAGGAGCCCACATCAGAAAAGTGAGCTTTAGATTAAGGTCCCCATGAGGCATGATGAAGGTTGAAGGTGGAAACGTGTTGTAGGCCCTTCAAAAACCTATTTACAACAGAGGATTTGAACATGGATGGCTCATCTGGCAACCGCAGAAAGGTGGAGATGGCAGAAAGATAGCCCTTTAAGGTGCCCAAAACCCTGTTGGCAAGAAAAAGAATAAAGAGAAGGACTTGAGAGAGAGGAGTAAAAAGAGAGTTGACCTGTTTCTCTGCACACCAATGCACAAGCTTGGCCCTATGGCAGGTGTATACTGCCTTGGTAAAGCGACGCCTGGCTGCCAAGATAACAGTGTAGACTTCGTGAGGAAGGTCAAACACTGTCAACTCTGACAGCTCAACCTCCACGCATGAAGGCGGAGCATTGACAGGTTCGGGTAGAGAACCCTCCCCTGCAGCTGCGACAGAAGATTCTCCCGAAGGGGCAGCTTGATCAGAGGACTGATGGCCATGCTCAACAGCTCAGCATACCAAACTCTGAGCCCAGTGCGGAGCCACAAGGATGACTTGGACCCAGTCGTTTCTGATCTTCTTGAGAGCTAAGGGCAGGATTGTATGGGCGGAAAGGCATACAGGAGGCCTGAGCTCCACTAGAGACGAAGAGTATCTCCAAGCGAGAGCCGCCTTGGAAAATCCAGAACTCAGAACTGCTTACATTGCGGGTTCTTGGCGGTGGCAAACAGATCTAACCAAGACTCTCCCACTGCTGAAAGAGACCTTACACCACCTCCATATGAAGATGCCATTCGTGATCTGCTAGGCGTCTTTGGCTGAGTTCATCCGCCCTGACGTTTGGAGAGCTGTTCAGGGATATGCCCGGATTTTCCAGCCATGTCTAGAGGTGCAGAACTTCTTGACAGAGGGTCCAAGAACCCGCTCCACTCTGTTTGTTGCAGTACCATATGGCAGTGGTGCCGGATTGCCCGCAACTCAAGGGTTGACATGGAGTCCAGACTCTGCCGGAGACCAGAGACCTCTGATCCCCCACCTCTCCCAGATGGCCGCCCCATTCCAGGAGTGACGCATCGGTCATCACTGTCAGTTCTGTTTGGGTAAGAGAGAGGAGTCTGTTGCTGACCCAATCACAGCTTGCTAACCACCACTGCAGATCCGTTTCAGTTCCCTCCAAGATCTGGACCATAATCGGAGAGATTTCCCTGATGCTGCACCCAGTGGAACTTCAGGTCCGCATATGCCAGTGTTCATGTGTCACAAGCAGGATGCAGGAGGCCATAAGGGCCAGCAGCCTCAGAGTCAGTATCACCAAAACGCAAGATAGATGATGAAACATCGGTATCCTAGCTTGAATTTCTTGGACTCGCCGCTCGGGAGGATAAGCCTGAAACTCCACCATAACCAGAACAGCTCTAAAGAAAGGGAGCGTCTGAGAGGGAGTCAGGTGTGACTTCGGCACAATGATAGTGACTTCCAGCGAGTGCAGGAGATCTGTTGTAGTCTAGAGGCGGGAGAGGACTGCCTGAGGAGAGCCTGCCTTCAAGAGCCAGTCACTGAGATAGAGAAAGACTGGTACCCCCTAATCTCTGCCAATGAGATGCAACCACCACCATCACTTTGGTGAACACCCGAGGGGCGCTTAAGGCCAAAGGGGAGCTTGACAAACTGAAAGTGCTCGCGGCCCACCCTGAACGGCAGGTAACGTCTGCGGGCAGGCAGGACTGGAATGTGGAAATATGCATCCTGTAAGTCCAACGCTACCATTCAGTCTCCCGAGTTCAGGGCAGACAAGACTTGAGCGAGCATGAGCATTTTGAATTTCTTATTCTTGAGGAAGAAATTGAGAGGGCGCAGATTTAGGATAGGACGAAGGCCTCTGTCCTTTTTTGGTACCATTAAGTAGCAGGAATAACAACCATGACGTACTTCTGGCGCCGGCACCTTCTCTATGGTTCCCTTGGCCAAGAGAGCCGTCACTTCCTGGCAGAGTTTGGAGAGATGGTCCTCCTTCAGGCTGTCACAAGTGGGTGGCATGGGTGGAGAGGTAGTCATGAAGGGGAAGGAGTAGCCCCTTATGACAATCTGGAGTACCCAGCGGTCTGATGTTCTCGAACTCCAGTGGTGCAGGTGATGGAGTATCCTGCCTCCCACTGGTTGCCCATGATGGTTAGAGGGTGTACTAAAGAGGTTTGGAGGCTGCATGGGGGTGGGGGGGGTGGACTGCCCCGACCTCTATTCATTGAAGTCATCTGACGAGATGAGGGAGCAGTCATTCGAGGCCTAGTTCCGCGGTTGAGCTTGCGCCTGGGCCAGCTCTGCACCTCCCCAAGTTTCCAGGAGCCGGAGCGACCCTCGCCCAACTCAGCGAGTTTGATGAGGCTATGCACCTCATTTTTGGGCAGGAGGGGCCCGTACTGGTTCCCCGCTGGTGGGTCAGCCCTTGGCACGAGTCGCGCCCGACCCACAGGGACGCGGGGCACTGCACCTTTGGCCATGCAGAGGCTGGGGAACTTGCATGCCGTGGTGGCTGGGCGGATAAGGATGTGGCTGGAAGCCCCTTCCATGGCCACAAAAGGAGTGAAAGGCGGACTGGGACTTGCGGGGAGCCATGGAAAGGCCCAAGGACTAGCCTTTGCTCTGCTATCCTCAAAGCACTCAGTCTGCCTTGTCTCCGTAGAGATGGGAGCCATCAAAGGGTACGTCCACAAGTGAGGCTTGGACATCCCCTCAAAAGCTTGTAGTTTCCAACCAGGCATGGCATTGTAAGGCCACTGAAAAAGAAATCGCTCATCTTAGCAAGTTGGTCATTTCCAGCCCACATCCGATCATGAACTTGGCTGCATTTCTTCCATCTGCCATAACTTGGGAGCATATGGCTCCTGGAAACTTGTGGAGGTGCAGAGCTGGCCCAGGCGCAAACTCAACCGCAGAACTAGGCCTCGAATGACTGTGCTCCCTCATCTCGTCGGATGACTTCAATGAATGGGGTGGAGTCGAAGCCCTCTTCAATCTCTTGCTCCTTTCTTTTTGTGGAACTTACACAAACGCCCGGGTGACTGCAGCTATTATCGATGGCTCCGCAACAGACCCCAGGATCTTCCTCTTGACTGGGATCGAGACAGTCATGGCGTCGCACGTCGAGTGGCCAGGAGTTTGAAGGATAGCTTCCTCAAGGCCTTGAGGTGCATGGTGCTGCAGTCGATGCAGGTCTTCGCGTCGTGGTTGCACTCAGGCACCAGAGACAAACAAAATGTGGCTCAGTCACCAACATCTGTCGGCGACAGGAGCCGGAGGGCTTGAAGCAGGCTTTTCTAGTGGACATACCTGCCACACCAGGAGAAGAATTTTTAAAAGACTTCGACAAAAGGTCGAAAAAGGGTCAGTCAAAAGATTACTGGGTGTAGCTCTCTTGGATCTTGCTTTTGTCGCCCTAAGTGGGAAGGGTATGCCCAGACGTGGGTCCTGTGCTCACTGCACCAACGAATTCAAGTTAGCCTTACTGATGAGGGTTGATCCCCCAAAACTGATTCCAGGATGATTGTTTCCGGTCAAGGGAGGACCTGGCCTGGCAGTTCGGGCTGGACTGATTCCATGGGGAGCAGGGTAAAGACTGATTTGCATATGGCTGGGTCCAAAGTGGGGTGGCATGAAAAGCAAAAAAATGATGGATTAAACCAAGGTCTGTGACTAGGGGTGAATGTTTGATTTGTTCAGCATTCCCTCCATCATCTGTTCTTTTTGCTTTTAGAAAGTTGGCATTTTCTTGCCTTAGCCATTTGGAGCCTGTCTCTGGTCACCTGACTGGGTGAAGTTGGCTGTTGGGCTGTTTGTATGCCTCCTAGACAGCCACAAACAATGGGAGCTTAGGTGTGACTTAATGGGCCATTGCTGGCAGGATGGGAGGGAGGCTCAGCCTCATTTACACCTGAATAAGCTGTGTACTATCCTCCTATAAAGGGTTCCATACCCCCTGTAGGGAGTCTGGAGTCAGGTCAGGGAAGGCAGGGCATCTGTGCATTTCAAAGGCATGTCTTTAGAAGTCTCCCCTACTTCAAAGGCACCACTGGGTATAAATATTGGACCTCAGACAACACCATTTCAGTACACTTCTGGACCTGTGGATACCCAGCCAGGAAAAAGCACTGCTGTGCTGCTGAAGTACTTCCACTCTGATGGACTGCACTCTGCTGGACTCCTGCTTTGCTGATCTGCTGCCCTCTTCCCTGAGTGAGAAGAACTGGACCTGCATCTCTTGAATTCAGAACCTAGAGTGACTCCAAGGGCTAGCTGGCTGGCCTCCTGTCCTGAAGCCTTAGGAATATAACAGGCTTCCAACAACCTTACATCTGCACCTGGACTCTGCCATCCATTAGTCTACTGTGCTAAGTGGTGCCACTCCAGTCTCGGACCCTTGGAAGGGGGACCAAGGTGCTTGCTAGAGGAATCGATGCATCTTCTCTGCTGAGCAATGCAGCCCGAGCAAAACCGACGCATATCCTCAGCTGAGCGGCGCATCACCGAGCAGAACAGACGCATCAAGGCTGCTGCGTAGATTGGACCCATCGCAAAAGACTTGCATCGCCGAGCAACCCGCATCATGGGTCCAAGGCATCGCCTTTGGAACCGCCGCTGTGCAAAGCTTTTCCCGACACGGATCCTTGCATCTCTAATCGATGGCAGGCTCGGTGACGAAATTCCGCATTGCAGCTTCACCACTCATTGGAATCAACGCATTGCTTCGACTGGCCATCGCATCCCCAACACATACTTCACATTGCAAGCCCCGTCGACGGGATCATCGACGTTGATGCAACAGGACCTCACACTGCAGCCTCGCCGCATCTCGGAACCGACTCATCGCCTCGGCTGCGCGATGCATCTTCGACGCAGATCTACACACAGCGCCCCAAAACCAGGATTCAAGATTCTCTGTTCAGCAATCCGGTGTCGCTGTAGCAGGCCTGAACTTGTGACTTTATCTCGGTCCGACACAATCGGATATCCCCAAAAGCGATTTATGCTTTTTGGCACTATTTTCACTATGAACTTTATAATTAAATATCTCCGGTTCTGGGGGGGCGCTAGAGGGCGCCAAGCAAGATGGCCGCACCTATGTGAGGCTCCTGCTGCTCGGGACAAGATCCGCTCATCATCCTCATCCACTTCAGCCCCACGACCTTGGAAACGCACTGATGTGCTAGCCACAACCCTCTGCCGCACTCCACTGTTCATTATTGCACTGGAGACCGGCTGTGGCCTCCGATCAACGGCCTCCGACCCTGCAGCACCGGGACATAACAAAATGGCGGCCGCGATTGAAAAGGCCGCTTAACAGCTTACCGGCATTTGGAAAATCCTCGGCTCCTGCAATACGGCGTCACGTATCGTCCGAGCCTCGGGCGCCGCTGCGACGGCTAGAAGGTGCGGCTTGCGCGGCCCGAAAAAGTGAGTGGAGACCCCTCTACTGCCGGTGCTCTGCCTGGTTCCCGGAGGCTGGAGTTGGTGCGGCGCGGGGAGAGACGGGGCGCTACACCGCTGCTGTGACGCCGCCCCGGAGGCCCCGGACGGCAGTCCCGCTGACGTAGGCGGCGCGGCGTGCATCGGAGCTGATCCCGAGGTTGGAGGGAGACGCTCGCTCTGGCCCCGTGAAGCTGCCGCCGGAGGAGGAGGCTCCAGCTGGGAAGGTCCGGTGAGTCCTGTGTAACCCCTGATTGCAGCCTGAGCTCCCCCACCACTTCCAACGGGAGCAGGGATTACGCCAAGCTCCCCCTGGGGAGGGCAATAAATAGTGGGCTGAGGCGGGCCTGGGGCCCTTGTTACCAGTTGCTCTGACTCACCGCTGGCAGGGAGCGCTGCTGAAAACGGCCCTCCTGAAGTCTGCCTGGCCCCTGACACAAGCATTGCTGATCGCACGAGCGGCTGGACGGGTGGGGTCCCGGACGGTGCCTGCGGGGCCGGCGAGTCCCCGAGTGGCGCTGGAGGGGACGCTATACTACGCGCTGTTGAGCCCCCCCCGCCCGCGGCTCTGTCGCCGCCGGAGCGTGAGGCACTCGCCTGATCCGCCGTGCTCGCCTGGGCCCATGTGCTAGAAGCTGGGTGAACTGACTCCCGCAATTAAAAGCAGTCTACAGACTCCTCAAGACCACGGGAAGCTGCGCAATTGGACTCTGCTAGGACTCTAAAATACAGGCAGCGTAATACTTCCCAGAGCAACCCACGACCACTCGCCCAGACCGGCCCAGCGCTTATCGATTCCCTGCGGGAAGCATATCCCAACATGGGCCGCACGGACGCTAAGCAACCAAAATTGAACTTCGACGCCAGGAAATCATCGCGCTCCCAGGCGGAGATGGAGGGAGACCAGTCCACAGCCCCCGGAACAACCCACGTCTACAGACGATTTGAAAGCCCTCCTTCTCGTTATGCAATCCAGCCTCACCTCTATAGAAACGAAAATGGATGCTATGAATGCACGCATCGACACCCTGGCGCACAAAAGTGATCAACACGCAGAGAGGCTCAAAGAAGCAGAACAACGCATTTCGGACCTGGATGATGCCTCAGCCACCACCATCACCAAGACGCTGGACATGGAGAAAGTATTGAAAATCATCGCAGCCAAAAATGAGGAATTGGAATCGCGCTCCAGACGCAACAACCTACGCATCTTAGGTGTACCGGAAACTACTGCGACTGGCAAAATGGAGGAATATGTGGAACGGATGCTCCTGGCCGCTTTTGGAAAGGAGGCGTTTTCCTCAGTGTTTATCGTCAAGAGGGCGCACCGGTCGCAGGCCCCCCGCCCGGTGCCAGGGGCCCCTCCCCATCATCGCGAGAATTTTTAATTACCGGGACCGGGATGCCGCCCTCCGCCTCGCCAGGGAGCACAAAAAAGTATTCTTTGACGGCACAGAACTCTCAATTTATCCAGATTTCACGCTGGCAGTCCAAGAGAGTCGCAGAAAATTCCTCCCAGTAAAGAAAAAACTCCAACAAATGAATATTGAATACGCCATGCTTTTCCCGGCGCGCCTCAAAATTAATCATCAGGGGAAACTGCATTTTTTTACAAATCCACAGCACGTCTACGACTTTTTAAAAACGGCACCAGGACTGTCGAAAGAACGCTCCTCCCCAGCCGGACACGCCCGAGAAGAAGGAGACACATCAGATGTGGAATAATAACATAGCATACACTCGTAGCACATGTGACTACCACAATGTGGCGCAATCCCGGAGGGCTAGTCCCTCCCCAGTCCTTCTCCACACTAATGGAGGGCCCTCATACCCAACATTGAACTGCAGCACATGCTCCACTATTTGCGGAAGTACTCGCCACGGACTGGAGGGGATCACCACCAATACCCCCCGAGCACCCTTGCTGACGCAAGGGGTTATTGGCTGCCCTCTCTCGACCACCCACTCAGGTGAACCCTATATTGACTTGGTTTGACATGGTTGTTCGGTTGGTCTTAATCTTCCCTGTTGGGAACAAAATTCATGAGAATTTAGGGGAGGGGGATACCACAGCAGGATTGGGCTGCTGATGTGGGAGGAGGGAGGTTACCGGGAATGTTTTATACCACTTACTATTGTACTCTTCAGCTCACATAAGCCCCTGCAGTTGACGCAACATACACTGCACACGCTATCCGCCAGAATCACTACACGCAACCACGATGGAGACCCGACCTAGTCCCCTCAGATATAACTTCCTGACCTGGAATGTGCGTGGCCTGGGAGATCCCCGCAAGCGTAGACATATCTTGGCTTACCTAGACCGCCACAACATTCACTGCGCTATGCTCCAGGAAACCCACCTTGCCATAACTCGCTTGCCACATTCGCATCCCGCTGGGCGACCTATAGATGCTTTTCCTCCTACTCGTCCTATGCCCGGGGCACGGCTATCCTGGTAAAGCGCGCGCTTCCCTACACCCCTATAGGCTCTTACGGAGACCCACAAGGCCGATACAGCATCCTATGGGGACGACTATCCGCCCAAACGATAACCCTTGTTTCCTGCTACGGGCCTAACACAGATGACCCGGAATTCTTCCGGATCCTATGGGGCAAACTCATTGACATAGGGTCCACGCACCTGATATGGGGAGGAGATTTTAACGTCACCTTAGATCCAAAAGCAGATAGGTCACACCCGCAACCCCATCACTATTCCCATGCACATTACACCCTTAACAGTATCATGGGAGATCATGATCTTATTAACGCCTGGCGCACTCTACATCCACAAACTCGCGAGGGCTCCTGCTTCTCCACAACCCACTCCTCTTGGTCTCGAATAGACAGGTGGATACTAACTAAAGGGATCGCGCCCTGGCTGACACACGCCTCTCACCTCCCACGCACATATTCCGATCATTCGCCTGTCCTGCTCACCCTCACGCCGCCTCAAGATGAGTCCCCTTACATCTCCTGGCGCCTTAACCCGCAGGCTCTCTTAGACCCCGTTTTTAAAGAAGAATTAGAACAAGAAATCTCAGCTTTCTTCCCCCGCAATGATAACTCTGTCTCTCAATACTCCACGGTGTGGGAGGCCTTTAAGGTCACAATGCGTGGAATTTGCATCGCCAAAAGTGGTGGAGTCCTGAAAGACATCCGAACCACACTTCGGAAATTAGAGCTTGAGCTTAAACACACGGAATCGACGGTGCAGGCTGCGCCCACCCCAGAACTAAAGGCGCGCTTACGAGACCTCCTAACGGATTATCAGGAGACGGCTGAGCGAGAATGTAAGTTTAAGGGAAAGTACCACCAGGCACGCCGCTATGGCGAGGGAGAGAGACCGGGAAAAGCACTGGCATCCGTGATTCGGCCCCCTCGCTTCTCCAACACCGTTCTGGAGATTGAGGATGACAATGGCCAGATCCACAGAAATACCCCAGACATAGTAAATGCTTTCAAACGTTTTTATAAAACCCTATACAAGACACAGAGCGCAGCCAGTAGATTTCACCCCTTTCTTCGAGGACACTGCCATTGCATGGCTGGGAGACAATCAGAGAGAATATCTTCTTGCGCACTATGAGGATGAGGAGATCATAACTGCTATTATGCAA
Organism: Calotriton arnoldi; assembly: GCA_963921515.1. Taxonomy (NCBI): domain Eukaryota; kingdom Metazoa; phylum Chordata; class Amphibia; order Caudata; family Salamandridae; genus Calotriton; species Calotriton arnoldi. Next base: position 215,859 of record CAWUFW010009326.1, on the reverse strand, counting down.
CTACAATCTGGCAAGGCACCAGGACTTGACGGTCTCCCGGCCGAATTTTATAAAACATATCGGCATCTTCTCCTCCCTGTACTACGACATGTCTTCGAAGAAGCCCGCGAGACAGGCATACTGCCCCCAACCATGCGCGAAGCACTCATTATCTCCCTACCTAAACCAGGTAAACCGCCCTCACAGTGTGACTCGTACAGACCCCTCTCCCTTATCAACATCGACACCAAGATCCTAGCCAAACTGATTGCGAACCGCATTAGTCCCCTCATGCCCGTCTTGGTCCTCCCCGATCAGTCAGGCTTTGTCCCTAGCCGGGGCACGTCTCACAACTTGCGCACCCTGTTTGCAGTCCTCCACGATATTGACCCTGACACGAATGCAGCAGCCATTTTTTTGGACGCCACAAAGGCGTTTGGTTCTCTGGAATGGGACTACCTCGCCTTTATCCTCTGCCGCATGGGATTTCCTACTCCTTTCTTGGCCTGGATAAACTTGCTATACACTGATTTGCGAGCCACTGTAATGGTCAATGAGGCTAGATCCCCCCCCTTCACGATTGCCAGAGGCACCCGTCAGGGGTGCCCCCTCTCCCCCCTATTTGCCCTGGCTATCGAACCCCTCGCAGCTAAGATCCGACAGCACTTCCGTGACCACGCCCTAATATATCCAGAGAGACAAATATTAATCTCCCTATATGCACAAGTAACTAACTTGTGTAACGATATATCTGTAAGAGACAGTAGTTAGTGACAGATTCCTTACCTTAGAATATCCCCAGGCGTCAGGCTGGATCCGGAAAGTTTTTGCGTAGCAATACCCTTTTGCGTCGGTAGGCGGCGTCGTGCGGCTCCGCGTCCGTCGTCGGCGTCGTGATCGCCGGAATGACGTCGCGGGCAGTACTTAGACGCCGCCCCTGCGCGCTGACGTCAGTTCTGTACACGACTTTCCGCGCCAGGAACGCAGAGCCATGCAAGAAGCTGACATAGGTGTCTGAAAAATACTAGGGCCCTGAAAGGGATGTCCTTAACCCTAGAAATCAGTTCGCAGAACGGGGAGGATGGGTGGGCGGTAGGAATCTGTCACTAACTACTGTCTCTTACAGATATATCGTTACATAAGTTAGTAACTTGTGCATCTGAAAGAGACACGTTAGTGACAGATTCCTTACCTTAGAATAGATACCCCAGCAATACCAACCCCGGTGGTGGGTCTGCGAACAAAGATCAGACAAGGAAGTCCCGGAGGACAGAACGGCCAAAGAAGCCGTCCCTCCGGACCTGACTGTCAAGGCAGTAATGCTTTGTAAATGTGTGCAGCGAGGCCCACGTAGCTGCCTGACAGATATCCTGCAGCGGAACACCGCGGCCTAAAGCTGTGGTAGCAGCCGTTGCCCTGGTGGAATGGGCACGCAGCCCAACAGGAGGCTCCTTTTAGCCAAAGAATAGCAGGCTTTGATACACAAGGTTACCCAGCGGGAGATGGTTCTCTTGTGCACCGCCCGACCTTTTGGCGCCCACGTAGCCAACAAAGAGCTGGTCATCCACCCGGAAGTGTTGTGTGCGGTTGATATAAAAGGAAAGCGCACGTTTTGGGTCCAGACGGTGGAGCCTCTCTTCCTCTCTGGAAGGATGCAGAGGCGGAAAGAAGGTGGGCAAAGTGATGGTCTGCCCAATGTGGAAGGCAGTAACCACCTTTGGCAAGAAGGACGGACGCGTCCTAAGAACAACCTTGTCTGGATGGACAGACAGAAAGGGAGGTTTGCATGATAGAGCCTGGAGCTCACTCACCCGCCGAGCGGAGGTGATGGCCACCAGAAAGGCTGTCTTCAGAGTCAGAAGACGAAGAGGACAGTTATGTAGAGGCTCAAAGGGAGCGCACATGAGAAAGGTAAGAACCAAGTTCAAGTCCCACTGAGGCATCACAAACGGAACAGGAGGGAAGAGGTGTGTAATGCTCTTTAGGAACCTGTTAACAACAGGGGACTTGAAAAGGGAGGGCTGATCAGGAAGCCTGAGGAAGGCCGAGATGGCACAAAGATAGCCCTGGATGGTACCCAGGGCAGAACCCTGTTGGGCCAGGGAAAGAAGGAACAGAAGAACCTCAGAAAGAGGGGCAGAGAGGGATTCACAGCCTTTGCTGTGCACCATGCCACAAACTTGTTCCACCTGCAGGCGTATACCACCTTAGTGGAGGGACGCCTGGCTGCCAGAATTACATCACAAACTTCGGGAGGCAAGTCGAAAGGAATCAACTGCCGCCGCTCAATCTCCACGCAAGCAGGTGGAGGCTGGACAGGTTCGGGTGGAGGACGTCCCCTGCTGCTGCGACAGAAGATCCTCCCGAAGAGGCAGACGGATCGGGGGATCGACGCTCATACTGAGTAGCTCGGGATACCAAACTCTTCGAGCCCAGTCAAGAGCCACAAGGATGACTTGGGCCCGGTCGCGCCGAATCTTCTTCAACACTCTGGGTAGAAGTGGTATAGGCGGAAAGGCGTACAACAGACCGCAACTCCACTCGTGATGAAAAGTGTCGCCGAGCGAGTGCCGCCTTGGAAATTCCAACGCGCAGAACTGATGACATTGCGCGTTCTCTTCGGTGGCGAATAGATCTAACCAAGGCTCTCCCCACTGTAGAAAGAGTCCTTGCGCCACTTCCGAGTGAAGACGCCACTCGTGATCCATCATGCACCTGCGGCTGAGTTCGTCCGCCCTGGCGTTCAGGGAACCTGCCAGGTGTTGAACCATCAGGAACATGCCCTGATGTTCCAGCCATGTCCAGAGGCGCAGAGCCTCCTGACAGGGTCCACGACCCTACCCCGCCTTGTTTGTGACTTCGGCACATTGATGGAGAACCCCAGCGAGTGCAGGAGTTCGGCCGTAGTCTGGAGGTGGGAGACGACTGCCTGGGACGAGCCCGCCTTCAGCAGCCAGTCGTCTAGGTAGGGGAAGACTGGAACCCCTGCCCGGCGCAGATGAGCTGCGCCCACCGCCATCACTTTCGTGAACACCCGAGGGGCACTTGTAAGGCCAAAGGGGAGCACAGTGAACTGAAAATGCTTGAGGCCTACCGTGAACCGCAGGTAACGCCGGTGGGCCGGCAGGACGGGGATGTGAAAATAAGCGTCCTGCAAGTCCAACGCTACCAACCAGTCTCCAGGGTCGAGGGCAGTCAAGACCTGAGCTAGGGTGAGCATCTTGAACTTCTCCTTCCGGAGGAAGCGATTGACGTTCCGGAGGTCCAAGATAGGACGCATGTCCTCCTTGTCCTTTTGGGTACCAGAAAGTAGTGGGAGTAGCAACCACGTCCTACTTCTGGGGTCGGAACATGCTCGATGGCCCTCTTGGCCAAGAGGGCCGTGACTTCCTTCTGCAGAAGCACCAAGTGATCCCTTGACATGCGGTGGAATTGAGGTGGCATGGCTGGGGGTGGTCTCGAAGGGGAGGGAGTAGCCCCTTCGGACAATGTCCAAGACCCACCTGTCCGAGGTGATGGCACGCCAGTGGTGAAGGTGATGGCGGACCCTGCCCCCTACTGGCGTGCTGTGCACCTGAAAGGAGGGACTAGGAGGGCTTGGAGGCCGCGGACGGGGCGGAGTTGGTGGCCTGACCCGCACGCTGGTTGCCCGAACCGCCACGGCGGTAGCCACGTCCTCGGCCACGCGAAGACGCTTGCTGCGCGGGCCGGTGGCTGGGCAACGGACGTGACTGGGCGCCCCTTCCGTGACCACGAAAGGGGCAAAAAGCAGAGGTTAGCAGAGGGCGCACAACAGAAAGGCCCAGGGACTTGGCAGTAGCCCGTGAGTCCTTAAAACGCTCCAGCGCATGGTCTGCTTTGGAACCAAAAAGACCGACTCCATCAAAGGGCATGTCCATGAGTGCATTCTGGACATCACCCGAGAAACCAGTTGTTCTCAGCCAGGGGTGCCGACGCAGCGCCACCGTCGTTGCAAGCGATCTGCCCAGCGAATTCGGCGGTATCAAGGCCACAACGTATGGTGTACTTTGCCGCATCCTTACCTTCCGCAATGGTGCGGGTAAGCAGTGTCTGGACCTCCTCAGAACACTGGGGCAAAACAGCCGCCACCGAATCCCACAGGGAGTGGGTATATCGGCCCAAAAGGCAAGTGGTGTTGACGGACCGCAAGCCAGCACTGGAGGAAGAAAAAGCCTTCTTCCCAAATTGGTCCAGGCGTTTGGATTCCCTATCCGGAGGGGCGGTAGGGAAGGCGGTTTGGGAGGCAGAGGCTTGGACAACCAAGCTCTCGGGGTGGGATGTTGAGAGAGAAACAAGGGGTCGCCCGGAGCAGGGCGATGGCGTCGGGCCACGTTCCTATCCACAGGAGCCCCTGTGGTGGGCTTGGACCAGGTGCCCAAAAGAACGTCAGACAGTGCATCATTAAACGGCAGCAATGGCTCCGAGGAGGAAGCTGCCGGCTGAAGCACTTCCGTCAGGAGATTAGTCCTGACAGCCACAGTAGGCAATTGGAGGTGCAAGGCTCCAGCTGCTCTCACGCAACACCGTTGCGAAATTTGCTCCCTCCTCCGTAGCCACGGGAGGAGACAGCATGCCAGTGTCAGGGGAAGTGTCTAGACCACTGGCATCCCCAAGTTCCTCTGCCCAGTCCTGATCATACTCACACTGCTGTGTGAGAGGGTCTTCCGACCCTCCCAGCTCTCCTGGTCCTCCTCTGGCTCAAAATATGGAGGAGGAGGGACATCTGGGACCCAAGGTCTCATCGGTGCCGGGGCCGGCGTCGAGAGACGTCGGTCCGGCTCCATGTCCGGAACCGGAGAGAACCGGGGAACGATGCCGCCCGGAGCCCCGGGCGGCGTCGGGAACGGCACCGGGGACATCGGCGCCGGCGGAGGCGTGGTTAGGTCAACCGGCGTCGATCGGGGTTGCGGTACCACCGGAGCCGGGATCGAGGCCGGGGCCGAGGCCGGGATCAAGGCTGGCGGGACAGGCGACGCCGGGACCGGAGTCGTCGGCGACGCCGGAGAAACCCCATCAGGGCCCGCGGGGCCCGAAGGCGCACCGGAGGGACCTTGAGGCCCGAAGAGGCGGGCCATGGCCGACAGGAATTCCTGTATCTCGGCCGGAGTCGCCCCCGAACCCGGGAAGGACGGGTAATGCGGGGCGGCGCCACAGGCACATCCGGAGCCGCGGGGACGGTGCCGACAGGGGCCTCAGCCGAGTCGCGAGATCGGCGAGGCGAAGTCTTAGAGCGATGGTGCTTCTTAGACTTCTTGTGCTTCGACTTACCCGAGGAGTGCGAAGACTTGGACTCCGACGACCGGCGGGGGCTCCGCGACCGGCCCTCGACCTCTCACGGGACCGGGGCTTGGTGCGGCGCGGAGCCGACTGCCGGACCTTGAGGAGCTTTCGAGACCGCTCTCGCAAAGCCTTCGGGTGTAAGGCCCGGCAGTCAGGGCACGACTTTGTGTCGTGGTCTCGGCCGAGACAGTAGAGACACTCTGAGTGCGGGTCTGTGATCGACATCATTCGACCACAGACGTCGCATGGCTTGAAGCCGGGCATCCCTACCGACACCTAGGAGTCGAGAAGACTCGAAAAGAAACAGTGAAAAAATCACCAAAAATGTTGCCAAAAATTGACTAGGGCACTGCTCTTCCCGGATCTGCGCTTACTGGCGTGGAAAAAGAAGAACTGACGTCAGCGCGCAGGGGCGGCGTCTAAGTACTGCCCGCGACGTCATCCCGGCGATCACGACGCCGACGACGGACGCGGAGCCGCACGACGCCGCCTACCGACGCGCAAGGGTACTGCTACGCAAAAACTTTCCGGATCCAGCCTGACGCCTGGGGATATTCTAAGGTAAGGAATCTGTCACTAACGTGTCTCTTTCAGATGCGGACGACCTCACTCTCTATTTACGGAACCCAGGCGAGAGTCTCAACCCTATACTAAGGCTACTTATTTTGTTCGGTCATCTCTCTGGGGTCAATATCAATTGGGGGAAGTCCCAGATATATCCTCTTACCAGCACAACTCCGCGGTTTACGCCTGACTATCCCCTCACCTGGTGCAATGACACACTCACTTACCTGGGTATTGTCATATCTCGCGACCGGGAGGAACTGATGAGAACCAATTATGGCCGGACTCTTGACCTAATCACTGAGAAAATCACCAGATGGATAGCGCTACCCCTCTCCTTGGCCGGGAGAGCCGCTCTTATAAAAATGTTAGTCCTTCCCAAACTACTTTACTGATTCATTAATATCCCATATGCCCCCAGCCGACACTTTTTTAAAGCTATCAAAACCCAACTCATATGGCTCGTTTGGGGAGGGAAACAAGCCAGACTAAGCTGGGACACCCTCACACGGCCCTTTGAAGCTGGCGGCGTCGAAATACCGGACTTGGAATTATATTTTGCATGCGCTCAAGCTCACTTCGCATCATATTGGATCAACCCTCCCCCACACATGCCACATCTGGCGATAGAAGACGGATACATGACTCCGACCCCATGCACTGCCTACTTGAGCACCCCTGCGGTCCCGCGACATTCTGCTTCCACCACAGTGCAATGCACTACCAGCGCCTGGCACGATATAGCTAAACTGCTGGAATGCACCTTACTTTACTCCCCCCTCCTTCCTCTTCACGGAAGACACGATCTCCTGGTCACGCAAGAAGGAGGTTGTCGTCGGCTCCTTCGAAAACTAGCAGTCCAGACATTACATTGCAACTTTACATTGGAGGAAAATTCTGCACAGGCGAAGAATTTTTTGGTTCCACATCCCCTACACCACTGGAGCGCTTCTACTATATCAGATTGCGCCAAGACATGAAGGCCCTCACACCCTGCTTTCCACAGGAGCCCCCCGCCCTGACTCCTCTGCATGCCCTCCTACAGCAAACCACTCCCACGCACGTGGTGTCACTATTATATCGCACTGTACAGAGGGACAGGTCGTACGGCCCCCCCTTGGCCAGGAGCAGATGGGAGGGGGAACTGGGCTCTCCCCTCACGGATGACCAATGGTCCTTCTGCTGCAGACAAACTGGAGGCATCTCTGCTAGTAGCAGATTACGTATAATCCACTACAAATACATTCACCGTATTTATTATATGCCCGCGCGCCTACACCGCCTGCACCTCCGTGATAGCGACCGATGCGATCGCTGCGGGAGCGAAGGAGCAGACTTTAAACACGTGGCATGGGAATGCCCACCCATTCGTAGTTTCTGGGCGGAAGTGCTGACAGCGCTGGACCACATGACAGGGCTACATATCCCTGATGACCCCCTGACAACGCTGCTAGCCTTGGCTGATGACGGCTGGAATGCCAGAAACCGGTCCTAGGATGCTTGTTTCCGGTCCAGGGAAGACATGGCTTGGCAGTTCGGGCTGGACTGTTCCCATGAGGCACAGGGTCAGACTGATTTGCATATGGCCATGTCTGAACTGGGGTGGTGGAGTGAGCTAAAGAATGATGATGGATTAAACCCAGATCAGTTGACTGGGGGTGAGTGTTTGATTGGCTCAAACGTTCCGTCCATCATCCCCTTTGTATCGCTTTGTTCGCCCTAAGTTGGCGGGGGTATGCCCAGACGTGGGTCCCTTGCTCACTTTGCCACTGGATTCAAGCAAGCCTGGCTGATGACGGCTGGAATGCCAGAAACCGGTCCTAGGATGCTTGTTTCCGGTCCAGGGAAGACATGGCTTGGCAGTTCGGGCTGGACTGTTCCCATGAGGCACAGGGTCAGACTGATTTGCATATGGCCATGTCTGAACTGGGGTGGTGGAGTGAGCTAAAGAATGATGATGGATTAAACCCAGATCAGTTGACTGGGGGTGAGTGTTTGATTGGCTCAAACGTTCCGTCCATCATCCCCTTTTGTATCGCTTTGTTCGCCCTAAGTTGGCGGGGTATGCCCAGACGTGGGTCCCTTGCTCACTTTGCCACTGGATTCAAGCAAGCCTGGCTGATGACGGCTGGAATGCCAGAAACCGGTCCTAGGATGCTTGTTTCCGGTCCAGGGAAGACATGGCTTGGCAGTTCGGGCTGGACTGTTCCCATGAGGCACAGGGTCAGACTGATTTGCATATGGCCATGTCTGAACTGGGGTGGTGGAGTGAGCTAAAGAATGATGATGGATTAAACCCAGATCAGTTGACTGGGGGTGAGTGTTTGATTGGCTCAAACGTTCCGTCCATCATCCCCTTTTGTATCGCTTGTTCGCCCTAAGTTGGCGGGGGTATGCCCAGACGTGGGTCCCTTGCTCACTTTGCCACTGGATTCAAGCAAGCCTGGCTGATGACGGCTGGAATGCCAGAAACCGGTCCTAGGATGCTTGTTTCCGGTCCAGGGAAGACATGGCTTGGCAGTTCGGGCTGGACTGTTCCCATGAGGCACAGGGTCAGACTGATTTGCATATGGCCATGTCTGAACTGGGGTGGTGGAGTGAGCTAAAGAATGATGATGGATTAAACCCAGATCAGTTGACTGGGGGTGAGTGTTTGATTGGCTCAAACGTTCCGTCCATCATCCCCTTTTGTATCGCTTTGTTCGCCCTAAGTTGGCGGGGGTATGCCCAGACGTGGGTCCCTTGCTCACTTTGCCACTGGATTCAAGCAAGCCTGGCTGATGACGGCTGGAATGCCAGAAACCGGTCCTAGGATGCTTGTTTCCGGTCCAGGGAAGACATGGCTTGGCAGTTCGGGCTGGACTGTTCCCATGAGGCACAGGGTCAGACTGATTTGCATATGGCCATGTCTGAACTGGGGTGGTGGAGTGAGCTAAAGAATGATGATGGATTAAACCCAGATCAGTTGACTGGGGGTGAGTGTTTGATTGGCTCAAACGTTCCGTCCATCATCCCCTTTGTATCGCTTTGTTCGCCCTAAGTTGGCGGGGGTATGCCCAGACGTGGGTCCCTTGCTCACTTTGCCACTGGATTCAAGCAAGCCTGGCTGATGACGGCTGGAATGCCAGAAACCGGTCCTAGGATGCTTGTTTCCGGTCCAGGGAAGACATGGCTTGGCAGTTCGGGCTGGACTGTTCCCATGAGGCACAGGGTCAGACTGATTTGCATATGGCCATGTCTGAACTGGGGTGGTGGAGTGAGCTAAAGAATGATGATGGATTAAACCCAGATCAGTTGACTGGGGGTGAGTGTTTGATTGGCTCAAACGTTCCGTCCATCATCCCCTTTTGTATCGCTTTGTTCGCCCTAAGTTGGCGGGGGTATGCCCAGACGTGGGTCCCTTGCTCACTTTGCCACTGGATTCAAGCAAGCCTGGCTGATGACGGCTGGAATGCCAGAAACCGGTCCTAGGATGCTTGTTTCCGGTCCAGGAAGACATGGCTTGGCAGTTCGGGCTGGACTGTTCCCATGAGGCACAGGGTCAGACTGATTTGCATATGGCCATGTCTGAACTGGGGTGGTGGAGTGAGCTAAAGAATGATGATGGATTAAACCCAGATCAGTTGACTGGGGGTGAGTGTTTGATTGGCTCAAACGCTCCGTCCATCATCCCCTTTGTATCGCTTTGTTCGCCCTAAGTTGGCGGGGGTATGCCCAGACGTGGGTCCCTTGCTCACTTTGCCACTGGATTCAAGCAAGCCTGGCTGATGACGGCTGGAATGCCAGAAACCGGTCCTAGGATGCTTGTTTCCGGTCCAGGGAAGACATGGCTTGGCAGTTCGGGCTGGACTGTTCCCATGAGGCACAGGGTCAGACTGATTTGCATATGGCCATGTCTGAACTGGGGTGGTGGAGTGAGCTAAAGAATGATGATGGATTAAACCCAGATCAGTTGACTGGGGGTGAGTGTTTGATTGGCTCAAACGTTCCGTCCATCATCCCCTTTTGTATCGCTTTGTTCGCCCTAAGTTGGCGGGGGTATGCCCAGACGTGGGTCCCTTGCTCACTTTGCCACTGGATTCAAGCAAGCCTGGCTGATGACGGCTGGAATGCCAGAAACCGGTCCTAGGATGCTTGTTTCCGGTCCAGGGAAGACATGGCTTGGCAGTTCGGGCTGGACTGTTCCCATGAGGCACAGGGTCAGACTGATTTGCATATGGCCATGTCTGAACTGGGGTGGTGGAGTGAGCTAAAGAATGATGATGGATTAAACCCAGATCAGTTGACTGGGGGTGAGTGTTTGATTGGCTCAAACGTTCCGTCCATCATCCCCTTTTGTATCGCTAGGATACACTGAGACACTGGCCGTCAAGGCACGGAGGTACGCCTCTCTTGCACTCCTTCTCGCCAAAAGGCGGATTGCTTGCAGATGGGGTAGAGGGAGGGCACCCAAATTCAAAGAGTGGCTACAAGATCTCATATATTGTCAAGAACAATTACACATCTACGCAGAGCTTCTGCCCCCTCCTCCCGCCCACGGGACATATGGGCCCCCTCCAAACATATTTATTGGAACACACTGCCGACACAGACCCAGCTGCTACCCCCGGCGTCCCTGCGGGATCTGACCCGCGCTTCCAGGGGGCGAACTGACGCATTGGAGGCTCCACCTAGGCCGGGAAACATAATTTGGAAGAGCGACAAGATGACTGGTGACACTACTACATCACTCACTGCTCAGACTAGGTATTACACACAGGGGCATCTTCCACCCACAAATATGTATAAGTGGTACTGTTTGTCCTTTTTTCTTGTTTGTTGGTTTTAAGGCAAAGTGGTTTTGGTACAATGACGATACTAACACGACTCGTCCCACCTGACGCGGCCGGCCCAAAGTGGTTGTAGGCGGCTTGCTGTGTATCCCTCCTCCCGCCTACAATGTTTCACGATTCATTATTCTGCGATGCCGGCCCGCCCAGGGATGTAGGCACCACGCTGTGCTTATTGCCTTTAATAAAGGTTTTGAAAAGAAAAAAAATATATATATATCTCCGGTTCTACTAACTGGTTTTGTCATTTTCATCTTATTTTATTTATTAAATTCAGACATATTTTACTAATCTGGTGTGGGATCTTTTTGTGTGGAGATTTCACTGTTTTACTGTTTGAAGTGTTGCACAAATAGTTTACACATTGCCTCTAAGTTTAGCCTGACTGCTCTGTGCCAAGCTACCAGAGGGTGAGCACAGGTTAATTTGGGATTTGCTTGTGACTTACCCTGACGAGGACTGTGGTTGCTGCTTGACCAGGGTTCACACCCTAGTCAACCAGTAATCCATTTCAAATAGACAGGGTTTATATACACGATAGCTCAGGGGGAAAAGGTTGCTCTATAAAGTGTAGAGCTTACAAGAGAGATCAATATTGGGCGTGGGGTGCATGCTTGCCCCCTTGCTGTTCATCTTGTACATAAACAAATTCTGAATTCATTTAACATTGTGTAAGCCAGATTTTCCCATGGTGCTTGCCAGTTTTGTTATATGCACATGATGCATTTCTATTGGCATGCACGTCCAGAGCCCTGCTAATAGAGGTGCATGCATTTGTGGAATTCATGGGTGCCCTAGATCTGTTGACTAATTTTTCCAAATCTTTTGTCATGGCTTGTGGCCCAAAGAGCATTCCACTCTCAAGTATTTCAGTTGGAATAAACCGCCTATCCAGCATTAAGACATTCTCTTATTTGGGGGTGGTTTTTAGTTTCACAGGCTCATGAATACCTAACATAGTTGAGCGAAGAACCAAGCTATCTAGGGCGGTTGGTTTACTTTTCAGTTTGCTAGGTCTCTACCAGATACATCATACCGAAGATAAGTAACTTGTTCATAGAGACATCCAGCCGCAGATTCCTTAATTTGTGAATTAGAAACTAATGCTATAATCTCTAGGAGGAGGGTCTGCGAACCAATCCCACAATAGGTCCATGAGGACCGGCTGACCGAGATAAAGATCGGCCACACATCATTGGGAAAGGATAGGAAGAGAGAGAGAGAGCTCTCTTCTAAAGGTGGTAACGACCACAATAAAAACGCAAGCAGGGAATATGCACCAAGAGAAAGAAGCATGTTCCCCCAGACTTAGTGGTACCGAAGTACAGACGCCCGTTGTAACCCAACTCCAAGGAAGATAGGCATGGATCCAATTAAATGGAAGGCTAATTGGCCCCACTAGAATGTGGGTACATGACCACTAGACGGGGGACCACTAGACAGGGCAGAGGGGTCTGCAATATTTGAACAGAGGACTGAGCCACCAGACCGACTAACCAGAGGATAGCATCTATATAGGTCAAAGAACGTGGCCACTAGAGAAGCCAAGCAATCCGCTAAGTGGAAAGAAGAAACTAAAACATGAAGAATAAGTGCAAATGGAAGCCGTCCATGCACAACAAAATGAAGTGCCAGGTGGGAAATAGATAGATCAATGGCACAGGACACTGTCTCGGAGCTACAGCGCCTGGCCCAAGAAGAGCATCAGGCAATCCCGGCAAGAAAAAAACGAGTCTGAAGAAAAAAAGGGGGAGAGGGACGAAATCCTACACAAAAACACCTGACAACAGTCAGGATGCCGTATGTGAACCCCAAGTACACTAAGAATAAGTACGAAAGAACACAAGAGGCTCCTGCCCTGATAAGAGCAATAAAAGAAGGGCTACCAGACAGAAAGCCCCTTAACCCAAGCAGGGTAAGGCCCCAGAAAAACAAGGCAGACATCAAACGAAGAAGGAGTTCTAACATGGAGAACGCTTCATTCTGTTTCTTTCTCTCCCTTTTCTCCCTTTCACCTCAGTTTTTTTTGTGAGACCGAAAGGTTGGACACCATGCTGTCGAAAGACCCGCGTAACAAAACATATCCAAAGCAATAATTGGACATATGAAAACTTGACACTGTAGTACCAATACACCTATACAGGTAATGCATGCCGCAGTCCGAAAATATACAGCAACACTCAAGTCACACCGACAACGCCCCGAGTACCAACCATAAAAGAGGGGAAAAGGGGAAGAGAACAGAACAGAGTGGGGCCAGAGCACAAGACAACATTGCCTGCTAGAAGAATCTCAACAGGCACGTACTTCCCAAGGGGAAAACATGAAGGAGCGTGCTCGTCCAAAAGAGCGTACCAATAATTGGACCTGGACAAGAAGGAGGTATGAATAAGTATAACAGAATCACCCAATGGAATAGCCAGAAGAAAAACTCCCACAAGACAGATGAGGGAGCGATCCCCAGCAGACGGGCAACCATGGAATATAATATAAAATATATATATATATATATCTATATATATCTATCTCATCGGTTCACACAAGGACAGAACAGCTGTGAGGCAAGGAGACCTCATCACATAGCGGCCGAAAGGAGAGGACAACAGGTCATGCAATGACTGCGAGGGAAGGATAACAGGTCACGCAATGGCCGTGGGGTGAGGCAGAAATAAAACAGGAAAAACGATGTCATTCTACAATCAAATGCCAACCAGACCGACCCTACTGAGCATCCACAGCAGTGAGGACGGTCAGTACCCGGGGTATGCTGTATATTCCCCAACATCAGAGGAATTTAAGCCCCTGGCTTGGGGAGGACTGTACCACCAGAGGCACAAGGTGGCACTTTCGAATCCCAAGCTTAGGGACAACAATTCTCCATGAAACTCGCCAATCCTGCATTTAGCCAGGAGAGGTGGCATAGCACAACACTGGTGTGCGCAACTAAGTCCACAAGGTGGAAAAAGTCAAAGGGGAAAAAGCAGTCTGCCAAAGGTAATACATTAAAAAACCATGCAAGAAAACATGTCGCCACTGTAACAATCGAAGGAAAGACAGAGACAACTCCAAGGGAGTGTAGAGCTAAAACGGAGTACCATTGATACATGATAGAACCCCCAAGGGGAGATAAGAGGCTGCCAAAGGAACTGAACCAGGAAACAAGGATTCCAACGCAATAACAAGACAGGATAACAATTACTGAGCCACAGCCCAGTAACAGAAGAAAGGGCAAAAAGCTGGAGTGGCCAATATCACACATCTCACAATATGCTAAAGGGAATCGCGTGATAAGGGATTCACATAACATTTGCATCCAAAGAACCCCACCGGCCAGTAGAGTAAGACTATCTGCCGGGTCTCAAGACAGGAGGCTAGCCAGCAGCACCAGAGACCAGGGTAAAAGTACTGATCTGGATATCGACGGCACAAAACGCACATACCGCGTTTTAAAAAAAAGGAGGGAAAAAATGGGAGGGGGCAAGCTACGGGTCAGGCCCTCCCCAACTAGCCCAAAACCTATGTAAGGCCGCATCTGCGTGGGCTCCAAAAAGATGAACCCCATCAAATGGCATATGAAGCAAGGCTGTCTGGACAGCTTCTGAAAATCCAGACGCCCGAAGCCAGGTGTGCCAGCGCAATGCCACATCAGACGCCATGGCTCAACCAATGGAATCAGTGGAGTCCATTCCACACCTGATGAGCGGCTTAACCGCCTGGTGACCATCGAAAATCCACTGGGTCAACTCGTCCTTGTTGGCCTCTGGGAACAAAGGTAAAAGCTGTGCCAAGGAGTCCCACAAGGCATGGACAAAGCATCCTAGGATGCAAATCGTGTTGGTGGAGCATAATGCTGCACTAGAGGAGGAAAAAATGTGTTTCCTGCAAGAATCCTGCTTCCTGGAAACTTTATCAAGGGGGAAAAGGGGAAGGTTCCCCATTTCAGGGGACGCCGTAATGGACTGGACCACGAAACTGTGGTGGGTCGGATAAGGCAAGCAGGATCTCTTGGGGAAGGGCGGTATTTGTGGGCAATAGCGCGGTCCACTGGTACACCTAACTCAGGTTTTACCCATGCCCCCAATAAAATATCACACAGTGCCTCACAAAAGGCGAGTACTGGTTCACTCCCCGACTGGCCGGGATGAAGGATATCTAAAAGAGGGTCCATAGCCTTCTCCACTGTAGGTAGAGTAAGACGCAAGTCATCAGCCACTCTTTTCAAAACTTCTGCCAAAGGAGAACTAGCTTCCCAGGTGAGGCCAGAAGGCGATAAAAGAGAGGAAGCGGGGGATGAATCTAGCCCGCTGGCTTCACCCAGCTCAGCAATCCAGCTGTCCAACATAGTAGGAGCCAGAAGCATTGGCTGGTCCAAGGGGGCTATCTCCTCACATCCTTCGCTGGACTGGTCTTGTGAATCTCCACAGAAGCCATCGGCGCCGGAAACTGCTCCATAACCGGTGTCAGATGGCGCCAGCGCCGTACTGATGTCCACCTGGGAAGGGGAAAAAATGTCAGTCGACGTCAGCGCAGATTCAAGGAGCCGACTGGAAACTGACTCTACGAAGCGCACAGTGGTGTCTTGTACTGACTCCGGCTCGGAGTCTTCCAGCGCCGTGGAAACAGGCAGCGGCGGGGCAACAGACGTCACGTCGGAGACGGCTGACGTCACTAGTGGGGTCTCAAAGGTTCGTGCACTGATGCCTCTGTGTCCGAGACTGGACTGCCACCGAGGGCGAACCCGTTGGTGATGACACAGTTACTGCACCTACGACCTCCTTGGGGCCCCCAGGTGATCCAGAGGGAGATGAGGGCCCAAAGACAATATGGGGAGCCTTGTAGTACTCCTGCATCTGGTTCCAGGTTGCCCCGGCTCTAGGAAAAGGTGGGAGGCCCAGGAGCGACGCCGTAGCGGAAGTAGAAGAGTCACCACTATCCACCCCGCTAGTCAAAGAAGCCGCAGAGGCCCGAGACTTTGATCTCTTACAACGACGCTTACCATGAGAGGTAGCCGGAGACTGGGACTGCTGCCATACACCACGGGGAGAAGAACGGTGCTCACGGGAATGACCCTTGGATCGGGAGAATGACTGATGCCTCGAGGAGCTGGAGGTCCGCAACAACCACACAGTCAGAAGTTTCATGCGCTGCTCTCGCAGGGCCTTCGGCTTCAACCGCTGGCAGGGGTCACATTCATCGGCGTCGTGGTGCTCGCCCAAGCACCACATACAAATAGAATGAGGGTCTGTACCCGACATTTGGCGAGCACAGGACCCACAGGACTTAAACCTGGAGAGCATAGCAATTTAGCACACTGTTTCAGACAAGAAAAGCTAGTCACAGCAGGCCGAAAACGGCTAGAGATACGTTACTTTGGATCCACGTGCAGCGTGGAAAAAGAAGAAACTGATGTCAGCGCATGGAGGGGACTTATATGGCTCCACTGACGTCATATCCGGAGTCGAAGTCGTACGGAGCCAAGCGGCGCCGCCCCCCCAGCACGCAGAGGTACTGTTGAGAAAAGGTTTTCCGGATCCAGTCTGATGCCAGGGGAGAATTCACAAGTTAAGGAATCTGCGGCTAGATGTCTCTATCAGATTTGTTCAATGCCTTTCCTGAACCTTGATTCTAGGCATTTCCTTTAGAACAGACATCAGTGGTAAATGAGATTGTTAATGCTTTGATTATCTAAAAAAGGAATCCTATCAGAAAATGTTCAGAACGCAGTGCCAAATTCCATGAAATGAGCAGGGGGCCTTCCTTACGCCCACTATATCAGACAAGATGGGCATTAAGGGCCGTTGCTATATAATTGTAGCTCTGAAGCTGTGCTGGAGTGCTCTAATGTCTTAGGCTGATGAATCTCTTATGTAAGGCTGCTGCAAATCTCAGCACTGAAGTCTCTGAACCTTTGGACTAAGTGAATACCTGCATTTCAAGTACAAACAGGTCACCACCTTGTGCTCTGAATACAATTATTTAAATGGCAAATACGTCAAAATGTCAGCACTTTTGTAGGGACACCAAATGCAAAATACCAAACCGTTTGACAAAAAAAGCTCTTAAACACACTTTAGTGAACATGAAACGTTTCAAGCAACTTTGAACTTCCGCATTAGTGTCTGCAATGCCCATGGGTCAAGAGAAATCTGCTGCTGCCGCATGCCACGTGCGACACCTTCAACAGTCCTTTGTTTCTGGCCAAACGAATTTTGCGAGTTGTGATTTTAAGCCCATTGTTTAAATGTGAAACACAAACCTTCAAGTGGCAGAATGGAGAAGCTCAGTTCGATATAAAGCCAGGACTGGCTGATGACGTCACACATGACATTGGCCACGTGACAGTTAGGAAAACCCAACCTACTTTTGAATTTCTGATATTGTGGGCTAGCCTCAGTCTATTCTAGGGCCTGTGAATGTCGTTAAATTGTAACATTAATTAATAAAGCACTGAATAGTAACAATTAAAAAACTATACTGTTCTTGGTAAAAGTCATACTTATTTACACAAATTGGAGTATGTTTAAATTGCATTTACATAGCGCTTACTACCCCTGACGAGGTGCGCAATTAAGAGAAATTAATTTGTAGTTGAAGACTAGAAAATGGACATACAAACCTATACACGATATATCAGAAATAAATGTATGGCAATATCCTGAAAAAAGGTTGGATTTTGGGTTTTTGTGTGACTCGGGACAAAGTCTTGCACTAATGAATGGGGTTTTCTAAACTGCCTTTTTGAGCAATATTATTTATGTTTAGTATTTTTATAATACAAGAATGTAACATTAACAAATACCACGAAGCACCTCAGTATTGGAGTCGATAAAACACCAAGCAGACACAGACCACCATATTACTAGCAGCTGTCATCAGGTTTTCAAAAAATAAAATGAGAAACAGCACTATTGTTTTCCTGCTGTGAGGCCATTTTATGGTTCAGGTAATAAGCGCTGGTCATTTGAATCTTATATAATTCTGGCTTTTGTTTAGAGAAAACGCTTTGTAAGTCTTCAAAAGACGCACAAGACACTGCATATATGCGTAAGACATGCATAAACATCTGCCCCAATCCTGCCCTTCCACAAGATATACTGCAGGCACGTGCAGTGAAAGTGCGAGCTTACCTCATACTGAACGGATGCAGCGTGTAGTAGCAAAGCATGGTTGCTTTTCACACAGAACAAGTATTGCCTGTAGTAGTACCATTACAATGTTCAAACCGGGGTAACACAAGCTACCCTCTCGATTAGTCAAACACACCCACATGCAACAGATACATTACCACTATCATCAGTGCAAGCGTTATTTCGTATATTGTATTGTAATTGCATTTATATAGTGCTTACTACAACTGACAAGGCGTTGAAGCGCTTTTTTGGCGAGTAGCACGCTACTCCGGAACCCATAAAGGATTAGTGGTGAATTAGTATAGTGAACTATGAAAGTAATTTGAGTGGTGGATATGTTAGTCAGTTATTTGGATTTAGAAGGATAGTGGAGGGATAGAAGCGGGAAAGGTTTGCATTTATATAGTGCTTGCTACCCCTGATGAAGTACTGAAGTGCATTTTTGGCGAGTAGCACGCTACTCCAGAACCCATAAGGGATTAGTGGTGAATTAGTATAGGGAAATATGCAATTAATTTGAGTGGTGGATATGTTAGTCTGTCATTTGGATTGGAAAGGAATAGTGGAGGGATAAAAGAGGGAAGGGTCTAGAATGTTTTTTTTTTTTTAGTTTATAGCCATAGTAGGGGTTTGAGATGAGTATAGGGGAGGTGGAGGGGAGTTAGTATAGAGAAATATGAAATTCATTTGAGTGGTGGACGTGTTAGTCTGTTATTTGGATTGAACAGGAATAGTGGAGGGATAGAAGAGGGAAGGAGGGATAGAAGAGGGAAGGGTCTAGAATCTTTTTCCCCTTTTTTTGGAGTTCATAGCAGTAGGAGGGAGTTTGGGATGAATAAAGGGGAGGTGGAGGGGGAAGAGTCAGAGGAAAGGGTTTAGAAAGGTTTGTTTGGGAGATCTGAATAGTAATAAAGATATGAGATGATGCAAGGAGGGGTAGACGAGGGATGAGTCTAGAAAGGGTTATTTTCGGGTTCATAGTAGTGGTATGGGGTTTGGGATGAATGAGAGAGTGGAGGTAGAGGATATATTGATAGAGGTATAGGGTGAGAAATAGGGTAGTGCATTGGAAAGAGAAGAAGAATGAGGTTTGAGATGAGTCAGAGTTGAGGTAGAGGACATACTGATGGCAGTATAGGTTGAGAAATAGGGTGGTGCATTGGATATGCTGAATTAGAAGAAAAGTAATAAATATATAGATACATAAGTACATGGAAGGTATATATATATGTATAAGGAAGGTAGTATATGTAGATTAAAGATGCATTTAATAAACTTCGGCTTTCAAGTGTTGTTGTACTGTAAATTAATTAATTTGTTTTTATTTTTGTAATTTAATAGTGAAGAAATTGTAGATAAATAGTTATGATAAAAATGTACTTATTTATGTAGTAACATATATACATGTTAAAAACATAGAATAATGTAACTATAAGTAATATGTACATTTACTTTTTTAAAACATAATTACTATACACGTTTATACAAAGCAATACACATGTGGGTACAAATCTATAGTCCAAATAAGTGCTTATATACAGAGGGATATGCTGTATATTTCTGTTTGCATATGGTGGTTACGTGGGAAAGAGCCAATTCTTGAGTAGTTTTCTGAAGATAAGGTGGTTATCCCTGTGTGTCTGTCAACTTTGTGGCGTTTGCTTTAATGCTTTTTCTCTTACTTTTAGGCTTTTTCACCACGTGTCAGGCCATCTCAGCCCCAATCATGCAGACCATCCTCTCAGGGGCCCGAATGGATCCATGTCCCCATCAAGTCTACAACCTGGGAACACCATCAATTAGCACTGCCCTAACCCACGTCATCAACACCTTCATCATGTCCGTCATATTCCCAGATGACTGGAAACATGCAAAATTCAACGTCCTCCTCAAGAAACCATCAGCTGACCCAAACCAACTGAGCAAATTCCGACCCATCTCCCTGCTCCCCTACCTAGCCAAAGTGACTGAGAAGGCCTTCAACAAGCAGCTTTAAACCCACTTCGAGATCCACCACCGGTTGGACAACCCCCAATCAGGTTTCAGAAAGGAACAACATTATCTAAACACACTCATCACAACCACCGACAACATCTGGTCCATCCAGCAGCCCTCGACCTCTCAGCGGCTTTCGACACTCTCTCCCACAAATCTCTCAGAAGACTCCACATGATTGGCCACCAAGAATCCACACTCAACTGGATCTGCTCCTTCCTTTTGCGAAGATCCCAAAGGGTCAGATTGCCACCCTTCATGTCAGAGACTAAGAACCTGATCTGTGGTGTCTCCCGGGATCATCCCTCTGCCCTACTCTGTTCTACGTCTACATGACACTGTTTATCAACCTCATCAGAACCCAAGACATCACCATCATCTCCTATGCCGACGACACCCAACTCATTCTCTCCCTGATGGACAAGACAACCACCACCAGAACCAACTTCACCAACTGCATGACCATGGTAGCGGAGTGGATGAGAACCAATTACTTGAAGCTCAATTTCGACAAGACGGAAGTACTGGTCTTCGGAAATATGCCCTCCCACATGGTGGCCGGAGGAGCTAGGACAAACAACCACTGACCACACAAGAAATCTGAGGATCATCCTAGACAACAAGCTCAACAAGATGGTACAAGTCGACGCAGGGAACACTTCATGCTCCCACATCCTACACATGCTACGAAAGATCTTCAAGTGACTGCCACAGAACACTAGATGGACTGCCACACAAGCATTCATCACAGGCAGGCTCGACTACCGCAACACACACTCAACAGGAACCAGAAGGGGGTCTCAGCTGAGTCCTTCTCCAGTGCCCTTAATAGCAGACATTGCAAGGTCCATGATGATGTGTTTAGAGGGGCAAAAGACTTTTCAACTTGGCTGTGTTCGGCAGCTGATATGGTAGCTCGCTTATGGGAATCCAAACTTCAGAGAAAAGGGCCGACTGTCCCTTGGTTTACAGAGTGTCTAAGGCTTCTTAGACAGGCTTGCCGCAGTCAGGAACGCACCTGGAGGAAACTATGGGGAGCAGGAGAGGTCTTTATTTAAGCCAGCCCTCTGAGATTACAAACTTGCCGTTAGAGCAAAAAAAGCGGTCTACTGTAATAACAAATTTGAGTCGACCAACTCACCAGAAGAGCTCTTTAAATGTATTCATCAGCTATCTTCACCCCTGGCCCGTTCAGAAATTGAGGGTTCACAAGAACTCTGCAACAAGCTAGCAGACTTCCTTCAGCATAAAATTTCAAATCTCTACCAGGTACATGATGCCCCTAATACAAACAAATATCAATTACAGAGCACAACCGATGGCATGTCTTATTATCTGACTTAGTAGTCAGTATGGTTTTAATAAACCCAAATGCAAATACAGTACAGGAAAAGGAAAAACATCAGATGTCAATAGCAATTTAGTAGACAAATGGAAGATCCATTGGAGTCTTGATGTAGATGACTCAAAGTACAAGGTAGATGAGCAGACAGCCGACACGTGTTTCGTCGTGTTAATACGACTTTTTCAAGGCTCTCAATTGTTTTGCAACAGTGACTCAAAAAATTCTTCTGAGAGACCCCGTAAAGTTTTCTAGGGATCTCAAATGAACTAGGAACAATCACAACGACGCCACAGCGATCCTCATAGCATACGGAGTATCCAAAGTAAAATAATCAGGATAGGCAGAGGCCTGTGTTCTGAAAGCGCTGCAAGTAGAAGTTCAAAATGTGACCAACAGTCAAGAAGTAAACATCAAAATGGTGTTATCGAGCATGAAGACGTCCACTGTAGTTCAAGGCAAACATCTGATATGATGTAGAAATACGTATATTCGTATTGAATTGAAATATAGATTGAGGACTCGTAATTAAAATTCCCAAGGTCCCATCATACGATAGTGAGAGAACCGAATATCTTCGTCCTACTCCGTGCGTCGCGTCCTCCAAGAATGGCGTCCAGTACAGTAGAGGAAGGTTCCCTGCGTCTTAGCAGGGAAGACGTCTGTCAGTATCCATGGAGGATAAGGAGAAGCGCGGCTGGATGCTTGCGGGTTTCCCTCCTCTGACACCAGAACTAACGGAGTCGCATCCTCAACACTAAATCGGGATCCCTTTTTGAGCCATGTGCTTCAAAAACTGTGCAACTGGTAGCTGGCACAGTATTTCGTTCTCTAACTTCAGTCATGAACACTGCTATTATGTCAGGGTGCAATCCAGGTCTGTGAAAGGAGGCCATGATAAGACCATTACTTAAGAAGCCCAAACTTGATCCCAACGACCTCAAGAACTATTGTCCTATCTCTTTGCTTCCGGTCCCAGCGAAGATCCTAGAGAAACACCTTAATCATCATCTGATGGGGTATGTGGAGAACAGGGTCTGCCGGATGTATCGCAGTATGGTTTCCGAAGTAATCATGGAACAGAAATAGCTTTGGTATCTGCAACAAACAGCATTAGACGATTAGTCGACGCAGGTCAGGCCACTGCTCTGATCCTTTTAGATCCTTCAGTGGCCTTTGACACCATCTCCCCAACCCTGCTGACGGAGCACCTGCAGGAACTGAGAATTAAAGATAGAGCTCTGAAACTGCTGTCCTCTTTTCTTACTGACAGATCTCAGAGGGTAACCCTAAATCAGTTTCAATCAGACCCTTTTTCGTTGCCATGTGGGGTACCACAGGGTTTATTCTTGAGCCCCACATTATTTAATCTCTATGTCTTCCCACTTGCCAAGTTCACACGCCCTTTGGACTAAAGGCTGTCTCATACGCTGATGACAACCAGATAATTGTGTCTATATCTAAAGACACAGAGGACATCGCAGCCAGCTTCAATCAGTGTATGAAGGCAGAGGCTTTATGGATGGGGGAGAAATATCTGAAGTTAAACGGAGACAAGACAGAGGTACTGTTCTTTGGATGTCAACTTACGATGTGGAACTGCAACTGATAGCCAGATATGCTCGGTACATTACCCACTCCAACGGACACACCTAAGAATCTAGGTGTCATCCTATATAGCAAGCTGTCACTGGAGAGCCAGGCCAACTCTGCAGCGTCAACCTGTTTCTGGACTATTAGAATATTGAGGAAAATCTTCCCGTTTATGGCCCTCCCGGCACGTAAACATATGGCACTTGCATTGGTCTTGTCAAGGATAGACTACTGTAATGCGCTCTACCTTGAGACCAACAAGACGACACAAGCAAAGCTGCAACTTGTGCAGAATGCAATGGCAAGGCTTACATCGGATATTCCTAAGCGGCAGTCGGTGTTGAAAGGTCTACTCGAAACTGCACTGGCTTCCGGTAGAGAAGCTCATTATGTGCAATGCACTCTGTATTGTACATAAAGCTCTCTACACATTAAGTCCAGTTGGAACTAAAGCCATGTTCCAAATGGTATGTTCCTACTAGAAATCTTCGCTCACCACATCATAACTGGTTGACGGTTCCTAGAGTTCAGAAGAAGAGATGGGGAGACAGAGCTTTCTCAGTCGCGGCAGCAAAGCTTTGGAATACTTTTCCCCGTCATCTCACGTGCCTGAAGTTGCATTCCTCCTTCAGGAATGCATTAAAAATCTGGTTGTTTACCCTGTAGGAAGTCATAGTATCACTGGGAGTTTGCATTACCAGTTCTTACCGAGCGGCATAGCAAGACTACACCACCCAGGCGTCCAAGGCCGTTTGTTGCGCTTTTATAAATTTTGGTCATATCATATTGGTCATATCACTCGATGCCGGAATCTCCAGCAACTCGTAAACAGACTTCAGACTATCTAGAACACTGCAATAAGACTCATACTGGACCTCCCATGTGGCACACATATTGCACTGCACCTACTGGAGCTTCACTGGCTCCCCATTCACAAGCGCAGCCAATTCAAACTTTTCACGAACACATACAAAACCTTACACAACAATGGATCAGCATACCTGAACAGCCGCATAAACGTTCACCAACTGACCAGACACCTACGCTGTGCCTCTCACTCACACATAACCCCCACATTCACAAATGCAGAGCAGGAGGTCGCTCATTCTCCTTGATCGCACCCAAAACATGGAACGACCTCCCTCAACACATCAGAGACTCCTCCTCACTTCTTGAGCTCTGCAGGAGGCTGAAGACCTGGCTCTTTGTATAACTCTGCGGAGCTACATGCCTAAGCGCCTGGATGCCCTCACAGGTGATTAGTGCGCCATTCAAATAGTCATAACATAACAAGATCAAATTGGTTTTAATGGTATTTAATTTTCTTCTTATGTTACCTATAACTAATATTGTTTGTACACTATGTTATTATTTTTTACATAGTTTTAAATCCTAAATAAATCTATACAACTGAAAATAATGCCAGAGGCAGACAGTCAGAAACTATACCCCACTATCATAACTCCAATATTAAAGAAGTCAAATATGTGGTATGAGATCTCTGAAATACTGAACCACTCCTGTGATTACCATCGATAAAGTTCCTTGAACCTATTATTTAACTCATATCTTAGCACACCTTCAATTAAATAAACTCCTCATTGATTTTCACTCTGTCACCAGATGATGCAGGGGTACCATAACCACAGCAACAATAGGAAAGAGTTGCTGACTGTCAGAAATCAGGGTCAGGACTGTGCTTCGATTTTCCTTGACATATACACAACATTTCACAGGCTGAACCGGCATATTCTTGAAACTTAGCTTAAGATTTCCTATGGAATTGGGAGGCTAGGAGATTACTTCAGCAGTTTAGATCCCTCCTACGAAACCACATCAGCAGATCTAACTACATTTCTTCTTCGTTGAATCTGCTGAAGAGACATCCGGTGAGACCAAGGAGCCTGGTTCCATCTGTTGTCCTAGTACTTGGCTCATTTAGCAACTATCTTAAAGTGGCTACAATAAGTTTACATATGTGCACAAATGATACCCAGGTCCATGTTAAGATACCTATGGATCTGGGTATCCCCTGCATTGTTAAAGACTGCCTCTCCCATTAACAACAATGGAAGAGTCAAAACTAGCTATGTCTCAATTGAATAAATACAGAGAGCATACTAACAGGCTCTGGAGATAACGGTTCGCCCAATCAAATGGGCCTCACCGACACAGGTGTATGAGACACCTTCAAGCCTTGTCAGCACACTGGAAAACCCCTTCGACTTGAGGATTTTCATTCATCCCACAAATAAGCAGGACTTAAAGCATTTTGCAGCATTCAGTGTCTCCCAAGACCATCTTCCAATTACTGATGAAATGTAAATTTGCAGATATCACTGCATTGGCCCTTTCAGGCCTTTCATACTGCTCTGGCTGCATGTGGGACAAACTGCTGAATTGATGTGCAAGCTTCAATGAGTGGAAAACGTTGCTATTTTCCTGATCTTGGTCCGAAAATAATCTGAATCCATTAATCCTGCTCTGATTTGTTTTAAAAAATGTGTAAATCTTTATTTTTATTTCAGATACAGTACAGAAATACAAACACCCGGTGGAACAAATACACAATGTAATCTATAAGGCATCAGTATCATTAAACATTTCATAACAGCCCAGTCGGTCCTAGCATAAAACATTATAACTGCAATAGAGCACAAATAGAGGGCCCCTTTCCTGCTCTTACACGACATACCGCCTCTCAGTTCCGATCCCTTTTAGGTAGCGACTAAGGGTATCCCAGATATCCCTAGGGTGGGAGTAGCTTGGCATGAGGACTGCATATATGTATCTACCATTGTTCCATTGTGCGAAGAGGTCCCTGCTCCCAGCACATCACTATCCATCTTTTAGCTAATAATAGCACTACAACAATGTATCTCCGAACCACCCATGGTACCTCTAGAATTCTCCCCGCTGGTGGCCCATTCGGATGTGTCAAACTTTATTTCACCATCAGCATCTTTAGGATGGCACATATATCCTGCCAATATCTGGCTACCAATTTTGCCGACTTTCAGATCAAAAGCCTATCCTATGCCAATAAATCCATGTACACAACTATATTTCTTGAAACCACTACTGCTATGGCACCTGATCTGACTTAAGTTCAGACTTCAGTACTACTTCTTGCTGTACCACAAAATACAAGTGATTTGGGGGAAGGTGCCTAAACTCTCAAGACTCAAACGTTTGAAACTCCATGCCTTCTGTTCTTACCTCAAGGTAGAATAAGAGGTAAGTTGGCAGTCCCGGTTTCACGGATGCCGAGAACTCAAGAAAATTCTAACAGTAGTTTACATTTTTCAGACAGACATCTAGGAATCCAAGAAGGGTCGCTTGTGTTGCTATGCACTTTTTTTCTACCCATATTTTGGACTGGGTCAACAGCGCATCTGTCTGCAAGATCTATTTTTTCCGCCCAATTGTTTTAAATATACATTAAGTGGTCTTTGATTCTGCACAGGGAAGCACTTCTCTCTCCCCTCAAATCATTGGCTCTTTGGTGCATCATTCCGACTTCTTTGTAATTGCTTGCATTGTAATGTATGAGTGACTATTTTTACATCATAAAAGTTCACACAATACATTCAAAAACAAAAGGTACCCCCTGAAAATAATTTAAGGTCTGGGAGAAGGGGGAAAAACAACAGAATAAGCGAAGAGGGACTCCCACCTGACCTATGCAAATTTAACATGGGCTATGATTTGCTCCAAGGGCTGCCCTTTGCTAAGAATATTAACAGATGCAATAATTTCACATTTATTTAGATATTCATTTTTATTGTCATTTTTTTAGAGTAATATAAATAAATTTATTTTGTAATCATGTGTACATGTCAGTTTCTACATAGTACTACATTTCAAAAATTCCTACATTATACAAAACTAAAACGAAACTACATTTGACCCCATCCTCTGGTCTACCTCACATCACAACCTATCATACAAAGCTCCCGCATTCATACCTCACACACATCCAATGCCCAGCTTTAAATAGCATGCACTGCTGAGATCATGGGAAGAGTCCTTCACAAATGTCCATGATTGTGCTGCCTGCTGGGATCCGCAGAACTCGGGTCACGTGAGGTAGACCAGAGTATGGGGTCAAATGTAGTTTCGTTTTAGTTTCGTATAATGTAGGAATTTTTTTAATGTAGTACTATATATAAACTGACATGTACACATGATTACAAAAGAAATGTATTTATATTACTCTAAAAAATGACAATAAAAATGAATATCTAAATAAATGTGAAATTATTGCATCTGTTAATATTCTTAGCAAAGGGCAGCCCTTGGAGCAAATCATAGCCCATGTTAAATTTGCATAGGTCAGGTGGGAGTCCTCTTAGCTTATTCCAGCACACAATACATTCTTCATCTCATTGATATATTGTATACAGAAAGCAATCTTTTTGTTTCTTTAACCAAGGCAGACTTTTATAAAAATGTTTGTCAGGACTCAAAATGCAAGATAGACCTATTAGCTCTACCAACACTTGTGCCTTTTGTAATGCTTTCTATTGCACAACCTAAATTATTCCTTCACACTTATCAGAAGACCTACTAAAACTAACTGGAAATAACACTATCCCAAATTAGTGCAATCCTTTGGATAACACAACATAACAAGTGCAGACTCACAAAGGTCCTAGAATATGAAAAGGGTACAAATGCTCTTATTGCAAATTAGTTCTTGGGCACACAATAAATAGCTGAATTTAGAAGTCACATCATTACAATTTCTGTCCATGATAACCAAGCACTCAGTAAAGTGTATGTTGAAGTACTATACAATATAGACTTCTAAGGAAATATAGTGATCAGAGATCATTTGATTCACTGCAGATGCATGCATAGTGCTCCTACTGTTACTGCCCTAAGAATCATAGTGCATTTCAATGATTGGAAAATGGCACCTTATGAGTGTCTGCCTTCAAATTAACATGAAACTAACAAAAATGCATAGATAGCCACAGCTATGACACACGTATTGCACAGAAGATTATGCCTCAGAAAAACAGCTAATGGCAACACTGATGTGAACCGCCTGGTGATGCGCTGTACAGAAAAACAGTTCAGCGTTAAAAGAAGTTGACTAGAATCCCTTCCCCCTTATGCCCCCCTTCACCATATCCTGGGGACCTCCATCCCTCCTGCCCTCCCGACTGAAGATGGTGGCAAATAAAGGGAAAACGTGAGGGGGGGAAGAAGGGGACAAAGGAAATGGAAGCAGAAAGGTGAAGTGCATGGATGAACAAATTTGGAAGACGGGCTGGTCAAAGAGGGACAACAACTCCTGGAAAATGGAGTCTCCCCTCCAAAGTAAGTGAACATACTAATAAGACTGGTTAACAAACAAGAGTGAATCACCAACGTTAGAGATGCAAAGTAGTTCCAAAGTTAGAAGGAAAGGAATGGATTGATTGAGACGAGAAGTTCAGAATGATAAATATTTCTCATGGAATTTAAAATATCTTGATATTTCTACATCAGCATCTGAATTTCGACAACATGATATTTCTTGGTACAGCAGAATACATATAAATGAAAGCTTTAATACGCCTTCATCCCCACTTAAGTTAAAAAAAAAAAAAATTCTTGTTTTATATGCTTGCTTTTACTTTTGTTACTTCAAAATAAACATTCGGAACTGAAAAAAATAAAAAAATAATAAGCCACGAGGAGAAGCATAACGTCTCGGAAGAGCATAGAAATTATAAGTTATTCTTCACATATTGAACCACCCATACTCAATGTCATACCATAACAGACTTCCACGCTTCTCTCCTGAACAAAGTTATCACACATAGGGCACTTTACTAAACCACGGATGTAATAAGCTAACAGCAGCCATGTTAAGTATGTTTGGGAAAATAAGTTTAAACCAAAGTGGTATGCAGTTCCTATTGGGAGTAGCAGGTCGTTGTATATGTTTGAAAGTACACACGGTGGTGTTCAATCAAAGAACAGGAGAATGATTTCCTCCTTTCGGAAAAAGACCCTCACACACCCAGCCAGCTAGGTGTCTTGCTTCATCATCGGGTCTGCTCCTTATCGGGTCGGCGCTGCAATACCCGATCGGCACCCGAGATGGGGCCTTCTTGGCGGAGATCTTTATTCCTTTATGCCGTAGGGTGTAGTGCATGTGAGGGCCCTTCGTCAGTGTAGGTGTAGTGTGAAGGGGTGTGAGATTAAAACAGGAAATAGTGGTCCACTCAAGACAATTTTAATGAAATGTGGCCACTAACCTGGTTAAAAATGAAAAAGCGCGCACACCCGCTCTAAGGTTGCGGGATTATACGCTTGTGGTTCGGGTCAACATGTTTCTTGCCTTTTATCAATTTGATGGCAATTCCTCAGGACCAGAGTGAGATCTACCTACACTTTTTGGTGGTGGTCCGAACTACGTGAAAAGAAGTCGTGACCACCCATACAACACCCTAAAAAGTGGTACCTGTAGATCTACAACATAGCCCTATTTGGGTCAACTATGCACGGCATCGTGTACCGGCAGGTGTAGACACTAAAGGTGTGGTGTCATAGAGAATTCCAGTGGATCAGCAGTCGTCCTACCCCTCACTCTGCCGGCCCGGACGGGACCAGCAAGATGGCCGTCGGGTAGAAGCTCAGCCCTGGAGCTCCCGGGGCAGAGATCACCAAATCGGTGAAAATCCCCTTGTCTACCCATCCTTCCACCTCCAATCTTCCCACATTCAACTCCCAAAGTCCCTGCTCACCTCTTTGGTCCCGTCGTGTGCTCCCTGAAGCAACGGCTGACACCTCCACAGTCGAGTGAGCTCTGGACCCTCGTTGGAGCCTCCTCCGGCTGCCCGGAGGCATGCGACGCACCTGAAGAGGCGAGGTCCCGGCCCGATCGGAGAAAGCACCTGTAGCCGAGACCACAACAGAGAACTCGACCGGAGCTCCTTGCAGCCGGAGCCTCGTGCAGTGGAGCGCAAGAACGGAGTGGAGCCTCTGGGCCGCCAGAGCCTACCGGTGAGCAGAGACGCCGCAGCGAACATCGGTACCGGGGGCTTAAGGTACAACAGGACTGGGGCTCCTCAGCGGCGTGACCTGAACGAGTTAGAAAGCCCCCAAGCGGCCTGCCTGACTTCAAAATGGCGGCCGCAGGGACAAATACAGGCATGAATACCTCCGCGAGTGCCAGAGTCGGCGTGCGAGGTAAATAATGTGCAGGAGGGAAGGAGCTATCACAAGACTGGGGCCCAGAAGGGACAGTAAGGGCAGACCAATCCTCTCCCAAGGGGTGAACGGACACAAGCTACATTTCAACGAACTGTCCTCCTTTTGACTCTTAGTCTGCCTGATTTAAACATGGCGTTTGCAGCTTTCAATGTCTATACGCAGTTTTGGCGCGCTGGGCCTGCTGGGGCCTCACTGCGGGTGCCTGAACCAGGCGGGAGACCTGACTTCGTAAAGACCACCACCCTTGAGTGCAACACCTCCTGAACACCTGGCTGAACGATGGCTAGAATTTCCTGCTCTGTAAATATGTATTATATAATTGTCTAAGCATAATCACTGTTAAATGTAACCCTGTGTGAATTTGCAACTTGTGTATATATATATATAACTCTAACCACTAGTATATGTAGTTGACCTTTGTACTTCTACCATTCCTATGTGATCTTAGAGTTTATCGGCTTGTATCTCTTCCTTGAGTGACTTTATAACTTGTACATTTGCAATTTTTTTCCATTTGTATCTCCTATGTAGCTCATGTAATCCAAAGTCCTTATGTAACGCAACTGGTTCTTTTGTAAAGCGCTCTGACACCTTCGGGTAATGTTCGCGCTATATAAAATCGCAATAAATAAAAATACTGCAACATAGACATACATGTAATGGTGTTTATGATTCACTCAAATGCATTCATATTTGAAACAGAAACACTTCCACCACCCTTTGCCCCTTATCCCTCGAGACAGGGCTGTAAGTAGAAAATGATCCTGTATAAGTCCTAGATATATTCTATTTTCACCACCTGTCCTACAATTACTAGAAACAAAACAATACCCTTCCTCTCCATATTAAGAAAATGTTATTTTTTTAAAACGTATTGGCAAGTTCCTTTGCCATGTTCAGAGCTAGGCTGACTCAACCATCCTCATATATCGTAAATTAAAAGATATTAGTCCAATCTTCTAGCCTAATATAAGCAAGCCCAAGATCTCATATCCTTAGTTATATTTCGACTGTTTAACATTTTAAAAAAACACAAAAGGTTCCATTTTGGCTGTGTCAGTACTGAGAGAACCGCGGAGGGAGCAAGGACGGATTTCAAAAGGAGGGGAGAGGGGAGATACTCTAGTAGGGGTTGAAAAAGAGTTCTCGTACAAGGTTTAAATGAAGGACAAGCAGAAACCTATTACTGTTTAAAGTGCCCATCTTTTCCAAAAGAAGAATGATACCAGGTTTGTTAAAGGAAAATAATAAATCAAAATCCTTAAATTGTCATGTAAACCTCAGCTACATCCAATATTAACAAGAATTCCAACAAAGCCTCATACCCGTCTACAACTAACCAGAAAGCAAGGTCACTTGAAGCGGATAAAACTAACTAATGATGCAAACTATAATAAACCACCAACATCCCGTCTGAAAAACTAACCAATGCACCTGATTGAAGTGGCAACTCATGTTATCTGATAGCTTGTATTTGGCATTCATCGATTATAGTTGGGTGTTCAACACCATCAACCGATGACCGAATCATTGGAGCACATCATTCTCCTGTGGCCACTTTACAAGGCTTTCCTGAACAACAAACTGCAGCAGGTAATGAGAAGCTTGCGCATCACCAGGAAGAAGGATGAGATGTTGATCTATCTATTGCTGGATCAACACCAAGGCATGATGAAGAGTCATCACCTTTCTAAGAGATTTTTGAAAGTAAGGACTCAAAATACAGTAAACTAGTCACAAATAGAAGCAAACAGATGATGCTTAAGTGGAATGGTCACAACAGATAAAGATGTTGACACTGCTAAATTAAACCAGAATCTGCTCCAACCACAGGAAGGAGTTACAACCAGGAGTCAAACAGATTATAAAAAGGAAACTGACACTATTACCCCGACTGGGACTCAAACTTAATAATGAAACTTCAGAATCCCTTCCTCTGCCCTCCTTTCCTTAAGTCCACTCCCACCCATTTTTATTTGTTCCATCTAAAAGTAATTCTCACTTTCACTACAAAACAACATAATATGATATTCCTATAACCATCTGAGGTTTTTACGTAATAATCACTTTCACCACTTTTAACATATTTTTCTGTTTTTTTAATGTCATCGGATTATACTTCGGTTGCATAAATTGCAACTGTTGTACGCAAAAACTCAATTGACAAATTGCCAATATTTAAACCCAAAAAAAACACCTTTTTAAACAAAAGATGTACACATTGATTGCACTGAATACAAGAAATGATTACCTGAAATTCATCAAAGCACAAAAGGCAGGCTTCCTCACTAATTTCTTCAGCTATAGGTGCTATTGGGTCATACGATTTGGCCATAAATCCTGCTTTCCTCTTCGGCAAGGTCTGTTTCAGACGATGTATTCCTGGAGATGTGAAGGAGAAAAACACACACCTTATTCGAAGTAAGAACAAAATTAGTTTGGCCCAACCCTATACCAAAAGTATGGAAATGTAAGTCAAAAGAACAGGCATTGTGCCATAAATATAACCATAAAAGCAAACGAGTCAAACACGTCAAATTTCTTTTGACAGCCATGTTGGCTGTGCCATGGAGAAGGCTGTAGAAGGCTACTAGGTGTCATAGTATGCACAAGTCGAGAATAGGCACAGGCATGACATAACAGTACAATTTTGTACAAAGACACAAATGCAAGAGAACACTCCGAGAACCTTGCATATGCAGCTACCAATAAGATGGTGCAATAAATTAAACTTGCACCACTGACATCTGCTGAGATCAACAGGTCTCAATTTGTGCAAAGCCATCTCAGCCTTACATTTGAGAAAGTTGCTTAACGGGTACCTTTAATTTCGGTAAAAGTAACACCAGTCCTTTACAGCACTTACAAGTAGCAAACATCTGCTACGAGGGCATTTCAACTGCACTTCTATATCAGTTGTTAGGATTTTCAATTGTTCTTATTATTATGGCTTGGTCCTCTGCCGTTTTGTAGGGGAACCTTATATTGGTGATTGTTGTGGGGAACATTCAGATAGACTCACTCACTGAAGATTCTGTAATAGTTACTCAGGGCCTTACGGGGATAAGTCTGACACAGCATCACTCACCGCTTCATGGCGACGACGGGGAAATACACGGTCACGACCTGGAATGTTAAGGGGATGGGGTCTGTGCATAAGAGGCATAGGATTTATGCCCAGATAAACAGGAGGGAGGCTCACATCGTGCTAATGCAGGAAACGCATCTCAACCACTCTGAAGCCACTAAGTTAAGGAAAAAATGGAGAGGACAGCTGTTCTGTACATCTTACTCCACATTTGCGAGGGGGGCAGTCATATGGATTAGGAGCGGCACCCCTTTTGTGGTCCTGGAACAGAGGATAGATATTAATGGCAGGTATGTGCTGCTTCATGGCACACTGGATGGGGAACACCTAGTGCTTGGTTGTATATACGCCCCCAATGCAGAACAGGATACGTTTTTGGGGTCACTCAACACGGTACTAGCGGACTGGGAGGGGACTTTAACGCAGTCCTGAACTTAGACTTAGATCGCTCACACCCACCACTATTAGGGGCAGCAGTAAGAAGCAAGCTGAGGCATTGAAGGGATGGGCACTGGGTGATGCCTGGCGTGTACGCAACCCGACAAGCCAGGAGTACTCATTTTATTCCCCAACGCACATTACACATACGAATTGACAGGGTGTTCTGTTCTATGCCTATGATTGCTCACATTACGCACACTACTGAAAACGCTGTTGGATCATAATCCTCTGGAGGTGGTGCTTACATGGGGGAGAATCCTGACACCAGTACCAACATGGAGAATGCAGCCCCTAATCTTAGAGGACCCTGTATTCCGCACCACCCTCTCCACCGCCATATCTAATTACTTTACAGAAAATACAGACACTGCAAGCTCGAGACAGGTGGAGTGGGAGGCCTTCAAGACGGTCATCCGTGGGGTGGCCATTAGTACCAAAGTGGGAGCCCGCGTTACATTAGATAGAGAGCTGCGGGAGCTGGAAGACCGTTTGAGTAGGCTCGAACAGGCCGCAGTATCAGACGATACAAACAAGGCTGCCCTGCAAGAAGCTCATATAAGACATGCAGAACTCTTAGAACAGTTACGAACCATTGACTACCGCACTTACACTCAAAAACAACAGGCAGAAGCGGATAGGGCGGGTGCCCTACTAGCGAGGATCATACGGAATACACCGGCCACTGCCCCCATACAGGAGGTCAACACGTTACAGGGAACTATAGTTAATACGCAATTAGACATTAATACGGCCTTTAGGAAATATTATGAAGCACTGTACGCGGCTCCAGCGAAGCTCCAGCAGAAGGAGTTTGTAAACTTCCTCGACAGCCTAGAGTTCCCCCAGCTTCTGGACGAACAGAAAAAAGAACTGGCAGAGCCCATAACAAAAACTGAAATTTGATCAGCAATGAAAGACCTCCCACGTAACAAAACCCCAGGGCTTGATGGCCTACCTGTAGTTTTATGAGGCATTTGCGACACAATTGGTCCCCCATCTAGAAAAACTATACCACGCAGCACAAGAGACAGGTTTCCTACCCCCCCACTAGACGGCAGGCATTGGTTGCATCCCTCCCAAAGCCCGGCAGGGACCCCACGAACATGTCGGGATATCGTCCCCTTTCATTATTAAATACAGACTATAAGATCCTAAGCAAACTTTTGGCTCGTAGACTACTTCACTACTTACCACAGCTGATACATATAGATCAATGTGGCTTTGTCCCGGGCAGGAGTACCTCTCTCAATACCAGGCACTTATACCAGGTACTGACCTGTGTGCCGGCGGGCTGTATCTCACTAGACTGGAGACAGGCATTTGGTACTCTGCACTGGAGCTACATGTTGCGAGCCCTTCCGCAGTTTGGGATACCAGGCGAGTATGTGAATTGGGTCAGATTGCTGTACACGGATCCCACGGCACGGGCCCGTACGGGGGCCCACATCTCACAGCCCTATCCGGTAGCTAGAGGCACGAGGCAGGGATGCCCTCTATCGCCCCTGTTGTTTGTGTTGGCGCTCGAACCACTGGCCATTAAGATACGTGCGGTTACGGTAGACAGAGGTATTAAAATGGGGGTCACCGCTCATATTCTCTCCGCTTACGCGGATGACATAATACTCTACCTTAACAATCTTCAGGGTGCCGATGAGCCCCTACCCATGGTGTTTCAGCAATTTCAAGCACTCTCAGGCCTAGCCATAAACGAGTCAAAATCATATGCTTATTATTTTAAGGACACCGCACGGTTGGAACCTATTCACTTTGGCCACTGGACGTTTCCCATTGCGCCCGCCACAATTAAGTACCTTGGCATACAAATATACAGGGAGCCACAGGATCTGTTGGATGGCAACCTGGGTCATGCTATCAAGGCGCTAAAAACCCAAATAGCTTTCTGGACCTCACTGCCACTTTCGTGTGGCGGGAGAGTGGCTATTTCTAAAATGGTTATGCTCCCTAGACTGCTTTACTTCTTTACCGATACTAATCCCGCCGCACATCTTTACATCACTAAACATGCTCCTATTGGAGTTAATATGGGGTAGAGGGCGTAGGAGTGACTTTCGAAACTTCAGCTGGGCACGGACCAGGGGGCCTGGGTGTTCCAGACTACAAAGCATATTGCTATGCGAGCCAACTCCAGTGGCTCTCATACTGGATAGCAGGACGCCACTTGCAGGAAATAGGGATGTCACAGAGAACATGGGAGAGAGGCACGCTCCACACCTTGCTGTTGCCAAGAGGAAGGCCCCTGTTGACATCACCGCCACTGTCAAAGGTGGCTATCTCCTACTGGAAGAAAGCTATCCATTATACTAATGGTCTGCCTCCCTATGCTCCTAACATCCCAATGCTAGGGATCCCTACACCGTCCAGAATAGTCACCACCAGATGTCTGACCAAATGGTCAGACGAGGGAGTCACCACGATTGGGATGCTGTACGCAGATAACATGCTAATGGACCACAAAACGTTTATCAGGGAGCAAGGGGTTCCCAATTCGCTATATATTCTCCACGCTAGCATCAGCAGATTTGTGAGAAGTACCTGGTCACCAGATGGTACGGAGCCCCAGACACATGATCTTGTACACATGCTATATCTCATGGGCAATGGAGGGCACTTAACTAGGTGGTTGTATAGAGGTATCCGTTCTCCTGCGGCAATCCCACTCCAGAAGCTTAGAGACAAATGAACCGGAGATATTGGACGTGTACTGTCAGACAAAGAATGGGAGCGAATACTGGAACACCCTAAGAAAGTATCCCGTAACACCAAGTTTAAACAAATTCAATACATGTTCTTACACAGGGCGTACTTGACTCCGCATAGTTTGAGCAAGATGTTCCTGGGCACAGCAGATACATGTCCCAGATGCCACACACAACCAGCTGACTTACTACACATGTTATGGGCATGCTCACGACTGACCTCCTTTTGGGCAACTGTGCTTAAAATCCTTTTTGAAGTGGCGCCTGCTGCGGGAGGGGACACAATTGAATACTGCATTCTGGGGTTGTGCAAAAAGCGTAAGAAGCAGGGAACGCAGTCTAGGGTTGCCAATCTGGTGTTAATTTTGGCGAAATGATCAATCACGATGCGATGGAAGTCTGCACAGCCCCCGACGGCTTCAGCGTGGCATAGTGAGGTTGTCCGATGGGGGAGGGCTGAAAGCATGGAAATCAGAAGGGAGGAAAACAGAGGATTGCGAAAGACTCCGATTTCTTTGGAGTGGGATGCAATGTTTGAGCTGTTTATTTCTACCGAACCATCGCAGCATTGAGATTCTGTGTCACTCCAAGGCCTCGTGGCATCACTATGGGCTCAACAAGTAACAGACCCCACACGATCCCTACAGGACTGTCATACGTAAACCTGTAGGCTGAGTACCTGGAACCATGTGCCAGAACATGACTTGTCTGCCATCCACTAGGCTATGTTAACACAATAGTGAGTCTGGGGCGGGAGGGTGGATGGGTATCTTTAGTTAATTGACACAGGGAGGGGGGAGGGAACTTATTTGTTGGCTAGGTCTGTCCGATTGTAAAAGCAGTAATGTGACTCTGCTGATTATAAACTGCTGTACTTCTAAGATTCTGCTACTGTACCATTTATGCCATATTGAAATGTTCTTCCTTTGAAAACTTAAAATATGTTTTAAACAAAAAACATCTGCTATGAGGTAATATGAGTAAACAATTTGTTATTAATATTACATTTAAGAACATATAAAGATGGTTAGAGATATTGATAAACAAACCTCACTAAAACATATATAGATTCTTAGGGATGGCTGAACATAAACAACAGTTTAAAGACAGAGTTAATATTGTTAAAAAAAAAATATTTATAAAGAGAAGTCCCTAAACCTGAATGTTGAAATACAAATTCTTCTAAACTCCCAATGAGTGAAATCAAGAAACAAGAAACATTAATTGGATTTGAGATTAGGGAAAAGTGTCTGAAGACTTCCACATATTCAAGGTGAATCCTTTACTTGTGTGATCAGGTTCTACATATGTCAAATTACAAAGGATATAATGTTGAAAATCGAAAAGGTAATTGATCTCCTGAAAGAAAATAGGGCCACCATGTACCTCAAAGCTCACAGTTAAGCCTATTGTGATGCATGATGACATGAAAAGCCAAAAGCATCCAGGTATGGTTAAAAGTAAATAAGAATTACTGGATTCTATGCTATGGTAAAACAGCGGACAAATGTTATTAATCTGAACGAAGACAAAATGTAACAGAACATGTGAAACATTCCCATCTTTTTCTGTGCATTCTCCTCCTCCTCTCCCAGTTTGCTAAAACAATTTACACTCTAGACAGCTTATATAAGGAGCAATTAGGGCCTCCTGATTTGACCACAACCACATATGCTCCGCCCTCCAAATAAAAAATTGCCATATTTGACATTTTAGGAAGTCATTAATAACTTTAAGCAAACAATTTGCACAGCTTCATAAACGTCAAATATGGAAAGCAAGCTGGGCGCATCACTTATGTCCAGCTCACATTGAGTCCAGGGCTGCATGGAGGACCACGCCTCTGAGTAGCAGCAGGTGACCGGTGCTCCTCCCCCCCCTGCCATGGCGCGAAACATTCGATCGGCGTCCCCGTCACTCTCGCCGATACCTGCTGTGTTTTCATCGTAGCGCTTGCAGTGGAACTTCAGCGCGAGCGATTGTGGCCGGTAGGGCAGGCGAAGGAAGGACGGTGCAAAGTAAACGGCAACAGAGATCATTTCTCTCCATGTGCTTTCCGTCTTGGCGTCTTGGCTGCTGTGGTGTTCACAGATGGATGGAGGACGGCAACAGCCGGGTAGAGCCGCAGTAGTGAGAGGCGGCGAAGGCTGTAGAAATTGCCGAAATAGAGCGGAGCCACGACGATGAGATGGTGAGACTGACTGACTGGTGGGAAAGCTGTTGATGCTTTGTAGATGCCGGCCGCTAACCCCTAAAAAAGAGGAAAAGGAACACCTAAAAAAGAGGAAGAGGAAAGGAAAAGGAAAAGGGAACCCGGGAGGAAAAGAAAAATAGAACACAAAAAGTGCTTTGAAGTGAGCTTAAGAAAATGATTGACAGAGACTGACAGAGGCGGAGTTGGCGAGTTTGAGAAGGGCGAGAAAAAAAACAAGGAAAGAAGAGAGGGCGGAAAAGAAAAAGAAAAAGAGGCGAGCAGTAGAAAACAGTTAATAGGTGGAGATCACACGGGGGAAAGAAAGAAGTGCGCTGGGAATAAAGAGGCTGAGGAAGAATATAAAAACTGTGGAGGAAGGGAAAAAAGAGCCCGTTGAAGCGGCGGAGCGCGCTGTGATCGGTTGCATTTTGAGGCTGAGGAAGAAAGGGAAGAGAGTGGTTTTTATAAAGTGACTGGCCAGTTCTGATGAAGTGCTTATGCGCTCTGAAAGCTCCCTATGTGATATAATAATTGGTCCATTGGAAAGGATTTGGGGATTGAACTAAGAGCGATGCGTCAGATGGTTCTGAGAGGGGTAACAGCACGTGCAGGAGCTTCAGTTGTAGCCCCCTACACCTCTCCTTCATCAGTACAGAAAGCTAGACGTCAGACAGCCCAGGCTCGTATTCTGGCTGTAAAAAGAGGTAGAATTGTTCCAAAAGTTAAGGGGGATATAAACGATACGACCTCACAAGTGGCCCTCTTGTCTCAGAAATTCTCCTCTATACCGTCAGACTCTCCAGGAACTTCCTCTACCTCTACTTCATTGGAATTTTCGCCCGAACCGGTATCCGGTTTTAAAGGCGGGGCTGTTGGGGCAGCAGTAGTGGAGCCGTCTACACCAGGACCTGGGGTCAATCCTCTTAAGGAATACCCGGTCTTCTCTATCAATCGCAAAATCAATCAGATGGCTACTCTGAATAGCACAGTTGACAAGACATCTCCCTCGGAGATGGTCCCTGGAACTCAGGAGGATGGCGCAGTTATTATTGTGCACACTAGGTCCCCGCTGGAAAAGGAAGGTGGGACCCTCCCTGAAAAAAGTTCGGATGATCAGATCCAACCAAGGCAACTGCCAGGGGCTGTACAGGTGGTACAGGGGGCAATGATGGCGTTGTCACAAGGCAATTCCAGGGCTGGAGAAGTCCTGGGGTCCCTATTTCCCCCAGTACAGCACGACGTTGTCGGGGCCAGCATCAGAACTAGAACCAGGGCCAGAAGTTAGGAATCTGGGTTGCCAGCAGGGAACCGGTATCGTCAATAATGAGCAGGATACTACGGACACTGCCTTGGATCCTGTTGATCCTATAGATCTGGCACAGCCCTTGGTTGTCCCGTTAGCACAGATGCAGCTACTCTTTGAAACCATTCTGGGAGAAATTAGAGAATGCAAAATCGCACAAGCGCACGAACTCTCGTTACTGCATCAACGGCTAGATAAGATTGAGACTATGGTACAGCAAATACCTGAGAGATTTAAAGAACTGGAACAACGGGTATCCGAAATGGAGGACCACTCTGTATTATGTGATTCGGACATTGCCTCTCTCCAGAAGAAAGTCCAGGCCTCCCAGAACAAGATTGATGAGATGGAGAATTATGCAAGGCGTTCAAATCTGCGTTTCACCGGGATCCCTGAGGACAGTGAACGTATAGATGGCCAAGCCAACCCTGTGACTTATATCGAATCATTAATTAGAAACCACTTGCTGGATAAGGCGCCGGAAGATCTTACAGTAACGAGGGCACATAGAGTTCCTTTCCACAAAATTCCTGGAGCAAAGTATCCTAGGACAATGATTGTAAACTTTTCGGATTACCGTATTAGAGAGGCGGTATTAACAAAAGCAATCCAGAAGAGAGAAATTGTCCTACAAGGTGGTGATCGAGTGCGAGTATTCTCGGATAGACTTTGTTGGGTTGTTGAGTCAGTTTAAGAATGCAGGAGCCCAGGCCTCAATTGCGCAGCAGTCTAAATTGAAGGTTCTGTGGAAAGGGAGGTTTCATTTATGCTCTTCTCTTGAAGAAGCTCAAGAGTTATTGTTGAAGATGGCCCATGATAATCATAATAAGTGACTCAAATAGACTTAATTTAATAGTTTTAAGTTTAGTCTTTTCTAAGTCTGTGATATTTAATCTATTTAAGCGAGCTGTCAGACTTGTTTTTCTCTCTCTGCGTGAGTACTTTGGCATTCGATCACTTTTAGATAAATGTAGTAGGATCTGTTCTAGGTATTGCCCACTGTAATTTTGTATTGTACTCTTTGCACTTTTTTTATTTTGGCTGTTTTTTAGGGATCGATCTGTAATGCACTATGTAAGGTACTGTATGTTCCACATAATGTTCGGTAAATGTAGAAAACGTAATTCGTTGTTTTTAGTTCATTGTAAATGTTTTATCAAATCTACGGATTAGCTGTAATATCTGCTCATCTTGGCACATTTTGCACACTGCATGTTGCACTGCATCTTTTCTCTTTTTATGGTCATTTTATATGGAGTATCTTTTTATATTTTTTATATATCATTCACGGCACTTTGCATAGTGCACTTTATCATGTTTTATCTTGCCTGATAAGGTGATTCTTGCACATTGCACACTGCACTTTATCTATTTATTCCTGGCTGCACTGATTCAACAGGGTGCAGATGGCATATATTTATTGGCTCTGCATGACAATTTTTGCACTCTACATATCGTATTTTATTCTTTTTTGCATTGTGTATATTGTATATGTTATATATGTCATATTGTATTGGATTGTAATGAGTTATTGAATTACTGTAGTACTATAGGACGACTCTTGGAATATGAACCTCGCAAGTTGGAATTGGTGTTAAAGCAGTCAGTAGTATATTTTCCAGTCCTGCGGATGCGCTTGGGTTATTAAGGGAAATTTCATCAAAGTTGTGGTGGCCAAACGAGAAGTATAGTTGACTTAAGTTTCCTTTTTGGGGGGGTAGAGGTGTCACTTAGGGTCTCCCTGGGTGTATTGTCATGACACCCAATAAATGTTTAGGGAGGGCGGGAAGGTGGCTAGCGTGGTCAGGAGAAGTTGCCATACTTCCTTGGGGTGGGGTCTCTAAGGGAGGGTTCACGGGGGTGAAGAGGGAGCATGTGGGTAAAAAAATGAAAACCATTTTTTTTTAGTTCATTGTATATGTCCAGTATGATTTAGATAAGCTGATGGGGGACAGTTATTCTCCTTACTTGTAGGTGCCCTTCGAGTATGGGAATTGGGTGCCTTTTGCCTTTTTGACACAAGTATTTATAACAATGGGAAGTTTGTTTTGAGATGGATTAAAAGATCGGAGATCAATGGGAAATAGGGAATTATTGAAGGTAATCTCTTTTAATGTCAACGGCCTTAACAATAATAGGAAAAGGCGGGCCATAGAAGCCTGGATCAAGACAGAGAATCCAGCTGTGATTCTGCTACAAGAAACACATATCAGTGGGTAAAGTAGCAGAATTTTCAATGTTTAAATCATGGGCTGCACATAAAGTTTTCTCTTCATCTTCAGCAGCCCATAGAGGGACAGCTATTTTTCTCAGTAAGAATATTCAGGCAGAGGTGGTAAATATAGCGAATGACCAGGGGGGGAGATGGTGTTGGGTTACTTGTAAGGTAGGACATAGACCCCTGACATTTGCAAGTTTTTATGCTCCAGTGGAGGATAATCCTACCGTTTATGAGGAATTTTTTCAATCCTTAATACAAGTGTCAGGGGAGATAATTGTGGGGGGGGGACTTTAATCTGTTGATGAATCCAAAGATCGATTCTTCTACAAAAGCGAAAAAACAGTTAAAGCATCAATCCCTCAAAGTGGTTCAAAGCTATAGCCCAATGCTTGATATCATCGACCCTTGGCGGGCTGCATTTCCCACCGAAATTGCCTATACCTGCTTTTCAGGGAGATCTCAGTCGTTTTCACGGATTGATTTTTTTCTTATCTCCCGGAGTTTGTCGTTTAAATCACAAAAATCCTTCAGAACAGGTTCTCGGACCATGCTCTGGTCAGTTTGGAGGTAGAATTGGGGGATCGTAAGAGAGCCTTAAGAAGATGGCAGCTAAACCGTCAGTACTTATCCGAGGATAACTGGATTTCTTCGATTAAAATTGAAATTAGAGCATTTTTTGAGCGAAATCAGGGCTCAGCCCCTATACATATGATCTGGGACTCATTTAAAGCCTTTTTTCGTGGGCTCGCAGTGGCTAAAGATGCAGTGATCTCAAAGGGTAGGAAGAAGGAAAAACAAATGTTTGAACAAAACTTGCAAAGGTCCCTAAATAACTTTTTGACCAGCCCTACTCCGGCAAACCATCGACACCTGAAGCAGGCCA
Organism: Calotriton arnoldi; assembly: GCA_963921515.1. NCBI lineage: Eukaryota > Metazoa > Chordata > Amphibia > Caudata > Salamandridae > Calotriton > Calotriton arnoldi. Next base: position 173,067 of record CAWUFW010009326.1, on the reverse strand, counting down.
AACGGAGTCTTGCCGAGAATTATTATGCAAAAAGTGAATTTTCTTATCAGCAGTACAGGCAAAACATTTATGAGGACAGTAACTACACCGGCAGATTTCTAGCTTGGCAGGCAAGGGAGCGGCCTGTTAGTAATCAAATACTTGCATTAAAATGCCCTAGCTCAGGTCATCGCATTGAGGATAGGGAAGCAATAGGCGATATTATGGTCCAACATTTTGAGAATATATATGGCCAAGAGCAATCTATCAATATGCCATCGCTGGAAGCGTTCCTTCAGGAAAATGAATTACCTGTTTTGACAGACTCAGAAAAAAGAAGTATGAGGAGGCCGTTCTCAAGAGAAGAGTTAGGGTAAGATATTAAGAATCTCCCTAATGGCAAAGCCTGTGGTCCAGATGGTCTCCCTTCAGAGTTTTTCAAAACATTTGCCAGTGAGATCCTTGATGTCTTTCTCATTTTGGCAAACTCAATTTTGGAAGGAGGACTTATACCACCAACTTTTAGAGAAGGGAATGTAGTCAGTTTTTTAAAAAGGGCAAAAGCGGTGAGGACCCTAACTCTTATCGTCCGATAACTCTTTTAAACACGGATTATAAATTGATTACTGAAACTTTTAGCGAATCGTTTTAATGGGTGTGCTTCGCATTTAATCCACTCCGATCAGAATGGTTTTATAGCTGGAAGGCAATTGGGAACTAATACGCATTTTTTAGTGGAAGCACTGGATTACTTTGACACACAAAAGATCCCAGCATTAGTTCTGTTTTTAGATGCCGAAAAGGCTTTTGATTTGGTTATATGGGAGACTTTATTCTGTATTTTAACAAAGTTTGGAATCCCATCCAATATTATAGATTTGGTGGCGAATTTATACAAGAATGCCGCGGCCAACATTATTATCAATGCTATTCAGGTCGGTCAGGTAAAGGTTAAAAGGGGCACTAGACAAGGTTGCCCGTTGTCTCCGGTACTTTTCGCTTTTTTATTGAGCCTCTTGCGATAGCCATTAGAAAAAATAGGTATATCTGTCCCCCGCTTCCATCTATGGCTAAAATCGAAATTATATGCTGATGACATTATGCTTTTAATAAAACCAGAAGAGGAAGCACAGGCCAAAGCTTTTCAGCTGTTTGACTTATATGAGTCATTCGGTGGCTATAAAATCAACAAAAGAAAAACCGAAATAATTCTGAGTGGATGTACGTCGGAGATTTTATACCCCGATATTCTTTCGTGTTTTAACTTGAATCCTAAACGGTATTTAGGGGTCTACTTTTCACCATTTGTTTCGGATCTGTATGATTTGAATTTTGTTCCGCTGCTACGAAAAGTTCAGGATCTATTTTTACGCTGGGACTCCCTTCCGCTTTCTATTTTAGGTAGGGTTGCCTTGATCAAAATGTCAGTGCTTCCATTGTTTAATTTCTTATTTTCTACAATTCCCTGTGTACTATTAAATTCCTTTTTCACAAGAATAGAGTCTATGTTTACATCATTTCTCTGGAAGAAGAAAATTCCCAGAATTGCACTCAGCACCTTATATGAGAATGTGGAAGATGGCGGTTTAGCTCTCCCCAATCTCAAAGAATACTATTTCGCGTATTTTGCCCAATTTATGTCTAGATTTAAACAGGGCTTACAGTCGGGTCTTTTTATTAATTTTTTATGAATTTAATGTTTAAAGATAATCAGATCCACCACCTGTTAGCAATATTTCGATCTCCAAAATTAGTTCGATACAAGTGTTTACATTGGGTATTTTATAAATACCAGGCTTTTTTAAACGTTATTCTATCCCACTTATTAATGATATAACTCCTACCGCTGAACTCTTTGTTTCTGCAGGTATTAAAAAATCATTTTGTCTTTCACAAAATTGGTCGAAAGCTGGTTTTTTTAAGCTCTCCGATTTTGTCCGGAACGATAAATGGATCAGTGTAAGAGAAATGTCTCAATTAATCCCCGGTGACTTTCTTCTTCTTGGGTCATATATTACGCTTAGTAAATTTTTTGAAAATCTTGATCTGTCTCAGATTATAACTCAGAAACAGCTAGTCTACGACTTGCTGGGAGACAAGGTAATAAAAAAACCAGGGGAATGGAAAAAAAAACTACCTCGAATCAAAGGGTTAGATTTGGAGATTAAGGCAATTACAAAGTGGAGCAAATATGAAAATCAAGAACTAACAGTAAATATTTGGACCACAATTAATAGCTTAAATTTCAGCGCAGTTAGAGGCGCTAACTGGCGAAGGATGCTATATTTTAGTAAATGGCTATTGTACAGAACTCCGGCCTTTGTGGCTAAGGCTTATCCTAGTCAATCGGGGCAGTGCTTTCGTTGCCATACTCATTCTGCCGCAAATTGGACTCATATAATATTACAGTGCCCATTGATCCAGAAGTTCTGGAGTGATATCTTTGAGTTTTTAACGACGGAATGCGCAATAACATTCGGTTGTAATGACCGACTGATATTGTGGGGCTATGATCCAGATTTGCAGGTATCACAGAAGTTGATTAAAATAATATATATTGGTATGGCGGTAGCTAGATCTCTTTTACTTCAAAGATGGCGATCGGATTTAATTCCTTCCAAAATTGAATGGATTCGAAAAATGGCTCTAGTAAAGAATAGTGAACGAAAATATGCTATGCGAACAGGGGGATTTAAGAAATTTGAGAAAATCTGGGCAAAGTTTTTTGATATTACTCCCTAAAAATCACTATTTGAAGCCATTCGCCCCTTTTGTTTATGAGAGAACATGTTTTAGAGAGATAGCACATTCTTAGTTTCGATGGTAATAATGGAGATCTATTTAAAAGATGCTAAGTGGATTATTCTTTATTTTATCTTTTTTTTTTCTTTTTTTCTTTTCTTTTTTCCCCTGTTTTTATGATTGATTAAGAGTTGTTATGTATTGATCAATAGATGTTATTTATTACTGTGTGCGCAATATTCTTGATGAAATTTATAGGAGGTATTGCTGGATTTATTGTATTGTATTATTCATGGTTTTCAATAAAAAAAAAATAAAAAAATATGGAAAGCAAGAGCACAGGAGCTATTTTTCCCTTGTTAAAACTAAATATTAGACAACATGCTTAAGGACACCATTTCGCTCAAGGCAGCAAAGGCCAGAGTTTTAACAAGGACACAGAACATCTCATGTTGGTAAAACACTACAAAACATCAAGTTTGAAGAGGAAAAATGTGTGACGAAATCAATGGAACCATCGGATTCTGATTATCTGCACTACATCTACGTTTTATAGTTAGTCATACTGCACGCCTCACATGTTGCTACAGAATTAGAAAAGGTTGCCAATTGTCTCTGGTTGAACTCCATATGATTCACAGCTCGCGTTCTCTTTTCCTACGACACTTCCAGAGGGGTTTCAAGTGGTCCATCTCTGGTGTTTCATTTCTAGCTCATCAGGCCAGCTAGACAACAAGATGCAGGAAGCAAGGCAAGTTTGTTTTAATTACTATATTACTCCTCCGGAAAAGGAAGAATATTACTTTGAATCTTGATAGAAGGTGCTGGGCCACCCCCTGGATGTGTTTACTCTAAGGTTGTCATCATCTGGTCTAGTCTTATTAAAACCCTTGCATGACCACTCCTTGGGGAGATAACTACCTGATAAGACTTATGTATGCTACTTAAAAGGATTCCTGTTTGAGTATTACAATGTTTTCAGTTGTGGACTTCAAGCTCTAGAAACAGCTTCTCCAAAAAGTAGTTTGTGAGCTGCTGGTAACTCTCCAGCTACCTGCAAGTAGCTTTCTTGTGTGCAGCCTACTAAATTAGAAGCTTTTACTAGGTTTAACTAATATACCTATACCAAAAAGGAGAGGGCATATTTAAGGTGAAAATTTGTTTTTTCAGAACAAATAAGCTGATATTTGGAGAAAAATGGCTGACTTCCAAAATAAATTTGGAGCTGATATTTGAGTGAAATCATGTTGCATTGGGAAGACTTTTTACGAATGTTATTACCTTGGAGCCAGAGGAACAGCATCTACATGCTCCTAAGCACCAAATTCATATTACAGTGATCACTACAAAATGCAACTGACAAAAGAACTTAAACTAAAACACAAAAAAGGCAATGCGCATTTGTGCAGCAGATGCAGTTGCAATAAGTGTAAATCACTGTATACTAAATGTTACATAAAACAAGGAGGACTACAGGGTGTAGGAGTCACATGTCATCCATACTAGTAGGCACTATAATTAAAAGTGCTTGCCTTGGCGAATCAGTGACTCAGGACTTGAAACGCTGTATAGTGTTTGAAGTTGGGTTCACTAATACAAATGTATTTGCATAATGAAACACTGCTGAAAGAAAAAAAAACTATACCTAGAAGTTTGAATTCAAGTATTTGATGACAGTTCATAGCTCACTGTGCTACATTAGGATTGTACATGATAAACTGCAAGTAACAAAATGACATCAGTGACAAAAGCAGAAACCCACTAAGCGATCCATATAAAATATATTTCTGTGATATGCACCACACGTTCTTTGCAGCAGGCATATTAACCCTCTGCGCTACTTTATTTGGAGTCAAAACTACCATTTGACATAACTGTGATCTCTCGCAAGCACATGGAGTAATTACAGAGTTATCGTTCTATTATTGTTGTTAAACATTGCTGGACACACAGAAAGTCTGTAGAAGGTGGACAGGTTCAGACCATAAAGCAGTACCTTTACCAGAATCAGAAATTTTCTTCAATCTCACCCAATCTTCCCTTCCTTGCTGTCAATATACACTTTTATTTTGCCTTGATACAAGTCAACTGCACTTCGAACCTTATGATGGTCAATTTAAACATTTGCTCTTCAACCACAATGGAACCAATTAAGAACCTGCTTTGTGTCCTCTCAAAAGTTCAAATGAGGACACCCCTGTCACCGCACTGAGTGTGGTTCTTTAAGTTAGTATTTTGGCTTGTAGCGTCTTCCTCCAGTCCATCCTTCACCTCTAGCTGGATGGATTCTTTGATTACACTGTTAAACCCTTCCACTTGGGCATTGGCCTCCAGATGGAACACTGACATTTTTTCATGTGCTACACCACCCTTCTGAAGTAAGTTTGCCGACCATCCTCACTTCTGGTCACTTTGAATAGTAATTAACTACCACTATTTCATATGCTTCTTGGCTTCGAAGAACAGAAAACTGTCCCAAAATGTCTACATCTAATTTACTCAAGGATCCATCAGGCAACTAAATAAGGACAGATTCAGTAATCAAAACCTTGCACATTTGTCAGTAGAAGAGCGTAACTTGCAAGCTTTTACCAATTTTTCAAACATCTCTTCCGAGCCAGGTCACCAATACTAGGCACATAGAAGTTTTCTGGTGCCAAAAATCTATATATGCCCTTCGTGAGAAAATTCAAAAGTAAAGATCTCAGGCTAAAAGGAGGAATCATCTTATTACCTCTAAGCGTCACACCAGTCCAAATTCATCTCATAAACCCACAGATTCATTAGAAACACAACCTTCTGCTAGCCTTTTATTAGTTATAGCAACACAAAAAGATGGACGGAATGCTGAACATTGTCAAACATTCACCCTAAATACAGAGATCTTGGCCTAAATCTATTGTTCTTTTGCTCAGCATGCCATTCCAGTTTGGACCCAGCCATATGCAAATCAATCTTGACCCTGCTCTCCATGGAACAGTCCAGCCATGGGTCCCGTGCTCACTGTGCCACTGGATTCAAGCTAGCCTGGCTGATGAGATGATACCCTGAAACCGGTCCCAGGATGCTTGTTTAGGGTCCAGAGTGGATCTGGCCTGGCAGTTCGGGCTGGACTGTTCTCATAGGGAGCAGGGTCAAGACTGATTTGCATATGGCTGGGTCCAAACTGGGGTGGCGTGGTGAGCAAAAAAACAATGGATTAAACCCAGATCTGTAACTGGGGGGTGAATGTTTGATTTGTTCAGCATCCTGTTCTTTTTGCTTTATTAGTTATATACTGCTGAACCACTTTTAGAGACTAAACCCTGGTAACCTCCTCGATCTACCTGGAATCCAACTGGGGCTCCACTTCCTGCCGGTCCACGGAGTGGGAGGCCCTCAAAGCGGTCCTAAGGGGTACTTGCCTGAATCTCACATGTGGAGTGCGCCGACAGTTACAGGCGAAACTCCTCCTGGAGGAAGCCATGCTGGCTACAGTTCAGGCAGTGAAAACAAGGAAGGCTTGGGTCCTGTACTCCCCAGACTGGACCACCCAAATATTGAAATGACAGAAAAGTGCCAAGGGAGGTTTATTTTAAATAGTCGCATTAAACCTGAGACCACTAATTCTGAGGTTTTTGAGCATTTATTCTGCTTAGTTTTGATAATTCAAAAAGACATTCATAAATCAGGATGAAGTAGGATATGCATCCCCACCCTCCCACAGGCAGGACAGTAGACATGTGTCTTTGAATGAGCAATTGTCCGCCTTGTGTTTTCAGTGCAAATGCAGGACTGGTTTAATTTCAGGCTGGCACACATAATTTATCGATGTTTGTCTTGTGATCATTGGTTTGCTGTATATATTTTTGTCATAAATAACGTTCGGTATTATGTATGTGTTGTATATATTGTCTCACAAAAGAAATGGTTCTTAAGCACGAATATAAATGTGTTGCAATTGTGTGATTTACTAATGTGGTGTTTCCTTTTAAAAGACATGTCCAATTGATTTATGAATGTCTTTTTGAATTATCAAAACTAAGCAGAATAAATGCTCAAAAACCTCAGAATTAGTGGTCTCAGGTTTAACGCGACTATTTAAAATAAACCTCCCTTGGCACTTTTCTGTGATTTCAATACAGTTCAGGCGGCAGCACAGTCCAGCCCTGACTCATGTAAGAAGGAGCACTCGGCCTGCCGACGTATTGAAGACATCTGGGACAAATTAGACAAATATACCCTGTAGCAGTACCGTCTGAGGCTGCAATCGGAGGGAGATAAGTCAGGAAAATTCTCAGCCTGGATCCTTCGCAGAGAGCACTCCCCTTCACTAGTGATACACTTAACGCCCACAGGCACAGGGTTCACGTCCAGAGGAGACATAGTGCAGGTGTTTCAGCAACATCTGCAGCGAGTACAACTGCGGACACGAATACTGATGCGCAGCAATATACCCCCTTCTTGGAAGGACTGGACGTTCCCAGTCTTAGTCCTTTATCAAAAGAAACCCTAGATGCTTCATTCGACCTGAAGGAGCTCCGTACGCGCCGTACATGCGCTCCCTCTGTCAAAGGCCCCAGAGGGTGACTGCTTCTCACCGGAATTTCAACAGGTGTTTACTGGGACACTGGCACATAATCTACTGGAAATGTATGTGGAGGGATATGACGAAGGCATTTTACCACCGACCATGAGGGAGGGGGAAATATGTATGCTCCTGAAACGAGGAGGGCATGAGGCTGACCAGCCGCATACGGACCCCTTACAATGATCAATTCGGATATGAAAGTCCTCTGTAAATTCCTCGTCACTCGGTTGACTGCACATATGCCACACTTGGTGCATGAGGACCAGTGCAGTTTCATACCGGGCAGTAAAGCTGGGATGAATCTGAGGCGCCTATCCCATATTCTTCATGAAACCCAACACCGGGACGCGGAAATGGCGCTGGTCACCACTGATTTGGAGAAGGCCTTCGATACGGTAGACTGTGGCTACCTGCTCGAAGTGCTGTGCATCATGGGCTTTGGGCCCCGGATTTGCAGATGTGCATGTCTGCTCTACACTGAGCTGAGAGCCCAAGTGCGCACCGGGCGACACAGCTCGGAAGCATGGACATTGGAATGTGGGATGCAACAGGGCTGCCCTCTTTTGCCACTCCTTTTCGCACTTGTGATAGAGCCGTTAGCGATTTGGTAGCGCCGCGAATTACAAGACTGGAGCATATGTTCCAGAGATACCTGCCACATCATTTCGCTCTATGAGGACGACGCACTGCTCTATTTGTCCTCCCCCCGGGCTGCAATGGCAGTATTGCTGCTGTTATTAGAAGATTTAAGGAATCTTTCCGGTCTTAGGCTCAATCGTGCTAAGTCTCTGTTGTTCCCACTTGCCTCAATGGTCGGGATTCTGCTGGACCAATTGCCTGACCTAGACTTGCGATGGGAGACGTCCCATTTCAGAAACTTGGGGATTAAGGTGGCAAATACTAGGAGACTGCAGCTCTGTCTCAATATTGATACGGTTCTGGAGGGGATAAAATCCTCTGTCCTCTTCTGGAACACACTGTCCCCCGCCACTGTGGTGTTACTTCCAAGATGCCTGTACGTGTTACAGAACTCCCTTTGCCTCATTCCAGCCATGGTTTTCAGGCAGTTGGATTCGATTCTCATATGCTTCCTATGGGCGGGGAAATATAGCAGAGTGCCCTGTCGACGTTGACACATTTGTATGAAGAATGTGGGCTGGAGGTCCAGCGACTCGACCTATACTACTATGCCGCTCATCTACAACATGCCGCCAGATGGCTAGATCCAGATGATAATTGGGAGAAACGATGGCTGGCAGGCAGACACTCATATCCTTCGAAGAGGCCTGTCTTACATTTACGCTTGGACCCAACCACTTCATACACCATGCTAGTTTTGGGGACACGGCATGGGAAACCAGGCCCTCCTACCCCGGAGCCCCTGCACCCACACAAACGCTAGGCATACTGTTAACCTGCGGTTCTGAACGCAACTCGATCAAGCTCCTATGTAAGACCATGAGAACAGACATGGCATGGCCCCCTCTGCGGTCATGGATATCATGAGACGCTGAGCTGGAGACTCCTCTGGAGGATAGGGATTGTGTCCACGTTTATAGCCTTATGCACAAGGTCTAATCCAATGCCTGCTTCGAGCTGATTCACTATAATTTCCTGCAAGGGACCTACACCCTCCCTGCCCCCCCTCCCCCGATTCTGCATCGAATGTCCTCCTTTAAATCGGACAGCTGTCCTCAATGCAGTAGGGTGGTGCAGCCTTTTTATATTTAGCATGGCTATGCCATGAGGTCCAGCGCTTTTGGACCTGGGTGGTTGCCGACTTAAAGAGGACGGTGCGCCTAACCCTTGAACTGACCCTGCAGTGCTGCCTATTGGGCAACGTCAAATGTCCAAGGGCCAAGAAGGTGGCATATAAATTCTTACAACTGATGCAGACTAGCCATCATTTTGATGGGTCAGAGATCACCTGACTTTGACCATTGGAGCAAAGATATACAAGAATGGACCTTAGTGGAGGAGACCCACATGAAGCTTAGTAGGCGAGATGACAAGGTAAACGACAATTTCACAGTCTGATCGATGGATTTCTGTGACACGCTACTAGACCCCGGGTCTACTACGGCCTCCAAGGACAGAAACAGCATTGACGAGGGTGAGGGAGACACACAGTGGGGAAGGGGAAACTGAACAGAGGTCTAGCGCATTGTGATATGTCTGAATGTGAGGGGTGGATGCACTCTGGTTGGGTTCTAGCAAATCAGATGCTGGATGCTCTGCTATTAATGTGTCTGCCCAAAATTTACCCAATGTACTGCATGTCTTGTGCTCCAATATCTGCTGTTTACTTGTTTATAACAGAACTGAAAAATAAAGATTTAAAAAAAACACTGGTAACCTCCAAAAAACGCATCTCCTCCGTTATGGCCTTAAATCAGTCAACACTGTCATCCATTTTGCTATCATCAGCAAAAGTAAAAGCCACCTCACATTCAGGTTCCTCCCACTCACCTAGATCTTCAATATCAGAAGGCAATTTAGACATACAATCAGCATGTCCATTATTTTTTTCTCTGCACATGCACGATATGATATTGAAATGCCTGAAGTTTAGAGGAAATCCTTGTGAATCTCGCTGTCATTGTCCTACTACCACCTGGTGACAACATATTAGCCAGGGTTTATGACCTCTCCTTATCACAAACGTTGTCCCCCACAAAAACATCCTGTAATGTTCTGAACCCCAAACATAAGCCAGAAGTTCCCTATCACCAACAGAATTTGCTTCCCAATCGCCTAGAATCTGAGAACCATAGGACAAATCCACTCATTCCTGCCATCTTTTTGTAACAGAACTGCAACCAAATTACAATTGCTGGCATCAACAGCAACTATGCATTCATTCCCTTCAACAAAAGGTTTTAGGCACAGAGCAGTGACTATTTCTTTATTTAGCAATTCTAAAATATCCTCTGAGCTTTGCCTCAGAAAAGTTCTTACTTTTTTGTTAAGAAGACATCTTAATGACCCTACTTTAGTAGCATAATCTAGGATGAACTCTGAGCAAAAGTCAATTAGGCCCAAAAATAACACAAGTTGTTATTTTGTCGTAGGATATGGCGCTTACACTATAGACTCGATATGACCAGTTTTAGATTTAATCCCAAAACTAGAAATAGAAAGTCCTAGAACTCTACTTTTGTTTCCTACATTTACTCTTGGATACCTTTAGAATAAGTCCCTTCTCCCTTACTGCAGTCAATACACTGAATAAATTCTGATCATGTCCCTGATACTTCCACCAAAGACTAAAACGTCGTTGTGAAACACAACAGCTCCAGGTGCCCCTTGAAAAGTCTGTTTCATAAGTCTCTGAAAGACCAAAGCCACACTGACCATACCAAATGGCATTCTAGGCAAATGAAAGATCCCCTCAGGAGTGATTAATGTCATCAAATACTTGGATTCATCATCTAAGGTAACCTGATGATACGCACTGGCCAAATATAGTGTAAAGGAAGCGGACGTTTCTGCTAAAGAGGAGAACATTTCACGCAAATTGGGGAGAGGGTGCGAGTCTACCTGAATTTCTTCAATTTAGCTACAAATACCTATGCATAACCTCAACTGTCCTAAGTTTTCATCTGATATTACCACATGAGAAACCCAAGAAGAAGATTCAACTGGCTAAATAATCTGACCAGTAACAAGTTCATTCAACATTACTCTCAATCTGTTTCTATATGCTAAAGGAATATCCCTCACAATGTCAGATAGGAGAAGCATTGTTTTTTAGAATAATCTTGTGTTTAAAGCCTTTCCATTCCCCTAATGCACCCACAAAAGCTGGGTTACATTTTTTTAAAGAAGAAATGAAATAATCATCATTCTTACAGAACGTGGACAAATTATCCAATTTCGGCAGAAGAGACAAACACTGGAGGATCAGCTCTGAAGTCTCATTTGTTTCCCATCTCCTTCTGTTGAGGTCAACCCATTACAGACTGTCCTTTCTTGATGTACACTTTCCCCCTAGTATGTCTACCTGAAAATTCCATATCTGATAAAAAGTACTCAATTAATTTAATTTTTTACCCAGTATATCCACCAGGAGCAACATCTTGTAGAAACAGTTTCTTCTTGGGCCAGTTTTTTTTCCAAACACTTTCATTATGGTGAACCAAGCACATGAATAGACAAAAACAGATATGGGGTTTTGATCCATTTTAATGGTACATGATGGGAAACACATTCTTAGATCCTGTCCCATTACCATCATCTACACTTAGTACAACCCCAGAGTCACGGCAATAAAATTGATGTATTTTCATGGTTATCATCATCTACTGGCACACAATTCATTTTCTTTTGGTCAGAACTTGTGCATACTTGTGGAATACCTTTTTGCACTTGGCACATATTTTATCGATTGCTGGGAAGTTTTTAAAATTGACAATATGTGTTTGGTTACCACATCTGTAACAAACCATACAAGCTATTCTCCATTCTCCCATGTGCTGTTAACTTTCTTGGTTTTAACCTCATTACATTTCTTTTGTACAGTATTAACTTGCAATTTAGAATCCCCTCATCTCCTGAACAAATCATTAAGCATGTTCCATTTGTTTAACAATTGCAACAGCTGCATTTAAGCGCAGGTCAGCAGAAACCCATAGTTTTTCTTGAACCTGGTTATTACTTTTCATAAGAATCTGATACATTAAAATCTGCTCATAGTTAATATGTTCAGAGTCGCATGAAAATACTCAAATTTAATTTTGAAACATATTCTTCCTTTGTCACACCTTACCTTGCTTGTGTGAATAAAACTTCTAGCACACCATAACAATATTAGATTTCCTTACATAATGCATGAGCCTCTTCTTTAAAGCATGCTTGCAGACATCAAAGTCCCCAGGTGGTACTAATGGGGATAAATTAACAAATTCCTTTAAACCATATCCTCCCAAACAATATCGTAACAAGGATAATTTATTTTCAGCTGAACAAGCGTCCCCTTCCAATACTTCCACATATGCAAGGAAAACAGCTTCCCAAATTTTCTAATTCATTGGAGGATCACCAGGAGAAGGTAAAAATGCAGCTGGTGGAACAATACTAGACATAATAAAGAGTTGATATTTGCTGGAACAATGATAATAAATAAACAAACCAAAAAATAAATTGGACACCGTTGTACAATGAGAAAATACATAAAGTAATCATTGCTGTCCAGATCTGGATGCAGAAATAGGCTCAATCCATTGGAACTTAATCATACAAATAGAAAAAACACAGGTTGCATCAAGGCAAATTGTGTTCACCCCTTGGTGTGGCATACAATAAATACTGTCTGTTCCCCTCAATAGAGTTAACTTGTGGAACCAGACTGGGATAGTCTTATTTGCTGATATATTTTTTGCTTTCCCTATGCTATTCAATAGTTCTTACAGAGCAAAAAGCTACCCGTAGGCCTGCAAGCACTATAACAGCTCATTCCAATGCCAGCTAGCCAACAATACAAAACAATGTACTGGCGAACCCGGAGGCCTCCAAGCACTAGCACAGCTCATTCTAATGCCAGTTAGCCAACAATACAAAAAAATGTAGAGGCAAATTTTCACGGTCTTATGAAAGGGAGAGAATTCCAAAGCTTGGAGGCCTGATGGGTGAAATGCCGGCCTCCCCAGTGAGATCTTCTGATTCTGGGGACCTAGAGGAGGTGGGCAGAAGAGGATCTTAATGAGCTTCCCAGAATGTACTAGCTGGCTAGCGATCTTAGCAGAGTGGGACCGCTCTTATGATAAGACCTATGCAGGATACAAAGAGCCCTACATTGAAAACAATGCTCCACTTGAAGCCAGTAGAGATCATTCAATGCTTCCTTAGCAGATTGGTGCCTGGGAAGATTAGACATCCCGTTAAATTAACATTCTCACATCTAAATGTTTTCTACCAGCCATTCTGGATGATTTAGAGGATTTCAGACTAATTATACTAAGTCAGTGGGCATGGGACCTACCATTAATAAGAAGAAATACTCAACTGTTCTCAAATCATGGTTTACTTTAGCAAGATGGCCGCAGCCTAAGAGAGCTCCGTGCCTGAGGAGGTTCTCCTAATTAATCCGGACACTAATCCTGAATCAGCACGGCCCCAGAGTGACGTTACTGAAGTCGGAACGTCAGTGGAGCGGATTGTGAGTAGTGGAAGCTCCGGGACCCCGACGGTGGTAGTCTCGGGAAGAACGACGTATCACGGCCTGCCGGCAGCATCGAAGCCGGGACCTCGATTAAGCCCTCTGCCACACGAAACCACAGCGGAGTACGGCGCGAAGCGTGGGCATTTCAAGCGGCCCGCGAAGAAAGGGACTGAGCTGAGGAGAGACATCGGCGTACCGAACTGCGGCGCAGGGTGAGTCGCACTAAGCGCGCCTGGACGCCTCTGGGGCCTGGGTGGCGAGAGCGGCGGGCCCGACGCGGCCGCGCGGCAGTAAACAACAAGCTGCCGGGGAGGCGAGGGCACCGCCTCGATTCACCCGCGAACCGGGTTCCCGCTGGAGCCGGGCAGGTGCACACTGACTGGGGGCTGATCCCGCGGGGCGATCTGAAGCGGACCGAGGCGGACCGAAGGGACCCGCCGCACTGACTACCAATGTCGCGTCAGTAAGAGCGAGCTGCCGCCACAGGGGGCCGGAATTAGCTGGTGGATCGGTGGAGGCTACACCAGGCTCCCACTGTTGCCCTACAAGGGGACCCCCCCACAGCCGCAATAAAAGGACATCGCAGCCGGCAGCACCAGGAGGAAGGACTTAGCCTCAGCGGGGCCATGAACAGTGCATGATCAGTGCAATAGACACCTGCACAGGATAGGCCTACAGGCCCGAAACACCCCGGGGCGTACGCCCGCGCACCGGAGTGAGTGACAGCCGGTAGCTGTGCCACAGGGCCTGCTGGCGGCACGGGAGGAGTGGGTAGACAGGCCGCGTGTGAGACCTAACACGCGGCAGCGAGTATTGCCCCCCTCACCCCCCCGCTTGGGTGCCTGGTGAGTGCGTTTCAAGATGGGAGGAAGAGGCCAACGAGGACCATCGAGCGCGCGACTGGATAAATATGCCTACAATAAAGACCAAGATGCAGACTCACAACCAAACAAAGCTCAAACGGACACACAAAAGCCTAGCGCCTCGGCTGAGGTAACACTCGAGGACATTATGTCTGCCCTGAAACAGGCCCAGAATTCTATAGGCACGATCTCCACAGATATATCCCTAATAAGGGCGTATTTCTCCAAACTATCCGAAAGGTTAACGGAAGTAGAAACTACAACGACGACACTCTCCGCAGACACGATAACGCTACAACGCCAGGTTCGCCACCTGGAAGAAGACAATAAACTTATCATGGCAAAACTGGACGACCAGGAAGGCCGCTCGAGGTGCAATAACGTGCGACTGATTGGAGTACCCGAGACTGTGAGGGGACCGGCATTAGACCTCTTTGTAGAAGACCTCATTAAAAATCAGCTGCAGCCGCGCGGCCTATCCAACTTCTTCTCCGTGGAAAGAGCTCACCGCGTACCGGGGGGGAGACCGAGGCCGGGTGCCCCCCCCAGACCAATCCTGGCACGAATATTCAATTTTCGAGATTGCGATGCTATTCTGCAGGAGGCAAGAATAGCTCCTCCTATCCAAGTCGAAAACTGCGCTATCACGCTGTATCCGGACTACACGGCCGCAGTGACCAAGCAAAGACGCACATTTATGGACGTAAAGAAAGAACTGCGCGCCAGAGAACTTAAGTACTCAATGCTCTTTCCAGCAAAATTAAGAGTAGAGGCAGAGGGGAAAACCTGGTTCTTTCCCACCCCAGAAGAGACCCGGGAGTGGTTGGACGGATGGCGCCCAGCTTCCCGGACCGGCAAATCGAGAAGCCAGCAACACCATCGACAACGCAATTTGCAGAGGCCCGGATGCGCCGAAACCAGCGAGAAAGAGGACTAAATGAACTTGAGGGAAGGTCGACATAGTAGACAAGGTGAAACATGAGCCTCAATCCAGTCTACGACCCGAAATTTCAAAAATATACACCGGCAGTCTGACGAACTAACCCCACAGAGGTCGAGATCTGCTGTGCCTATGCCCAATTGTTCTAGACTGTAAGGGCTGATGGGCCACTCCGGACAGGCTCGACTCACGCACCGCCAGTTGGAAATGGGCCGTTGCTGTGCGAGTTTATAAAGAGCCTCCGAAGGTCGCTGTGAGACTCTTCCCCCCTATGCAAGTACCAGTTCTGGGGATAAAGCACTCTGCTCAGTTAGGGTGGCGGGAAGTTCTGGGACCGCCGGGCAGGGAGGCAGGGAGGGGGGAGGGAAATGGGACGCAGTTTAATGTTTTGTATTTGGTTTTATTGATCGTTACGAAAGGCATGTATGATGGTAGACAAGAAAGTGCATTACAGAGCGCATTACATTCTCATATGACCCCAATCATACATGACGCAAGTGGACTCACCAAGTGACACCGCAGAAGACCCCTCCCTGAATCCTGGGGGACTGGGGTACAAAATGGTAGTACACTCCGAATTCACCTCCGGTTCCAGGGGTGTGGGAATCCTCATTAATAAACGCTGCCCACTGATTCTCCTAGATTCACGGACAGACGATCAGGGAAGATTCGCGGCACTGACATGTCAATGGGAGGGACGTAAGTACAATCTGGTCTCTGTCTATATCCCGCCAGCACTGCAACAAATAACCCTTCCAGCACTGGGCAAATTCCTACTTTCCTTGCCACAAGCTGAAACCATCATAGGTGGAGACTTTAATGCCACCATTAACGCAGCAATAGATAGGCTGCCCCCTAGGGTCCCCAGTGGCGCGAACCTTAAACTCGCAGACTTTGTGGAGGCGGTGGGTTTGGTTGACGTCTGGAGAGCTAAGCACCCGTTGGAGCGACAATATACGTTTCATTCAGGGGTACACAATAGTCTTTCCAGAATAGACTATATATTCACATTAGCAACAGGGTTAGAGGGGATATCAGAGGTTCACCACTTACCCCGGGGGATCTCGGCTCACTCGCCAATCTACATGGAGTGTGTAACCCACGCTATGACCAGACGCAGATTGTTCCCGCTCTACCCGGGATTTCTCAAAAACCCAAAGATAGGCAAGAACCTGCTCAAAACCCCGAAACAATATTTTGCAGAAAATGAGCACTCAGTGACTTCTTCTTTGACATTGTGGGAGGCCTACAAAACAGTGCTGCGGGGGCACGCAATCTCACTAATAACTGGACATAAACGGGCACAAAAACGACAGATCGAACTATTAGAACAGGGAATGGCCACGGCTGAGGCGGAATATGCACAAGACATTAATGAAGATACAACACATAGGCTACACTTAGCGCAGGAGGAGTACAAGGCATTTGCACGGAAAGAAGTCAAGGCAAAGCTCACAAATACGCAACATAGAGTATATGAACTGGGAGACAAGGCAGGTAAATTACTTGCCTGGCTCGATAAAAAAGAAAAAGCTGGCCGTTGGATAGCCCACCTACAGCTAGACAATGGTGACATGACCTCAGACCCCCAGCAAATAGTCGACGCACTGGCCGCTCACTATGAACGCATCTATAGGCCCACAGCCACTACCACCATAGAAGACAACCTAGCCTTCCTAAAAGATATTCATATGCCTACACTACCACGGGACGCTGCCCTGGCGCTCGAGGCGGACCTGACATGCGAGGAGCTTACTGTAGCTATAGGCGCACTACACACGGGAAAGGCCATGGGGCCAAACGGTATCCCGGTGGAGCTCTACAAGAGAGCGTCTACCCACCTCACACCTCACCTACTTAGCATGTTCGACACTAGTTTACAACTCGGAGAATTACCCAGAGACCAGCGCCTCGCCACAATAGTAGCGATCCCCAAGCCGGGTAAGCCCCGCAAGAATGCATGTCCTATAGACCCATATCACTGATAAACGCAGAAGCAAAGATATTGGCCAAAGTGCTCGCACTGCGCTTACAGCCCCATCTCACGACGGTGATCCATCCGGATCAATCAGGCTTTATGCCAAACCGGAAAACAGCGTTAAATCTTCGGCGGCTTCACGGGGTCATGGCGCGCAGATCCACCATTGCGGAAGATGCCGTTATCCTCTCTCTGGATGCACATATGGCGTTCGAAATGGTCGAATGGCCCTTTCTCTTCGCGGCACTCCAACATATGGGCTTCGGGCCCAAATTTTGCAAATGGGTGGGCCTGCTCTACAATAAACCACTGGCACATGTTGTGGCTAATGGTCGTGTTTCGGCAGACTTCGCCCTGGGTAAGGGAACGAGGCAGGGATGCCCCCTCTCCCCGCTTTTATTTGCCATAGAACTGGAGCCGCTCGCGGCATGGATACGCCAAGACCCGGTCATTCGGGGGCTGAAATGGACTATGGGCTGGGAGGATCCCATATCGCTATATGCAGATGATATACTGCTGTACTTGGCATCCCCAGCACGCTCTATCGATCGTCTGCTTGACATCTGTGGGGCATACGGCAAGGCCTCCGGTTACACACTCAACTGGGCAAAATGACACCTCTATAGCTTACATGGCCCACCGCCCAAATTGCGGAGCAACTGTGCCATCCAGGTAGCAGAAGAAAATTTTAAATATCTGGGCATATATGTTACACATCTTAACAGCCTTTTTCCTAAAGAAAATCTTATGAAACCTCTGGAAAGGTTCCGTCGAGATGTTAAGCACTGGCGCTCGTTGCCTCTCACTCTGCTTGGCAGAGCGGCCCTGTTTAAGATGATGGCACTGCCGAGATTTCTATATATTCTGCAAAATACTCCATTCCCGGTCGACGCCGCATATTTTAAAATGATCCCTGCGGAAATAACTAAGTTACTATGGGACGGTGGGTCTGCCCGGATCGCCATGAAGAAACTCGTGATGGGCTGGTATGACGGTGGTATTGCCCTGCCACATATACAAATGTATTACTGGGCTTCGCAGTTAACCGTAATAAACCGGTGGCTTCATGCGCCGCAGGATGACCCAGCATTTCGCATGGACAGACACCAGCTCGAAGCGGAGAGCGTGATGGGGGCATTATATAATAAACCGTGAAAAACGATCTATACTGGTCCCACAGCACACACACTGCATATATGGCGTGCGGCACAGAGGGCATTGGGATGGGAGGGGATAATTACGCAAGCGACGCCACTATGGACCACCCGAAAACTGGGACGATTGTGCAACACCAAGGGATTCCGTCAATGGGACCTCATAGGTATTTCCAGGGTGGGTGACCTGTGGGAAAAGGGCGAAGTTGTTCCATTCGCACAACTCCAAACTACATATAGGTTGGCACAGGCGGAGGCCTTCCGATATACACAGATTAGACATGCGCTCATGGCCGCAATCCCACTAGCCACACAACTCCCGGAGGCCTCGCCACTGGAGGATAGACTCCTGGCAGAGCACTTAAGCAGAAAGGCCATCTCCCTAACATACAAGAAACTAATTAACAACCAGTCTGACCCCACGACGGCCCTTAAGAGAAGATGGGAGGCAGAAGTGGGCGACCTAGACGAGGATGACTGGCGGGAGGCCCTGGCATCCCCCAAAGAGGTAGCCATACCTTCTCCATTAATATTGATACAATTAAAAATTCTGCACCGCATATATTACACGAGAACCCTACTACATAAGTTAGGAAGGACGGACTCTCCGCTCTGTCTTAGACAATGCTGTGCAATTGGCACATTCTGGCACACACTCTGGGAATGTCCGATAATCACACAATACTGGGAGGCAATCATGCAAGTAACTCAAGTGGAGGTCTTGCCCGAACCTAGGAGATGCGTACTCAACATATGGGAGCCCACAGACCTCACTAACGCTGGTCGGGAATGGGTGGCATTGGGAATGGCACTAGCGAAACGTAATATAGCACAACAATGGGGTGCAGGAACAGTTCCGATGCACCGGCAATTGTGCTGTGATATGGATGGCGCAATGATAACCGAAAAATCGGTGTATGTACATCGGGGATGTCCTAAAAAGTGGACCCGGATATGGGGGAAGTGGAACACATTCTGGGACGATATCTGCGAACCCCTCAAGAGAAACAGTTATTGGAAGACAGTGACTAATCAACAGGGAAGGGAAGGGGCTACCGAAATTCGGGTTGTATTGTGAATGTGGACTACTAAAAACTGAATGTTAATCAGTTAATACTATTCAACGATATGAGAGACAAAATGATAAGAAATTGAATATGTCGTTTACTGTATGCACTATTATATAATCCGACCATGCCTTGATTGTTACAATATACAAAATGTCAATAAAATGTTTAAATAAAAAAAATATATATTTTACTCTACACCTGGTTACAGCCTGCATAATGACTTGTGAATTGCAAGTTGCCACTATATGTCGATCTGCATGTCTATTAGTCCCGGAGATATTCCTTGTTGATTTTTCCTCTACATTGTTGCATACGTTGAACAACCCCCCCCCCCCACCCCCCTCCACACCTGCGTATCGTCTAAATTACATGTGCCGATAGCGGATTTCTTGCTTCTAGTTGCCATCAGTTATGCATATGGTCCTTCTTACTATCGGCATTACACGACACGGGCATGCAATTAGGTCACCATTGTTCTAAAGAAAAGATGGCCTTAAGTAACTCACTGCCTGTAAGCCCTGGGAAGAGCAAAGCTATACTACAGTTAATTAATTGGCACAAATATAAATACTCCTCTCTCCACTTAACTGCGCTCAGTACACTAGCATCATCACACGTCTAGTCCACATGAACAGCCCCTGCATCAACACGCAACTATCCTCTATAAAAGATAATTTGCCTGAGTAGCCACCCCTCTAAAGTGGCCTGATCCGGCATATCACTGGCTTATACATCTCGAAAACCCAAGATCATGTTACCAGCCTGCACACTGCACCCTCAGTGATATGCAATGTACTCAGTGCCTATATTCATTTCATTTCCACTGGCGCACCTTTCTAGCAGTCACATGCTCAGATCTACTCACATGCTCAGATCTACATGTAATCCACGCATGCAACACTTCTTATCCACACATGCAGGAACCTGCATGTGTCAGCAAGTGAGTTAACATTGCTTCGGGCCATGCTGGAGCAGCAATGTTCAGAAATGTGGGGAATGACAATGAAGAGGCATTGGAGAAAGTGCTCATAGGTACAACCTAGCCGCTACTGCTCCATCATTTCATCTCAGATAATGTCTCTCTACACAAGGGGTACTCTCCGTCTAGCTCCATATCTTCATATTGGGGATCCGATTGTGCTTACACCAAAAAACTTGGTGAGGATAGAAGTAAATGCCTTTTCTGGATCTACCATATGGCCATCACCAAGAGCACAAGAAGCAGTAAAATATACATGCAAAGGGTAGGTGACAGTTCTTATTTACTACTTTTGGCCTCTTAGAGGAACGGGGGCAAAGGGATTGATACCAAACATATAGTTCATATATCAGAGCAGGCAGAGGAGGTGACTGATTAAGGATGTTGGGACCAATTCATAAACAGGGCAGTCTTGC
Organism: Calotriton arnoldi; assembly: GCA_963921515.1. Lineage (NCBI taxonomy): Eukaryota > Metazoa > Chordata > Amphibia > Caudata > Salamandridae > Calotriton > Calotriton arnoldi. The sequence goes on along the minus strand of CAWUFW010009326.1, from coordinate 152,216 downwards.
CCCACTTGACATAACTGATTCATAGAATACCAACTCTATGGCAATGACAGCTGCATTCCTCTCCCTCTTGCTGCAATTTAAAATGAACAACATCCACAGCCTTGTGGGTGTAGGACACAGTTGGTTACTAGCTCAGCTACACTGGAACCTCTCTGGGGCGCACTTGCAGCTGCCATGCCTCCAAAGTCACACAGTCTTTACTAACCAACTCCTACCTCCCTCCACCACTAGTATCTCTCTCGACTACCAACAATCCGATGGTTTATGTTTTGCTCTTCAGGCAACACCACCATACTTATCTGACCTAATAACCAAGCACCACTTCCTCTTCTATAACCTACTCTGGCTTTTGTCAACAAAGAGGAGATTATCAGTTAGTACCTCGTCTTCCTCACTATGGCTAATGTTACTAGAGATATTGTTACCTACTCTTCCCTGATCATAATTTACTGAATATCAAAAGAGGTAAACCAAAAAACTGAAAATCAAATTACAGAAAAGGAAATACAAATTAAATGAAACTGAAAAAAACAGAATACCCCAAGTAAACTGCGCTGAATGCTTCAAAAACACTCTACTTTCCCTAGTCTGTTCTCCCCATGCGACGCCTCATCCATGTTCTCTCCCACTCCGCCCCATAACACTTATCTCTAGCTGTAAGAAAGCCTTACTATAGACACCTGCCTAGCCAAAACCATAAAGGAAGAAAAGTTCAGGAAGAAGTCTGAAAAAGTCTGAATCTCAACAAACACCCTTGCATAATTCAAGATTTTCTGAAAAGCCATTTAAGTATTATAACGGTTTAGGTTTGCCCTTAAACCCTGTCAGACGTAGGATTTCTAATCAGTTTCAACCTTGCCTAAATATTTACATGAGACACTGTCAATCCTATTCTTTGGAAAGTTCTCAGCCCCCAACCAAACTACGGGACAGAATTCCACAAAGTTTTCAAATTGTGTCCAGAAATCCACAGACACAGCCAAACACTCAACAAACCTTCTTATATCAGTCCATCAGAACCATCGCTTTCCCATCCTTGTCCTTCTAGACCTCTCTATTTTTTCAACATTACACCCATAGTACTACTTCACCGGCACTAGTGACTCAGCACTTCCCTTAGCTGTCTAAACAATCTTTCTCAGTTTCCTGGTGCTCACCACTTGCATAGAAGCTCACCCCTTACAGTTAGCATTCACCTAGGATCAGTACTGTGCTTGCAACTATTATCCCTCTACACAAATTCTCATAGCGGCAATTTTTCCTTCGATTGCTTCTTGTTTCACGTTTGTGCTAATACATAAATAATCTTCATGTTGCCTTCCTTCAAACACGCCCCTTAAAAATAACAAGCTGCCTACTAAAAACCGTACGGCTATTCGATCCTTAATGTTGAGCTTATAAAAAAACAGAAGTAATATGTTAACCTGTCTTTCCTTTGTTTACCACCTGCAATCAGCCCTTAGGCTACAAAGAGCATTAACCTGCAGGTTAAACACCTCTAGCATAGCCAAGTGCTAAGATCGACTAATAAGCAAAGCTTCAGACTACAAGTTTCGGCACCTAAATAAGACCCTTTAATCATAACCTGTAGTGTTTAAGGGTTCTGTCTAAATAGGTGCCTGGATAAAGCAACAATGGCTGTGTCAGAGTCAGACATAGATCTGTATGCCATCAACATATTGATGTTTAGGAGACCACGCCTTAATTTCCAAGGTGCTTGTCCCGATAAAAATCCTACCCCATTTGTATGGCTGAGCCTAGTGCCCACAACAGGCACACATCAAACCAGGATCAATGAGAGAGGCCCTGAGGGACTCCCATTGACCTTGGCTTTATGTGTGCATGTCACAGGCTCTAGGCCCAGGCACAAAAGAGGGGGTAGATTTTTTATCTGAGCAAGTGGGGAAACGCTGGCTGGTAAGAATTTTGTGGATTCCTGCTTGTGACGAAGCGCTTCTCCCTCAGACTCATACCCCACACATAAGGGATCGGAACCGGGCTCCCCTTGCCTGTCTCCCTGTCCCCTCCTCTTTTTTCAGAACAGCGGCGCTGAGAGTGGATCAGCCTCGGATGACTGGAACAGACATTGGAACGCGGCTGCAGGACAAGACGGGCGCTATCCCTTTAAGGATTGGTTCTCCTCGGATCTGCTCCCCGGTCACGTGACCGCACCAGGAAATCCGCTCTCGCTAAAAGCGGAAGAGGCAGTATGGTCGCATTCATCCGGAACACCGTGGTCGGCGAGGGAGAAACCAGAGGAAGCGGAGGGACGAGTCCAGACCTACTTTATCTCCCCAGGACTGCCGGTGCGGACGACGTCCAAGAACGGAGAGGGAGCGACGCCGGAAGAAGGACCCGCAGTCGTCCTTTCCAAGGGAGAACCAGAGAGGGAGCCGGACCCTATCCGGCATCACGCAGACGCCTGCCGCGTCCCTGGAGGGACGTGGCTTCACAAGGTACGGGCCAGGGTAGAGACCGCCTGGGGAAAGGGGGCCGGTACTTCCACGGGAAGCAAGGGTGGAGGAGACGGAGTACCGTGAAGCGCTTTTCTCTAGCTGACATAACGTTGAGCGCGTAACTGCTCTGCACTGCGCAACCACACTGGTGCTGGTACCGGGTGCATACTCCCCGTCCCTGACAACTACTTAAAAGAAACAGAGCCTCCTCCTTACGGGTTGTTTTTCTTTTGTTTGTTTTTCCTATGTTCTTGGGGCCCTGACGATCCGGTGAGATCTCCCCCCCCGCCCCGTGTGAGCCGTGGCGACAAGGTCGAGGACCTCCACACTCTCTGGAAGAAGAGAGAGAAGACGACGTCCGCCCACGTTAAGACCCCGCAGAAGCCTTCTAGTTCACGAACTGTGCACTGACTATCCTGACAATCTTAACTTGTTAATAAAACCTTCCAAAGGTCATTGGTTGCGTCCCTGTCTGCTTCTCCACCGCGCCACACGTGGTGTCAGAAGTGGGATAAGCATACGCCCAGCAGACTGCCAAAATGAAAACCCTAATCCAGCAATTGATACACGGCCAGGAGAAGCTGGAGTGGGCGGTAGAGAAACAAATGACCTCAGCTCAAGCAGACAGGGAACTGCTTAGGGACTCCATGGCAAACCAGTCAGAAAGCATCCGTAAAGTGGCAGACGAACGCCTGCAACTACAGGCTCGCACTGGGACTGGTCCTAATGTATTGCTACAAAAATACCTGCCCGGGGAGGATCCGGATGCATTTTTGCTTAATTTTGAGAGAACTGCCAGAGCGTCAGGCTGGCCAGAGAATAAATGGCCTTTTTATTTGGCCCCTCTCCTCATTGGCGAAGCGCAGGCCGCCTACCAGGTGGCGAATGCAAACGGCAACACCCCCTACCCAGAGATAAGGGGTATCATTCTAGACCATCTAGGAATGGACGCCGAAGCGTACAGAATACGCTTCAAGAAAGAAAGAGGAACGGCCGCCGACAACCCAAAGACTTTGTACTTAAAGCTAAAAGCCGCTGCGGACAAATGGTTGAAACCAGAAAGCCACTCTAAAGAGGAGATCATGTCCTTGATTTACCTAGAGCAGTTCCTAGAGGCCCTCCCTTTTCCCATCCAGCGTTGGCTCAAACAACATAACCACCTGACAGCCGAACAGGATGTCGATATGGCCACTTCTTTTTATAGGGCCCAACCCCACTCCCTGCCTTGGGACTCCGACAAAACCTCACGGTCCCCTGGCCCCACATACAAGACCGACCGAAAGTCCCCGAGACCCGTCCCCGAACCCATAAGACCTCGTCACTTCCGTCCTGATCCTGCCCTCACCAAAGGACCTCAATGTTTTGAGTGCGGGGATTGGGGTCATATTGCCAGGAACTGTCCACGTAAGAAGCCCCAAGACAAACCAATGGACGTAAGCTGCATACCTCGCTCGATACTGTACACCGAGGAAATGGGACCCAGTTTTTATGTGAGTGTGCTTGTGAAGGGGGTAAGGGCAAAAGTATTGCTGGATTCAGGCTGTCGCCAGTCCGTTATCCTTCAATCACTAACAGAGCCATCAGCCGTCCTGACCAAAGACATGTCCCTATTAGATGCGTTCATGGGGATATCAGGGTCTACCCCTTAGTGCAGTTACCCATTACCCTGCCTAATGGGCAAACCCTCCAGGCCAAACTTTGGGTTCTACCCTCTCTCCCTGAGCAATTAATCATAGGGCAGGATAACCCCTCGTTTTTGACAATTATAAGGGACAGGATACAACCCACCAAGCCCCAAGACTCTGCTCACCCAAACTTCCTCACTCAAGCCCCCTGGCTTTCCGACAAGAGCTTTAAATTTAACCAAAAGAACGATCCCTCACTCAGAGCAGCTTGGGACCAAGCAAAACAAACTGCACCGACTGCTCCTTCTGGTTATCCCCTCTTTCAAATCACAAACGACCTCCTGTACAGGATAGGGAACCACGGAGACCGGCCCCAATTGGTCGTGCCACAGGCTTTCCGAGAAAAAGTGTTGTTCTTCGCACATTCGCTTCTCTTGGCAGGCCACAGGGGCACCCAAAAAACCACCCAACTGCTGTTACGCCACTTTTACTGGCCGGGTATCTTTTCTCACGTCTCTAAGTTCTGTCATGAGTGTGAGGTGTGCCAGAGAAAAAACCCCTACAAACCCCCAGCTGTTCCTCTCCAACCCCTTCCGGTAATTGGTAAGCCATTTGAGAGAATTGGCATGGATCGGATTGGTCCTCTGCCTCGAACCAAGCAGGGCAATCTCTATGCTTTAGTTGTTGTGGATTACGCCACGCGGTACCCCGAGGCTTTTCCGTTGCGTAACCCCACCACCTTAAACATAAGTGAGAAATTGATAGAACTGTTCTCTCGTGTTGGTTTCCCCGTGAGATCCTCACGGACCAAGGAACCCCTTTTGTTTCTTAATTAATGGCCCAAGTTTGTAAGTCTCTTGATATATCACATATCAGAACATCGGTCTACCACCCCCAAACCGACAGGCTGTTTCAACCTACAACGCAACCCTGAAGCTGACACTAAATAAATTGTTGAGCGTTGAGGGGGAAAGGATGGGATAAGCTCCTCCCTTTGGCCCTATACGTTATCCGAAGCCAGACACAAGTGAGCCTCGGCTGCTCCCCTTTCCAACTCCTTTACGGACGGGAGCCACGTAGCTTACTGGAAATAACAAAGAAGGTCTGGGAACAAGAAACACAAGAAGAAACCAGATCCTTCCTTACCTATACCCAAAGCTTACGCACCCGGTTACGGAAATTACGCGATTTCGCCGACGCCAACCTAGAACAAGCCCAGGTCAAACAGCAGATCCTATACAATAAGGGAAAGAAGTGGAGACACTTACAAGTAGGTGATTGGGTCCTGGTCCTGATGCCATCCTCGTTACCAAAAATCAGGTCTGAATGGCAAGGCCCGTATCGGATAGTGAGTAAAATAGGCCTGACGACCTACCGCGTACAAGTCACACCCAAACGCACTCAAATGTACCACATCAACCTCTTAAAAAAGTGGTTAGGCCCGCTCCCTAAAGATCTGCACACCGCCATCCCAGTCACGTCCCATGACTCTACATTACACCAAATGGCTGTCAACCCCGATCTATCCCAGAAACAGAAAGAAACACTACAGGACACCTTATCGCCTTTTGCTCCCTTGTTCTCAGATCTCCTGGGGAGGACTTCTCTAGCAGAACATACCATCCCTACATCGCCCGGGCAGAATATAAAACAAAAACCCTATTGTATACCCGCTGCGCGCCGAAAGGCGATAAACCAGGAAGTCAACAGTATGCTCGCCTTGGGGGTGATACAGCCATCCCAGAGCGAGTGGTCATCTCCCATAGTACTAGTGTTGTATTCCTCTTTAGGTGTCCGTATATAGGATTTCCTAAAACATGTCCTTATATAGGCACAATTCGCATTGCCCTTATATAGGCATAAGATCCCAGTCCTTATTTAGGCATTAGCCATGCTATCCAAATACAGGCATGGTCACTTACATCCGTCCACCCTAACGTCACAACGAGTTCTTAGAAACCAGACCCTTAAGCTCTTGGGAGTTCCCCCAGCACAGGATTATTGATTTCTCCAAGAACTCATTTATTATGCATGAACCGCTATACCTTAAGGGTTCATTCCTGACGTCTTCCTCTGCCCGACTTTACATCAATACTAACATTCCAAGGCACCTACCAGGTATAAATATACCTTCCCTTGCCCAAGCAAGTAGGAGGAGACCTCGACTTTAGAGGAGCCCGTGTCCCGGCCTGACGCACTGACAAGAGACGCTGTCATCCCTGCTCGCAGAGAATCCAGCTCCCAGTGTTCTGACTCCCTTCGCGGGGTGTTCGAGTTCGAGATCCGGAATGAGATTCCCACCTCTCTCATTCTCAAGGTATGGAGTTGACTAGAACCTAGAGGGACTCTTGGCATACTAGACTATAGTATACCATACTATAGAATACTTCACCTACTTCTTACCTTGCCCTACACTTAGGTTAGGTACACTGGGGTAGAACTAGTTTAGAGAAGCATCGTATGAGTACTCGCATTTTTAGCTCATGTTATTTATGTATATGAATATATGTGTCATAGCTAAAAGATCATGCTAGCGCAGTATTACTTTCTTCTGCTTACGCTGTACATCATATATCTCTCGCATACTGTCTTACGATTGTAACAGCTCATATCTCTTACACGAGAAACAAGACTGTTCAATAAATCCTTTTATTGAAACGCCCGTCTATTCTTTCTGTGTAACTCTGAAGAAACTAAGCATGCACGATTAGCTGAGTGAAATTGTTATCTATTGTTTCCACGATTCTGAGAGTGTTCAGATTCTAAAGGGAAACAAAGTGGTCATGTTTATGCGGTTGCCAGAAACTACTCCTTCTTGTTTACAAGGAGTTTCTAGTGGCCTCTGAGCTAGCTGGCACAAAGTAATTAAGTTTAATATACTCAATAGGGACATACTGACCTCAGTCCTATGTCGAATCTATAGGGTATATTATTCCAATGCGCAGAGCCTATTAGGGAAATAGGAACTACACTACATGGCGCCCAACGTGGGGCTTGTAATGGTTGTGGCAAATTTGTCCTGCCACCAGCAGGGTACACCAGCTACTGTGATTAATCCAACGTTTGGCCAACTTTCTAACGGGAGCTACCTCATGTTGAATGATCAGAGTTGCTGTGGCATGTTGCCAGGCATCCCATATCTGGTAACGGTCGACTCCAGGGTTACTTGTTGTATGCAAGTATTGTTCCCCCCAATAGACACAGTCAGGGAGTCACCTCTATGGCCTTCATTGAATGTTTCTTTTATACGTTTTGATACTTTAAGCAGAATGAAAGCCATGCTTTTGCAACAAACCGTGCCTTTGACATCGGCCAAAGAAATCTATGATTTACAAATTGCAAGGATTTCGGGTGAGATACAGGCTCTAATTTGTACAAACTGCCCTATACCTTTCGTAGAAATGATGGGACGTATCTTAAACATGTCTGATACGAGCGGGATTGTACATGTATTTAAGACCATCTGTTCAGAACTGTTAACACCTTTCTAGGCAGTCCTCGGAATCATTCCCAACTTCGCACATTCGGTGTTTGGTGGTGTGCCATTAATTCTAGCACTTGTTGCGGGAATCCTGTTTTTATTCCTACTACTACGCTATGGCAAGCCGATCCACCGGCGTCACTCCCAGCAATTTGGAGAAAGCTCTCCTAGAACGGAAGTGCTGTGAGCGCATAGTGCAACTTTTGGGCATACCTCGTCTACGGGAACTTAATACAACATGGTTTCTGTCATTTAGACCAATCTGGCAAGATTGCATCTTACCTGTTCTACGCTGCCTGCTTTGCGGTGAAGAATGCGTGCTAGACACCTGTCTAACACTCCCATCAGTCATGCCAACGGACATTGATACTCTGCTGGAACCGATAACCGCCCATGCTCTGTGTTGTCCCCAGAGGCTCCCAATCCTGATGACGCATTCCTTGAGATCTCACAGACGCTTCCTGCTGCTGCTGAGGTACGAGATGGATCAACAGGCACACAGGTAACAACGGACGCGAACATTGCTGCGGCATCCTATGCTGAGGGCGATGCTTCACATCTCTGTGCAGTCAACCTTCTAAATGAGGTATTCCAAATGTCACCGACATCGGTAGACTATCTTTTGTCTACAGGAATAGATGATTTCATGTTTACACCAGACCCATACACTGACTTTGATTCGGCTCACAGTGTACCAGGGAAGCAATGAATTTGGCCTCCATATTTTCAAAACAGAACAAAACTTGGAACTCTTCCTAAAAATTGACTTTTTTCTATTTTTTGAAAATACATGGCAATTCAATCTGCTTACAGTAGAACTATTCATATAAAACGGACTTCTTTGAATACTTCCAGGGACACATTGTCACCTTATTTACCACAATTTCATTTAGTACCATGATATGCAATGGCTTTGATTTTTGAAAACTTGTCAACCATTTTCATCATATGTATATATTTCTATTTATTCATTCATGTTGCATTTATTTCCAATATATGCTTAGAATGAAAAAATGCTTTAAAATGTACAGTACCTATTGCATTACATGTTTTAGCAACAGTTCTTTTAAAACTTCTTTTAATATGCTTTTATAAATGTTTTTAGCAACATGTGGTACTCAATTTAATGTTTTGCATTTCATGTTTAGCATTTAGTACTATCGTTCATTCGAAAGTGGAGTGGGTGATGTATTACGCTTTAGGTGTCCGTATATAGGTTTTCCTGAAACATGTCCTTATATAGGCACAATTCGCATTGCCCTTATATAGGCATAAGATCCCAGTCCTTATTTAGGCATTAGCCATGCTATCCAAATACAGGCATGGTCACTTACCTCCGTCCACCCTAACGTCACAACGAGTTCTTAGAAACCAGACCCTTAAGCACTTGGGAGTTCCCCTAGCACAGGATTATTGATTTCTCCAAGAACTCATTTATTATGCATGAACCGCTATACCTTAAGGGTTCATTCCTGAAGTCTTCCTCTGCCCGACTTTACGTCAATACTAACATTCCAAGGCACCTACCAGGTGTATATATATACCTTCCCTTGCCCAAGCAAGTAGGAGGAGACCTCGACTTTAGAGGAGCCCGTGTCCCGGCCTGACAAGAGACGCTGTCATCCCTGCACGCAGAGAATCCAGCTCCCAGTGTTCTGACTCCCTTCGCGGGGTGTTAGAGTTCGAGATCCGGAAGGAGATTCCCACCTCTCTCATTCTCAAGGGATGGACTGACTAGAACCTAGAGGGACTCTTGGCATACTAGACTCTTGGCATACTAGACTGTAGTATACCATACTATAGAATACTTCACCTACTTCTTACCTTGCCCTACACTTAGGTTAGGTACACTGGGGTAGAACTAGTTTAGAGAAGCATCGTATGAGTACTCGCATTTTTAGCTTATGTTATTTATGTATATGAATATATGTGTCATAGCTAAAAGATAATGCTAGCGCAGTATTATTTCTTTCTACTGCTTACGCTGTACATCATATATCTCGCATACTGTCTTACGATTGTAACAGCTCATATCTCTTACACGAGAAACAAGACTGTTCAATAAATCCTTTTATTGAAACACCCGTCTATTCTTTCTGTGTAACTCTGAAGAAACTAAGCATGCACGATTAGCTGAGTGAAACTTATCTATTGTTTCCACGATTCTGAGAGTGTTCCGATTCTAAAGGGAAACAAAGTTGTCATGTTTATGCGGTTGCCAGAAACTACTCCCTTCTTGTTTACAAGGAGTTTCTAGTGGCCTCTGAGTTAGCTGGCACAAAGTAATTAAGTTTAATATACTCGATAGGGACATACTGACCTCAGTCCTATGTCGAATCTATAGGGTATATTATTCCAATGCACAGAGCCTATTAGGGAAATAGGAACTACACTACACTAGTGCCAAAACCGGACGGTTCCGTCCGGTTTTGTATTGATTTCAGGGCTGTGAATGCGATCTCCAAGTGTGATTCCTATCCCCTTCCCCGTGTGGATGAGCTGGTCGAAAAGCTAGGCGAAGCACAGTACATTACCACCCTGGACCTCACCAAGGGGTACTGGCAGGTGCCCCTAAGAGAACAGGACCAAGAAAAAATCGCCTTTTCGACCCCCACAGGCTTATTTGAATTTACAGTTCTACCTTTCGGTCTACACGGGGCACCTGCCACGTTCCAAAGGCTCATGAACAGGGGATTGTCCAAACACCAGGCTTATTCGTCCGCCTACCTTGACGATATCATTTACAGCCCCACCTGGGACTCACATTTACAGCACTGCCGTCAGGTTCTTCAGGCCCTTCAGGAAGCAGGCTTACACATAAATGCGAAGAAATCACGCGCCGGCTTCCAGAAGGTTAGATACCTGGGGTACCTTCTAGGGGATGGACACATTGAACCCCAAGAAGAAAAAGTCAAAGCAATAGCACAAGCCCCTTTTCCCACCACTAAGAAAGAGGTTAGGGCGTTCCTAGGCCTTCTCGGATACTACAGACGCTTCATTCCACAATATTCCGAGATGGCCACCCCTCTTACCAACCTGTTACAAAAACAGGCTAAGACAAACGACCTGCTGCATCCCTCCCCTGAAGCCGAGAAGGCTTTTTCTGACCTAAAAGCTGCTATCACCTCCAGCCCTATTTTAAGGTCACCAGACTTCACGCAACCCTTTTTGCTCCAGACTGACGCCTCTAAACATGGGGTGGGGGCGATTTTGTCCCAAATCTCGCCTGAAGGGGTGGAACACCCGGTCCTCTTCATAAGCCGCAAATTCTACTCGCGGGAGCAACAATACCCAATAATACAAAAAGAGTGTCTAGCAATCAAGTGGGCGGTGGACAAGCTGAGGTACTACTTGGAGGGTTCCCACTTCCTCCTGTATACCGATCATGCCCCACTCCTATGGATGAGTCGGAATAAAGGGAACAACCCACGAATCTTACGATGGTTCCTCTCCCTCCAGCCTTTCTCGTTTGAAGTCCGCCACCGCAAGGGCTCTGATAATGGGAACGCAGACTTCCTTTCTCGCATCTCCCTGTTCCCCGACCGTGAACAGACTGGGGTTGGGGTGTGTGACGAAGCGCTTCTCCCTCAGACTCATACCCCACACAAGGGATCAGAACCGGGCTCCCCTTACCTGTCTCCCTGTCCCCTCCTCTTTTTTCAGAACAGCGGCGCTGAGAGTGGATCAGCCTCGGATGACTGGAACAGACATTGGAACGCGGCTGCAGGACAAGACGGGCGCTATCCCTTTAAGGACTGGTTCCCCTCGGATCTGCTCCCCGGTCACGTGACCGCACCAGGAAATCCGCTCTCGCTCAAAGCGGAAGAGGCAGTATGGTCAGGGCGTTCATCCGGAACACCGTGGTCGGCGAGGATGAAACCAGAGGAAGCGGAGGGACGAGTCCAGACCTACTTCATCTCCCCAGGACTGTCGGTGCTGACGACGTCCGAGAACGGAGAGGGAGCGACGCCGGAAGAAGGACCCGCAGTCGTCCTTTCCAAGGGAGAACCAGAGAGGGAGCCGGACCCTATCCGGCATCACGCAGACGCCTGCCACGTCCCTGGAGGGACGTGGCTTCACAAGGTATGGGCCAGGGTAGAGACCGTCTGGGGAAAGGGGGCCGGTACTTCCACGGGAGGCAAGGGTGGAGAAGACCGAGTACCGGGAAGCGCTTTTCTCTAGCAGACATAACGTTGAGCGCGTAACTGCTCTGCACTGCGCAACCACACTGGTGCTGGTACCGGGTGCATACTCCCCATCCCCGACCACTACTTAAAAGAAACAGAGCCTCCTCCTTACGGGGTGTTTTCTTTTGTTTGTTTTTCCTATGTTCTTGGGGCCCCGATGATCCGGTGAGATCTCCCTCCCCGTGTGAGCCGTGGCGACTGAAAGTCGAGGACCTCCACACTGTCTGGAAGAAGAGAGAGAAGACGACGTCCTCACGTTAAGACCCCGCAGGAAGCCTTCTAGTTCACGAACTGTGCACTGACTATCCTGACAATCTTAACTTGTTAATAAAACCTTCCAAAGGTCATTGGTTGCGTCCCTGTCTGCTTCTCCACCGCGCCACACTGCTGATTTCCTAAGTTTACTTCACAGAAATTCAAGGAAAATGAACAATTTTAGGTAAAGTTTGAGGTCTGGAGGGCGAGGAAGATTGTGGAATCCACACGAGGAACACCACCCTGAACTCCACTGGTTGTCTAGTTTTCAGAAATATCTGGCTTTGGTAAGTTTACCAGGGTGGCTGCTGAGCCCTGGCCTAAAAACCACAACTACCCCCAATGCCAAATCAGGTCATTTTTGTGACAGGAAATGTTGATGACTTCATATTGTGTTTTTGGCCCTTTACTGTCACAGGCACTAGGCCTACCCCCACAAGTGATGTACCAGTTTTATAGGGAGACTTGGGGGAATGCTAGGTGGTAGGAAATTTGTGGCATTCTACAGATTCCAGAACTTTCCATCACAGAAATTGGGAAAAAATTGCTTTTTAGTCAAAGTTTTTAGGTTTGCAAGGGCTTCTGGGTAAGAAAACCTGGAGTGAGCCACATAAGTCACCACATCCTGGATTCCACCGTGAGTTTAGTCTTCAAAAATGTGTAGATTTGCTAGGTTTCACTAGGTGACAGCTGAGCTAGGGCCTAAAATCCACAACTAGCTACATTGCAAAAAACGGGTCAGTTTTCAGTGGAAAAATGTGAAGGGTCCATTCCACGTTTTGGGTCCTTTACTGTAACGGGCACTGACCTACCCACACAAGTGAAGTACCATTTTTATTAGGAGACGTAGGGTAATGCTAGGTGGTAGGAAATGTGTCACTCTCTACAGATTCCAGAACTTTCCATCACAGAAATAGGAGGAAAACTTGATCTTGTTTGTGAAAGTTTGAGGTTTGCAAGGACTTTTGGGTAAGACACCCTCGTGTGAGCCACACAAATCACTCCACATTGGATTCCCCAGGTGTCTAGTTTTCAAAAACGTGCAGGTATGATAGGTTTCACTAGGTGCTGGTTGAGCTAGGGCTTAAACTCCATAGCTACCCACCCACATTGCAAAAAAGGGTCATTTTCTGTGGAAAATGTGATGAGTAAGTTGCGTTTTGGGCCCTTCCTTGTCACAGGCACCGAGCCTACCCACACAAGTGAGGTACCATTTTAATCGGGAGACTTGGGGGAACACAGGATACTAAAACATCTGTTATTATCAATCGAATATCTCTTCATTTGTGCCTTCCAAATGTAAGCCAGTGTATAAGAAAGAAGACATTTTGAGAAATGCCCTCTGAATCACATGCTAGTAAAGGTACCCATAAATGTAGAGATGCACAAATAACCACTGCTCCTAACCTCCGTATCTGGTGTCAATTTCATAAATACATAGGTTTCCTCGATACCCATTTTTCACTCTTTATATTTTACCGTATTAATTGCTCTTTAGTCGCTACACAATGAAAAACAATTGTAAAGTGAAGCTTAGTTGTTGGCTCTGGGTACCTTGAGATCTTGGAAAACCTACAAACACAATATATCCCCACATCCAGAAGGGTCTTGTGGACATAATGGTACATTTTTTTTGTAACTCGGCCATCATGACAAGAAATTACAAATGAAAACGTTGTCACAAATGGCCTCTTTCCTACTCATTTTCAATATTTTTGATTTCAACAGTTAGCTTCTTTGGGAAAACCTTGAGGGAGCTACACAAATAACCGCAGACTGAATTCAGAACGGTGTCTACTTTTCAGAAATCTATAGCTTTTTGGGGTCACCCATAGGCTTCACAGCGGTTTCCACCACAAACTGGAAGTAGATTAAAAGCACAAAAATTAGGAAAAATGGGTTACCTCTTTGAAAAATGCCAAAACTGTGGTACAAAACATTGTTTTTTTATTCAGCTCTGCATGATCCTGAAATCTGGGAAGATGGTGACCTTAGCACAGCAAACCTTTTGTTGATGCCTTTTTTTAGGAGAAAAAAAATACTTTTTTGCGGAGCACTTCTTTTCTATTTTCCCCCAAAACTCAAAATGTTGCTATATTTTGGCTTTTTTCTCAGTCCCATCCAGGGGAATCCACAAACCCTGGGTACCTTTGGAATCCCCATGATGTTGGAAAAAAGGATTAACATTTTGTGTGGATAGCTTGTGTGAAAAAAAGGTTATTGGGGCCTACGCGCAAACTACCCTAAATAGCCAAAAAAGGGCTTAGCATTCTAGGGGGAAAAGGCATAGCAGCAAAAGGTTTAAGGTGATATTGCTTAGCACACTTGCTTGCACATTGACCCATTCATTCAGGAGAGCAGAACAATGTTGAAGGCCAAAAGGATGGGTGAAAAAAGACGCTTCTCAAAACCTCAACAGTTAAGTCACAACAATGCCATACATTTTAAATAAATTAATTCAACTCTTGCATGTTTAAATTTGTGAAACAAAAACACCTTGTGTGTAACGGAGTCAAAGTTTAGTGTACGTCTATCATGACCAGGCCTTACTGACATCCCTCTTTCCATTGGTACAAGAAGTTGATTCACGACTCATTAACTTGCCCTCTATCCTATTTTAGGCTCCAAAATCGGACTGCTTCAAAAACATCAAATTGTTCCAAAGTGCAGCAGTACAAAGATCAGTTTCTTTAGCAAAAATCCCAGAAACATTAATCTAGAGACTGAAGAGTATTTGCCCAGTGCGGTTTCAAAAGAATTGTTTGGGTGACAGAGGAAAATAAAAAGCTGTAGAGCATGCCAGCCATTACGTTTTTGTGTGTAATAACTCAAAGACGGTAGCCGGACCAATGTTGCATGAAGCCTTTTTAGGTCTCGCCTAGCGACGCAGCGAAGCTGCTCGCTAAGCGAGATCTATTGTCGTCGACTTGAGTTTGGAAGGGGACAGGAGATGTGCACTTTCCCAGAGTGCCGATGTGCACGCTCACGGGCACGCTCACGGCGTACATGGGCACGCGCACGGCGTGTTTTCAGCTTGCGCCCCGACAGCCGATGTGCACTTTAATTACTTGTTGCATCCCGCTTTCACTTTAAAGCGCGATGCAAAAATAAACACGCTGCTGTTTGCGTCTCGGCCGCGCTTGTTTTAAATTCTAGCTCTGTTTTGTCATCGCTGCTTCTGCTGGAGGAGATATAACTAGTAGACCCCAGACTTTCAGTATCCTGTTTCCTCTAATCGGACATTCCTTACAAACTAAATGTATAAATAATATATATATCCCGCCAAAACATATATCAGTGTTTTCCTGCATTCTGAAGAACAATAGATTTGAGTGAAACGGTTTAGACGCTTTAAGACGCGCTGATGGTATTTGAACATGTCCTGCAACACGTTTCCCTCTTCGGCTGCGATGTCGTGCACGCCGTGTACTCGGACAGTAGTGAGTGCACACGTGGCTTGTGGATGTCTAATGCCTGATGTATGATGATTGATGTCTGATGCTTGTGGATGTCTGATGCTTGTGGATGTCTGGTGTCTGATGCTTGTGGATGCCTGATGTCTGATGCTTGTGGATGCCTGATGTCTGATGCTTGTGGATGCCTGATGCTTGTGGATGCCTGATGCTTGTGGATGCCTGATGTCTGATGATTGTGGATGTCTGATGCCTGATGATTGTGGATGTCTGATGCCTGATGCCTGATGATTGTGGCTGTCTGATGCCTGATGTCTGATGCCTGATGCTTGTGGATGTCTGATGCCTGATGATTGTGGATGTCTGATGCTTGTGGATGTCTGATGTCTGATGCTTGTGAATGCCTGATGCCTGTGGATGTCTGATGCCTGATGCTTGTGGATGTCTGATGGATGCCTGATGCTTGTGGATGCCTGATGCTTGTGGATGCCTGATGCTTGTGGATGCCTGATGCTTGTGGATGTCTGATGCTTGTGGATGTCTGATGCTTGTGGATGTCTGATGCTTGTGGATGTCTGATGTCTGATGCTTGTGGATGTCTGATGTCTGATGCTTGTGAAAGCCTGATGCCTGTGGATGTCTGATGCCTGATGCTTGTGGATGTCTGATGGATGCCTGATGCTTGTGGATGCCTGATGCTTGTGGATGCCTGATGCTTGTGGGTGTCTGATGCTTGTGGATGTCTGATGCTTGTGGATGTCTGATGCCTGATGCTTGTGGATGCCTGATGTCTGATGCTTGTGGATGCCTCATGTCTGACGCCTGATGGATGTCTGATGCCTGTGGATGCCTGATGCCTGTGGATGCCTGATGCCTGTGGATGTCTGATGCCTGTGGATGCCTGATGTCTGATGCTTGTGGATGCCTGATGTCTGATGCCTGATGTCTGATGCTTGTGGATGTCTGATGCTTGTGGATGTCTGATGCTTGTGGATGTCTGATGCTTGTGGATGTCTGATGCTTGTGGATGTCTGATGCTTGTGGATGTCTGATGCTTGTGGATGTCTGATGCTGGTGGATGTCTGATGCTGGTGGATGTCTGATGCTGGTGGATGTCTGATGCTGGTGGATGTCTGATGCTGGTGGATGTCTGATGCCTGATGCTGGTGGATGTCTGATGCCTGATGCTTGTGGATGTATGATGTCTGATGCCTCATGCTTGTGGATGTAGGATGCCTGATGTCTGATGCTTGTGGATGTATGATGCCTGATGCCCGATGCTTGTGGATGCCTGATGTCTGATGCTTGTGGATGTCTGATGCCTGATGCTTGTGGATGCCTGATGCTTGTGGATGCCTGATGCCTGTGGATGCCTGATGCCTGTGGATGCCTGATGCCTGTGGATGTCTGATGTCGGATGCCTGTGGATGTCTGATGCCTGTGGATGTCTGATGCTTGTGGATGTCTGATGCTTGTGGATGTCTGATGCTTGTGGATGTCTGATGCCTGATGAATGTGGATGTCTGATGCCTGATGAATGTGGATGTATGATGCCTGATGATTGTGGATGTCTGATGCCTGAAGCCTGATGTCTGATGCTTGTGGATGTCTGATGCCTGATGCTTGTGGATGTCTGATGCTTGTGGATGTCTGATGCCTGATGCTTGTGGATGTCTGATGCTTGTGGATGTCTGATGCCTGATGCTTGTGGATGTATGATGCCTGATGCTTGTGGATGTATGATGTATGATGTCTGATGCCTCATGCTTGTGGATGTATGATGCCTGATGTCTGATGCTTGTGGATGCCTGATGTCTGATGCTTGTGGATGTCTGATGCCTGTGGATGTCTGATGCCTGTGGATGCCTGATGCCTGTGGATGCCTGATGCCTGAGGATGCCTGATGCCTGAGGATGCCTGATGCCTGAGGATGCCTGATGCCTGAGGATGTCTGATGCCTGAAGCCTGTGGATGTCTGATGCTTGTGGATGTCTGATGCTTGTGGATGTCTGATGCTTGTGGATGTCTGATGCCTGTGGATGCCTGATGCCTGTGGATGCCTGATGCCTGTGGATGTCGGATGCCTGTGGATGCCTGATGCCTGTGGATGTCGGATGCCTGTGGATGCCTGATGCCTGTGAATGTCTGATGCCTGATGTCTGATGCCTGTGGATGTACGATGCCTGATGCTTGTGGATGTCTGATGCCTGATGTCTGAAGCCTGATGTCTGAAGCCTGATGTCTGAAGCCTGATGTCTGAAGCCTGATGCCTGATGCTTGTGGATGTCTGATGCTTGTGGATGTCTGATGCCTGATGCTTGTGGATGTCTGATGCCTGATGCTTGTGGATGTCTGATGCTTGTGGATGTCTGATGCCTGGTGCCTGATGCCTGTGGATGTCTGATGCCTGTGGATGTCTGAAGCCTGATGCCTGTGGATGTCTGATGCCTGTGGATGTCTGATGCCTGTGGATGTCTGATGCCCGATGCCTGATGCCCGATGCCTGTGGATGTCTGATGCCTGTGGATGTCTGATGCCTGTGGATGTCTGATGCCTGTGGATGTCTGATGCCTGATGTCTGATGCCTGATGCCTGATGCTTGTGGATGTCTGATGCTTGTAGATAACTGTGTGAGTGTGTGATGTGTGTGCCTGTGGCAGTTTTGATCCTTATACACATATAATGACTCCTGAAGCACAGATGATTTATAAGGGCGATATATCACATTCATAAAATGTGCTTAAGGTGTTACATGTGCACTGTTGGAACACCGTACAAGTGTCAAGTTGGTGCATTATATTTGCTTATTGCTTTACAATACAAGGGACTTTTTTATTATTAAGTGTCACCACTTTGCCAACTGCTCCTCACTGAAACTCTCCAATGCAGGGTGTCTTATAATTCAGGGTTAAATGTGAGTTTAAATGTCTAGGAATAAGTCAGTAACACAAACTACCAGTGGGATGTACTACACCCAGACTTCTCAAGTCACTATGTGTTCTGACACCCCATCACCAAGTGGAGGAGCGAGCTTAGAGTGCTCTTCCTAGGCTCCCTGCCCTGCCTCCCTGGCTAGAAGAATCTGGAAGGGGGGTGGCTTCCATTGCTGGAGGTACAGCTCCCGCCTCCTGGCACATCCTCTCCTGGTACATCAGCTGGTCTCTCCATTCAGGAACACTCTGTAGCTGCCCCCACAAGGTGCACTCTGGGGCAGTAATACTCCCTGCATTTTATCGGGGCTCACAGGCTCTGCTGGCCCCCCAGATAACTTCAGAATGTCAAACTCCTCAGCGAGAGATGTCTAACATAGACCCAGGAGGGCCCCACCCAGTGCTTAATTTGAGGCAGTAGTTTACGGTGCTCGACACCAGCAATTAATTGTCAACATCGGCACTTATGACAGTCTGCCACATGGTGGCGCTGTTTGTGTGATTTAGAGATAAGCAGAACAATAGTTTTATTATTTCATTATACATTAAAAACAACAGATACTTGCAGCCCAAACCATTCTTATAGCTGTGGAGGCCTCTAACAGTCTGAATTGTCACACTGGTAGCAGTCTGATGATTAATAGTTGTGCAGGTAATGTAATGGCAATTTTGACAGGGGCAATGGGTGGTGCAAGCTGCAGTGGCCTCCTGGCGAGAGCCCTGGCACTTATTTCTTTACAAATTGAGCACTGGCCCACCCCTGTCACATTTTGGGGATAGCTACATAAGATAAATGTACACACAGTAAGTTAAAGTGCAGCTCATTTATGGGATCAGCACTTACAGAGAAAATCTTGCAAAGATGCTACCCCTCCTGGACATACCTAGTACCCCTCTCAAACACACGCAGTCACTGTGACAATGTTGCACCTTTGCAAGCACTTTTTGGACAGGAAGCGAACAATGCTTCACAGTTGGGAGGGTGCGAATAAAACGTCAGGAGTGCATGTGGGAGCGGGACAACAAACTGGCACAGGGAAGAAACGAAACAGGATTTGGGGACCTGCGAGAGGAATCCTCCTGAAACAAGCATTTGCAAAGCAATAGGTCTCGCATTTACGCAAGTTTAAACTATTGGCATTGTAAATGACAATGCCTTTTATTTATGTTTTGGTTTGTACAACATAAATTAAAGGCATTGTCATTTACAATACCATTTACAATACCAATAGCTCCAAAACTCGCAGTTGCGAGACCTATTGCATTGCAAATGCTTGTTGATACTGCTGGTGAGTGGGACGAAAGGACGACAGGCTTGGATAGAACTGGTCAGAGTCATCTCCATTTCAAGGAGAACAAGCATTGGCATAGCCAATAGGTTTCACCTTTGGGACCTTATAAGTGTTTAGCCATGCAGCACATTATCCTGGGTGCTGTGCCGCCAGGGATTGAAGAGCTATATGATTAATACACACTGGGGCATGCAGTGTGATTCAAGAATACATGCTTGCCTCAGGAAACATTTATGGATACATTCTAAGGCTTTTTAACGACCAAAAGACAGACAAGTGCCTCAAATGCAAGTCAACAACACTATAACATTCTGTGTGCGGCCATCTTGAAACTGTTTACTTGATAAATGTTACAAAAAATGGAGCATATACTAATGCCTCGTAGCAAAAAGTAACAAGAGCAACCAGATGCTGAGTGCTTTAAACGGGAAGGAAGTGTGACTGAGGAGTGAAGATGTTAGGCAGTGTCCAAATTAACAACGCAATACTTTTTTCTTCTAAAAATTTCGTAAGTAGTTACTACATGGAATCTTTTTGAATGCGAAAATGCGCGAGTACCACTTGCGATCATACACCAATAAGGAGAAAGCTAGTCTTTTTGAAAAGGAAAACACGGACGAGCCATGCTGCATTGCAACACAATGCAAGCCAGGCCTGTATTTAGCTTTTGTGGCCCTCAAGTTGCCTTCTCCTGTACTGTATAGTCTTGACTGGCCTGCACCGTTACCAAGGAAACCAGGATTTAGTTATGAAAAATTCGAGAGAGGACAAATAAGCTATCCATGTTTATGCCAAATAAGTATCTGCAATTAGGACAGACTGATAACATCACGAACATACAATGGCGTTGCCAATCACAGAGTGACACACACTTCTGTAGGTCAACACTGAGGGTGTAGAATTGGGGCGAAAAGGAGTCAAGAGTGACTGTACCCAGTGTATTACGAGAGCGTTTACTGCGAGATGATGATGATGCAAAAGGAATTGTGCTGGGCAGAAGAATGACCCTATAAAAACAAATCCTCATTAATATCTATAGCTGGTTTAAAAAGAAAATTTAAAAAAATCATCACATGCCTTGCCTTCCCTTGGGATCATCATAGCCTCAGGCAGATGTTGCTAGGAAAGCAGGCAGCTTCTCGCGTTGACAAAGGGAAACAACTCATGGAGCAGGGATAGAAAGTCCACACAGCTTTTGACCGCTTCCAACGACCAGTTACCACATAGCTGCCAAGTTTTTACTCTGCATATGTATGACATTTTCAGTTGTTCAGCGTGTTTATATGTAAAGGATTGAATGCCATGTCTGACACTTTAAGAGATACTAAACTAAGGCACTTTTATCTTTGCAAGGCGATCCGTTTCAGACATGTCCAATCTCATGGACTAGACTAGGCCTTCAAACAGTCACCACGCTAAATAAGTTCTTACATATTATCATAGACCAACTTTAGTTTTCTAATATGTTCACCCCTTGAAGAATCTGATGAAATAGATAAGGGCAAGGGTACCTAATCCCTCTGACAGCAAGAAGTCATAAGGACTATCATTTGAATGCATGATGACATATCCATGCTCCTACCTTGGCAGCACTGCTGCTTATGCGGATGTCCTTTTGCTGAGGAGTGATGCCATCGTGGTTTAGAGAGGAGAGCTAGTGCTATCTAATTAGAGACCAAAGAAATCAGGCAAGTAATAGCCAGCATCAGTAAGGTCACCAGATGACTCCATGCCACTAAGGATACTTCTCCTGCTTTAGGTTTCTACTTAACAGTTCATTTATTCTATTTTGCGGTATTGTAGTGCTGGAGCATTGTGGTCTTTGTTACGTGGATTTATTTGGTAACCTTAGGCATCAGAAACAATGGGAAAGTCCTGCACCCGTTAGAGATATCCCAATACGCAGATGTGGCAGCAGGCCTAGTGGGAGTGGAACAGAGATGCATATTAAGACACATTGGGCCGTTTACTGGCCCATATGAAAGCGATGCATGGGAGTGGAGCAGATGTAATGACAATAGCTAGAAGGGTGGTCGGGTCCGCCTATGATGTGCAGACAAAGACCTCTTACAAAAACATAAAAAGGCAGTGGTATTTGTACTCTATTTTTCAATGTATTCATTTATTTATGTTGTTCTTATAGTGCCACTATCACGCTTCTACAGAGGTTGTCAACACTTTTTAGAAGTCCAGTCGTAACACACCAGAGTCAAAAATAATGTAAGGCAGTATTAACAGAAGCAAACCAGGATTAACTCTTCGTTTGGTCTGAAGGAAATGTAAAATATTGCAAATTGTTTTATTTATCATCAGATATGGATTTGCTATCACTCAAGGATGGGGCAGTATCTTGGCTCCCAGTCCGATACTGCTCCACCACAGTACTATTCACCTTACTAACAGGGAACGAATGAATGGTCGAGGAAACACATCGCTATTTAAGCCTGACTTGCAGTTCGCACATGGGTCTCAGAAGCAGGTGCTAAAAAGAATGAGCTATCCAACTTCTTAATGCAAAGATCATTATGCCGGCATTACTAGAACATTCTTTAGAGAAGAGCACGGAATCTTAAAGAGCACTCTGCACACTGCATCCAGCACATACTGGCAAGTTCACATTCTTGCTAGGCGATCTGCGTGATTCTAAAAGGCAATCTAGTAGCCCCCAGACTGGCAAAACTCTGGACGGCTTCTAAAAGATGACAACAGTTACACAAACTTGCAATGCCTTGGGTGCTTACGGGCTGCTGCCAGACTCGGGTCCTGTCGATTTTTTTTTTTTTTTTTAAATACTTTATTGGTTTTCACAAGATATACAGAAATTGTATAGCAGGGTACGCAAGGGTATCCAAGGCAAAATTTTACATGTGCATGCGTAACGTGAGGGTGATGCGCCTTAATTGATAACGCAAGCCTAACCCGGCGACCATTGGTAGCCGAAAAAAGGGACAGGCAAAGGAAAGGAGAGAGGAAAGAAGAAGAGAAGAGAGGGAGGAGCCACGGTTAGGCGAGCAGTAGCCTCGCATTTGCATATCTATACACATGTTTGCACAAGGGTGGTCGATATTGGCAACTTTACATAGCATAGACAGGCTAGTGATTGTGCCCATGAAACATCTCGCTTGAATACAGTTATACAGGTGGAGCGACGGTAATGTCCCCGGCTATGACTCATTGCTGGGCTCTTTATTCATGGAGGTTCATAAGAGTCTAGAAATGTGTCCAAAGAGTTCCATAGTGTCCTGGCTGCCGGTTTCCATGGGGAGCTTTGTAATGCTATGTTGTCAGCCCCTCTGAGATGGATGATCCAGTTTAGCCAGCTCTTGTACAACGTTTTACTTGTGTCTTTCCAGTTGGCAAGAACCATTTTCACTGCTGAGGTTATTAACAGGTCAAATAGGTCTCTGTCAGATTCATTTCTCCAGTTTGTGCTTATATAGGTCGTGGGCCAATTGAAGGAATCTCTGTCCATATTACCTTTAAACACCCCACTTATGAAGGCAAAGATTTTGTCCCAAAACGATTTGAGTATTATACACTGAAAGATGAGGTGGCCTAAGTTCCCCGTCTCCAGATTGCAGTTCCAACATGTTGCATCGTTTCGGAGCCCTAATGCAAATAAAAGGGCAGGGGTCCAGAATGCCTTGTGTAGTAGCCAGTATTTGGTTTGGGAGAGAACCGGGGAGATCTTGTTACGTGAGACGGATCTCCATAGTGAGGGCCATCCCTGCTCTTTTGGTGATTCTGGGGGCAACTTTCAACAGGGGAAGTTTTAAAGTCCAGTGCACCATGCTGTGGCACGCAGCTAGTTCCAGGGAGGTGTCTAGATGCCAGACTGCACATAACATTCGGGCTCAGGAGACTGCTTGTGCAAGGGACTAAAGTAATACGAAAGTGCTAGATAACAACGAGATTCACACGCGGCGTTCTGACAATCATGTCTCTGCAACCAAAATCCGCAAAAAGCCCTCTCGGGGGTCACAGCCCAAAAACAATCTGACAACACCCGACCTACTTGCCCCAAGCAAGATACAAGAGGGGCAGCAGTTTCTAAGTACTGTACTATCCATGTGCATGAGCCACGTTTGCATTGCCAGCATGTCTTTTTAGGTCTCGCCTACGCAGCGCGCATGCTCTGCTTAGGAGGGCCTTTAGCCGTCGCTCTGCTCATTTTCAAGCACACACTCGTGCTTGTGGCGGCATCCACCTTGCGGGAGCGAGCAGGGGCGCGCCACAAGCACGAGTGCAGTGCTTGAAAATGAGCAGACTGCTCTCTCAAGCGCGCGCGCGCCTCTCTCCTCGCCCACACGTCCCGGCCACTCATTCGCTCCGCCAACTCCGACTCCTTTTTGCTCGCGCTTCTTGTTAAACTTGTTCTTTCTTCTATGCTACAGACTTTTGCAGAATGACTCAGGAGTTGTGCTGTTCTTCCTTGGACAGCAGTGTCAGGTGTGTTTGCACTCAAAGGGATAACAGTTGGCAATGCACACAACCTTTGAAGAACAGCACACATCCATGCAAGGGCTGAGGCAGGCTTTCTGTCCTCCTCCTCTACCTTTTCCCAGCAGGTGAATGGCCGAGCGAGGTGTCACTCACATGCCATCCTTTGCCTCACATGTGGCTGGCTCGACCTTGTTTAAAGTTTCCCTATTTCTTCTGCAGGCCACAACATGACAGGTAGCACAACCTTGTGCACGATTATACGATGCAGTTTTGTTATGTGCACGTGTTGCAGTAGTAAAATAGCGTAGTTTCATTCTATACGTTGTCGTATCGTGTGTTTCCTTCCATGAGATATAGTGCTGATTTACTTACTTCGACGCAGCGCACTTCAATTTCAGAACAATCTTGCCTTTTGGGCGGAAGGGATCTCCTCGGGTTGCAGCACCCAACTTTCACCTTAATTGTATTTACTTCCATTGCTTACTGCAGTAAACAGATTTGGGGTTATTTTTGAGTGTGTCATAATACGTCACTGTCGCCCAGTTGTTATTGGCTTCGCTGTGCCATTCTGTCCCTGCAGTCGCGTGTGTGGCGGCGGGGGCACGTCGTGTGCCAGCTGTTGTGCTTTAAGGCAGCGGGCGACTTGAAACAGCATGTCATATTTGCCTCAGACGCAGTCCTTGTTGACACCGCAGCGGCGCAAGGCATTCCCTTGCAGTCCCTCTGCTGCGGTGTTTGCACAGCAAATGGAGGGCAAATAACGAGCAGCAGATGGACTTCTGGGCACCTGTACCTTCTTGCGGCAGCACAGTGCTGACATTTGAATTATAATCGTACTAAATTAAGCTTGGTGACATCTTTATTATTCTAGATAAGCAGTGAATGGGTCAATTTTGAATTGAAAGTTATTTTTTCACCCCCTCCACGAGCGCCTACGACCGCAGCCCCCATTCGGTGTCATCATTGAGAGCTTCCTTAAGTAAGCCAGTACACCCAAAAAGGCTTTTTTTTGTAAAAAAAACATTTTTTTCTAAGGGGCAGAATGAGTACAGAAGATATTTATTAATATTTATTAATATCTTGCAGACAGAGGGCGGAAGTAGTACATTGGCTGCGCTGTTCTCCTGTTTATTTGTTGCCCAGGTGATAACCAGTGGCACCGGTCCGCAGTGGTTGTTGTTGGGCACTGGCTGCCTCTAGTGGGTCCAGCAAGGCACTAAGCAGGCCTTCTGCGTCCTGGGAACAGTTCCAAGGGTGGTACTGAGGTCAACTTTACAGGCAGTGACAGGGTTCGTGCAGCTCAAGCGCATGTCTGCTGTGTGCAAGGCAGCAGCACCGGGTGAGTAGATGAAGGAGGAAGGACATGCTGTTGTGCTTCTTGGGCCGTGAGAGGCAACGTGAGAAGCTCCTGGTGCGGTCTTCCTCCGAGCTCAAGGAAAGCCTGATAGTGCTCGGATCATAGCAGAAGAAAACAAAAAGGAAAGGGGTGGAAATCCTGGTAGTAATCTCTGCCACTTGTAATTACTCAGGGCCGAATTCCAGTTGCCCACTATTCTGCTCTAGATGGAGAAGACACCAGCCTTAAACCAGACTCCGAGGCCAGACCCCCTCCACAGGGCAGCACAAGCTGCTCAGCCTGATTTCAGCCTCTGTAGCCCCCATCAGTGAGGTATCGATTGATTCCTATGACCCAGCGATCAAGTGACCCATGTCTGGGAACACCTATTGCACTTAAGGAGTCACAGCGGAAAACAACAAGCATTGGCATAACCAATAGGTCTCGCCTTTGGGACCTTATAAGTGTTTAGCCATGCAACAGTTGATGTTGTTGCACCAAGGATATTGTGCTGCATAACTAAATACTTATAAGGTCCCAAAAGCGAGACCTATTGGCTATGCCAATGCTCGTTAATGATGCAGTGGAAGTGATTCCAGAGGTTGACTGATAGAACCTAAATCGCGTGACAAATTATTTCAGTATGGTGATGCGGTGACGATATTCATACGGATAGCCTTAATGTAGAAAACCGAGCAGTCTTAGAAGATGTATGGCCCCGATGAGGTAGACAAGACATAAGCAATGCACGGCGTGTGGATGTTGTGAGGGCTGGCAGGGAGGGGCCCCCAGAAGAGAGACTCTGGATCCGAAGCTCTAAAAGTTTAAAGTGAAAGTGAAATTTGGCCCGGGCACTGACAAAAAAAGTGGCCCACATTCGCGGGGCGTGGCCCACATTCGCAGGGCGTGGCCCACATTCGCAGGGCGTGCCCTTTCATGAAACACACAAGGAATGTAAGTGGGAGGATATTGTTCTTGGGAAGGACACAGGGCCAAGGTGACAATGTCCTACAAGCTGAGCAACTGAAAAACAGCGAGGCCCCTTTCTATTACAAAATTATTCCCCAGCCCTCCAGCGCAGGAGCACCTGGAAAACAGTGAGGCCCCTTTCTATTACAAAATTATTCCCAAGCCATCCAGCGCAGGAGCACCTGAAAACAGCGAGGCCCCTTTCTATTACAAAATTATTCCCCAGCCCTCCAGCGCAGGAGCATCTGAAAAGCAGGGAGGCCCCTTTCTATTATAAAATTATTCCCCAGCCCTCCAGCGCAGGAGCACCTGAAAAACAGCAAGGCCTCTTTCTCTTAAAAAATTATTCCCCAGCCCTCCAGCGCAGGAGCACCTGAAAAACAGTGAGGCCCCTTTCTCTTAAAAAATTATTCCGCAGCCGTTCAGCGCAGGAGCACCTGAAAAACAGCAAGGCCTCTTTCTCTTAAAAAATTATTCCCCAGCCCTCCAGCGCAGGAGCACCTGAAAAACAGTGAGGCCCCTTTCTCTTAAAAAATTATTCCTCAGCCCCCCAGCGCAGGAGCACCTGAAAAACAGCGAGGCCCCAGCTATTTGTAAATTACTCAGCCCTCCCCAGCCCTTCACTGCCTCAGGGCAATGGCCTGGCAGGAGAGGGGATAAAGCAAAAAACACAGCTGCTGGGCCATCCATGGGAGTGGGGTGGAGGCTAAGGTGAAGATGGTGCCAGTTCCCAACATCGCCTGGCCCCCACAGCGAGACCCATTCTTCCTCGCCCACTATGCCCTGAATGAGAAGGGCTGTGGGCGAGGTGTTAATTCCTCGCCCACTATGCCCTGAATGAGAAGGGCTGTGGGCGAGGTGTTAATGCAAACACTGTTTCTGGGCTGTGTGGGCCCCAGGGGGGCCGAGGTGAAAATGGCTCAAAGGCCTGAGCAACACCTGGCCCCCAGGGAGGCCGATTCTGGCACACAATCACCCCTCCCCAGCCCACCATCAGCATCATTGCTTGGCAGGGCAGGGGGTCAAGGAGAGACCACAACTGATAATCGCTGAACGGCCGCCCAGCGAAGCTGCTTTCCTCTCCCTGTCGGTGCTCTCTGTGGAATGGGAAAGGGGGGAAAAAAACGGCCCACAGAGTGCACTGAGACACCGGCCCTTCGGCCCATGCCCGAGTGCCTGCAGTGCCAATCCGCGCCTGACTCTGTATTTAGGCCAGCTCTCTCCTCGCTTTGGGGCCTTGAAATAGAGTAAAGCACTATCCACATCACCAGCGCTCACCTCCTAACAGCACACTTCTATTTAATCAAGCGAACGCCCTTCCCATGCGCTTACGGTTCCTGGTGTGAGGATCCCTGTTAGAAATGGGGATCTCTGGTTGGCAATGGCTGGCACCAATGTCCAAGAAGGGACCCTTCTTCCTAAGTCAGAGTAAGGGGGCTACACCCTTTGATAACCCCTGCTCAACCATGGGGTAACGTAGCACGAGCAGACAGGCCTATCTCAGAGGCAGTGTGTGAAGCATTCGTGACCATACACAATAACGCAGAGAAGACACCACAAAGGGACACCACACCAGTAACTATAGAAAAATTAGTAGCATTATATCAGTTTAACACAAGGCTCGAAGACTATCAACAAGCCACAATGCACGTAAATATAAGTTCACTGAAAAGGCAAAGCTCTCAAAAGCGGGTGAAACTAACTTAGTTCGAGGCCGGGGTCTACGCCACCCGGTGATGCACAATGTACCTGAGGTTTAAAGGGGCACGGCATGCAGCTTCGGGAGGAAGCCGCGATGATGACAGGCGGACTCGCAGCGGCCGCAATTCCCAGCTGCAGCGGTCCGCGGCGTGCACTCACGATGACCCTGAGGCGGTGATTAAAGGCGGGCTCTCAGCGGCCACAGCTCCTCAGCTGCAGCGGCCCACGATAGCGATGATTGTCGTAGCACAGGCAAATGCGGGCTCTCAGCGGCAACAGCTCCTCAGCTGCAGCGGCCCACAATAGCGATAGCGATAATTCTCGTAGCACAGACAAATGCGGGCTCTCAGCGGCAACAGCTCCTCAGCTGCAGCGGCCCACAATAGCGATAGCGATGATTCTCGTAGCACAGACAAATGCGGGCTCTCAGCGGCAACAGCTCCTCAGCTGCAGCGGCCCGCGATAGCGATGATTCTCGTAGCACAGACAAATGCGGGCTCTCTTCGGCAACAGCTCCTCAGCTGCAGCGGCCCACAATAGCGATAGCGATGATTCTCAGCCCGCGTTCCCCGCAGTAGACCCAGAGGCTCTGAAATTCTCGACAGAGGCCTCACCTGCGAGTAGAACCCCTCTCAATAGGAATTCAGAAGGCTGATGGGTGAAGTCTAATGTCCCTGAGACTTCAGCAGGAGGCAAGCTCAAATCAGGCCCTTGGGTAGTTGCTTCAGCAAGATGGATGAAAGTTTCAAAGTCCTTTTCCTCTCGTTACACGGACAGAGGTTCGTCTTGACATCCAGAAGTAACACCCCGGTAGGGGTTTCGGCGCATATATTTATACCCCACAGGTCTTTGTTCTCAAAAGTCACAAGTCACTGAACCCAGCCAGAACCAGTTCGGTGTGGTCCTGGAGCACTTTATTTACGAGGCGGCATCCTGCCTTTGAGGAAGAGGTGGTCTGCCATCAGACGCACAGTGGGGGCTGGAGCCATCATTCACCTTGCCAGGCCCAGCCCTGCTCAGACCAAAGGGTCACCCCTCCCCATACTCCAGCTGCAGATTCCGCTCTTCAACCCAGGTCGGGCTCAGCCTGCCCTGTCCCTCCAAGACCAGACATCCAATACACATAACAGCAGAGCACACTGGACGACTTAGGCAAGAAAATACCTACTTTCTAGAAGTGGTATTTTCAAACACAGAATATAAAAATAATCCTCACTAAAAGATGTATTTTAATATTCTGAGCTCAGGCATACTAAATTCGACTTTCCAAACATGTTCCTTGGGTCAGCTAGGATTATAGGATGTAATAATCAAAAATGCCCATTCTGGCCTAAGGGAACACATAGCCTTGCAATAGTGAAAAACGAAATGGAGTGTAATTCACCATCAGGACATGCCACACAGACCAAGGCAGGTCCTACCTTTCACATTCAACGCACCCTGCCATAGGGATGACTTGCATGATGCCAAGGGAAGGTTGAGGGACTGGGAAGTGGGTTCACTTTACAGTCAAAGAATGGCAGTTCTGGACTGCGCACAGACTCTGCGATGGCAGGTCTGAGACACACTTTACGCACTGCTTATGTGGGTGGCGCAATCAGCGCTGCAGGCCCACCAGCAGCATTCGGTCTACCAGCCCGGGGCACGCACGGTGCACTATACTCGGGACTAACAGGTTAATCAAATGAGCCAATTATGGGAATACCAATTCATCCAGTTAATTTACAATAGGGAGCATTCGCGCTGTAGCCAGTGGCGGTGCGTCCATTAGGGCGCTGGGGCGTTGCCCCACAAGCTGCCCACGCCCGCAGCTCCCTCGGCGTCTCTGAACTTAAGTAAATTCTCAGTTTACTTAAGTTCAGAGACGCGAGGGAGAACTGACAATCATGTCAGTCAGCATGACGTCGGACCGCCCACCCCCTTCAGAGTCTGAAGGGGGTGGGCGGTCCGGCGTCATGTTGACTGACATGCATTGTCAGACTGTCACGAGGGGCATGCAGTAGCACAATGCACAAGTGCGCATGACTGGGGAAGGTCGGCAAATTTTTCCGCCGTGCCCAGTCATGCGCACTAGTGTCTACTCTGGCTGCGGCTGCGCATTAGGAGAGCGAGGGTTGAGCAAAGGCTCAAATCTCGGTCTCCTAATGGGCAGGCGGGCGGTGAGCAGCCCTGCTCTAAGCCAATCCTGGCGCTGCTGGAGCAGCATCAGTATTGGCTGAGAGGGGTTGCCAGTGCCATTTGCCACTCCAGTGACGCGGTAACTTTGAAGGCACCAACGCGGGAGTCGGAGCAGAGGCGGTGCGGACGGCGGACCTGGTAAGTTTTGTTTATTTTAATCTCCAATGCATTTTTTCTCTTAGTAACAAAGACTTTCTGTTGAAATAAACAAATTGAACACCTAGCACTTTGTAGTGAGACCACATATGGCACTCTAGCGGCATGACTGCAATGTTGGTTCAGGTCAGTGTGTGGAACGTGGTGCATTGGTATTGTCGAATAAAAATATACTGGCTGGGAACATCGCTTTACACTGCGCCTTCTTCAAACTTTTCATTCTTTTTACTGTTTTCCGAGAGCGGTTCTGCACTACCAAAGTGGCGCCACCACATCCCCTTCCACAGAAGTGTACTGGCTCGTACCCTGCGCAGTCGCGAGACATTTCTTTGCACTTGTCTAATGCACAGATGTCTAGACTGCTGGGGGGGGGGGGAGGTTGAATATTTTTACCAAGACTCCGCTATCTGAGGTACCCGAAACAATAGTTCACAAACAACCCGAGAGTGCCTCTAATTGGTAATACCCATTACGCAAGAATTCATGCGCCCTGTATCTTCCGAACAATTGTTTGGCATCGTATGAGCTCAACAAAATATTTCCCACATGGTGTACCCTCCTAAACTGTACAGTAAACCTCTAATTTATGTCTGTGCCTCTCCCGCAGACTCGCTTCCTTCTATGTTAGCTTCTATTTCAGGCACACTGTTCATGTTGCTTAGCATATATAATAAACCCTCTCCTTCCGATGTAATACTTGCTGCCTTAATTGTTTTTCTTTTTGCTATTTGCTCAAGGTTTATTAATATGTACCTGCGTTATGAAAATCCACTCTTTGGCCAAACAGGTTAACCTTTAAGCCCCAGATCCCGTTCACGTGCTTTGCTGAAGCTTCAGAATGCACAGACCCAGTGACGCAGGGATTAAGGCATTAGGTGGAAATCGCTAGAACAGGTAGCGAGATGCTCTGGGTAAGAGAATCAGGAATAGTCTTTTACTGCAGTTTTCACTTACTCCGTATTCGCGCATCAGCCCTGCCACTATGGTATATTTTCACATCAATATACTTTACATTAGCTGCTCTCTACCTGTCGTTGAGTTTAGATACACAGAGACACAAATACACACACACCAAATAGAGCGATATTATTATGATAATTCTAATATGTGGGCACATCCTACAAAAATTATATTTAGCCCGAGGAGAAAAGCTTTAACTGTTTGCCAGGGCTGATTCAGTCAGATGATGACCGGTCAAGTGATGCCAAATACCAGGGCACCACGTTGAATTGGGTCCTTAAGTTCTGTCATTTCGGTTATAAGCGATTAGGTAGACTCCTCAAGAGGGGATACCGGATTACCTGCTGAATTAAATAATACTGCTCCATTTCAAAAACTCCCTCCTGCTGTATGCTTAACGCATCCTAAGCCTATATGGTGTTAGTATATAGTGCTGTGCAGAGTGCATGCTTGCATGTGTGTGCTGTGAAGTATGTAGTGCACCAAGGTCTGTGAGTTCCATATTGCAATTCCACTCCAGCTGTTTTATCCAGCGTGCTGTCTGCCATACTCATTTCATTCCTTGTGCGTGCTGTCAGGTTTCAGGCAGAGCACCTACCTCCTCCAGGTAATACATCTGGACTTACACCACCTTGTGAGGCTCGCCCTCTCCTTAAGGCCTAAGGATGATACAAGACTCAAGTGACAAAAGGAATCCCACAGCTGCCACTACGCGCTGGAGGTGAGGGGGGGATAACACCACTTTCACCACTTGTATTTTGATCACAGCCACGCAAAACCTTTGGAGTTTGAGCTTGAAAATGCACCATTTACCCACTCTTTTCAAAATTTTAGATGTTCGGGCTCGCTCGCTTCGCTCGCTCACCACAGTGCACTCCGACAGAAAGTTTACGCCTCACCACTTTCAAATGTTACCAGCCGCCACTGGCTGTAGCACTGAATGGCAGTGGAACAGCGCCCAGAGCATCTAACACCAGCAAACACAGAGGAGACAAAAAGCGAAAGATGGAAGGGAGACCCACGCCAATGGTGCCAGGTCTAACAATCCCCTTTGCTCTTTCCATGCATATACAGTGCTAGTGTGAGAACTCCCCCTGCACTCTTGTGCACATGCTCAGAAGGAGACAATGTGCGTCACTTCCTGTAGCAAACTAAAGCAGTTTCCCATTTTTTTGCCTTCACTTGCTCCCTCAGGCAGCCTGGGCTCAGATTGGCCCATGTTTGCTCTACTCCCATTGGACGCAGGTCTGGCAGGCTTTAGCTTGGGAGGCAGACCCTGTTACATAGCACTTATAGAGATCCAATGGAAACATTGAGTACACAGTGGAGGCGCTGGAGGGAACAAAAGGGAGGAAGGGGTAAGCGTGGGTGCACAGTGGAAGGGTAACTCCGTGAGAGAAACGGAGACAAACCCCCCAAATAATGCAGATTATTTTGGAGAGAGGATGTATCATAACATCCAGAGCTGCCGACTTTGGAACTGGGGAACCGGTTTCGAGTCTCGGTGTCAGCTCTCCCCGTGCGTACACAAAAAATAAAATAAAATGCAGAGACATGCCAATGTGAAAAAATTAAATAAAACAATGGCGAAAGCCAACAAAATGTTGTTTGTAAACTACATACGGAATGAAAATGACAAATGACGATCTGTACGGCAATCGGAACTGGTGAGGTGAATGGGTACAGGAAGAAAAGCAGACATTTCCAAAACACGGGCAGAAACAAAATAACAAAATAGTGGGCTTCCACAAACCTACATGCACAAAAGAGCAAACCTACAAGTAAAAGGGGCAAGCTCCATGGGGGGGGTGGAGGGGGGGTCGACACAAAAAGAAGGATGTGACATATAAACAACATTGACCACAGAGAAGCAAGCCTTTGTGAAGCAAAGCAACAAATTAAAAGCGATGGGCGAGCTGTAAGCTCACAGAGTAGATGCAGCATGTCTCGGAGAGACAGCACACAAGCTGCCTAGGCAAGACCTAATAATGGCATAATTGTTCTGGATACCAAATCTGTAACTGAACTTTGACACACAATGTCTGAAAAGCTATGCAGAGACTGAAATCACCTCATGCGTGCCAAAGGACTGAAAAGGAAATTACCAAGGATTCCAGAGAGGCCAGTAAGATTATATATTCAAGTGTAAATCCTTGCACAGAGATTGTGAATTTCTGCAACCATGGCCTCTGGTGGACAAGGTCAGAAAGGCTATTTGGTGAGTTCTGAACTTTGCCTTGGGTTTGCCATTAGCAACAAATACTTTGTGTAGTCCAGGGGAAACTGGTGCTTGTATGGATACAGTGTGTTCAAAACATTCAGTAAATTTGTTGAAAAAGTTCTATAACCACCAACACTGTAATTGTCTTATAAAGTATGTGCAGTCATTCATATCCTAAAGAGATACTAGGTAATAAGATTAATTACAGTCACTCATCACATACATAAAGAAAAAACATTTAATGTTGCCTGGTTACATTAGAGCCATCTGAGTGTGTCCATAATGTAGCCATACATGATATGGGTGTATTCCAAAACCATTTCAACTCAATCTCAGGAACCACAAATCATTTTAACATGTCAATTAGCATGTAGAAACGAAAAGACATCTGTTTACATGGTGACTAAATACAGCTTAAATAAATGTGTATGCGCACAACTTACTTTTGTGTACATCTAGCATAAAACCATGAAAATGCACCCTCTTCTTCCTCTCCACCTCCACATGAGAGTAAAACATATCCATAACCATTGTCTTGCCAGTGCCTGTGAACAAGAAGAGGAGAGAGGCTGTTGGAGGATTCAACTATTATGCACGGATTAGGTTTAATAAATAAAGCGGTGACTAGTCAGGTTGGTTTCCCATATTCACTGCCTTTAGTAGACAGTCTTTGTTCTATTTTTCACATGTGGATGACATGGGGTCCATTATTTAATACATAAGCTTTCCTTGTTGATTTTAAAAATGATGGCATTTTCAAGTATTTATTCATTCCCTCTGGAATCTATATTTATTTTTATACTTAACTTAAGGATTCTTCAAAAGTGATCCCTAATTACAAAGACATGCTGTGCAGCCCAATTATATCATATTTTATAACCTATTTTAAGAAATCCCAAAACATTGTTTATACACCTCAATGTTATTTATTCACATGCGTAACAACATCTTTTACAAACTCATAAAAACATATCTCTGTGTTATTCCAATAAGAGGGATAGGGGCTCTTACAATGAATCATATGCTTCTGAGCTTGGCAGGAGGAGTGGATAGTGAGAAAAACAGTAGCTTATAATGAACCACCGTAGGTAGGGTAGAGATGCTCATCACTCTCCTGCCCCTCAACATGAACACTGGAATGAATAAAGCCATCATATTTCAGAGCCCCACCATGCGCACAAAAAATTATCCATCTAATGGATGGTATGGTATGGTGATGAACCAAAACTTTTAAAAATACTCCAACATTACTAAGTTATTCTAAGCAAGCAACCAGGACTACTCCAATACATCTTATAGCCACACCCACAACACAAATTGTTGTGTGCTACTACATTCCATGCCACTATGTCATGCATGAAATCGTATCATTGCTGGGGGAGAGAGAGGAATGCATTTGTCCCACCCACGCTTACCCTACTTTTAATTAAACAACAATTATACCTCACTAACTTTAATCCTTACCGTTCATGATCTAGTATCAGGTAACACTCCACATGACAACTCTCACACGAGTATGGATACAAGGGGATTGTCTAAACATCCAGAGACTGAGTAACACAGATACCACTGCGAGCCTTTAGCAATAGCGGCGGAAGAAGGACTATAATGTTCTCATCCCATCCTAACTAATGGAACGCAAATCATCTTGTGAGGAGCGGGGCAGAAGGTTGTCAGACTGTAGGGAGACATCACTTGAGGAAGAAGCTGGAGGTCCTACTCCTTGATTGTCCCTTGAATAAAGCTTTTCTGGAGTACACTAAGCAGGTTTATCACTTTAAAAATTTGCTGACAGATGTGGTACAAACTAGGTATTGTGAATTGGAACCACTGTGTTCAGTACACCTCCCTACCGTGATGTTACCTCTAATTTGCATACGTTTGGTACATTGCGCAAAAAAAGTATTAGTGATCAAACTGCCATGCACAGTCCAACAGGAAAACACCAGGGGCCATATTGCAGAATATGGCGTGCTCTCTTTGTTTGCACCGGGCGCACCTTTCATAAGGTGCGCCCGGTGCAAACAAGGAGAGTGCGCCGTATTACATTGAATGCGCTGCCCCCAGGGCAGCCGCAAAGTCGTGCCCTAGGGGTAGCACATTCAAGCGAAATATGGAGCGGCTTTGAAGCAGCCGCTCCATGTTTCACTATGCAAGCGGCAACCGCCTGCACTTTTAAGGGGAATTACAGATCCCCTTGCAGATGGGTGCAGTGAGTGACTGCACCCGCCTGTAAGAGGATGTCTGGGAGGTCCATAGGACCCACTTTCCCCCCTCCAGTGAGCTGCTCTTAGGTGGTGCACTGACAATGCACCACCTTTTAGGTTGCCCACTGTCAGTGCGCCTCCTGACAGCTTCCTTGTCTATGCACCCACGTCTATAATACGGTGCGGGTGCAAAGCCAAAAGGGATTCCCTCATTTGCATGGGGGCCACACCCCCATGCAAATGAGGGAACACTCTCTGGTGATAGCGCTGGCGCTATCTGTATTACAGAAAGGGCCGCACAAGTTCTGTGGTCCTTTCTGTAATGCCAAAGTGCCCGGGTGGCGCACATGCCCGTTGGGGCCCCGGGGCACTTTCCATAATATGGCCACAGGGATTAACAGTAATAGGCTATTGAAGGAAATTATGGCTAACGTTAGCAAGGCTGAATTACAGAGGGATGTGACAAACAGGTAAAATTGATGGTAGCGACTCTGACAAAGAGGAGCTGGGAAGATGAATGGCAAGAAAAGCAAAAACAAGCATTTGCAATGCAATAGGTCTCGCATTTACGCGTGTTTGAGCTATTGACATTGCAAATAATAATGCCTTTTATTTTTGTTTTTGTTTTAAAAACAAATAAAAGGCATTGTTATTTACAATGCCAATAGCTGAAACTCTCGTAACTGCGAGACCTATTGCATTGCAAATGCTTGTTTTAACCTAGCACAACGATAAATTAAGGTAAAGCACAAGTACTTCCGTTCCTTCTGAAGAGTATGAAGCGTCTTATTAATGCAACTACAAAACAATACAGCAAGATGAAACACTGCTAATTATTTTTCACACCCCAATGTCTAGCATCACCTCACGGGAATCTTAATCCCATTAGAACTTCAAATTATAAAACCAGGTACCTTCAATGAAGTCACATGTAAGATAAAAGGCAAGTACGGTTAACAGCCACCAGAGGTCCCCATTGCCTCAGGAATGCACATTCCTTCATTTGCCTTCCCCCTCAGTTCTTCTTCAAACACATTCGGGTTTTACAACACTGAGGCTCTTACCAGGATTAAACATAGTTAAGAACTTACTTCATACAGGTCCTCCGTGAAGGGGGTGGCAGCTTTGGCATTTTTTTTCTTTTTATGGCTAGTAATGGCTCATCAGTCCAACCCGCACAAGCAACGTCTTCGATTTAAGTTCAAGAATTACTTAAAGAATGACATATATCAGTGTGCGGCGGATTTTCAATGTGGCTGGTGTAGTGTGCGTTAGTTGCAGCAACAACAAGCATTGGCCGCGGGGCCGCGATAGTGAAAGAAAACAAGCACGCGAGTGGTGCGTGCAGAGAAAGCCAGATGGCAGCTCTGGTGGGGGAGGGGCGAGCAAGACAGAGGCAGAGCGAGGCGCGCGCGGGAGAGCAAGAGGAAAGCCCGATGGCGCTCGTGCCTGTGCGCGTAATCGCGAGCAGAATGCCACACAAAAAGCTGTGGTCGCATTTCTGAAAGCCCACTGACTAAATGTCTCGCCCAGACCAGCGCAAGCGCTGGCTCAGGGCGAGACCTAATAAACACGAAATATCACTGCAAAGTCTAATGACACATACAACCGGAAAGGCTACTGGTGTGTGTGGCACTGGTATTCACATGGCATATACGAAGAATTGCCTTGCTGCAAAGCAGAAATGTTTGGGGTGTTGCATAGAGTGTTATTCACAAAAGCAGGTAGGAGGAAAAATAAGAATATGGTAAAAAGAGTAAAGGAAATAGGAGCTAGCAAAAGTGACAACAAAATACCTGTATTGAACATTAGGGACAAATCCTAAAGTGGGTGGAAAACTGAAATGAAAGAACCTTGCGTGCAGAATGACCTTACGCAGTGTGGAGATAGATATAGTGGCCGATTTGGGTTCCCACTTTACCATAATTGAAGAACAGACGAAGAAGGATAAATTCAGCCAACACCTTCTTGGCCACTTATATTATTAAAGAAGAATATATTGTAGAAACCACAGAGATGCTTGGTTACCACACGCTTGTATTTATGTTTAAGATTAGGCAAACAATAGGGAACCTGTATGTAGCTAGGAAAGGCCCTCCGGTTTTGGGGTGAACAGATAACAGGGAGCTGTATATTTTTTTGGACCCAAACTGTAAAAAGCAGCAGTTAATTGTTTATCCGGGTTAACAGCTAGGGAATGAGTTGCTAAAAAATGTCCCCAGGGCTTTGGTGCTAAGGTGGGTAAAATAAAGGCCTTATGCACTGTATTAGGATGAGAATGGATAAAACACATAAGGTAATGAGCATTCTCAAAGAAAAAATCTGTTTCTTTGTCAGAAGGATCATAACAGAAATATAATGAGCACGTTTCCCCTACCTAAGTTAAACTAAATGTTAACATTGATTAAAGATATGCCTTGTTTCACTACAATTGATGTACTGACAGCATACCACCAGGGAAACTACACAAAGCTAGCAGAGAGTTAACAGCTTTTATTACTCCCCACGGTTTTACTCCTACAAACGTATGCCCTTCTCTTTAACATACGCAGCAGCATTTTCCCCAAAGACTCATGCACAAGTTAGTCAAAAGAGAAGACGGGAGGAACATTATAGGAAACTAGCGAAAATGGCGAAAACTGGCGAAAACGATGTTGCTTTTTTTTTTGTACAAGGGTCTTACTGTGGAATTCACAAAATGTAAAATTGGTGAGAAAAGTGTCGTATTTGGGACATTAAGGGGCCGATTCCGATTCGGGCCGGAAATCTCTCCGACCGAGCCGGACCCGGAGAGATATCCGACCGAATCGGACCCGTGCAGTCCGACCGAACGAGTACGATGCGCACGTATGCCATCGGACTCGATTCGGTCGGACTACCATTGAAGTCAATGGGAGCCTGTCGTACAACGCGTACGCGGGCTCCCATTGACTCAATGGGTGCGATGCGGACAAGGGCGCCCCCTACAGCGTGTACGCGGCGAAGCGATTCGCGCCGTACACGCACAGGTAGGGGGGACCCATGGGTCCCCCTCTGTGTGCGACTCACGCGGCTACGCGTACAGGGGGGTCCAACACGGACCCCCAAAGTACGGCTCCGACAGCTCTTTCGAGCTGGAGTGCGCGGCTCGGTCGGACTGCTCGCGGCGCGCATCGTACTTACCCGGCCGGGGAACGTCTCCATTGCGCGGTGCGAGTCGTGTCCGTGCGAGTCGGTCGGTGCGGTTAGAGCCGGGATCGAGTCGGTCGGGACGCCCGGACGAGACGGTCGGCGATTTAGCATCGTACTCGCTCGTCCGGACGCGCGTACGGATCGGTCGGGAAATAGGGCTCCGAATCGGATCCGGTTAAGCCGAATCCGATTCGGAGCCCTACCGGCCGAGATCGGAATCGGCCCCTAAGTATCTGGAGAGTCCAAGTTAATTCAATCTACATAGGGGGCTCTCAAAAGCCAGAATAAGCACGAGTTAGAATCTGTTTAAGGAATAGCCACATTATAAGCAAAA
Source organism: Calotriton arnoldi (assembly GCA_963921515.1). NCBI lineage: Eukaryota > Metazoa > Chordata > Amphibia > Caudata > Salamandridae > Calotriton > Calotriton arnoldi. The sequence goes on along the minus strand of CAWUFW010009326.1, from coordinate 112,901 downwards.
TACGTTAAGAACTTTGCTGAAAAGACTTAATGTTTACGTCAACTACTAAAGAAATCTAAATTCACTTGGGATGAACACTGTGAACGGAGTTCCACTGAAATTAAGAATAGCATGTCTGTATCACTTCAGGAACATGGTTTAATTTTTGCTGAAATTCATTGTATTCTTGACATCAAAAAAGTGAATACTAGAACATTACTAAAAACAAATATCAATCATTCTTTTGGGCCAGGCTACTTACTAGTCCTGTATGGTTTGGGTTAACTAAGAGTGACCCACCAAGTAGATTAGGGTTAGTTAAAATGGCTAAACTCTCTAAAACTGTGCAAAGAAAATATATATGCCTTTATACAGATGATTATGGGCTGCGTAATTTAACAGAAGGATGCAAAATCGATTAAACAATGCGAGTACATACCAAAAGAATGAGTCGCATTACAATACATCAACAAATCGCATAATTCTAGGGCAGCTTCCAAAACGCATTAGAATATAATTGCCACTTGGAAGATAAGCTCAGATATACCGGACAAATACAGATATTTGGCGTTTCTGTTCCCATTAGGTCATGAACTGAGCAAACGTATCAAACTCGGGTCTGAAAGAGAAACCTCAAAGCTTGTTGAGGGGCAGATGAGGTTCAATATAAAATATCGGGATCCTATGCAGAAACCCTTCTTCAAAGCTTAAAAACTAAAATTCAGTGACAGCTCCTGCTTTATGGCGGAGGAGAGTCGCCCCCCTGCTGAAAGCCAGCAGAGGCAAGGACATAAATAAAATGGTAAAATAACACATTTTTATTATTTTATTTTGCGTCCTGCAGGCTGCCTGCCAGCCGAGCCGAGGGATGGACAGGGACAGCCACAGTAACGCTGCAGCAAGCACCAGGGAGGTGGGGGGGGGGGGGGAGTGGTGGGTACTGCATAGAGCGCATGAAAACCGTCATGCGCACTTACCCTTTCTCCACCTAGCTGTGTTGTACAGCTGGGTGGAGAAACCAACAGAGGCTACCAGTCATTATCTGAGCGCCGAACCGAGGCGCTCAGACGAATCCCAGCGCTGACCACATGCTGGGAATAGCATTCCAAGCATGTGAGCTGTGCTGGGATTGGGAGCTGGGAGCCTGCGCAGTGTGTGTGCAGCAGTTCCCGGAAGGACGCTCCGATCGGGAGGAAGGCGGCGGCCGTCGGAGCAGGTAAGTGCTTTATTTATTTTTTTATTCGGTCTTTTTTTTTGTTCCCCCTCCTCCCACCCTACCACTTCACAGTACTAGCGGCCGCTACTGCTAAAATTTAATGCAAGTCCTAGTTGTAGGTGAACCTGTGTGGGGATCATAGAATTGTAGATAAAACATTTTAGGCTAGTACTACGGGTTTGAGATTCAACCCCAAAGTCTGATTACGGGTGGAACTGGGTATCCAGTCACTGTTTTACTAAGATATTTTTTGAAAATCCTTTACTGGTTAATATTCATATCGAAATCTATGAAAAAAGCTTTATGAGAATTGGTCTTCGTTGGTAAAAGCTTCAAACCCTGTCAAATATAGAGGTCTTTTACATCATTTGAAAAAACATTTTGCAGTCAATCAATCAATCAGGGAATTGTAAGCGCGCTACTCATTCGTGAGGGTCTCAAGGCGCTGGGGGGGGTCCGCAGATCTGTTTAGCCGAAGAGCCAGGTCTTGAGGGTCTTCCTGAAGGTGTTCAGGGAGGGGGCGTGTCTGATGTCTGCTGCTAGCTCGTTCCAGGTCTTGGCTGCGATGTGAGAGAAGGATCTTCCGCCTGCACTGGCTCTGTGGATGCGCAGGGTTTCGGCCAGTGCGAGGTTGGAAGATCGGAGGTTTCTTTTGGGTACGTGGAAGTCGATTCTGTCGTTGAGGTATTTGGGTCCGTTGTTGTGTAGGCATTTGTAGGCGTGAGTGAGGATTTTGAAAGTGACTCTTTTCTCCATGGGGAGCCAGTGGAGACTTCGTAGGTGTTGGCTGATGTGTTCGTGTCGGGGAATGCCGAGGACGAGTCTGGCGGCGGTGTTCTGTATTGTCTGGAGTTTGCGGAGTAGGGACTTGTTGATGCCGGCGTAGAGTGCGTTTCCATAGTCCAGTCTGCTGGTGATGAGTGCGTGGGTGACTGTCTTCCTTGACTCAGGGGGATCCACTTGAAGGTCTTGCAGAGGGTGTTGAAGCAGCTGGAGGTGATGGCGTTGACCTGTCAGTTCATGGTGAGTGATGAGTCTAGTACGATGCCGAGGTTCTTGGCGTGGTCTGAGGGGGTAGGTGGGCTTCCGAGGGCGGTCGGCCACCAGGTGCTGTCCCATGCAGAAGCGGTGGTGACGAGGACTTCTGTCTTCCCGGCGTTGAGCTTCAGGCAGCTGTTGGTCATCCAGACTGCGACGTCTTGCATTCCTTTCTGGAAGTTGAGTTTGGCAGTGGTGGGGTCTTTGGTGAGGGAGAGGATGAGCTGGGTGTCGTCGGCGTAGGATACGATGTTGAGGCCGTGTTGTCGGACGATGGCTGCGAGGGAGGCCATGTAGATGTTGAAGAGGGTGGGGCTCAGTGATGAACCCTGTGGGACTCCGCAGGTGATTTTCGTGGGGTCGGAGAGGAAGGGTGGGAGTCTGAACCTTTGGCTTCTTCCCGTGAGGAATGATCGGATCCAGTCCAGGGCTGTTCCTTGTATGCCTGCGTCGTGTAGTCTGGCGACTAGTGTGCGGTGGGAGACGGTGTCGAAGGCCGCTGATAGGTCGAGTAGGATGAGGGCTGCGGAGTGGCCTTGGTCCAGGAGGGTGCGGATGTCGTCTGTGGCGGCGAGTAGGGCGGTCTCTGTGCTGTAGTTGCTTCGGAATCCGGATTGGGATGGGTCGAGGACGGCGTTCTCTTCAATGAATCGTGTCAGTTTCCTGTTGACTGTTTTCTCTGCAACTTTGGCTGCGAAGGGAGGAGCGAGATGGGCCGATAGTTCTTGAGGTCGGTGGGGTCAGCTGTGGGCTTCTTGAGCAGGGGTCTGACTTCTGCGCGCTTCCAGTCATCTGGGAAGGTGCCTGTTTTGAAGGTGGTGTTGATGGTGCGTTGTAGTTCGGGTGCGATGGCGGCCGCGGCTCTGTGGTAGATGTGAGGGGGCAGGGGTCGGTGGGGGCCCCCAAGTGGATGCTTTTCATGGTCGAGGCGGTGTCTTCGGCCGTGATCGGTGTCCAGTTGGAGATGGTGGGCTGGTTGGTGTTTCTGGGGGGCGGGGGGCCGTCTGTGGTGCCTGGTCGATGAAGTTGTCGTAGAGGTTTTTGATCTTGAGGTGGAAATAGGTTCCAAGCTTGTCACAGAGGTCTTGGGATGGGGTGATGTCTGTGGCTTCGCTGCGTGGGTTGGTGAATTCTTGAATGACACTGAAAAGTTCCTTGGAGTTGGCCAGGATTTTGTTGTGGATGAAGTTCCTCTTGGTGGCTCTGATCTGGTTGTGGTAGTCCGTCATGGCGTCCTTGTAGGTGGTGTGATTTTCGGTTGTCTTGGTGTTCCTCCGGTTCTTCTCCAGGCATCTGCAGGTGCGTCTGGCTTCTTGGAGAGCGGTGGTGAACCAGGCAGCTTTCCTGGGGCGTTGTCTGTCGGGGTTGCGTAGCGGGGCGAGCTCGTCTGCGCAGTTGGAGATCCAGGTGTGGAGTTCTCTGGCTGCGTCGTTTGCGTCTGGTGCCCAGGTGTGGTTGTCTCGGGTGAGGGTGGAGTTAAGTTGCTCGTCTGTAACTTTGCTCCAGTTCCTTCAAGGTGGGCGTGGGGCTGGTTTGGGTGCCTTGGGTTTGTTGATGGCGAAGTGTACACAGTGGTGGTCGGTCCATGGCGGCTGCGTTGTGTGGCTCAATTGGACGCTGTTTCCTGGCGCGAAGATGGGGTCGAGGGTGTGTCCTGCTCTGTGGGTCGGTGTGTTGACGAGTTGTTTAAGTCCGATTCTGGCGAGGTCGTCACAAAGGATAGTGGAGTTGGGGTCGATGGGGTTGTCGAGGTGGAAGTTCAGGTCTCCAATGAGTATGTAGTTTGTTAAAGCGATGGCGTGGGGTGCGATGAAGTCGGTGATGGTGGTGGCGAAGGGTGTTCGGGGGCAGGGGGGTCTGTAGATGAGGGTTCCTCGGAGTGTGGCTTTGGGGGTGGTCTGGATCTGGAAGTGCAGTTGTTCGGCGGAGGGGAAGGTTTGGCTGGAGGTGGTGAGGCGGAGGGTGCTCTTGTGGGCGATGGCAAGGCCCCCTCCTGGATGGTTGGGGCGGTCTTTCCTCTGGATCTTGTATCCGTCTGGGATGGCGGTGCTGATGTCGGGGCGGAGGATGCGTTGGTCCAGGTCTCTGTGAAGAAGGCGATGTTGGGCGAGAGAGAGTCGCGTGCAGTCTATGTTACATCAATAATGTGGCGAAAGTAACACTATAAAAAATATGTATGGATGTGACATCTGTATACAATGAACTGAGCGAAATGCCAGTGGAGTGATGCAGAGTGTCAAATCAGAGGAATGCTACTTAAATTCCAAATTCCTAAGGAGCACCACATTTAAATAACACAAAGCACAAACTCAAAAGTCTATATGCTTAAAGCTTAAAATTAATCTGGGTTTTTGTTAGACCGGTCAGCCTTGGGGTGGTCTTCCCCCAAACGTTTTGCTTTCATGCCTACTGTTTTTCTGGAATTCATTTTTGTTGACCTAAGGACTCTGTGCACGTTACCACTGCTAACCAGTGCTAAAGTGCTTGTGCTCACCCCCTTAAACATGGTACAATTGGCTTATACCCAATTGGTACATTCAATTGATCTACAAGTCCCTAATAAAGTGGAATTACATGTACCCAGGACCTGTAAGTTAAATGCTTCTAGTGGGCCTGCAGCACTTATTGTGCCACCCACATGAGTAGCCCATTAAACATGTCAGTTTAAACTAGAATGGCATGGAGAGCAAAACCATGATTATTTAGGCCCAAATCTCTGTACTGGGGTGAATGACATTGTTCAGCATTCTGTCCATCAATTGTTCTTTTTGCATTTTTCCTCCCGAGTGGGACGGGTATGCCCAGAGGTGGGTCTCATGCTCTTCATGCCACTGGATTCAAGCTAGCCTGGCTGATATGGGGTGATACCCCGAAACTGGTCCCAGGATCCTTGTTTCATGTCCAGGGAGGACCTGGCTTGGCAGTTCAGGCTGGACTGTTCCCATGGGAAGCAGGGTCAAGACTGATTTGCATATAGCTGGGTCTAAACTAGAATGGCATGGGGAGCAAAAGAAAATGATGGATTTAGACCCAGATATCTGTACTGGGGTGAATGACATTGTTCAGCATTCTGTCCATTCATTGTTCTTTTTGCAATAAACAGCCCTTAGGGCAGGGTGCAGTGTATTCAATACATTGGACATGTATTTTTAAGGGTTACATGTCGTGGTTGTGAAAAACTCTTGCATTCGTTTTTCACTGCTGCAAGGCCTACCTCATCCATGGGATAACATTGGGTTACCTTAACACATTTACTAAGTGATAGCTTTTGTTTGAGAATGAGTAGAAATGTCATGTTTGGTCACTAAAGAATAGTAATTTAAAATCAACTTTAATGGTAATGTCCGATTTTAAATTACAATTCTGAAAATGACACTTTTACAAAGTTACATTCTTTTGTTCTAACTATTTGGTGCCTGTAGCCTGTATCCTAGGTCAGATGAGTAGGTGTGAGTGGCAGTTGGCCTTTGTGTATTTCTCCCAGACAGTCACAAAGGGGGACTGGGTGTTGGCAGGATGGGAGGGGCGGAGTTGTGCACAGCCTCACTTACATTTCAAAGGTGCTACCTCAGCACACACACAAATAACTTCACACTTCCCTTTGGTGAATCCAGACATCCTCGGAACACAGCAGAGAGGCAAGGAATTCTAGAACCATCTGGGGGAGGGGGGCTAACCTCCAAAAGTTTCTAACACTTCAAAGCTGGCAACAGGAATACAGGTAGGACCCTATAACCAACTTTTCAGTACACACCTGGACTTTTGGATAGTACAGAAGGACCACTCTACTGCCAGCGGACTGCCATGCAGCTTGAGGGCTGCCCTGCTGTCAGAGAAATAAGAATAGATCTGCTTCCGTCAACCCAGGCTACCTGAAGCGACTCCAAGTGTCAGCTGACTGACCTCCTGCTCAGAGCTACAAGGACGTAACAAGCTCCAGAAGCCTTCCTGCAACTGACCACCTGACCTGCTGCACTGCACATGCGACTGGACCTGCCTGCACACCCTGCTGGCCTCAGCTGGAGTGAGCTCCTGATCCCCAAGAGATGCCTCCTGAGGTCCTAGGCCTTTGGCTGGCATCAGTTGAGCTCATCCTGTAAAGAAAAGGAGAAATTCTGAAGTTTTGGGCTCTTTGCAACCGCGAACTGGCCTATTTGTGCCAAGATCTTGCTGCCTGTGATGACAGAAAACATGAAACTCTGGTGGACGAGACTCTTTGCACTACAGCAACCGTCAGTGATGACTAGCAACGCAAGTTCTGCACTCCGCACTACAGCATCGACAGCCCGCGGTGATCGCCAATACAAAGCTCCAGCAACAACCGTCTGCAACGCCCAACAGGATCTTTGTGCTGCAGCAACGACCATCTGTGACACTCTCCCTGCTCTCCGCGGCCGCCTCCAGGGCGAACTGGACACTTTGCACTGGACTTTTAGAAGGTAACTTTTTTAGCAGAACTAACCTGGTCCCTGTAACCAGCTTCTGCTCTATTGCATTCGGCCTGAACTTGTGGCTTTCCCCCAGTCTAGCACAAGATAACGCGTTGCGCTTTGTGCTTTTGTGCGCAATTTGTACCAAAATCTTTTTAAATGTATATATCTGGATCTACCAATTGGATTTTGTCAGTTTGGTCGAATTTTATTTATTAAATTTTACTCTACTTTTCGAAATTGGAGTGGGATTTTATTGTGCTGGCTCTTCACTTTATTACTTTCTGTGTGCTGCATAAATACTTTACAAATTGCCACCAAGTTAAGCCTGACTGTTTTTGTGCCAAGCTACCAGATGGAGAAGCACAGGTTAATTTAGTGACTTTTGAGGACAAGGATTATGGCGATTGCTTGAGAAAGGGTCACCCACCCCTCAACCTACAAACCAATTTCTAACAATTTTCAATGCAGTGCAAAACCCGGAGAAGGAATTAATTAGTTTTGTGATTGTGGCAAAGGCAATCTAGACTGGTTACATCATGCATTTAGGGAATTTGGAAGAATTCTCAAAATATTGACTTGTTGAGGGGCAATGAGAACACCAATTACATTCTCCCTGTTTTCTGCTGGGTTGGAGATGAACCGGTGTGCTGCATCTTAGGAACATCAAAGTATGGGTGGGTCTACATTGTGAAAGCTGATGGCAGTAGCATCAGTGCCGCCAGCAATGGGCTAACCACAATTCTGCTACTGAAGGCTAGCAGTTAAGGTCAACTACAAAAACTCCCAGGTAACAAGTGCAACAACAAGAAGAGTAGTCCCGAACTAGCAGTAACAGACTAGACATAGAAGAAGCCTCCAATCTGTACAAGAGAAAGCCACAGTCAGGACTGTAACATAAAAAAAAAGAGGTTGGACCAAAAGAATGGACAAGGTAAAACACTGAGAGGCATGTCCAATGAGGTAAAACAGATTGGGCTCTAAGACAGATGCGCAATGGAAGAAGAGAGACAGAAAAATACCAAAGTAGGTGAGGACAGAGAAGGTTCCAGTACCAGTTGAAGGATATCTGGGACTAATTTCTTTCTCTTACAGGCAAGTGGAGTCACCCTTAGGATTTGGGACAGGATCGAGGTGCCAACCCAGAAGAGGACAGTTGGAGGATTCCTGGGATTAATGCACCTTTCCTCTCTTTCTCTTACAGAAAAAGGAACCAGGTTAACTGAGCAGGTTTGGCAAACGCCAAAACAACCTTCAGATCAGAATCCAGTGTACTGTATCTTTAGTAAAATAAATATTATTGTAAGCACTAATTTTCAGTTCACTTAGCCTGTACAACAGAATGTTAACTCACTCATTTTAGGTTAAGATAGGGATCAAGTAGTAAAACAAATTTTCTTCTAGATAATATTGATCTGTGCACCAATGTGGGTTTTGGTGGATTTCTAAGAAATATTTTTATTGTACATATGTGTAATTTTATATCGGATTTTTTTTGGGTCCTTCCCATGATCTTTAGGTTAGGTGTAATGCTTCAAGTAAAATTCTATTATTTACCCACACACACAAATATATCAATGTAATCATTCACAAAGCACTCACAAAATGGCTTCCGTCCTCAGAAATCATTTTGCAGAACAGCAGTTCAGTCATACTCCGAGAACCTTGAGTAAAAGCAGTTCAGCCAGAAATGTTTAGAATATCTTAGCAAATGAAAATGACCCTTTTGTCAAATTAAAACACTTTATAAATGATTCAGATTACCCTTAAAATGATTCTGATGCTACTTCACATCATGTCAGGATGTGTCAGCAGCGCCAAAACAAGTAATGCCACTAACCTTTAGTACCACCAGCGGGGACGATGGAGTGTAGAGAAGCCCCCCTACTCCCCTTAGCACAACCACACACAGAGGAGATATACACTACTATGTAAGGAAGCACCCCGGGGAATAGGGAAAAGGGATAAATAATAAACTCTGCTGCTGTGCTGGAGTCTTCTTACACCTTAAGTCTGGTCTATGGCTCGGTATAACTTCAGAAGTCACCCCACAAACACAAGCTGCATATAAAAGAACAGAGAGGGATATGAGAAATAACTCAGGGATTCATTCATATGAAACAGCAGGATGCTCGTATAGTCAGATACTCACTTAATATAACAAGCAGCAATACTCTTTAGAGAAGGTTCAGAGACTATCCAATCCCAGAGAGACCATACACTGAGAGACAAAGAACTGGAATGCCAGGGAGTTTATGGGCTCACTGAACCCAAGGATGATTTCATTCAAAAAACAAAGTCACGGTAAATGGTGCTTTAAGAGGACTATGAATAGCACCATAAAAGAGCATAAGAACGCTGTTAATATCACAGCATAGTAGCGAAGGAATAAAGTTGTGCACGCAGTAGTCACAAGCTCAAGTTCAATACCACTGAGCAATTGCACGCCCCACCGCTGTTTGCAAGCACAGCGTAGATTGTAGGCACAGGCTCCAAAAGAGAAGACAAGCGTGGAAAAAATTACAAAAAATAAACTGTCTCAAAAAGCAGAAGGAGCACTCCAGCACTTCCTTTCCGAGTGAGGTTAAATACCTTGCATTTCCAACGCCGGGAAGAAACAGAATCCTCTGACCTTTAGAGCAACCCTTCAAACACTTCGGAATGAAGAAATGTCAGCAACTGTGATTAATGTGAACCAGCTGGAACACTCCTCAGAGAAAGCCCGGGCCTCGGAAAGCAATTGCCTTGCTTGATGAAAGAGCTTCAGCAGGAAACAACGAATCCAACTCAGAAATCCAGCCGGGAATACCATCAGCTTACTTGAATTCAAAAACAGGCAAGATTGTCAAGCCCCGACCCCAGGAAGGGGAGGGGCTTTATAGGACCGGAAATCCAGGCATCTCCTTATCCATCTACCAGCATTACGTCCCAAGGGATTCTGGGACATGTAGTCAGCCATGCGCCATCTGCCAATAGACCTGGTAACATGCATACAGGGGAAAAGAGCCTTAACTGTAGGTGCAGGGAAACCCATCTTTCCTGACCTACGCTGAAGAATCGCGACACATCATCACACCAAGTTGTGAGCGGCAGAGATGAGAAAAAGGGAAAAGAGGGTGTAGACGTACCTCGCATTCTTGTACAGCACGGTTAAGAACATCACCACAGGGAATTACAGGCTCTCACCGCACTGAGAGAATCGATCTGATTTTGACATGCTGCTCAACTGTTTAACTCATGCAGTCTAGCACTCTCCTGTCACAAAAGCAGTAAAGCGGCAAGACTATGTGGATCGGTCCAGGCTAACTGATACTGCTGTATCTCCACAGGTGTGCAAATGATCTCTCTGGCAGCAAACCTTCCATAAATGGTTACTCATACTTTGCCTGTATACTTTTCTAAGTGAAATAATTTAATAAAAGTTGTGGCTCCATAAATTCACCATAGATATAATCAGTTGTAGCAGTAGTTTGTGGCCTACCATCATTATCTAGAGTTTTTTTTAACACCATGAAGCAGCACTATTCAAGTGTGTGAATTTATTAAATCACATCCACCCCAGTCGGAGTGCATGGTCTTTGTATGTGATCGAAGGTTCCAGAAGCTTGCACTACTACAGGACCACTACAATACAGCACCCTCCCATAAAACAGTAACTCTAAATTCTACAGTTAAACTGTTCACTCCCACAACGGGTGGACCTCAAGTGAGACTAATGGCCTTACCAGAGCTGCATGAAAGGGTGCCAAGATACAAAATGCACTGCAATGCTAGAACAATGATGGTTAATGCTATACAAATGCAAATAATTTAGCAAAGTTGTCAATAACCAAGCACAACCCTTTAAATTGTTACCACTACAGGTTGTTTGTTTGTCAACGAACATCTCCATGCACTTCTGACTGCAGAATTTCCTTAGAAAAGAAGACGCTTAGTTCCAGCATGCAGCATTTTAGTAACCCCTTTCTAGAAAGATTTAAAATGTGGACTGTCTAGTAGCAAGCAGAAGGGAGGCACACTTGCACAGTCAGTGTTTAGTTTCAACGTAAGGCTAGGTGGCTTTTGAACTGAAATAAAACAAGGAAAACATATTTTGGTTCAACAACAAACATTTCACAAATGCCAATACCATGTCACTTACCAACATCTCCATGAACATAGTATCCCTTTGGAGGTTTCCTTCTGGAAAAAAACTGCAAATAAAGAAATATAAAATCAAGTTTGATTAATCAGTAAAACATGCAACAATGGCAAATGTGCTACAATATCAGAAAATTGTTGCATTCGCCAAATCAGAGTTTATGTATGTATGGTTTACAGGTACTGGAAAAAACACTGAAGATTATTTTTCCTGAAAATGTTATGTCGTTCACAACAAACTCACTGCAAACAAACTTTATGAAGGGATACTCAAATGCAGATTAAGGAACAAATGTTTGACCACCACCATGACACTGAAATCCGGTATTTTTATTGAGAAGCTGCAAACTGAACGATGAAATCAAGCGTATCACCAGAAGTACAGTACTGGGAAGGCAAGCATTAATATCTGCTGACTTCTTCCCATCAAACAGAGTAATGGCTTACTTCCTGCATGCTTTCCATGAGCCAGAAGAGAAGCGATAATTGGGCCAACAATGCAGACATATTTTGAGCGAACAACAAAGGCTCTTTGTGTGATGAAGCAGGTCTGCAACAGGCAACACTAATATAATTTGTCATTTAAAGGACAAAGACGCACGTCCAAAACAAAGCCCTGAACGCGTAGCCATTTTTCGTGCAGAAGTTATGCTGTGATTTTATAAGAAAAACTGAATATACAAAGACGGAAGCAGTGTAACAATGCATGATAACTTATAAACCATTATTTTAGAGAGCACGTGCATTTTTTCCCCAAAATACAGTATGCTGTCTTTGGCCTTAATGCCTTATAATTTGCTGTGCCCGATTTACCAATCAACACCTCTGTTCTTCTTCTGAATTTAATGACCCGCCTTCAACCTTTGAAACCACAAATACCATCAAAGGAGGACGGGGAGGACAGCCATTCACGTCCATTGTCAACAAAAGTGCAAAGCAGAAGCAACATTTCCTTGCAATTTCCGCTAACAGGAAAATGCAGCATTTTACGTTGCACCGTCACTGATATGATGGATCTGCATAAAGCGCTTCCTGTTATCTTCAGTTACTTTCCTTTTTATCTGGGGAAAAGGTTTCACAAACCGGAAGCTAGTGCTTATGTACGTCGGACAGGGAGCCTCCCTTTTTGAAGCACTCCAGGTTAGAGAGCAACACAGCAAGAATTTAAGTGGTATATGGGAAGGGTGCTGCATAGCTGCCAAGGTTTCAGATTGCTATGTGTGACATTTTCATAACTTTAGTGTAATTATGAGTGACATTTCAACGACTATGAGTGACACTTTTTCGCGAGCAAAATCAAGCAATGAAGACGAGGCAAACATATATATATATCCGAAATTACACCCATTTGAGCAACGAGAAAGTCTAAGACGATTTTAAAACTGCTGCAAAGCACTAGAAATAGAAGGTACATAACCGGAGACGGATTCCGTGTGAGTGCAGAACAGGCATCATAGCTGCCACGTTTTCAGATTGCTTATGTGTGGCATGTCCATGGTATTACGGTGTACAGATACCTTTATGGCAGGCCTCTGTAACTCAAAATTCAAGAATGGATAGATTTTGTTTTGATAGAGCATTTTTATAGCAACTATTTACAGGTTCAAAATCAGGGCAGGAAAAGGGAAATGAAGGAAATCCAAAGGCGCACCTGGGATGGACTTTGTTTCTGACCACCAACCTCCCAAAACCATTCCCTTCCATCTTCCACCCACCTCAAGTCCCTCCTCACCCAGTAACAGGATACAGATCTCAGTACAAATATTGGTATTGTATATATTTGTACAGTTACAAGCCACAGCATCAAGTTATTGCACGGCAGAGTTATTAAAGTGGGCCTTCAGCACTAATAACAGATTCTATGTGTGCATCCAATGTTGCGGTTTGATCGACCTCATGAAGATGAAAGGCTGCGCTCCGCTGCGAGAGGAATCTATGAGGAAAGGATAAACTCGTGCGCACCTTAGTCCACTGAGCCACCGGTCCGACTTGAACACAAAGGTAGGTGAAAAGTGTTTTGAGCAGAAGGAACCACACAAACCCTCCCCAAAATACACAATATAGCAAGGCGTGAATAATGTGTGTAGATGATATCAAACTCACCTTTTTACGCGTGTTAAAAACATGTTTTCAAATTGCAAGTGCAGCCATACGTCTCCCTAAAATCGATTTGTCTGTGCACTAAGAAAGATAGCACAATACACCAGAGCCTCTGAAATGCTTGCAGGGATGAGGCAGAGTCAGTTTAATAGTTAGGTCTCCGCTTCTAATGCCAGAAAGGTAGTGCAGTGTGTTAAAGTGGCTTATATATGCATCTGCATAAGGTAAGAGGCATATGGTCACACTGTGTTGCTTGCAGCTTTCATTCTTACCAGTTACAGTTGGCCCTCAGTGTCTGTGTGTCCGCACTGTTGTGTCGCCGCGCCGGTGACAGGGGTGGTTGAGGTTGTCACTCTCTCGGAGAGTCCCTGCCGGCCGGTCTCACTCTGGGCTGGCAACGCGGGTAATTTGCGGCGCTGCGCACGAAGACAGCAGTGCTGCACGCCACGGCGAGGACTCCCTGACTCGGAGTCCCCCGCCGTTTCTGCCTCAGTGCTCACTTCCTCTTCCGAGTCCGGACATGACGGCAAGTACGGTCACATCCGGATAACCATCACGCCCTGGCTGTGTGAGCCAGTAGCATCGACTGCTGAGAGGGCGGCGCCGCCCACCCCCCCTAATTATTGGCAGCAAGAGCAGTGTGCGTCAAACTAAGCCGCGCGGCAGGAATAATTGCAGCCTGGAGCCAGGCACGATTGTTACATTGTAGCCTAGCCACCAGAGCTGAGAGCAGATGGTGATTAACTATTTAGAGCCCAGCAGCTGCTGGCACTGGCAGCACGTCTCTCGGAGCAGCAGAGCCGTGCACAGGCGCCGCCGGTGGCGCGAGCTGGCGAGTCGGCAAAAATGCGTGACAATGCATTTCAGTGCGGTGATGCGGAACACCGCACTGAAATGCGTGAGTGTCACACTTGATGCGTGATTCTTGGCAGGACTGGGTGCTGGTGTCACTGTGTATTACAAGAAATAAAGTATTCCATGTCATACATTATAAGGATGTTGCAATTCACCAAGTAGTTCCATGAACTTATAAATGAACTCTCCATTCGACCTTGTTCCTCTATTTGGTCACAGAATCCTTATATTTGGCAGGGGGTACTTCAGCGCATATATTTAAACCTTAAATGTGATTCTTTAACATCCATCCCGCCTCCCTCATTTCATAGACTTTCCTTTACGAGAAAAGTAGGAGTTCTGTCAGCTAGAAAACCTGGAACATACAACACCCACCTCAAACTTTACCGAAAATCATAATGGCAATAATTCAGTATAAACTTAAACCATTCCAACACTGTTTAGACACAAACAGTGATCAGTTCAAACTCAAACTGATCCACAACAAAACTATTTAAAAGAAAGAAAAAAAGACAGGCTTTGAGTGCACGTTTCAGTGCATGAATGAGTGTTGCGTTGCGCACCCTGAGAGATGGCCTTGCTTGAGAGGGCTTCGTAGGACTGCAACACCAGGTTGTTCGGACAGCACTGACTCCTCTGGAGAAACATCATAGATAACCTGTTGCAGTGAGGATTTCTTACTGACCTTTTGAGTCATGCTAGTGCTCATGCAAAATGCAGTAGGGAAAAGAGGGAGGTGGTACCAGGCTAGAAATGAAAGTAGACTGAAAAGGATTAACATCAGTACAAGAGTTGACTGAACTTTCTCCCACGTCCTTTTCAGTTCCGGTGTTGGACATTTTAGGAAATCTGCCTTTTCTGCTTGGTCACCCTGGATCTTTCGTCTTTTGATGGACTCTATATTTTTGCTGGCTTTAGAACTCTGTGCACTTTACCTCTGCTAAATAGTAGCAAAGTGTCTGTGCTGCCCCTTTAAACAAGGTTGGATTGGCATAATCCTAATTGGTATAATTAACTTGCCTACAAGTCCCTAGTATATGGTACAAAGTGTTCCCAGGGCCTGGAAATTAAATGCAACTAGTAGAATGCAGCACCTATTGTCATTCACTACAGTGGCAGTGCAAATATGGCATCAGGCTTGTAGCCTGACTGTAGCATATAAAAACGCAATTTGACGTGTCAAACTAAAAATGTATTTTTATAAATTAGTAAGTAACCCCTACAAAGGTCTTGTAGCCAACAAGGCAGGGTAAATGATATTTAAAAGTGGGACATGTAAATATTTAAAGTTAGCATGGCCTTACTGTGACTAGCACCCAAATGCAATTTTTACTGTAGGAAGGCTGTCTGGCCCAAAGACAAACAATGGGAAGCGATATTAAACTAACACTGTATCCTGTGAATGGAACCAGCTAGAAAAATAACTGAACAACATTTGTAATAGTTATTAAAAATCTAATTTAATGGTGAAGTTGGATTTTTAATAAATATTAAGGAAAGGTAACTTTTAGAAAGTTACATTTTCCCTGCCTTAAGTATCTCGAGGCTTATTTGCCCTGGCTCTCCAGTGTCTCCCAGCCAGTGATTAAACGTGAATGTGTGTGAAAAAGATGAAAAATGGATCTCAGGAGAAACAATAGGCTCACCTTAATAAGCAGAGATGATTCCTCTGAGTTCAGCAGAATATACAGGGAGAGGGACTCCTTTTGACATCACAGTGCCAAATCCTTGTTGATAGGTCTGTTGAGTCACATGTAACAATTGGGGTGCAGCTGAATGGGAGAGAATAGGATGTCAAGAAAATTCTTGTTGTTGCCTTTCTGGTTGCCGAAGGACCCTACATTAGTCCTCCCAGACTTCTGTTTCTGGGTTTGTTGTGGGTACACTGCCTGCTCCAAACTAGATTTTTGAGTTCAATGTGGGTGGATACTGGGATTACCACTGGACACTCCCCACTCACATATCCAGCCTCAGAGTCCAAGTTGAGTGCAGACGAAGACCTTCGTCATTTTGGATTTTTCCTAACTCTTTGCTTTTTACGCCTGTTTATAATAAGGTAAACAGGCCTTCTACACACATAGGGAGGAGAGGTCCTGGGAACTTTTAAGCCACTGGTTAGGGAGGGGCCAGGAGCCCTCCCCCCCCCCCCCACACACACACACACAAGCTAGTGCAAGGAATACATTTGGCATGTCTAGGCACCCACTGCAGAACACTGTCTGGACCTTTGGAAGATCAGAAGAGGACTGAACTTGCGGTCTGTGACCTGAGAAGAACCCTGAAGAACTGGACCTGCTCTCTCTTTTACCCAGGACAAAGAAGTGGACTGCAAGAGTCAGTTGGTTGACTTCTTGTGTGGCTACATGGAGACAACAAGCTGCAAGAGGCATTTTCCTGGAAGTACACAGCTGACCAGTGGCTGCTGGACCTGGACCCCACTTCTGGCCACTGCCTGACACCCTATGAGTTTCTAAGTGCCTCCCATGAGGTTCAGAGAGCTTTAGAAGTGTACTCTCTTGGTGGATCGGAACTTAAAGTCCTAAGTCAAAAGTTAAATTCTTTGACCGGGACGAAGCCAGTTGGTGTATACAACCTGCACTCTATTGTAGTCAGCCTCAAATCGCACTAAGGTTTAGGTCTACTGTTTTGTGCTTCTTGGAGCTATTTACACTTAAAACTTTAAAAATGCCTATTAACCATTCCGCTTATTGGTTTTTTACTTTTTTTGTGTAATTTTATTTTTTTAAATGTTACTCTATTTTTCTAATTCGTTTTGGGATATTTATTGCTTGGTATTTTTACTTCATGACTGTTTTGGTACTACACAAATACTTTACACATTACCCTATATTAAGACGGTCTACTCTGTGCCATAGTAACCAGGGGGTTGAGCTCAGGTTAATTTAGTGACTTTAAGGGTTGACCCGGACAGGGGTTGTAGTTTTTCCTTGAAGTGGGCAGTTGCCCACCCCAAGTAATAATCCAATTTCTTACAGATATTTGGGGCTTAAAATAGTTTGTCTCCAGTTATAGTTTAAGTTAGGGTTACCTGAAATTATATAGCATTTCCCTATGAGCAAGCTCCCTCCATCGGTTCCTTGTCCAAGCTTAAAGTGAAATTCTCTCAGGTAAAACGTATCATTTCTATGTTACTGGTGTTGTTGTAGGGATTCTGCTTATGTTATCATTATGCATTACGCTGATAGTACTGGCACGTGTACTGTATCTTAGAGCACGTTAGTTGAAATAAACATTTTAAACTATACAGTGTCTCTTCTTACGCGCGTTGTGGACAGGTATGTGAGGATGTCAGGGAATTTATCACATATTTGCTCACCTGTGACTGATTGGCTTACGGTTAAGACTTGTTCAGGGTTATTGGGATCCAGTTTAATCCCTAATTCTTTTTGATGTTCCCATCCTAGGAGGTTGTAACCTTCCTCAACTACATACACCTTTCCTACAGTAGAATGGTCTTTGAATGTGATGCGTGTTTTAACCATCCCTTTAAGAGGAATGGGATAATTAGTGTATCCACTCGGTGATATATCAGCTGTAAGTACGTTTTTTCAGTTACTTTTTGTCATAGATTGAAAATCAGAAAAATTAATTAACGTAAAGGGGGAGCATGTATCCGCAAACATTTTAACGGGATTACCATCCAGATACACATCACATTCTGGATATTTGACCTGGTTAATGGAGTTATCCTCTTTTACTTGAAAGATTATCTTCCTAACAATTTAGGGTTTTTCTTCTGATGTACTGTTTTCACTCGCTTTGCTATTTTTGGAAATGTTTCTGCATACTCAAGCTAAGTGGCCTTTCTTATTGCATTTCCTGCAAGTAGCAGACCTGGCCTGACAATTTGGGTGATTAGCTAAATGGTTGCTGCTGCCACACTGATAGCATCTAAGTTTATTGTTTTCCGAATTGTTTGTGTGGCGGTAATTTTTCCCGGCCTTTACTTTGCACATAGTATTTTCTGTTTCTTGGTCTGTTAAATAGTAGTAGTAGAGGTTTTTATTTCCTTTAAGCACATAGCTGTGTGTTCAATGGATTTAGCTATCTCAACAGCCTCCTGAAAGTTGGGTTGTTTCTGTAACAGCCTTTCTTGTATTTTGGTATTATTTGTGCATAGCACATGCTGGTTTCTTATGAGAGAGCCATCTAGTTCTGCAAACTCACATAACTTGCTCAGCCCTCTGAGTACAGCTACATAGTTAGTCACGCTTTCTTGTATGCCCTGGGCTCGGCTGAAGAATTTGTGGCATTCAAATATTATATTAATTTTGTCTCCAAAGTGATTCTCTAATTTGAGTAAAGGTATTTTATATTCATCATCGTCTTCACCATCCTCATGACGCTCATTAAGAGGAATCTCAAGGTCAGGTAACTTTTCGAAAATTCTCCTGCCATGTGTACCTAAGTTGTGGAGTAATATGTGTTGCTTTCTTGTAGAGCTGAATCTTTCTCCTCCAATAGCTATTAGGTAGGACTCAAAGATCTTCACCCATTCCTTCCAAAATACATTAAGTTCCTCTAACTCATTTAAAGATGGTGCAGATTGTGACATGCTAGCAGCTGCCATTATGAAACAGAGAAAAATGACTTCTAAAAATATGGAGTTATAGATTGTACAAGGGAAAATATCACACAATCAAACAAGTAGATATAGAATCCTTAGAAGGGAGGTAAGTCCTAGGGTTAAACTTCCACAAAGCGTGTAGCAAAAGGAACCTGGTCATAAATTAAAGCAGTTAATATATATATTCTGAATATAACTGTAATAGTAATTACAAGTATGTATGGAGGTAATCATAGGGCTGTAAATTACACTAGGCAACAGAAACTGATCATACATGTAAAGCAGGTAAGATGCAGATAAATTACAATTAAGGTGTCAAATCTACAAAATTGGTTGTGACCCAAGTATATCAGTGCAGAATGCAGGGATGATAAAGTTACACACTGCAACCAAACATGAAATCCCTGCTAAGAATAATGTAATTATGACAATACGGAAACTAGGGAAATGAAAATCACTATAATTTCATGGCTGTAGACTCTGGGCAGTCAAATAAATTGTGCATACAATAATGCTCTATATACAGAGAAATGGCGTAGACTCTGGACGGCCAGATGAATTGTGCATACAGTAATGCTCCAAATACTGTGAAATGGTGTGCGTGTCACAGTGAAGTAAGGCACACTAACCCACACTTGTAATACAATGGTGTGCGTGTCACCGCAGAGGTAACACGCATTAGAAATGAACAATTAGGCGCTTGAACGGGTGCGTATCACCGAAGAGGTAACCACACTGAAAGGCGAGCATGAACTCGCCAACCTTGGTAGATAGGTGTGCATATCACCGCAGAGGCGACACACACTGAAATAAGCAAATTCCTTGAGTGCGCTAAAAAGCTGAGGAGAATCTAGCGAAAATGGATTCACAGGTGTGCGAATCACCACCAAAGGCAGGAGGGTATGCCTCCAAGGCACACCCCGGGGAGGATTACGAATGTGTATCACCGAGGAGGACGCGCCTGGAGAGTTGCTTTCTCCTGGTGTGCGTATCACTACTGAAGGCAGAGACACGTCTATCGACACGCCCAGAAAGACGTCTCTTCCCGGTAGAAACCTTCTGTAGAGACAGGAAATGCCACACAGATGAGGCTCACAAGACTTGTGCTGGAGGGCACCACCAGGTCCGCGTGTGCAATGGCAGGGGATGTTGCTGTACTCTAAACGGTGGCCCTAGTACAGAGGTAATGGCATTGGTCGACTGATATATGAGGGAGGGGCTGAGAAAGGCACAGATACGGGGCCCAAGGGAATCCAAGATGCCTGAATCGGGGTACTACTGTACAGCTAAACAGTGGCCCTGGTACAGAGGTATGGGCATAGAATGCAAGACGCTGGGGAATTCAGAAAGTAATGATGAGGCAGGAGATTCCCCACAATATAAGCGCAAAACAGTACCTTACCTTGTAGGTCACAAGGTTTAACATTGAGAAACTCCGAAGGTACAGAGCGGATGGAGGTACACAGAAGGCGAGGAGACAGCAGCATCTGCCCCCTTTCGCAGACAAATCGTCACCAGTGTTGTATATCTTTTTATTTATTGGTTTTTTATTCACATCTCCCTTTCGTTGTCCTTCCTGGGATTCGCTTCCCAGCATACGTTCTGTTCTGCTCAGTTTGTTTGAACTCTGTCATCTTCTTGGACGATGGACTGACCAGGGGAGGGTGTCGTGTGGTTTGTGGCCTCCTGGTCTGCCTTGCTGCGTTGGCTTGGGCCTAGCTGCCATGAGTCCTTTTTGCGCACGTTCCTTTGTGCCGTTGTTTTTCAAGCCTCTGCTTCTGCCCGGCTATTTTAGCACTGTCTGCATTTCTATCTTTCACCTTTTCTCCTGTTCCCTTTTGGGCTACTGTCTGCACACCATGTACAAGGTCGAAAAACAACGTCCCTTGTTCCTGCTGATTTGGGCAGTCCCTCGCACTTAGACATAACACTCTATTTACAGCTGCCCTGGAGAAATTCATGTGCTTTTAATATTGTGTTTTTCACTGTTAGACACACTTGGAGAAATACCTTTCCAGAGAGAAGAGCTGTGCTTGTCTGATAATGTAAAACTTGCATCTAGATATTGAGGTATGGGGGTTCGCTAGTCAAAGCCCAGAGGTCTTCTATTTTTATAATAAACTAGCTACTAGCACGGGGAGGGTGGTAAGGTCATTTAGCCTTATATCCACTGCTTTATGAAATGCTTTCCCCGTTTGTATTCTATGGAGTTGTAACTATGCTGCTTATGTTATCATTATGCATTACGCTGATAGTACTGGCACGTGTACTGTATCTTAGAGCACGTTAGTTGAAATAAACATTTTAAACTATACAGTGTCTCTTCTTACGCACGTTGTGGACAGGTATGAGTGAGTTATGAAAGGGTGTTTTGCTACTGCGAGTCCTGAGAGAGAGAGATACCGTGTTCTGGGTTGTCTAATCATTGGTAGCTTTGTTGCTAATGAGACGCTACAGCTAGTCGGGTTAGGGTTTTAGGTGCTAAGGTTTATGGTTGGCTCACCACTATAATCCGAGGTCCTATTATCCTGTGCATAGCTCTGTGTATGTGCAGAATCTCTACAACAGTGTCAATTGATACTTTCTTGATTAATCTTGTGGGGCTCATGCAGCCATTTTTCCTTCTCCTCTACTCTTGGATGTGGTTTGATAAATCGATCACGGAACTCTGGATGAATGGGCCCATAAAGTCAAATCAGTTTGGCAGACAAAAATAGGGTAGCAGGTGATGGCTTTGCAGAGGACAGAAGAGTGGTCCTGCTGCTTGCAAGATATTGAAAGGTGGCCATTTTCTTTATCCTTTCTTCATTTGACAGCATTTGTAAACACTTAGTTGACAGTTGTTTTTAGTTCTCTATTGAACCATTTGCCTGGTGACAGAATTGCATGATCTGTGCGTCTTAATCCTAATTGGCTCATTCAGCTATTCATATCTTTACCTTAAAAATTAGGACCATTACTAGTCAGGATCCTATACAGGATACTGTGAGCAGCTGTAATCTTCTCAAAGTTCACTAATATCACACCTTAAACTGTTGGAAAACATGATTTTCATCTCAGGGGACCTTTGCAGGATATTTATCATTTGAGAATGATTCGAAATCTGTACGCACCATCCCCAATAGCCTACTGCCTTTTGCATACTACTCGAGGTTTCTCTGCTGGATCCACAGTCTGCCCAAAAATATAAACAACTATTTTTCCTTCCTCAGGCTCTCTCCGTTTTTCCCCTTTCCTTTTCTAGATCTAGATGGTGCTCTAGTGTCCCACACAGGCCTGAACCACTATTTCTTTTTGCCAGAACCTGAGGTATTGTCAAACTGTTGCCTCTCAGCCAGATGTCTTCCTTAACAGCTTTGTGTTGCCATTAGCCAGCCCTGCAATACGTCATTAGCATTGGAGAAACTTGACTGTTGATGCTGGGGGCAAACACCACCTGAAAAAGCCTTAAGCACAGAAGACACCTACTAGCTCCTCAGCTATTATAGCCACCTGCAGGCATGACTAATCAAAAATTGGTCTTTCTGACTCATCACATCTTTCTGACTCATCACATCAGATTTGTGAGGACTGAAATCATGAGGGTAAAAAACAAAGTGAAAAACAGCGGAATTGCCAGATTCCTGGAACATAATACGCATCAAAGGTCATATGCTGAAGATGACACATTCATCTTTCGATGAAAGATGACTCAATGGTGTCAGACCAGCAAACCTGAAATCAAATCCTTCATTACTGTACAAGTGTGCCCATGTAGGTATGGGTAGATATGCTGGAAACCTAATAAGATGGAAAGGCCTCCTCTTTCAATCATGAATTATCTCTTTCTGTTGAGCAAGCTTCCTGCTGGCCATACATATTCGTATTTTGACACCTTGAGAGACCACAGTCCCAAAGTAGCTTGACTGGCACCACCAATCACAGTAATTCTTTAAAGGGATCATCCAGTTGATGATGTCACAACAGATCTCAAAATTCAAGGAAACATCTTCAAAAAAGGAAGGCACATTCTTGAATGCTTATTGGTGATGATGGTTAACAATGCAGGGCAGGGTAAAAAGAACGGTGTTTTCTCTACAATTGGCGGCTCCTTTAACAGGAACAAAAATACTACTGTATTTGGAGCTTCAAATCCATTTCTAAGTATTTGCAAAGCTGTATCATGCTCCTCATCACATTTTCAGACAGCAAATGCCCTCCGCAAGATCCCTAAAGGCAGGGTCTTCGTGGCTAGTGTTATGTGAACCAACAATAGAACATAGCCATATCCAAACAACTGTTGTTTTAGAGGGATGTCAGGGCTTTGGCTGAAACAATAGTTTACCTTCTCAAGGTCTGTCATTGCCCCATCGACACCAAAAGATTTGCATAAAACTGCAGAATAGTTTATAGATACACACTTCTATTTATTCAAAGTGAATCCATTTTCACTCAAACTTTCAAAAAGAACACCCAAATGGACATCATAAGCTTGCATGCTTCAAGCAAACTACAAGGTGTCATCTCTCATGATGAGCCCCACCCATAGAAAAAGACAGACTAAGATTAATTTTCTTTCTTTAGTTCTACCTTTCTGTTCTCTGCTGCTGACACCCAAAACTCAACCTTTTGTATCATAAAAGGTGAATGTGTGTTGAGAAACTGGTGATGTAACAATGTCAGGATGAGTTCAAGCTCATGATATCCCCGAGGCACTAGGCAACGGATAAATAGCATGCCTCTAAGGTCATCAATTAAGGTAATCAGTCTTTGAGGTGAGGCAACAATCTATCATGGCTCTCAAACAGGTGCTGAAATTCTCCTAGCAGGCCCTGAAATTCACAGCTAAGGTTGAGGTATGGTAAAGGAAATATAAAGTGTAGAAGACCAAGTGCTTTGCCATCCAACAACTCTGCAGGGCCTCCGCCCCAACTCCAGTAAAACAGAACATTTAAAGATTAAGCCACAGCTGTCTCTTATATTAATCTCAAATTGTCTCAGTTGTCACATTTATGAATTTCTATTTGCCTATTGCATTAACAAAGGCATTTGTATTTATCACTGTATAAGCTTTAAGGCCATCAACTTGGGCCCTGCACAAGGGTTGGATTGGGATTAGAAATCGGCTCGGGCACGCTAAAAGAAAGTGGCCCACATTTGCATATTGCCTTTCCTCAAAACACTGCTTTGGCGAAGTTTTATAAACACCTGAAAACAAGTGAGGCCACTTCTGCTCAGGCCCCCTGCCCCCGTTCAGTATGCACACATTAATTGGCCGGGCCAGTGAGAGAAAGGGAGTGACACCTCCGCCCGTTGATAAAAGGGAGGTAATGGACGCCCATCTGCCTCCAGAAAGACAACTCGGGGCCCCGCTGGCGACATCTGAACACACCAGAGACAGCCCAAATCAGCCCCCCAGGCTGCCAAAAAAGCAGCCCACAGCTGGAACTTTAATATCGGCCCCTCGGCCATTGCCCGAGTGCCCGCCTTACCAATACGACCCTGCCCTGCACTGAAGCTGAAGTCTGGTAGGTAATGGATGCAGTCATGATCAGCAACAATTAAAAACACCTCGTCTTTCTCTGGCCTTCAATGTGATTGGAGAACTACTTCATGTCCATTGATGTTACATCTGCAAACAATGTATTAGCCTTCACTAAGAAGATGGGTGAGACAATTGTGTATTCCAGGGGTGTGGAATTTAATAAAATATCTACTTGTCCATAGGATAAGTGTCTTCATAAATCTACTTGTCCTGTAAAAAAAAACAAAAAAAAAACTTACTTGTCCCATTGGTGCCATGTAGTGACGCGACAAATTATGGCAGCAATCTCATAATATAAGAGCTCTGATAATATCCTCTCTGATTATGCCAGAACTAATACTATAGAGTAGCTTGAATATTAGCAATTACCTTATTTTGCCTCCTTTCTGCAGATCGACATACTGGGGCTGGAGAAAGCAGTAAGCAAGAGTTCCAGGGTTGGAATGCCCTTTTGAGTCTGTGCAAACCTACTAACTTGCATGTTTTAAGGGTTTTCAACAGCTTTTCTCTAATCTTTTCCCATACTGAGAAAGATTGGAAATTTGCTTCTGACAAGGGCAGAAGTAAAACTTCTAGGGTTGGGAAAAAAGAGGTTGGATGGAAAGTGGGCTTGTAAACGCTCAACAGATTTTCGCAGAGCCAATCTACATATGCATATTTGCTACTCCTAAAATATAGTTCACAAATATTTTCTAGAGTACGATTTCCTAGTCTACTTCTGTAAATTCTTGTGAATTCATGAAATACGTAAATCTGTACTAATGCTAAGACATATTACTTGGGTGCACTTTTGTGAGTTTCTTTCAGAACTGGGCCCCTAATTCGGTGTGGTGTTAACCAAGAGTTTATTTTTATTAAAATTCTCTCACTCTCTCTATTTATCAGCTGGCTTCCTTGTGAGTGAGAGCATTCTGCTCTTTCACGAGGAGCATATCAGCACACAAAGTAATTTTGTTCAGTGCCAGGAATTACTGTGTCAATGGGTGCTTTTTGAGACCAAAACATATTTTGACTTTTTGCTAATGTGTGTCACAATGGTGAGGGACCAACAGCTCCCACAACCATAACGTTTTACAAAAGTCATGTCAAAACAAGACACGCTTTGACAAAACCAAAAGACTGACCACCAATGTCAGACCTATGGTCTTTGCCTATGCTTATTTATTTTCATGTTTCTCATAACCTTGTTTACATTGATTTTCCATTATGAATATTTTTGGAAATACTAACATGCATCATCACATTTTACTAAATGATGCTTTTGGAAATGGTACCTAAAATTTCACAGTAGGTTAGCAAAATCTTTTTTTCCTATTTGCATTTTTTTGTGAACATTTTATTTTGAAAGCAAAGAATCATCAATCTTGCTTTCAAGCTTCTGCAAATATTTGCATCTAATCAGAGCATTCTGGAGTATTATACTAACCTCATATTGTTAAACTTTGGAAACGTTTACATTTTTTATACTGGAACCACTGTCAGTAGTGGTCTGAGCTTACAACATTTATTTAGAGCACTCACCCTAATAATAAAGTATTAGCATTATTGAAACATAAATTCAAGTTCGAACAAAATTGACATATGGACACAAATATTACCTCAACTGCAGACAATTCCCTTCCCTGCTCCATAATGTGGTACTAAAGGGGTATCTTTCAACCCAAATTTTTCTTGCCTTAGAGGATGGGTGTCTTTCAACCGAGACATTTTGGAAGGGAAAATGGATGTATTACAACCCAACATTTCTTCATTCTTTTGCAATAGGCATCTTCCAACCCAGCACACACAAAGAAATAAAAAAATAAAGTGTTTATGGTATCACCAGCAAAATCCCACATACAGACAGAACGTGTGTTAAAATGTATTCTTGCTTTCACCAGCACAAACTAAAGGTACCATCTTCTTCTGTGTCTCTGTTGAAGCATGTAAATGGATCATATGGAAAATTAATTTGAGGACTCATGAACAAAAGGGAGAGTGTGGCGAGATAGGAAAAATAGGACGAGATATTAAAGAAACACATGTCCTCCTATGCAGTGCTGAAAAGAACATAAAAAAAAAAAATGTTCCCTCGAGTAAGCAGTGGAATGACAACTCATCTAATCAGAACAGGGCGAGACCAAAATGCACCAGTCGAGACTAAAATAGTGAGGAATTGCATCAAATGAAGAGCAGACAACTTGGACAACAAGGCCACCATATCAAGAGCAGAGGCGGTCATCCAACGCTCTCTCTAAGTATATTTGTATGTACTGGACACATGTCCTGACAACAAACTGATGTTAGTAGCCGCAACCTTTAAAACAATATGGAACAACAAGCATTTGCAATGCAATCGGTCTCTCCTTTGGGACCTTAAAAGTATTTATCCATGCAGCACATTATCCTGGGTGCTGCAACCACGGGCTCAAATTAAGCACTGCAGTAAGTGATATAACATCATTGTCATATCTGACTAGAGTGGCCTTTGACACACCATATACACATTCTGAGGCCTTAACTGCGCATCCTGATCGTCAATACTGAAAATCATAGCGTTTCTTATGGCTCGTCCCGAGAGTTTGGAGCTTGTTACTTCACGATTACCACTCAACTGACATAAATAAGTGATTAAAATAATGCTAGTAAAAATCTGAATTTAAGTGTATTCGACAAAATTCTAATCAGTATAATGCAGTCCAAAATCATTTTGATTTCCTGGGCTACTCAATCTCGATCGATTTTCAAAAACTCACCCTTTTTGGCATTATTAATTAATAGGTTTGATCATTAGCACGTTTCTCAAAAATAGCGCACTCTTGAAGATTTAGCAGGACTGCCAGCTATGTGCTCCTTGGCTAGTAATTTTTTTCTACACTTGAAACTTCTGCAGAGTTATGAGTAGGGTAACCTACATAACAATGCATTATGGGAGTTGTAGTCTTGGTTCATTTTATTTCAGCCAATTGGACCACAACATCTGATAACAAAGGTATGTAAAAGAAACAACCAGGAAAAAGTGGTGGCCAGTGGGTACCTGGAGCCATCTGGTCGCCCTAGTCATGAAGGAGCTGAATGTGCTCTCTGAGGCCTGTTTCCTTCAAGTAGTTTCCACCACGTGCCCTGCCCTACACCCTTCAGTGCCAACCACGAGGCTACTGAGGGGCTAAGGACGGAGCTCAGCCCTGAGATATCATCGGGCTTCAAATCCTGCACGATCTCACTTCAACTGTCTCTAGCAATTTGAAGCTGCTGCCTGTTCCTCCCGTTTTTTACTTCATATGCACAGTTTGGTTGTCTGAAGTGGGTACAAGAGCTGTTTAAGTGTGGAACTAAATTGATTTTTTCCAATCGAGCCGGGTGCATAGATATACTTTACTCTGCTTTATATCACTTTATTCTCATGTCACGGAAAAGGATAAAACAAAAATATCGCACGAAGCCCTAAAGTGAGCACAAACCAGTCTTAGAAAATAGAAACAGCCCCTCGACGATAAACTAAATTCAGGAAGCACGCAGACTCAAAGACCAAGTTCATATTCAATATACCAGGGATTTGTGAAACGACATCTGCACAGCATTTCTCTATGACTTTCACTCTGTGTGTTCTGGAGTTCTGCCAATGCCTGCCCTTTCTCTTAAAATAAAACTAAATACAAGAACACAACCAGCTGATGCCATATCTCATCAAACCAAGGGGATTCAGGGGAAATTGTATTACTTTAGCCTGCTCCCCCTCGAAGGCGGTATAATAAACATGGGTCATAAAAAGGCAATGTTATTTACAGTTTTCAGCATTTAAAATCAGCATTTTACTCTGCAGCGTTCTATCTAGTGCAGGTGACCTTCCCTCAACACAAAGACGTAAAAATCCAAACGAAAGAACGTGGAGCACTTAACAAAGCGTGTAAGTCCTGTGCAGCTAGGAACAGCGACGTGTGAGGGAACCAAGCTGTGTATAGGGCTGCAATGCCCATACAGGAGGAGGGGCCATCACACGCTGTACTGTGTGATGG
This sequence comes from Calotriton arnoldi, assembly GCA_963921515.1. Lineage (NCBI taxonomy): Eukaryota > Metazoa > Chordata > Amphibia > Caudata > Salamandridae > Calotriton > Calotriton arnoldi. The sequence continues at coordinate 85,036 of CAWUFW010009326.1, read as the reverse complement.
CCAAACAAAATGTTCTTTGAGTGAAATCGCTGGAAAGAGGAGTTAAACACACAAAAGAGGGACTTTTACAGAAATGCACCAATAACAAGCCAGCATTTCTGAATGCCACAGATAACAACCAATGGCAATCGGTGGGTGGGCCAGAGCCCATAGAAGAAGATATAACAGGTGGATCCAAGCTCGACCTAAAAATGAAGCTAACCGAATATAGTAATCCAGAGATATTTATAAAACAAATTTGAATGGTATTTATATTTAAATTACTTTTTTCTGGAACAACAGCAGTGTCCCTTGCTACTGAACCTACCGATTTTCTCCAAGGCTGCAAAACGCACTCTGTTCCTGGGATCCACTTCCTCCTCACTAGTTTAAGGGGAGTAAATCAACAGTGCCTTAACCTAAGATAGGTCCTGAGTAACCTCTTCTTGGTGAGTAGAATGTGCCAGGTCTCCTTGCTCTTAGAGTGGCAACTAAAATCACATATTCAAAGGAGAGGTGAGGTCGATTACTCCACAGGTCTTTTTACAGGGCAAACATGGCTTCATTCCTTCTCTGTTCCAGGTAGAATTCATTTTTGTTATTATCTCTTTCTGCCTTGCACCATTTTGTGAGCAAAATATTAAATACACAGGTTGTTGGATTTGGTAAATGTATAGGTAAGGTGGGCATGAGGGTTAAGTTCCCAAGGATGCATGGTGAAATGGAACAGTTTTAGATGTCCGGGAAAGACAAAATAAAATAGAGAAATGAGATTAAAGTTCACCTGAACATACAGAAATTGTCCAGAGTCTGAGCCGCCTATTCTATGTTTTGGCCTGGCTGCCTTGGAAGCTTGCCAGAAAAGTGCCTGCCCATGGGGAATATATGGTTATTTGGTTATCCTGGAGGTACCTATCACCAGTTTGATTAACATGCAATTTGTAAATTGATTCTCTGCCTCAATCTTATACTCTTTGATAGCTTCAATGCCGGGTTTGGACTCCGAGCTCAAGGTTTTAGCCTTTAACAGTCCACGCTTCTCTCAGAAACAGGATGTTCCTTCAACTTTCTCTGCTTCTCTAACACCTTTCGTGACTCCCCATCGCTCACACATACACCTACAATACTGAAAGTTGTACTACTTCTAGTGATGCCACCCAAGAGGCATTGAAAAAGTGTTAGACAATAGTATGCTTTGTATATCATCACATCATGTTTCTTGGAAGGCGCCACAATCTTAACCTAAAACATCCTAACTACATGAATAGATACCTTCATCCATGGTCAATAGCTGCTACAAGGTCAAATACAATCTTCAGGTGCACTATCCGATAATTAGCTCAGGACATAATAACTCCATAGGCCACAGTACTGTCTACACTGATAAGTTCATAGATATTATCCATTCTTGTGATACACCATACACTACCTAAACCAAAGATCTATTTCAGCATTTTTATCAACCATTGCTATGTTACCTCTCTAGTTTACCCCCACTCAACACCATACCTCACTAAAAAGACATCCCCAGAAATCTTACAAACATCACCTGATCTGCCCACCTAGGCTGAACACGAAACAAACCCCTGAAGACGCGGACCTCAACTCTGGTGAACACACTGTATTTTTCTGCCTTAGGAATAAGCTATTCGTCTGTAATAAACCACCCTTCATACTGGATCATTTTGACACCCATAACACACCTCTACACTTCACCAGTAATGAGATGGATGGTGCCCAAAGGCTCTAACATGCCTTTCGCCCTACACATCAACTATACCTCCTGCAGTCATGCACCACAATGCAACGACAAAGGCGACTGAGTTGACATTATGGTCAATAAAACACTATGAACAATTCAGAGTTCTAAACCCTCCACAATGACTATATCCTTTGAGTTTCTATTGTCAAACAAATGTGTTAAAGACACCATAATGTTTAGGATGTTTCTCAGTATTTTAAGAGCATAATTGTAATGCATATAAGAAAGAGTTGCAAAGAGAGTCAATGGATGCTGTAGGTGATTTAGTCTTCTGTTTGTGCAGACATAATTTTCTTCAACTGTCGGCCAGCACGTGTTTCACCGCTTGTGGCTTGTAGGCCTACGGCTATATGTTAGGTTATGGAGATTTGTTGAACACACTTGCACCCTTGAGGGTATTCAGGCACTTGAGCAAGTGTGTAGGTCAAGCAAGAGTATGTGTGGGTCATCCGAAGGAGATCCGCAGGTTAGTTGAAGAGTTAGGCCTTCAGTTTCTTGCAGAAGTCAAGTAGTGAAGAAGAGGTCCGGATGTGTTGGGTGAGGTCGTTGCACTTCTTGGTGGCAATGTAGGAAAAAGCGCGACCTCCAGCTCCGCTCCTGTAGATGCGCGAGATACGTGCAAGAGAGAGGCATAAATCGCAGTTGTCTGGTTGGTTATTAGAAGCGTAGGTGGTGGTTGAGGTAGGCAGGTAGGTCCAATGCTGTGGAGGGCCTTGAATGAGTGGGTGATCAGCCGAAATTGGCAGAGTTTCTGGATGGGGGCCAGTGGAGCTCTTTGAGGTGAGGTGATATGCAAGTGCAGCGAGGGAGGTCGAGGATGAGTCTGGCAGTGGCCTTCTGAATGGTCTGGAGTCTCTGTGTGAGGTAGGTTGGGATTACGGCGTAGAGTGAGTTGTTGTAGTCCAGCCTGCTCGTGATGAGGGCTTGAGTGACGGTGCGTCTGGTGGTTGGGAGAGGTAGTTCCAGGTCTTGGCGGCAATGTAGGAAAAAGAGCAACGTCCCGCTCCGCTTCTGTGGATGCGTTGGATACGTGTGAGAGAGGGCGTAGATCGCAGTTGTCTGGTAGAAATGTAGGTGGTGGTTCATTGATATTATCCATTCTTGTGATACACCATACACTGCCTAAAGCAGAGATCTATTTCAGCATCTTTATCATCCATTGCTATGTTACTCTCTAATTCATCCCCACTCAACACTATAACTCACTGTTGTAGGTTGCAATTCCGCACAGAGTGCATTGTTGCAGTCCAGCCTGCTCATGATGAGGGCTTGAGTGACAGTGCGTCTGGTAGTTTGGAGTGCCACTTAAAGATCTTACATAGTATTCATAGGATGAGAACACAAGAGATGGGGACTGCGTTAACCCGAGATGCCATGGTGAGTTTATTGTCCAGGATGACTCAGAGGTCTAGGTTTCTGGCTTGTTCTGATGGTATTGGTGTAGGTCCTAGTTCTGCTGGCCACCAGGAGGAGTCCCATGGTGAGCTCTTGTTTCCGGAAATCAGTACTACCATTTTGCCTGTGATGAGTTCCAGGCAGTTCTGTTTCACCCAGACTGCCACGCTGGTCATGCAGTTTATGAAGTTGTTTCTGGTGGTGTTGGTGCTGTCTGTCAGGGATAGGATGAGATGTGTGTCGTCGGTGTAAGAGATGATGCAGAATCCGTGGGCTCCGATGATGCCTGCGAGGGGTGCCATATAGATGTTGTAGAGTACTGGGAGGAGAAATCATTCTTGTGGGACATACAAAATAGCTGCTCACAGGGAAGTCAATGACACAGAATATCTTTTCGGAAAGATTGTATTCAGGTGCAGATATAAAAGGTCTTAGCTCATTGTTCTGGATTAGCACCCAGGTGCTGATTGGACTTTATACATTATAGTGGTACATTCATGTATAACCCCAAAAACCTTCAGTTTGGGTGGCAAGAGTATAAGCAATCTGTAAACAACAGTGCTTTTGGTATAGGATAATGATTTAATATTGACACAGACTTTCTATTTCCATTTCTATCTGTGAAAACCGAAGGGAGTCCCTTAAATGAGGCTGGAATTAGGACCTAGCGTTCTAGGTGCATGCAGGGTCAAGAGTTTTGCCTTGTCATGTAGTAAACAGCTACAATTCCTGAGTATCTCACGACTTTCTGTGCAGCACCCGAGTACCACACTATAGATATAAAATAATTCCTTTTCAATCTGAATGCAAATTGTTCTGACTTTTTTCTCCATGGTCGATTTCCTTGTGAATGACTATATTTATGTACTAAATCAGCCATGAGAAAGCCCTGCGCTCACAAGTCACAAATAGCGCAACACAAAATGCTGTACACACAAAGAGATGAATAAATCACCCTCAACATTCTTTGAATATAAAACGACTCTCTTATCTAAATATTACCATTATGTCATTATAACTGTAGAAATTATCTTCAGAAAACCAATTGTCTCTTTAGGTCAACTGCGTTAAAATTGTATTACTTGGGCATGGTCATGTCTAAACTATTATCTCAAAATTAAAACATGCTTCGGACTCTCCCCCTGTTTTCTTACACCAAATCCACAATGGCAGCACATCACTCCAGCAGACCACAACTTTGACACATTCAACAAAACAGCTTAACAGGCTTTTGCTACCCACTGTACTCTGGGCACGTTTACTACCTCACATCCACAACCCTAACCCTAGGACACTCCTCACATTTGCACATTACAAACCAAGATGAAGGCACTCCTAGGCAAATGGTGTGAGCATAAGACCCCCCACAAAACCTTTAACCTATAGGCTGCCTTTGTGCATTGACAATGCCAAGACAGTACTTTTTCAAAATAGCAACTCAGCACTATGTCCACATCTATGGCTTTTAAATACCATTAACCTAATCTCCTTACCACATCCATACATTTCTCATTTCACACATAGTCACAGATGTTGCATCCTACTTCCCCACCCTCAAGAATATCAATATCAGACACTCTCAGTGCTATAATTCCTGCTACTCCTACTACATCCTTCCCCACACCACTCTTCTGTGCTTTTCTAACATGAAATTCATGGCCATCCACAAATTAGGTAATTCACCATGCACATTATCTGGCCCTTTCACTCATCAGACTATTAAATCTTTACCTCTCTCATCCCAAGTACTTCTCAGCCCAACTCCACTTTTCAATCACTACCTCTTAACAAGCTTCTACCAAAAATGTTTCAAATCAGCTGTGCAACCTTTTATAATAAAAAAAATAAACATACACACACAACTCACCCTCCTTCCCCTCTATCATCCAGAATCACTCCTTCCTTTCTTTTCTCAGATACTGGATGAAAGTCTCCAACAGTCTCACTAAATTTGCCTCCTCCAACAACCTTATCATGCCTTACAATCTTGCCTATGTGCCCTTAATTCAATGGAACAGCACTCTCCCAGGCTGCCAACTTTATTTCCTTTGCATACCACAATCACCAATCTTCTAGTCTCACTTTGTTGACCTATCTGCAGCTTTTGACATTGCAGATCCCATTTTACTCTCCACCCATCAAAGCAATGACATCAGAAACATGTTTTCCTCAAACCTGTGTACCTGCTCTTTCTCACTTAAATGTGGCTCTAAGAGAACAACCCACCACCCTTCCTGATATACTAACTGATGTTCAAGTTCTTCTCCTATTCCTTAACTACACCACCTCACTTGGTGATATCTTCTTCTCTTTTGGAGATGATGCCAATGACCTGCAGATCTTCTCTTTCGCCACATTTTCTCCCTACATCAAATACACATCTCTAACTGAAATTTGACACTAGGTGTCCCTCTGGTCCTTTATGCTGAATTTTTCCAAAAATGAGGCCCTCTGCTTTCCCTCATCCTTCACTCCCATCACCTCTCCCACCTATATTTACTACACCAAACCCACCCTATGCCCCAGGCAGCCTAACCTTCATCTCCTCTGCTACAAATTTAGATACACTGGTCAACTCTTTGATGTTTAAGGAAGATTTCATTACTAACACAGTAGCATAATATCAAGTAATGAACATACTAAATAAATACACCCATGTCTTTCATTTCATAACACTAAGGTACTAATTAATTCCCCAGTAATTAGAATATTAGGCTATTGTAACAGCCTGCGGGCGGATCTCCCTCAATACACCTCTTCACCACTGGACATAAGACTTACTTTAGCGACCATGGCCATATTCAGCTTGCTCAGACAAACACCCACCCCTTCCTTTCATCATGAAGCTGGGCAACTGTCAACTAAAAACAGAGTGCACAACAAGTTGTTGGCCATTGTGTTATAAGTTGCTCATGGTATTTCCCCTGCATTACCACCCTAATATTATGACCTGACCCTCCCCGCCCATAGGATCCTATGAAACGCAAACCAGAACTTTCTGGTCAGACTAAAACCATTGAGTACAGCATCCAGATAACTATGCCTCCATCTCCTAGGCCCCCAAAACTAGAATGCACTGCCTCATGAAAACTGCCCTACTGTGGACTAGTTTAAAACCAGTATAAAGAGCCATCTTATGAGCCTTGAGAGGAAAGTCTATCCAAGGACGCAGATCATATCTAAGCTGTAAATGAAGTTTATCAAAGCCAAACCAAATAACTTGTCTACGTATTATTTGTTTTGCTGCTTTTGTGTCGCTGATCATTTACCTTATATCACCATCTTTTTTACACTGTCTCAATCATCTAGTCTAGATTGTGTTACCCATGATAACTGCATTGCATGCTATGTCCATATATATGGCATTTGTGCTTGAAACTTCATACCACTTATGGCAAATAAGTAAAGGGAACATTCTAGATTTCCAAGCAGAGAAGCTGTCATAGCGGCAGCCAGCCCGATCATAGGTTGGCAGATTATGGATCAGAATGTACTCTTACGAACTGTTATTTAAGTCTTGCATAGAAGCAAGAAATGGATCACTAAATGACTCCTATGGATGCAGCTAAGGCATTGTGATGGTGTCAGCTACGTATATTCTTTACCAAACCGGTTGACAGGTAGGTTATTGTAGTGGAAAAACAGCCATTCCTGGATGGCAGGTATTCTTCATTTAATGTGAAGTGCTAGTTTAAATCTCAGCCAAGTTGATGCTATTCTTGGATTCCAAAGCAGTTTGGGTTTTCTGAATAGCTCTTTCATTTAGGTGTCATTTTGGAGCATATTTGTTGCTTCTTTCCCACACTTAGGGCCTGTGGCGAACCAAGGGAATCATTCACATTAAGGATCTGTGGCTCCTTCCATACCTTGCCAATCAGGTGATGTATTTCACTTAATTGTCTCCAGCCGAAAGTACCGCCGATGGTTACCCCTTAATAGCTGAAAGTTTTTACCTTGTCATTCGACTGGTCCCTTCGGAGGAGTGCTGCTTTGCGGCCTGACTAGGATTCTTGATTTTGAAGAATTAATTTAATTTGCAGGTTTCTTTTCACAGTTCTTTCTAATTATTCTAAATGTGTAAAAAAAAAGCGGTCTTGGGCCCAAGTCAACAAGACTGAATCAAAAGGATACAGCAATAATGGCAATTTTAACTCCTTCGACATGCAATGAAGTTGATATTGTGTGTACATATCATTTGTATACAGACTGAACATTAGCGGGGACTAACCGACATCCCTGATTCATCCTTCTCATGGTGAGAAATTGGTTACGTCATTAGTCACTCACCAGGCCTGAAGTTGTTGAGGTCATTTGGGTCAGCACCTGGTTTCTTTAGCAAGGCAGTGACTTTTCCTAGTTTGAGCCAGTCGGGCATCAACCCATTGCTCAGGGAGCTGTTTATAATCTTGGTCCAGAGTGGTGTTTGGGCGTGGTTGAGGCTCTTTGCCAGGGAGGCTGGAAGAGGGTCTGCTAGGTGTGGGGAGGGCTTGGAAATCGCAATTATCTTCGAGATGTCTTCCTCCAACAGAGAGTTGAATGTATTCAAGCTTCTGTGAGTTGAGGGGGATCTTGGGTTAGTATTACCTCCAGAGGGCTCCGGGTGTATGGTCGCCCCTTGTGAGTTCGGCGAGGAGGCATTGGTTTCCCTCATTCTGAGGGGAGGATTTCCGGTCGATAAGCAGAGTATGGTGGCTTAGGGAGATGGGTTTTGAATTATAATTATAATCACAACCCAGCCTTGCTAAGGAGCGAGGTATTTGTATGTTTTGATTGATTTACCCTGCCCCTTTATTATATTCTGGGGTAATTCACGGGATTTTGGAATTTCCTTCATACCCTTTTCATTCATCAGATTTTTACCTTATGAATGAATGTATTGTCGGTACACAACAGAACAACTTTATAATGTGCAACTCAGTTATTGGCTTTGGGTATCGCCTATTTTTTTGACATTCAACAAACACTGTGTATATTTGTGACAATGAGATCCTGATGTCATAACGGTACATTACTTTTTAAAAAATACTTTTATATATATATATTGGGGAGAAATTTGCAGATGAAGTTGTCACCAAATTCTATTTTTTACAACAACAACAAAATTGTAAACTTTTTTTATTTCAACAATATGTTTCTTTGGGAAAGCCATGAGCAACCTACACAAATGGCCCCTTTCACAATTCCTTATTTTGTAAACTTTAAGAAATGTATGGCTTTCCGGGTTCACCCATGGGCTTCAGACATGCTTCCCCGACAATCTGAAAGTATGTATAACCCGCAAAAAATAGGAAAAATTAACTACCACTCAAATAGAAAGACTATGGTAAAAATGTGTGTATTTTCTTTTCACAACACTGGCTTGTTCCTGAAAGCTGGGAAAAAGATGATCTTAGTAAAGCAAACCTTTTGCTGTTGTTATTTTTAGAAAAAAACATACACTTTCTTTCAGAGCACTTCTTTGTCATTTTTCCAAAACAAAAAATTATTATTTTGACTGTTTTCTGTTTCGTCCAGGGAATCCAAAACCCTGTACACATTTAGAATCCCAAATGTGGGGAAAAAGGACCCTGGTGAAACTTTTCTCCAGTAGAGACAACATACGATTTCCTAGAAGGGCAGAGTCACAGCTATAACTTTTAACATCTTTCCCACAGTGGAAAGCAGCATCAACAAAACAGAGCAGGTCTTTCATGAAGGACACAGGAGCCCATATCAACATAGGAGTTTAACAATTTCTCCAAAAGTCTCCTGAAAGAACTTTACCAAATCTCAGCAAGTCATAGAGGACACAGACACGCAAATCATAAAAAGCAGCTACCGTAAACTGTGGCTTGGACCAGGGTTGTATCTGTGTGCTTACATCTATGACTTTCACAAATTACATGTCCCTAACTTGAAGCAAGCCAGAAAGGGCTTTTTTGCACAGCTTCAATATTCACAGATGACATGTCTTATAAAAGAGCATGTTCAAGCTTCAGTTTTAAAGGTTTTGTCCAAAGGAATGTAGCATCTTCAATAACTACAACAAGCATTGGCATAACCAATAGGTCTCGCCTTTGGGACCTTATAAGTGTTTAGCCATGCAGCACATTATCCCCCAATGGCATGCACACACACTGAACATCTTGGCATAATTATAAAAGTTTTCTTCTTTTTTTAAAGTCTACATGAAACGAGAAATGTTAAAAGTAATGTACATGCACGAGGTGCACTGGAATGAAGATTAGGTGGTACTCTACCCACTTCCACTCTGTATCCTGTGCTTATGGCTTCCAAGTAATGTGCTTATGGCTTCCAAGTGATGTACTTATGGCTTCCAAGTAATGTACCTGCATAAGGTGAATTGGCAATGAATGAAGATAGTGATACTCCTCCGCTTACACATTTGATAACACTGCCTCCATAAAATTGATTTGCCTGCGAACACTGAAAGATGACACAACATGCCAGGGTCTCGGAAAGGCTTGCTAAGCTGAGGCAGAGTCAATTTAATAGGCAGGTTTCACTTACTGAAACGGCCCGGTGCTTCACATGAAGCGGGACTCCGGCGGCGTTATTGTTAGCACTATATATTTAAGATATAAGAAAGACCTGGCTTGATTGAGGGTGCATGAACAGGTCGCATTAACAAAAATTATAAAATAAAAAAAACAAGTTATCAGGTTGCTGTAAAATTAACACAGCGGGAAATATGGTGTTTCACAAGATAAAAATTGTAGGCAAATGACACTTTTTAGTAAAGAGGCATGAAAGCGGGTTCAGAGTTGCACTGCATGTTTGTTACTGAAAACGTGAATAACTCTACTATATTGACAAAAAATGTAAATGAAAAAGCACGTGAGCGCGTTCCGAGTTGCACTACATAAAAAACGTAAGTAACTTTGCTGGAGTTAAAGCGTCTCGTTAACAAGCTGTGTAAAGTATTTCCCTGAGTTGAAACAGAAAAATGCTCGAGGATTTTTAACCATTTAAAGGAAGTGAAGATAAAATAAAGTAACAGAATAGTAAGTCATTACGTAAAGAATGTACTTGAAATGACATTAGGAGATGAGGGTTGGAGGCGAACAAGTGGGAGAAAGAAGGGGGGAGGCTTTTTGTGTGGAAATGAACACGGCCCTGCAGCGGCTACACTGTGACATGTTTGGAATTACTGATAACAAAATTATAAACACTATTTATCAGCATTGGGAGCCTTTGAGAATGCAACCAGTGATTAGTGCTTATCTACCTAAACTGGATTTCTATCGTCTGCTGCATTGCGCGCCTAGAGCAAATGTTGTGTGCAGCGGGCGCTGAACAACCCCCTCGCCCATGTGAAAATGCACAAGTACTATAACTCACTGCAAAGAGTTAAATGCCCCCCCCCAAACAAATATTCATGACTTGCAGAATGTAGTGAATAAAGCAAATGCAAGGCTAGAGACATTGTAGGCAGTGTGAACACGCAGGCAGGAGATGAACGCCTCCATACCTGCGAAGTGTTAGGTCCCAGAAGCTGCTATGCTGCTCTCTGTCATGCCTATTCCTAATGCCGATATGAAACTTTTTGATCGCAGCTCCTGGAGCGTTTTGGGACTGTTTCCTGTGACCGCTAAAATCACAATATGCTGTTGAACAGCGGCCACCACTGACAGCGGCATAAATTACGGCAAAGTAAATAAAGAGGTGGGCGCTTATAACAGTTCGAGGACCACCTACTGATCCTTTAAACCTGCTCTTCTTTAAAACCCCTAGCCACTGCTTCTGTGGCAGCCCCAATCCTAAAGGAATGAGTCCCAAAGTTAGCTGAATCCAAGCCCGCGTTCCGCATAGCCAAACCCATGACCCTCTTGAACTGGAAGACAGTGAGGGGTGAACTATCTACATGTACCAGAAGAGGCCCTGCTGTGGCCCACGTTCGCTATGCCATGAAGGCCTCCAGTCTGGCCACGGGGCAGCATGTACTACCTACCGCCCTGTGGAGCACTATGCCCTCGCCCCTGCTTTCCTGATCAGTCTTGGACCTTGGTAAGGAGATCAGTAGGGAGTCCCTTTTTATTTGGACATGTCCCACCTGCAGTCCCCCCTGCCAGTCTCTTTTGTTCCTTGTCACCAGCTCCCCTACCCTGAAAGCACCATAAAATGCCAGGCAAAATGCTGCTTGAAAAAGAGTAGCCTCCCCTGCCAAACTACAAACCCGCTGCAGAGCTTCCATCAGTTTCGCTAGTGTTTGCAACCCTATGGGTCTTCTCTCATCGAGCTGTACCCCTTGCAAGCGTTGCCACCCCTTCAAAGCCTTACGCACTACAAAAATGCTTGTTGGATCCCCCCGCCCTTAATCTTAGCAAAAAAGGAGATGGCTGTAATGTGGCGCCTAGCTACCGCCACTGAGCGCCCCCCTTGTCCCTCATGAAACTCAGATAAGCGACAACCGACCCTGGGTCGTGCCATTTTTGTTCCCAACTGCCCCCTAAGAACTGACAATATGACCAGAACGCCCCTTCGTAAGCTCTCCTTGTCCTGGGTGCTAGGCTAGCTGCCACGAGGTCCGATAGTTGGGGGCACCAAGCTGCCAAAGCTGTTCTGGGAAAGGTGTTGGGGTTTCCGCTGCTTCTGGGAGATGGGACCTGCATCTTGAAATGAGACAATGCGTCAGCGGCGTGATTTAATATACCCGGCACGTGCTTGGCTCTAAAGAGTAAATTCAGTTTCATACACTGCAATACAATCTCTTTTAATAATCGCAGGATCATTTTGAATTTTGCCGTTTGGTTATTAATACACTCCACCACCGCCATGTTATCTGACCAGAATATCACCGACTGATCCCTCAAATGTGCAGGCCAAACGGACAGTGCCACCAGGATGGGGAAGAGCTCAAGGAAGCTTATGTTACTAGTGATCCCTGAGTCTATCCACCAGTCCGGCCAATGCTGCGCAATCCAGTCTGACCCCAGAATAGCACCGAAGCCTTCGCTACCTGCTGCGTCGGTCATCAACCCCATCTCGGGACTGGACCTGGGCGGGCTATGCCACACCACCCTACCATTGAAATCGCGCAGAAACGCCTTCCAAATGAGCATGTCCTGCTTAACCTCGCTGGATAGTCTGGTGTGATGGTGCTTCTCCTTGAGTCCTGACATGGCCTGTGCAATGGTGCGGGAAAAAGGTCGTGCCATTGGAATTATGCGCAGTGCAAAGTTCAATTGTCCCACCACCTGCTGTAACTGATGCAGAGTGACCTTTTCTCTAGCAAGGCAGTGTTGTAACGCTGCCCCAAAATCGATCACCTTCTCAGCCGGTAACCTAGACACCCCCTGCACTGAATCCAACTCAGGAATTCGATCTTTGTGCTAGGACCCACTGTCTTACCTGGCGCCAGTGGCACGCCGAACTCCTGCATGAGCGCGCAGAACCGCACCAATGCTGCACTGCAATCCCCTGATCCTGGCGCCCCCAAGAAGAGGAAATCATCGAGGTAGTGTAACACCCATAGGTGGCCCGTGTCCCTCCTGAACACCCACTCCAAGAAAGAACTAAACTTCTCAAAGTAAGCACAGGAGACTGAACAACCCATTGGCATACACTTGTCCACGTAATACTTCCCCTGGAATTGGAAACCCAACAGCTGAAAATCCAGTGGGTGCACTGGAAGGAGGCGGAACGCTGACTCAATGTCGGACTTCGCTAGCAAAGCCCCTTGCCCCAGGCTTCTAAGCATGTCCACTGCCTGATCAAAGGATGCATATTTTACACTACACAGTGTGTCTGAAATCGCCTCATTTAAAGAACTCCCCCTTGGTGCCGAAAGATTATGGATCAATCTGAACTTGCCCTTTTCCTTTTTGGGAACCACCCCCAGTGGTGAGCAGACAAAGTCTGTCATAGGAACATCGTCAAATGGGCCTGCCACTCTGCCCATCCTGACTTCCTTTTTGTTAGAAATGGGATTTCTGGTTGGCTAAGGCTTGCGCCAAAGCCAGGCAGAAACCACCACTCTAGTCAGGGCGAGGGAGTTACACACCCAAGATAACCCCTGCTCACCCCCTTGGTAGCTTGGCACGAGCAGTCAGGCCTATCCCGGAGGCAATGTGTAAAGCGTTTGTGCAACATACACACACAGCAGCAACACACTAGGCACACTACAAAAGGAACTCCACACAAGGTTATATAAAAAATAGCCTTTGTATTATCATAAACACATTAGAAACGTAATCACACATTTACACTGTGCCAACTGGCACGGGCAATATTCACAGGGGAATTAGATACAGGACCAGGCCAATCGGGCCATGGTCAGAACCATCAGATAAGGTAAGTAAATGCAAATATAAAACACAACCAGTAACTACTGGTACCATAATGACCTAAGCATTATCCTATTAGCATTAGACATAAACCCACATTAGGCCCAAACCTCATTAGCATAAACCCATTACGCAAGGGGCCTCACCTGCATAAACACATTATGCAATAACCTCATTAGCATAAACCCATTACGCAAGGGGCCTCACCTGCATAAACACATTATGCAATAACCTCATAAGCATAAACACATTACGCAAATAGGCCCTACCACAAGACATCATAACATGACATTAGGCAATAAATCACATTAGGCCCAAACCTCATTAGCATAAACACATTACGCAATGGGCCTAAATCATTCTTGGCAACATTCAGAGTAGGCATAAGTACCTTACGCAATCCTGTAGAGCCTGGCGCTCTACCAATGTCACCAACCTGCCCCCAGGCCAACTGGCCTTCCACAGGGGCTCAAATGCCCTATGTCCCAATGTCAGGGCTGCCAATGCAGCAAAAAAAAAAAGTGCGCAAGGGTGCAAGCCTAAACGTAGCAGCTGCCCACTAATTGCTGGGTAGCTGTGAAGTCAGGAAGGCCTGGCACTCACTGTGCCACGTAAGCCCCACTCTGGGACTCTCGGACACCATTGTGGCCCACGTTGCAGCTGCCCTCAACTGCGGTGCAGCTGTGCCCAAATTGAGGCCAGCACTGGACACTGACACCAACTGTGCCGGGGAGGCCCCACTGGGACTCTCCCAGACCAATGTGCCCAACGTTGCAGCAGCCCGCTGTCCGGCGGGGCCGCTGTGGAAAATGAGGCTGGGATACCATGGTACCCGTAAAGCCCTGCTCCGGGCGTTTCAACACAAAGAAAAATAATGCCCCCCAAGGCTGGAGCGGCCCGCTCTCCTGCGGGACCGCTCTGAAGAGCAGGATTCAAGCCCCACTCACCGGGATGCGCTGGGTCTCCACTGGACTCCGGGCGTCGGCTTCCCGCTCTCCTGCGCTTCTCTTAACCCGGTTCCCCTTCCTGGGACCGGGACTTCTCTCGCCGTAGCCCATGGCGGGCAGCAACACGCGGGGCTCTCTCTCTTTACGAGAGCCCCGCCTCCACTCCAGCAGCCTCCATGCAGGCGGGGTGGACTCCCGCCTGCCTGCAGCGTCTCTCGGCTTCACCCGGGCCTCTCCTCACTTGTCGGGCAGCATGCGGGGCTCCTCCAGCTCACGGGAGCCCCGCCCACGATCAGGCTTCACTTGCCTGACTTCCGCTAAGGCCGCGCTACCATTGGCGGCCTCGTCCTCCTCTTTCCGGTTTTCCGGCCGCAGGCTCCGCCCCAGGCCAGGCAGACGTGCCTGACTTCCTGGACGCGCTGCTGCGGCCGGGAGAAGATTTCTTCGGCGGTGAAACGCGGGGTGGGCACCCGCCGGTAATCAAAGCACATGAGCGGGGTGGGCACCCGCAAATAGGCGCCACGATGCGGGGTGGGCTCCCGCTAAAAGCGCTCAAAAACAGAGGGCTAGGCGCCCGCTTCGGTGAGGCCAAATGCGGGGTGGGCTCCCGCTGTTGAAGGGAACTCGGGGGAATCCCTACGCCGGGGATTCCCTCCTCCCTCCTCAGGCAGCGCAACGCAGCGCTGCAAAAGCCCACACGCTCCTTTCCTGGTGGGGAAATTAGAATATAGCGCTCACGAGGTGCTTAGAAGCAGACAGTCCTTCAGGTCCTTAGGAATCAAGGGGGCCTTGCTGGGCCCAGGGAGGAAGCCCTCCTGGCTGGTCCTCCTGGGCCCCAGCAGCAGCACGCCCCCGCAGGTGTAGGAACAGGTACAGACTGAACATTTTCATGGGGTCACAGCCCCTATATTTATATTAGCAAATCCCTTTGTGTCACAGCACAGGGTCTGGGGATACCAGTCAGAACTGGTTTAGGGGGGATTTGGAGCACTTTGTTTTGCCCAGCTCCTCTCCCCTTTGTCAGGTGGGGGCTCAGTGATCAGACACACCATAGGGGCGTGAGCCAGCATTGTACAGCCTGGGCACAGTCCTATTCAGAGTCAGGGGATTTCTCCTCCCACTACTCTCAGCCCAGGTGTCCCATTCAGCCTAGCGCTGACTCACCCTGCCCCTCCTGGAGCCACACACACCTCCCAGCCCCTGTCACTCACAAGCCAGACATGCAATTCACATCAGGCAGGCAGACACATAGCACACAGAAATGCCAACTTCAAAAGTGGCATTTCTAAAATAGTTATAATAAATCTGCGCACACCATTGCGCAGCATTTATTATCACTATTCCAAATATACCAAACTTGACTTCGCTGCGCCTCTCATATCAGGGTTTACCACTGAAACACTTATCAGGGAATCCCCAATGCATTCCTATGGGAGGGCAGCCCCACAGTAGTGAGAAACCAAAATGGCTGTTTGTCACTACCAGGACATGTCACACACTTAAGTACATGTCCTATCTTTACCTACAATGCACCCTGCCCATAGGGCTAGCTAGGAGCCTACCTTAGGGGTGACTGACATGTGGTATAAGGGGGTCACGGACATGGCACACACTTTAGGTGCCACGTCACAGCGGCAGTAGCACTGCGCGCACAGGCCCTGCAATGGCAGAGGCCTGAGATAGGTTTAAAAGGCTACTTTGGTGGGTGGCGCAATCAGCGCTGCAAGCCCACCAGTAGCATTTAATTTACCAGCCCTGGGTATATGAGATACCACTTTACAAGGGACTCACAGGTAAATTAAATAGGCCAAACAGGTGTAGACCAATCTTACCACATTTATCACAGAGAGCACACGCACTTTACACTGAACAGCAGTGCTAAAGTGCCCAGAGTCCTAAAACCACCTACACCATGTCAGAAAAATGGCTAAGAGAAAGGCAAAAAGTTTAGGGATGACCCTGCAAAAAGGCCAAGTCCAACACTTTTCAATCTTCACTGCTGCTACACCCTCATTGCTCCGGACTGAAAGTTGGTTCCTGCAATGTGCCACCCCAGTGTAACCCAGCGCCGGGATCCTGAAACCATCCAAAACCCTTCCCTGATCGTCCTTGCAGCGTCTGGACAATTGTACATGTTCAACCAAGGTATCATGGCGCTGATATTTATGGGGGATCTGGCTTTTGCAAGGAGCACTCTCTCATTCCTGCTTTTTAACTCCCTTCCCTCTGGACTTTTTGAAACACTTGGACTCGGGGTGTGACGTGTTGCCACAAAACCCACAGTTGTGCTTGAACCTACATGTGCCCGCGGCTCTAGTACAGGTTCATCTATTGAAGTCAAAGCACACACCCTTTTTCCCTGTGCCCTCAGCGTTTCTGGGAGGTGCCCCCATGTTCCCTGAGGGGCCTGCACGAAAGGGCTGGAACCCTAACATTGTCCTGCGCCTGTCCCCCGGTGGTTGTCAGATGGACCTTGACCCAAGTGTCTCAAGTGGATGAACATGTCCGTCTGATTCCACCCTAATGATGGATCCTGTGCCTTAGCCCTCCTAAATTCCTTATCGTATTCCTTCCACCCGTTGCCCCCTGTGTGGCATGAGCAGCAGTAATCCTGTTCTGGTAACACGCCATCTCTGACCCCACAGCTGGAAAACGTTCAAGCATGATTGCCATGTATATAGTAAAACCTTGCACCCAATTAGCTAAATTCTCTTCCACCCTATATTTTAGAATTAAGCTCGCCCACTCCTTAGGGTGCGTCCACTCTTTGTTTTTCTTTGCCTCCTCCCTCTCTGCCTCATCTATTAACAGGGAAAATATGCTAACATATGCCCCCTTCCAGATTTTTTCCTTTGTTTCCTGAGACAAATGCCGCCCCAACTGATCCCTAGATGAGCGCAGTTCGCCTAAGCCCAAAGGTGGCAATGTTTTAGGTATATCTGCTGCTGCTGCTGCGTCAGCCGCCTTCGGAGCTCCTGAATCCAATCAATCAATCAATCATGTCACTTATAAAGCGCACTACATACCCGCGAGGGTCTCAAGGCGCTGGGGGAAGAGGGGGGTGGTGCTGCTACTGATCGAAGAGCCAGGTCTTGAGGAGTCTTCTGAAGGCCAGTAGGTCTTGGGTCTGTCGGAGCTTGGTGGGGAGGGTGTTCCCAGGTCTTGGCGGCGAGGTGGGAGAAGGATCTGCCGCCGGCGGTCGCTTTCCGGATGCGGGGGACTGTGGCGAGGGCGAGGCTGGTCGAGCGGAGCTGGCGGGTGGGGGTGTAGAAGCTGAGTCGTCTGTTGAGGTAGGCTGGTCCGGAGTTGTGGAGTGCTTTGTGTGCGTGGGTGAGGAGCTTGAAGGTTATCCTCTTGTTGACAGGGAGCCAGTGCAGGTCTCTCAGGTGGGGTGTGATGTGGCTGCGTCGGGGATGTCGAGGATAAGACGTGGCAGAGGCGTTCTGGATGCGTTGCAGCCGTCTCAGGAGCTTGGCCGTCGTTCCTGCGTAGAGGGCATTTCCGTAGTCCAGCCTGCTGGTGACGAGGGCCTGGGTGACTGTTTTTCTTGTTTCGGGTGGGGATCCACTTGAAGATCCTGCGGAGCATTCGGAGGATGTTGAAGCAGGATGAGGAAACGGCGTTGACCTGCTTAGTCATGGAGAGGGTGGGGTCGAGGATGACCCCTAGGTTGCGTACGTGGTCGGTGGGTGGCGGGGCTGTTCCCAGTGATGTTGGCCACCAGGAGTCGTCCCAGGCTGAAGGGTTGGAACCAAGGATGAGGACCTCCGTCTTGTCCGAGTTCAGCTTCAGGCGGCTGGTCCTCATCCATTCGGCGACAGCCTTCATTCCTTCGTGGAGGTGGGCTTTGGCGGTGTGAGGGTCTTTGGTGAGGGAGAGGATCAGCTGGGTGTCGTCGGCGTAGGAGATGATGTTGAGGTTGTGCTGTCGGGCGACGTGGGCGAGGGTGCCATGTAGATGTTGAACAGCGTTGGGCTGAGGGAGGAGCCTTGGGGTACGCCGCAGATGATCTTGGTGGCCTTGGATCGGAAGGGGGCGAGGCGGACGCTTTGTGTTCTGCCGGAAAGGAAGGATGTGGTCCAGTCCAGGGCCTTCTCTTGGATCCCGGCGTCGTGAAGGCGTGTTCGTAGTGTGTGGTGGCAGACCGTGTCGAAGGCGGCTGATAGGTCCAGGAGGATGAGGGCTGCTGTTTCTCCGTTGTCTAGCAGGGTCCTGATGTCATCGGTGGCAGCGATGAGGGCGGTTTCGGTGCTGTGGTAGCTGCGGAAGCCGGACTGGGAAGGGTCCAGGATGTTGTTCTCCTCGAGGTAGCGGGTCAGTTGTTTGTTGACGATTTTCTCGGTGACCTTCAGCGGGAACGGGAGCAGAGAGATGGGTCGGAAGTTCTTGAGGTCCTTGAGGGTCTGCCTTGGGTTTCTTGAGTAAGGCGGTGATCTCGGCGTGCTTCCAGCTTTCCGGGAAGGTTGCTGTCTCGAAGGAGATGTTGATTATTTTCCGGAGATGGGGCGCGATGGCTGTACTGGCTTTGTTGAAGATGTGGTGAGGGCACGGGTCTAGCGGTGAACCGGAGTGGATGGTGTTCATGATCTCGCTGGTGTCCTCGTCGTTGATGTTGGTCCAGGAGAGCAGGTGGTTGTGGGGGCAGTGGTCTCGGTGGTCCACTGGTGCGTCCACAGGTGTCGGACCTCCACCACCACCTACTGGTGCCGCGCCCACAGGCGTTGCACCCTCCGCCAGTACTGCTGGCCCAACAGTCGGCTTAGCCTTCCCCAGCTGTGCCATTATTTGTTTGGCCTTCTCCATAGCATCCCCCCCGCTGCCAGCTGCCCTCGCTGCTGGGGACCAATTCCCTACTGTCTCATGCCACGGGAGTACTGCCGCCAGATTGGCCACTAAGTCTGGCTGGACAGGCGTGACCCCCCTGTGCCCCCCAAGAGAGGGACCGATGGAGCCTGTGGCTGGTCTCCTACTGGCAACGTGGTTGCTGGCGTAAGAGGCTCCCCATTGCCCTGTGGGCTTGGCGTGGGGACAGTTGGCTGGGGTATCTCCTCCCCAGGGGCTGGCCCTGTGGCACTCTTCGGCCCCTTCCCGCCAGACCAGGGCCTACTTCGTTTGGGTAAAGGCGGAGAGAAAGTCTTAGGAGGTACTATAGGTCGCCTGCGCCTCCCGTCCCCCCCCCCATCCGGACCCTCCACCTTCTCCTGTAACCGTGTCAATGCCTGCCCCATAACTTGTACTTGTTGCATCAGGGCCTCCAACATAACATCTGTGCGGGAACGTTTCTCATTAAGCTTCACCTTAGGAGCCATTGCGTCTAAACTAGCGCTACTGGGGATATTACAGATCACCCTTGCCCACAGGTCTGAGACACTGCCCAAACCCTTACCTGGCAGTAGTAGCAGCCACCAGCCGACCACTGCACCCACGCAACCAGAGCCATGCCCACCAGCTAATCCAGTGGGTCAGGTGAGAAACTCAACCCGCGTGGCTCCCGGAAGCGATGAAAATGCAGGGCTGCCGGTGCTGCCGTCAACGAAACTCCTCGTGGGCAGTCTTGCCTTGATGCCCCCGACAAAATGATCGTCCGCTTGCAGCGACGGGACCCGCTCTGCTCGTACCTCACTGAGTTGCCCGTTAGTGCCTGGAAAACAGAAGAAAATTGACCAGTACCTAGAAGCTCTATTGGCCCTCAGCAAAACAACCCGCCAGAGCCCTACAAACTAGCCAACTGTACAGCTTTAAATTTCTTAAGCAGTTATGCCAGCGTTCACAAAAACCGCTGTTTAGACCGTACCCGCTGGAAAAAATTATGCTTGTTTGCCCCTTCGCCGTCAAACGCATACAACCGTTGATCAGACCACACACGCGCTGCAAATCACTGCCCGTCTGCCCCCTAGCAAACCCGCTACAACAAAATGCTCACACGCGTTAAACACTGTGCGCGCGTTCCCCCGGCAACAGATGATGTCCCCGACAAATGCTAGTTTGCCCCTTCACCGTCAGCCGCTTACTCACAGCGTACAACAGCTGATCAGACCACACATGCGTTAAGATTGCTGCCCATCTGCCCCCTAGCAACCAGCAACAACAAAAGGCTCCGACGCGGTAAGCACTGTGCACGCGTTCACCTGGCAACCGCTGTTGTCCCGAGTACTCCCGCTGCCGCTCGCACGTTCCCCCGATCTCCGGCAAAAGATCGCAACTCCAACAGGGTTTGCCCCAACAGCTGCGCTCGCCCCGCTTCCCGCTCAGGATTCCAATAGCCGCTCAGGATTCCAATAGCTCGGACTCGACTCCCAGTCGACGAGAGTTCCCTCCTGAACGGCTTGAGACCGCAACTCCTCGATCGCCCACCTGAAAAACAAAAAGGAAAAGCAAGTTGCGGGCCTCTGATGGCCCGGACCCGTATGCTGGGGAGCGAGAGAACAAGAGACTGTTCTCGCTCCCCCAGCCCCCTTTTAAAGGGGGGGCGCAGGGCAGACCGGTCAAAACAGGCCTGCCCCTACGTTGTAGGATCGCGCTAAAGTGCTTCCGGTTCACGCCCCCACCGGGAATAACCATTGGCCGCTCAGGGGAGGTGGGGCGCCGCGTCACTAGTGCGTGCGGCGACCCCCCCACCTTCTCCGAGCTGAGGGGCCCGGCGCGACCGCCATAATGGCGGCACGCACGAGTTCGTGCTAAGCCTTGCCCAAGATGAAGCTGCCCCCAAAAAAACCAAAGGCACTGAAGCATTTATTGAATAATTAAAATGTATGAGCACATAAAAACGTCATCACTTCCCTAATTGTGCTACTAGATTGCATTGAACAGCTTCACTGTCGGTGCCCCTTAGCTGAGACTGCGGGGAGGGAGTGTACGCACTAAAAGAACCTCTCTTTCGTTCTGCGTGGTTCGCGGCACAGGAGGAATGCAGCTGCCACTCTGCGCGCCGGTGCTCGCTCCCGCAATCAAAAGGCTGTGGGAGTGAACATTTGCAAAAAAGGTGGGACATGTGCCCGCCTTTACCCATTTGCAGCTTCCCATTTAAAATTGACACAGGCAACAGCCAACCAAATGCGTGGGGGGAGTCAGACCCACACAGAAAAGTTTAGATTGATTACATGAAGCCTCCCATAGAGCAGCGTATGCGCGCTGCGCTAGGCTCGACCTAAAAATGACAGATTCTACCAAAGGAAAATACAACATTAGTTCTCAAAGGCTGCACCTAGAAGACTGTTTCCAACACCTATATTTGCAACAAATGGCTACTTCTTTCACTCAGCAGGCTTAAATTTAATTCTACGTGCCTTGTGTATGAACATTCACATATAAAAGTTTATACATGTCACTCCCTATTATGGAGCAGGGTTTTACTCTACCATGCAAAACAGATAGTAGTTAAAAAAAAAAAAAGCAAGCTAAAATATGTGGTGCACTTTTATGCTTAGACTCATTTTGTGTTTAATATTACCTTTGTAAGATTTTTGTGTTAGTTTGAAATTTTTGGGTTGCTCTTAGTTTCGACAAATACAATAAGAACCTTGCTCTTCGCCTTCCTTCTACTCAAAACAGTTTATTAAAAAAATAAAAGGGACAAATTGAAAACTTTATATCATTTCACGTGTGGTCGAGGTGATGTTTAAAGAAGTGCTTCCAAATGCAACCTGCCAGTGCTCGATTTCATTCCAGCTGGTGAAATCCCCACATACTAATGCACTGGATGTGTTGCTCACAATAACATTTGAATTTTAGTAATTGTTTAGGTATTCCTCTGTAACAATGATATGTAGGGGTCTGGAGCATAATCAAGGCATAATCATAGTTTTTGGAGGCTTTTCTAAACACAAAGAGGGCCAGCCCTACAAACAATTTCGAGGTGATATTTACATACCCACTATGTACGCATAGATGCAACTGTTACCCCTACATTCGCAAGACCAGATTCTGACTTTTCTGGTTACTGGTTGCATCTGTTCCGTTAGTATGTTTCGCTTTAGATAAGGAAGAATACAGTTGCAAAATAATGACCAATCTCTATACTCACTGAGGCATCTTTGCAAGCCAACTGGGTAGTACATAATCATAAAATATATGCTTTCACACTACTTTTGGTTATGCTCCTTGCATTATTCTCCTTATTGTATTGAATTGTATCATTTGCTGAGAGAGGTGAAGCCCCTCTCAAGTAATAAACACAATCTTTGCCAGTGTGAACCACAAAAGTCACTAAATTAACCAGTGCTCAACCCTCTGGTAGCCTTGCACAAAAGCAGTGAGGCTTGACTTACAGGCAATGTGTAATATTTATTCAGCACTAAAACAGTAATAAAGTTAAAATGCAACACAAGAAAAATCCCAAACCAATTTAGCAAAAAGTCAATGCAATAAATAAAACAGCAAAAAAGACAAAAATCCAAATAGACCAGAGATGTGAGGTTTTAAAGTTTTAGGCGAATACAGCACAAAGAAGCATCAAGCGCCACTCGCGGTAATCAGGTTGCTCTGGACCGGGAAACAACACAAGTTCAGGTTGACCACGATGAAGCATCGGTTGGATACAGGGACCAGATTAGTCCTGCTGAAGAGTAACCTTCTTAAAGTCTGTGCACAGAGTTCAGTTTGCGATGGTGGGGCAGTGAGAAGAAGGCTGCCGGCACGAGAAGCAGGTTGAGCGTTGCTGTAGCCCCACGAGCAGTCATCACTGGAGCATTGGGGGCTGGTTGATTGTTGCTGTCTGCGCGAAGTCCAGATCACGTGTTGCTGGTTGTCTCGGATGGTTGCTGTCAGCACAAAGAGTAGGTTCTGCTGGAGCTTCGAGCTGGCAGTCATTGAGGGTCGTCAATTCTTGGCGCAGAATTCACTTTGCGATCGCAAAGAGCCCAAAACTTCTGTATCTTCACCTTTTCTTCCTGAAGAGTTCTAACAGATACCAGCCAAGGGTCCCGGAACTAAGGGACACCTTTTGGGGGTTCAGGACTTACTACAGAGGAGGCCAGCAGCAGGGCTAAGGCCGGTCCAGGTAGGTTCCAGGTGGTGCTGGTCAGGTGCAGGGAAGCCTCTGGAATCTGGCGGTTTTCCTGTAGCTCACACACAAGGTCAGCCAACTGATCCTTGGAGACACTCTGGGTGGAATAGTTCAAGGCAAGCAGGTCCAATCTTCATTTTTCAGTCAGCAGGGCACTCCCTCTTCCTTAGACAACAGGGCAGACCTTCTTCAGAATCCTCCACAGGGGTTCCGATAAGTGTTTCTGAAGGTCCCATGTTGATACCTGGTGCTAGCCTTTGTGTGGCGAAATTCCCTGACCTACCCCAAAATCTGGTTCTGATTCTATCCTTCAACTGATCCAGGGCCGGACTGGCCGTAGCGGGCACCAGGCGTTTCCCAGGTGGGCTGCCGGGGAGGGGGGGGGGGCGGTTTTGGGGCCCTGGGGGGTCGTTTTTGTTACCAGGGACCGGCAATATCGACCCCCTGTACCAAAATCAGCCGAAACCGGCCCTGGCACACAGCTCGGCCGCACCCCGCCCCAGGGTCCGGCCGAGCAGTTTGCCAGCCTGTTTTGGATCCTAGTCTGGCCCTGAACTGATCCTGGCTCCAAACTGTGTAAGGTGACAAAGGCAAGGGCAAGGCCTGGTGTCAGGTTCTTGTGTGTACTGCAAGCAGGGTCTGCTGAAATGCAACCCAGGCAGGGCACAAATCCTCCCCAGGCATCACGTCAGGAAGACCATCTCCCCTCACACCTAGGCCTCTTTTGTCTCGGTGTCTGGAAACAATACACAACCCACAAATCTGAGAGCCATTCACAGTCATGTGACCTAGGACACTGCCAGAAAGGCACAGTTGGTTTAGTCAGAGAAATGCCAACTTTCCTAAAAGTGGCATTTATAAAATTGTAATTTAAACCCAAACTTTACCAATAAAGAGGATTTTACATCACAATTCATTTGAGTGGAAAGAACATTTCTCTATCCGCAATTAGCACAGTGTAATGAGTCAACCCAGTGTTAGTCTATGGGAGAGAAAGACTTACAGCAGTGAAAACGACTTTAGGACTTTTCACTGCCAGGACATCTAAACCTTAAACCCACATGTCCTTCTTTTTAAATACCATACACCCTGCCCTATAAGCCTTTAGAGCCTACCCTAGAGGTTACTTGTAAGCATTAAAAAGGAAGGTTTAGGCCTAGCAAAAGGTTTATGTTGCCGGATCGAAATGGCAGTTTAAACTGCACTACAGGCTGCAGTGACAAGCCTGAGACATGTTTTAAAAGGCTACTTTAGTGGGTGGCACAATGAGTGCTGCAGCTAGCTAGTAGAATTGAATTTGCGGGTGCTAGGTACATGTAGTACCATTTTACTAGGCTTAAAAGTAAGCCAAATGTACCAATTAGGTCAAGGCCATTTGTACCATGTTTAATGAAGCGAGCACAAGCAGTTTGACACTAATTAGTGGGGATAAAAGTGCACAGACTCCTAAAAGACAATAAAAACTGGTTCAGCAAATGGAAGGCAGAGGAAGGCAAACATCTAGAGTGACCCTGCAGAAACCACCAGGTCGAACTGGAGAGGCAACCAACCTCATGCAATATTAAAACATATTGTGTACTAATAAATAATGAATTAAGTGACTTCGATGTACATAGAAATACAACCTGATACAGCTTCTGTGGATAAACTACAAAGCAATGGTGGTAAATATGAAAGATAATAAGAAAATGAAAAACGTCTTGTTTTTCAGGTGTTGAGCACATCTTGTACCAAAAAGGATGAAATAATGCTTACTGAATTTTCTTTACAAAAGGTATTACTACAACCATGTTTTTCAAATGTCCTTTTGAAATGATACATACTGTGGAATGCGCAGACGTTTCCCTTTTGTCTTGCCAGGGTTTGCATCAGCTAATTCAGCTGACTCAATTAATGGAACTGTTTAAAAAACATCTCAATTCCTATGTGAACTATGCTACAAATTAATGAAATACATTCTAGAATGCTATTAACATTGTTCCAAAATTATCTGCAAGGGAGTCTGCTCAGATAGCTTGGCTAGGCTGGAAAATATTAAAGACACTGGGATATCCAATGGAGTTTCACAGTTATTGACTAATGTAATGTATTCTCTTATGTGATACAATAATGTATGATACCTATAATAATGTATATATGATATATAATATACATAATAATGTATAATATATGATATGATAATATATGTCTTGTATTTTGATACCTAAAGCACCGTTTCTTTTATAGTTACATCAGTTTGAGAAGCCATCTGCATTCAGGTTGTTTCGCAATTACGCAGCTTCAAGCGAGACCTAACAGTGGTCACTTCAATCATCTGCTGTAGCATTCTTATTCTCCTCTGGCCATGAAATGCGAGTATTTTGAAACTAATCCATTGAGGACCCTTGTGAGTTATCGAGGTAGATACCAATGTGGACAAAATAACCTCAACGCACTAGTGAAACAGTACCCATACTGCTGTTGAGAACTCCGCCGCATACTCCTTTGTTGAGATATCTGGGTCTACCACCTGCATACATGGACTGTATGCGCCTCTCCAGTGAGGAAAAAAACAAGGTAGCATTACTGAGACCCCAGCCACATTGGCATATCTACATGCATAACGAGAGACGAGTTGAACTTCTCTGACTAGAAATTAAACTTTGCTCTGAATTCTGGACAAAGTAATAAAATGTATCATCACCCTTATCCTTTTGGATAAGATGGCAAAGTTTGGAACAGTCACTTTGATTTAGGGTGTGTAGACCAGGGGACTAAGTGTCCCTTTTCCGTCGTAGCTTAAGCCATTTCTGGTAAACATTTCAAGAAATGTTGCCATTAACATTGAAATCTTAATTGACAAAAAAACATGGTTTAAGAAGTAAATCACGATTTTTGACCAGCTGATCACTCACTGGCTCCTCCTTATCACCATCGCCAAAACTGTTTAATATCTATGTTATTATGCCCCTGCCTCATTCTATAGGATTCCACAGTTTTTATTTCTACAGGTCTGTGGTCACAATTCAGACACATTGTAAGTTACGTAGTGTAAGAAATTGTGTTACTGGTTGAGGGGGGTGTAACACTGCTCAAGCAACAACACAATCCTTGTCAGGGTGAACCACAAAAGGTAATAAATTAACTCGTGCTTATTCCTTTGGTAGATTCACACAAATGCAGTCTGGCTTGACTTAGCGGCACTGTGTTAAGTATTTATGCAGCACACAAACGGTAATAAATTGATTACACAACACAAGAAAACTCCCTAACCAATTCTGAAAATAGGATACATTTTAATAAATAAAATGACACCAAAACAAATTCAATTCAATTAGTAGAACCAGAGTTATTAATTATTTATTTTTTAGGGTAATGTAGCACCTAAAAGATCAAAGCGACAACCGCGGGTATCTGGTCGTGAGAGACCAGGGCAAAATCACAAGTTAAGGCAACCATATTGAAGCGCGGGTCGGATACACAAGGTAGATTAGGCCCGGTTTTGGCTTACCTTCTGATTTATAAGACATTCTTTACAAAAGTCCACAAGAAGGTAGAGTTCAGCGGGGCAAGGCAGCAGGCTGTGTCCGAGTCATAGTCGTCATCATCACCGCCGGAGAGCGCTGGACAAAGTGTTGGTGAAACCGCCGACGATAGGGGGGGGGGGGAGGGAGCTCAGAGTGGAAGAAGCCAGATTTCCAGGCCATGGAGGTCGTAGTCGATGGGGAGCCTGCCATTGTCAAGTCTGGTGGAGATTTCCATCTTCGGACTCAGACAACATTTTGGAAGTCGAAAACTTCCAGTGGGACGAAGCTGCAAGCTGTAGCCAAACAGAGCTCCATAGGGCCAGATACTGAAGCTCAGAGGTCACACAGAACAGGATTTGCTGCTGCGGAGAAGAAGGTAGCGGGAGCTATGGCAAAGTCAGGTGGGCCAGCAGTTTCCGCTGGACGGATCGTCTTGCAGGTAGATCCTGGTCTTGTGGCACTTTTTGGTGAAAACTTTCTACGTTCCAAAATTTAGGGTTAGACAGGAGCAGCACCTCTAACACTACTTCCAAGGGTCCAGGACCTGGGGGGGGGGGGCACCACTTGGGAGGGGGGTAGGACTTACGCCAGCAAAGGCAAGGTGCAGGGTTCAAAGTCTGTGGAGCTTTTTATGTCGCTGTAGCTCACACAGCTCCACCCGCAGTCATCCATGCAGGATGGCCAATCCTTCCAACACATAGTCCCCTTTAGTCTCACTGTCTGGTGGGGGAATACACAAAGCCCAACAGCTAAGCTATTCTCAGTCACCTGACCCAGGACACTGGCAGCAGGCACCAAATAGTTAGGAAAAGAAAATGACAACTTCCTAAAAGTGGATCTGTCCTATTCTCTAAAAAACACACAACTTGAAGCAATGAATCTCTTCAACATCATTAAAGGAAATACAAGAGTAAAGAACAAACAAAAATAATTTATAGTAAACATTTGTTGAAGGATTGGTACAATTCACAATATCATTAAAAAGGTGTTCCGTGTTTGGTGAAAACGTGTTTGTGCAGGGCAGTGCATGAAAAAGTGCATAAACAACAATAAAGAAGGAAATTATTAAGGATTTCACAGAGATCTTGGTCGCATCACTGTTCATAAAAAGTCCCCACAGATCTACAGTGTTATTACCCAAACTTAGTATCAGGATACAGGGACGTTTTGAAATTCCACCGGCATTCCGACTCGCCGTGAAGAAGTATAAATTATACATCAATACGGGGTATTCATCAGGAGAATGGGATGGAAAACCCTGCATAATGAATAGGCAAATGTAAACTCTCCTGTGAATGTGTAATACAGAGAAAAGTTCACCAACATCATGGGCCACCATGAAGAAAACCTACGTCTCCTCCCCCTGCCCCCACACATGTCCCCTTTTTCTTTACCCCTCCTTTCGCTTTTCATTTTTAGAAACAGCACCAGCCCGTCCTGAAGTGACTTAGGAATCATAAAGCGTTGAAACACATCAACACCCACATGGCCAAGGAAGTCTACTAAAACAAATTACTACTAAGAGAACTATAGAAGGGGTAAACCCATTTTATGTTCAATCATTTTTATTAACGGAATAAGCAAGCGATGAACACAGCTTACTGCCTACAACTCAAAGCCGGCAGAGCGAAGCCCAATATACATTTCAATTCTTAACTTCACAACCCGGAGGCCGGGCATGACTATGTGCCGTGCGAAGGCAGTACTATAATTCCATTTTCAAAATTTTACTAAAAACCATCTATTTAACTAAACAAAAACCAAATAAAATACAAAACCAAAACAACAACCCCCCTCCCTCCTCCCTGTTCCTCCACCCACCCACCCTCCTCCGCATCAGCTTCTGCTATGTAACACATATTAAGGCCTGAGAACCCTCATTCCTTTGTTGAGCCCAGTTACTGTATTCACGATGAGGTAGAGCCCGGGGGCTCCAGGGGGATCAATCGCAGGATCTGCAGGTATTTTGGACACGTCACTTCTCTGAGATCTTTGGTAAGTAAGCCTAGGAAGGGCCTCCACACTGTTGGGAACTCCCGCCCCGTCCCCTCCACTGTCATGGACATTCGTTCCATAGCTAGCAACTGCCAAAGTCTGTATACCCAAGCTCCCACCTCCGGCTGCTTAGTCGTGCCCCACGAAGCCAAGAGAACTTGTCTAGCTGCCAGAAGCGCCAGCGCTATCTGCCTGCCCTGCATAGTGCGCAGCGGGAAACTTTTCGCATGCGGGAGACCCAAAAGCGTATACTCTGGTGAGCGGGGTAGCGCAATCTGGAAAACTGCATCTATATCATTTAGGACTGCCGTCCAATATCGATGTAGTTTCGGGCAGTGCCATAAGAGGTGTGCTAGCGTCCCTGTCATTCCGCAGCCTCTCCAACACTGGTCTGTTTTGTTTTTGTTCCAGGCATGCACCCGAGCTGGAGTATAATACCAGTAGGAGGTCACCTTGAATGCTGCCTCCGTGCCCGTCGTGCTGCGAGCAGTGT
Organism: Calotriton arnoldi; assembly: GCA_963921515.1. Taxonomy (NCBI): domain Eukaryota; kingdom Metazoa; phylum Chordata; class Amphibia; order Caudata; family Salamandridae; genus Calotriton; species Calotriton arnoldi. Next base: position 55,669 of record CAWUFW010009326.1, on the reverse strand, counting down.
GGTGCGCCCTATAGAGAATGTACTCCCACTCTTTGAAGGTTAGGGGCTTACCCAGTTCTGTCTCCCATCGCACCTGAGCTTTCGTTCTGTGCTCCCCAGGACGCTCCTGTAGCAGCGCATATAGCTCCGAGATCAGCCGCCGGTCGTCCGTCTTACCCACCACCCATCGCTCAAACGCCGAAAGGGGCCTTGACATGTGTGTACAGTTAGCAGGCTTAGTGACCCAGTGACAAACCTGCGCGTAAGCAAAGGCATCCTTCGCCGGGAGGTCATAATCTTCTCGCAGCTGTTTAAAGGGAATTACCCCTTCTAAGTCGAATAGAAACCCTACCCTTTTACATCCTGCTTCCCGCCATCTGTGGAACACCGTTGAGGCTTTTCCTGGGACAAAGTCCGGGTTATCTACAATGGGGGTCATAGGCGAGGGAAGGTCGTCCAGCCCTTTGCCACCGCCACTCTGTCCCAAACCCTGAGGGTAGGTGAGGTCACCGGAGAAGAATACAATCCCCATGCCCTGTGTTTCCGAGGCAGCCATAGCTCTCTCCAAATATTGATACCTGCCACTGTTTGATCCATAAAGTTCCAGTGCTTACTGGACTCCGGCCTGTTCCATTCAATGAGATACCGGAGACAGGACGCTTGATAGTAGCCTTCTATTAGTGGTAGTCCCAGGCCCCCTTTCGATTTCGGGCTAACCATCTGCTTCAGGGAGAGCCGGGGTTTCCGTCCCTCCCAGACGAACTTAGTAATGAGGGATTGTAATTTCTTAAGCGCCCCTTGTGGTGGTGTTAGCGGGAGCATTTGAAATAAGTACAGGATACGTGGCAGGATCGTCATCTTCACCGCCGCTATCCTCCCGAACCATGCCAGCCGCAGCCGTGACCAGGCGTCCAGCGCCTTGGCCGTGTGTTCTAGCAGCAGGGCATAGTTCAGCGCCACCGTCCGTGCGATGGTCGGGGCAAGCCGAAATCCCAAATAAGTGATGTCGGTCTGCGTCCATTGGAAGGGGAAGTCCCTCTGCAGGGTGTCCACGTCAGCCTCAGGGAGCGACAGATTGAGAATCATCGATTTGCTCAGATTTACTTTGAATCCGGAGGTTGCCCCAAAGGACGCAAGTTCTGTCATCAGAGCAGGGAACGACAGCCGGGCCCGTGTCAACGAGAGAATGACATCATCGGCATATAGACTGATCTTATGCTCGTCAGCTCCAAATTTTAGGCCCACTATGTGTTGATTAGCGCGAATGCGTTGCGCGAAGGGCTCCATATAGAGCGCAAATAACAGAGGGGACAGAGGGCATCCCTGCCGTGTCCCCCGTGCTATGGGAAAGAATGTCGACCTATCTCCGTTAACTCGCACAAATGCCTTCGGGGCTTGGTAGATGCACCCGATCCACTTCAGAAAGTTGTCCCCGAACCCAAATCTGCGTAATACTCCGAACAGGTAGCCCCACCCCACGCGGTCAAAGGCCTTCTCCGCGTCGATTGACAGCAGGAAGGCCGGTTTCCCGGAGCGCTGTATACTGTCAATGAGGTGTAGTAATCGCTTTGCATTATCCCCTCCTTGCCGTGTGGGGATGAACCCGGACTGGTCTGGGTCAATAATATCAGTCATAAGGGGGTTCAGGCGGGCTGCTAAAATTCCAGCAAAAAGTTTCGCATCAATGTTGAGGAGCGAAATCGGTCGGTACGAACCGCATTCCTTCGGTTCTTTTCCGGGTTTCAAAATCACCGAAATCGCTGCCTCCGCCATTGTCGGTGTCACCGCACCGGTCTCGAGAAAAGAGTTAAACAATTTCGTTAAAAAGGGAGCCAGCTCCACACAGAACGCTTTATAAAATGCTGCCGGGAAGCCATCCGGGCCCGGGGCCTTCGCTACCTTCAATCTCGCTATAGCCGCGATGACCTCCTCTACACGGATCTCCGCATCTAGCTGTTCTGCCGCTACTCCAGAGATCGGAGTTATCTCGCTCATATCTAAGTACTCCTTTGGGTCTAGCGGCGGAGGGTCTTGTTCTGTGTATAGCTGCTGGTAGAAGTTTTGGAAAGCTTCCACTATGCGAGCATCCGTGGTGTGTTCCGTCCCCCTTGAGTCTCGTACCGCCTGAATGAGAGACTTGTGTGATTGCGCTCGCAGCCTATGCGCCAACATTCTCCCGCATTTGTCGCTACTAAGGAAAAATTTGTGTCGCAGCCGCAGCAGTGCATGCTCCGCTCTGTCTATATCTAGGTGCTTCAGCAGCCGTCTACGCTTCTCCAGCTCCCGCCACACTCTCTGTGCCCCTGTCCGCTTGTGTATTGTTTCTAGTTCCCCTACCTCCCTTTCCAACTCTGCACGCTTTGCCCTGCGCATTGCATTGTACCTGGCCGCTATCGCAATAAATTCTCCGCGCACCACTAACTTCAGGGCTTCCCAGACCGCCGCCAGTGGAGTGGAACCGATATCATTTTCTTGAAAATAATGCACTATCGCCTCCCTCACTCGTTGACACTGATCTTCGGAGTGCAGCAAGCTTTCTCTAAGTCTCCACCCTGGTGGCAACGTACGCCTATACTGCACTGGAAGCAGAACGGTAAGTGGGGCGTGATCGGACAGTGTGCGCGGTTCAATAGTAGCAGAGCCCAGGCTAGACATTAATTCTGTAGAGGCTAGAAAGTGATCTAACCTCGCGTAAGTTTTGTGGGCAGCTGAGTAATAAGTATAATCCCTCTCCAATGGATGTTGTGCGCGCCATACATCATGCAACCCATGTTCCTCAAGCCACCCTTTGCCTACTGGGGACAGGGCCCCTGACTGGTGCACTCTTAGGCCCGACCTGTCTAACCCCGCCTCCATCACAAGATTCAGATCTCCCCCCACCAAGATCGCTGCATCCTGCGAGGTGAGGACGTCCGACAATGCTGACAGAAGGAAAGACTCCTGTTTCTCGTTGGGGCCGTATATTGACCCTATAGTGAGATGCGTGTCGCCCCATTGTACTCTAAGGACCAGCAGCCTCCCCCTTATCTCAGCTACAGTCGAGATCACCTTGCATGGGCACTGGGCCCCAATTAAGATAGCCACCCCGTTTTTTTTTTGACGGCCCTGTAGACCATACCTGTTGGGGAAATCGCCTGTCGCGCATGCGTGCAGTGTCCTTGCCCAGCAAATGAGTCTCCTGGAGGAGACAAATGTCACCTCCTATATTCTCAAGAAGGGAGAGCACTGCTGCCCTTTTCACCGGGTTGTTCAGCCCCCGAACATTGAGGCTCACAATCTTAAGCTCCCTACCCATATCTTAGTCTTGAGTATGTTACTGCTATTCCTTTCATTAGGTCCCTATCTTGTCTCGTCCCCACACCACGATTCATGGTAACACCCCCGTATGGAGTATCTATAAGCAGGCTGATGCGGAGATCCCCCAAACCCTCAACAAAAAACCATTTCCCCTTATAACCTACCCTTATAAAAACAAAAACCACCCTCCAAGAAAAAACCCACATGACGAAAGTCTGTCACAGTTAAAGAAAGTCAGGGGGTCGCAGCAGCTTCTCACGACCCTGGCTGGACGATCGTACCTCCAACAAGTCGCAGGAAACAGATGTGGAGATGGTGTAGCACACCAGTCCGTCCCCCGGCCCCTCTCTGTTCGCCCGTCCCGAGAGTATCAGCCATCAAAATATCCACGCATCTCAGGGGGTGACAGGCCTCGCTGATGTTTGAGAAAGGGTAGACAACACATCCTCCCTCTCCCTCTCTCTCATAGCTTGGTCAGGTTTCGTGGCCCACACCCCCCTGCCCACCCTCTGCCAGTCTCCAGGTTGCTTCAGACGTTGTGACCTGGGCAAGTCCACTGCTTCTGACGCCACTGCCTGTTCGAGCCCCAGCACCTCCATAGCTTCCGCAACCGACCTTATCTGTAGTAATTTCCCATTGTGTTTGAAAATGAGGCGAAAAGGATGCCCCCAGGAGTATGGGATCTTGGACTCCCGCAGATGCATGGTCACCTCACGGAAGGCTCGCCGTTTGCTGAGCGTAGAGGCCGCCAGATCCTGAAAGAGAGCCGGCCGATGACCCCTAAAAAGAGTAGGCTGAGAGTCCCTGGCCTGGCGAAGGATTCGTTCCTTCAGTTGGAAGTCATGGATGCATACCAGGATGTCTGGTGGGGGCGCCTTCAGACCCCGGGGAAACCTACTCGGTGGACACGATCCATCTGGATGTCTGTCTCCTCACCTTCTCCCAGAAGCTGTTGGAACAGAGCCCGGACATAGGCCCGGAGGTCGTCCCCTCCTCCTTCCACGGAACGCCTCGGATGCGGATGTTATTCCTCCGGGAGCGGTTCTCCAAATCCTCGGTGTGGGCCTGTAGGTCGAGGTTTTGCTCCCGGAGGCGCAGCATCTCTTGTTGTAGTTGGTGCACTTCTTCTGCCCTGCTGATGTCGTGCTCTTCCAACGTCGCAACTCGCTCCCCGACCTCATCCACGTCGCGCCGCACCTCTCTCAGGTCCGCCGCCAGCTGTGACTTGATTTCTTGGATGTCAGCCTTCATGGTCGCGAAAAGTTCAACCATGAAGGCTTTCGTAGCGGGGGTCTCATCGCCTTCCAGCTGGCCTGCTCCTGCCTCACCCGAGGTCCCAGGTTGCCCCATCGGCTTGGAGAGGGCATCCTTCAGCGCCTTATCCTTACGGCCCCGTGGCACTGCCATACCCCTCGTGCTCTGTTCCGCTGGGCTAATCCGCTCCAACGCCGTCGTCCAGGATGCGGGATAGTCCACCACCTCTACTCACCGCCGCACCCAGCCAGCCCTTGCGTTCTCTCTTGTGCCACTGCAGCTGGCCTCCTGTAGACCGGTCCGTAGATATCCCCTCCTCAGCCGAGCAGGGATGCGAGAGGCCTCACGTACACCACCGCTGCTCAGTATGCCTCCGTCTCCATCCACTCCGGCCGCCAGCCAGCAGTTATCCGCGGTCCCTGTCCGCCACCCTCACCTCCTTACTGGGTCGGCGGGCGCTCTGGCGCAGGCAGTCTCATCGGGGGGCACCTGCCCCAACTCTGGCTCTGATCTTTGCTGCGCCACAGGGCTTCGCGGTCACCGCCGGCACCTCCACAGCCCCTTTAGCCACCCGAGTGCTAGCTATCACACGCTGGGGCACCTTCCGCCCGGCTTGCCCTTGCTCTGCACAGTGCCCTGTGGGGCCCAGCCTGTAGTTGGCCCGGTCCTGCTTTGCCCAGCCGCAGCTCCTAGGGTTCCAGGCCGATGGTTCGCCAGGCCTGGTGATCTAGCACGGCAGCTCCTCTCTGTCTCCCGGTGGGTTCCGGTCGTGAGGGGCAGCCACTCTGGTACAGGCGCAACACCGCTGGGCGCCAAGCTCTCCTGCTCCCGCTCTTGTGCCCCCTTAGCTCTGCTCCAGCCCGGCCTCCAGGCACCCCGAGGCCTCTCGGAACGGTGCCTCAAAATGGCGGCGACCCATCCTCCGCAGCACCGTCTCAGGGGTCTCTCCAGCCTCGCAGCTCTCCTCCCACCGCAACCGGGGCCGTCCCTCACCTCCGGAGCAGCGTACAGTGACCCGCGGGGGCCGGTTAGCGTTCCCTGGCCTCACCCTTCCATAGACGCCTCACCGCACCACATCCGAGCGTCGCAGCTTATCGGCCTCACAGGCTCCGTTCAGCCGGGCCCGCACCGCACCTCACTCGTGCCGATTTCGGACCCTGGGTCGCACCAGCATCACCCCCAGTCGATAGCGGGGACGTCCACCGCCACAGGCGGTCCGCTGATTCCCGGGACAGGCGCTATTACGAAGCTAAGTATCGGCGGTGCCGGAGGAACGCGATTCTGCGTCCTACCGCTCCGCCATCTTGGCCACGCCCCCGGTAAACCCATTTTAAATGAATAATATCTCCCTCCTTTGTGATCAGGGTTCTGTAATATGGTGTGGATCTTAACTGCTTGAATTGTTTCAAGTACCCACTAACCTGTAAAATATCAGGACCACTACTGAAAAACTGATTTGCTCTCTATAGAAGAATCTTGTTTACATTTTGCACTGTATATCGGATGCATTGATGTGGGATTGTTTTTATAATGCACCATGTTTTAGGTCATAATGCTTGTACAGACAACTCGCAAACATTCTTTTGCACACTCAAAAATATATGTTAAATTACTGTACTTTGTTTCGATTATGCAATTCTTCATGGTTTCATAAAAACAGAGGCAGTATCTGTAAACTAAAATTTGAAGTTTGAAATAAATAAGATGTTAAGTAAATAATTAAATAGAACGTGATTAAGAATACTTTACCATGCATATACAGCAGACTGAGGTGCACTGTATATTTTCAACTAAGTTATGAATATAACAGGATGGTAACGTTCTTATGTGTTCAACTTTGTAAACCTGGCGTTTTCAGAATTGACACTTATAATCTGACTTTATCATTAAGGGGGTTCTAAATTACAATTCATTTGAGTAAAAACTTTTATCCCTATATGTTCCCAATCAACAGCTAGTACTTATTAGATGTAATAAGGTAACCCAATGTTATCCAATGGGAGACATAGGCCTTACAGTAGTGAAAAACAAATGTAGGGTTTTTCATTACTTGGACATGTAAAATGTAAAAACACGTTCTTACTTTTTAAATACAGTGCACCGTACCCTTGGGGATTTTTAGGGTCTATTTTAGGGGGTGACTTACAAGTATTATAAAAGGAGGTTTAGGCCTGGCAAAAGGATTATTTTGCCAGGTCAAAATTGCAGCTTAACACTGCACTAAAGGCTGAAATGGCAGGCCTGAGGCCTGTTTTAAAGTGCTACTTTAGTGGGTGGCACAGCTTGTGCTGCAGGCCCACTAGTAGCATTTAATTTACAGGCCCTGGGTACATGTACCATATACTAGGGACGTATAAGTAAATTAAACGTGCCAATCAAGTGTAGTGCAATTTTACCATATTTTAGGGAGAGAGCACAAGCACTTGAGCACTGGTTAGCAGTGGTAAGGTGCACAGAGCCTTAATGCCAACAAAAACGAATTCAGAAAATAGGATTGGTGAAGGCAAAAAGTTCAGGGGGGGGGACCCTGCAGAGAGGGCCAAGTCCAACACATAGCAGTACGAATATGTCACTCACATTATTTCGGCGATGCATGAGAGATAGCGGGTATTGATTGGGAAGCCTCAACCTCCTGCTCTTCTAACTGAATCCAATTACCAATGTTTCTATATTTCGGTTATTTACCATAAAAGAACAAAGACAGATATGTACAAACAGATTAAAACAATTAAAAAAGTAAAAAAAAGATAAAACAGTTCATCTAGAAAATTGCTTTTAAATTAAAAAGGATGGTGAGAGAGTCAGTCACAATCCAGTCCTTGGTTTTGTATTTTGAGGAAGTTCTTCCTGGCCCACCACATGGAATTTAAAAAACGTGAGACCACAAAGACTATATGGGAATCTGTGTTATATTTTAAAAGTCTAAATGCTTCCATGCAATGGGTTGTGCCTAGGTTTCTACATAACTGTACCAACCATCTTAATCTTATTGAGTAATAACCCGGGCAAAAAAAGAACACATGGAGTTCAGATTCAGCGCACATGTTGCAGGCTGGACACCCACTTGAATTGCCACTCAACCATTTGCACGTCAAAGCACGCAAGGGGAGACAGCCATGGCGAAACTGCACATATAGTTTCCTGCCTAATGCAAGGCGGATTTCATCAAGGCATGCCTCCAACCTGCATGTGTCTTTTATGTCCAGGAAGTGTGATGTAAGAGAGCCGTGGGCGGGTTCTGCATGGTGTTTTGTGGTTATTCCGCCCCAATAACTAGAGGTTAAAAATGTGCGTGATGTTCTCAGACACGCTATGTCAGGGTTATCCCATAGGTTTTTTAGTCCTATTGTATAAAGGCTTTCCCTGATAGATAGAAGCCATGGCAACTTTCCTGAGCCGGGGAGTCTCAGGATTTCCTGTAGCTCTGCTGAATCCAAAGAGAATCTTTAACAGTTGAAAGCAGAGGGCAGCATCACTGGAAACCAGTGGAATCACTGCAGTCACTTGCTGACATAAACGTTTCTTCCAGATCAGAGGCCTCCTCTTAGCGGAGTGAAGGACATCTCATGAGATATTCTTTGTTAAAGCTTGGTTGGATTCTTGATCACCTATGGTTTATTGCAGAGCAGAATTCATTCCTTGACACAGATGGTAGTAGATTTCATGTATAGTCATCAATTATAGGGAACAATGGGAATTCATCAGCAATGCTAACCAGCATGGCTGCTTTGCATGAATTATCAGATCATTACCCTTATTCTCCCTTGATTGCTCCATGCTTTCTATTTTGTGGCCAGTGTCTGATGCCTGAGAAGTGCTGCACAGCTTTTTTACTACAGTAACTGCATAAAGCCTGAATCATTGCTTCAATTGTATTGAGTTAGGAACAACCTGTGGAAGAGGAGCTAGGAAGCCAGGATCAGTCCTTAGTATAGATATTTACAGAAAGAACTCAGATTCCCTTTGTTTCTTGAAAAGGGGCAGCAAAATGTACTTGAAATTTCTGATGTGGTTTAGTGAAAGCTAAAACCAGTTTTATCATAACTTCAGCACTTGTATTGTTGCACGTATTTCATCAGATAGAAATGTACTACCTCAGCAGCCACACTAACGCAGAAAGTCCTGAGAACCAGTTATGTTTTATTTTGCTTTTGAAATTTTAGTTAAGATTCATACGCAACATGTCAACATGACTTTATACAGTCGCCAAACAAGATGATACAATACATGGCAAAGCAAGTGTAGCGGGCACAGCAATTGTTTACTGTACACTAACATAAAACAACGCATATAGAAATTCTCTAGAAGCGTATGTTGGACAGCAACTCCAAGCTATGTGTAGCACGTGATCAGTATAACAAAATGAGTGGACTTTCTTTACACAAGATCAAAGCTACGACCAGGCTATGTTTTCCCCAGACTTGCTGAATCAGAGTGAAATGTAGGCCTGGCAAACATTAGTAAAATTCCTGAATTGAGTGTTCAGTACAATTCAGGAAATTTCTAGAAAGTAAGCAATTTTGCTAATATTTTTGTACCCGAGCTTGCATCAAAAAATGTTGCGACCTGCCAGCGGAAGACTGTTTCACACAGAAATGTATTGCCAATACTATTTTTTCTTAAGGCAAGGTGAGCAAGTCTTAAGTAATACATCTCCTAAACTCCAATTGAGGTCCTGACCCTCATTATTATTAGTACATTTTGGTATGGTAATGCTTTAGTAGCACTAAGATGAAATAGGTTGTTCCAGTACGCGAGAATGCTGGCAGGGCAGGGTGGTCAAAATAACACCTAGTAATTTCTGCAAGACAAAAAGAGTTCCTAATGCGAGGCATTTTGCATCACACCACTTCACTGAACCTCTTCCAGCTGACAATCAACATCCACAATGAGCACATAGACTCTTAAGAGAAGTCAGAGGGGGAGTAGGAAGCAGCATTTTTGCCTTCCATCCCTGTAATCTACTGCTTTGCCCGAAACGCCTACCACCACCTGCCCCCAAACCCAGCCATTTGTGTCTCTGTTGCTTTTGCCCACTGCCTCCTCAAGTCTTTCCATGGTCTTCTTTCATGTGCTCTTGGGGCTACACTAGTGAGGTAGCTCTCCAATCAGCATCCAGAGTCTCTTTGGTTGACTCCCACCTTATGTGCTTCTGTTATAGCCTGTCATACTGTGGATGCACCACAACTTGCCAGGAGGAGCATCACCTCCCTGCAGCCAGGGCCGCAAAATGTGAAAAATACAAATGGTAATAAAATGAATTTATTGCCATTTTATTTTTCCCTTTCCCCAGACTGAGTCGTGTTTTATGGCGGGGCCACAGCTGCTGACTGGCAGCAGGGGAGTGGTGCTTACTCCACCACACGTCACTTTGGCTGGCTGTCTTAGGATGGCCAGCCTGACATGAGTAGTGCAAACGTCTCCACCCAGCTGTCTAAGACAGCTAGGTGGAGAGTAGGCACAAGCCCCCAGTGCCGGAGGGAGTGTTGAAGCAGCCCACTCCAGCCAATCCTGGTGCTGCTCTCATGCTGCTATTATTAGCAGCATGAGAGCAGCGCTCAGCTTGGTGTGGAGAACTGCTGCAGCCTGCAGACCAGACTAGCTCTGAGGGACTGAAGCAGGAGAAAAGGAGGCAAGCCAGTGCATGCAGTGGGTGACTACATTTTTATTTTATTATTCTTAACCCACTGGAGCACTGTAAGACTCGCACTGCCTTCAGCCTCAACTCCAGAGTTCTTAGTCATGGCTCGTTATTAACTCTGTATATAATGAGCCAAGACTGACAGCTTTGGCGTAGACCAGGCACTGCTGGTGAGTGGTTGCCCTACCAAATATTTGGGGTGCCAGCCGCCACTGCCACTTGTTGCCTTCACTTTTAACAATGCCCTGGGAAACAGCTCTCCCAACGATATTTGGTTATTGGGACAGTCCGTCCACAGATTGCACTGTAGCAGAGCACAGATTCTGATATTTTTCCGAATCCTCAATTCGTCTAAACTATCTGTCCTAATCTGATTGTCAAGAATGAACTATGCTCCTTTCTGTTTTTCTTACAACCCCTACAACCCACTAGCCTACAGTAAACGTAAAATATCTACTCACTGAAAGTTTTGTCCAAGCCGGTTTCCTTTTCGCTGAGAACAAATAATGAAACATTATATCTGTTAAACTCTTAGCAACCTCATGCTACTTACGGTAGACAGCGGCATTATACTGAGAAAATTTGAAAAATGGGCTTGTGCATCGGCGCTTGAGCAAACTCAATGATTTTATTTTTCCAGGTACTGTCATATTTATGGATAAAATCAGTTATTTAGCTTAAGTATATGAACAGACACATTCCAGTTCAGATATGTGGATACAACTTAAGGCAAACCACAATAAAGCTATAAAATGCACAAACTGAAATACAATGTAGCACATCAGCAAACCATACTGTGAAACCGATCCTTTGTTAAAAAAAAAGCAAGTGAGCCTATTGAGTCAACAGCACGCAACTTGTCACACCATCTCGGTGTCAACTCCAGGTCAATAACTATATGCGCCCTCTGGTAAATCCTTTAGCTATGTGGTAGGTAAACCTCCAAATGCAGACTAAGGATATACAGCTCCACTTCTAGCTGGATAACAAGCCAGCAAACCTAGCTAATAACACCACTTGCCTAGAACCTATGTTCTATGGATGAATGGGTATCCTAGAGCTGGGAGGAGTAACAGCCCGAATCTTTATCCTCTGATTGACCTTATGCCTAAAAGCTGTCAGAACGTGGACTACATACCTCTGTGTGGCTTGAGCTTTGGGGGGCAGGATTGGTGGTACTTCAGTCCCGCTTGTACCAAGTTCCTTTCAGTGAGAGAAAGGCTGGTGGTCATCACAGAGTGTCAGCGTTGACTGGACTGAGGCTGCTTCTGCGGAGATTTTGCTATGCTGCAGCATGCCAACATTGAACTAGGATATCCAGCAGGCTAGAAACTCCTAATCAGTCTTAGACATGGATAATCGGGTATAACTTCCTTTGTGGTTCATGGCATCCTTTGCTAGACAAATGATGAGACAGCCAGCACTTTGTTACATGGTTTTGGTACTTACCTTGCCCAGACCTATTGCTTCCTAAGGATTTTTACTGATGTACATTTTTCTGAAAGTTGTGTTGTTGCTGAAAGCAAACTAAGAAATACTTTTTTGAACATGTTTCTTAACTCTTCAAAGACTAGCGTTTGTACATTATACTAAGGTTTATGCTGTGATGAAACAGGAATAATTCTTACATTGCACATACATACATGAATGTCATGCCCAAGCTATTAGAGATTGAGTATGCACATACAAATTGCTAAGAGTAGGGAGCAACAGGATGTTGAAATTGTTACTTTGCTGTTTCCATAGAAGTCACATAGAAACTGTGACTCATCTTCCACAAGAGAGAATACAGTGACAAAGCATGGAGCCGTTATTCTAATTATAGGGCAAAGTGGCAGTGAATACATATATTTGAGCTACCCATTCTTAGTATTTTTAATTTTTAGAAATTACCTGTTTCTCATCATAGTAGTTCAATGAGTTGGTTACAAACAAATAATGCTAAGGTGCATCCATTCCCTATCACAGTTGAGCATAGAACCCTCTCATTGTCAAGTTACTTAAGATATCCCCATCTTGAAGAGATCTTCTGTGTTCAGCAGACCTCCATGACCAAAGGGAGTGATGTGTCAGAGTGGTGAAGTACAATGACTCCATTTTCTCTCTTATTAGATTCCCCTTTAACCACTGCTATGGCTGAATATCAAAATCCTGTGTATGTGGTCACTGGTAGGGGTGATAAGAGACAGAAAAGAACATTGTTGCTGTGGGATCCTGCCCACAATGTTAGTGCATCCCTACCCACCTCACTTATAATCAATAGCGTGGTGAAGCACATCAATTACTAGCTATTCAGATTCTGGAAAATACTTCCAATTCTTCTGAACCATCCTCAGGTGATCCTAGTGAGAACCCTGGTGATGTCTTAGATACACAGTTGTGCACACCAGGCTCACAAAAAAAAACCTCAGCAGGCTCCTAAAGATCCAAAACCAGGAAACATGACTGGATTACGGCCTGCTAATCTACAGATTTGGCAAACCTAGTTTCACCATCCTTCCAATGTGAAGGGGCCTCCTTATTTGACAGTGTCTTCTATTAACCCAATAAGGTGGGCAGGCAGGCAGGCGGTCAAGACAGACCTAAACACAAACCACCCTAAATGCACATACTTTCCCCTCTAACCCCACATCAAGCCCACCCCTTTATTTAGACACCATTGCTCAATCAACACTGACAATGATGTGAAACTCATTTCGTAGACTATGCACAACGACTGAAAGATCTGGGGACAGATGTACCAATATTGAGAATACCAATTTCATATTTGTGATTATCTCTGAATCGCAATTAGGAAATGGGTATTCCTAATGTATGGACCTTTTTATTTCCAAATAGCAATTCCTAGTAGGTAGCAAATCGAGCTACCTCATGAATATTAATAAGTTAGGTTGCAATTTGTGACCCATTAGGAATCACAGCCATCAAAGGGATGGTGGCCTGCTGGGTTCGGCAGGACAATGACTCAGTGCACCTCTTAGAGCTCATGACATCTCTGGGATTTGAGCAATTGGTTCAAGTTTCAACCCACACTGCCGGTCACATCCTGGACGGCATTTTTATCAACCAGACAATTTAGTGATCAAGACAGTTCAGTCCCTTAGTTGGGTCGACCACTGGTTGATTGAGTTCAAAGTCTCTCCTACTCTCCCAATCGTGGTGAAGGAAGGCTCCTCACCGAGGCGCATAAGTTGTAGGGGACTGAACAAGACCACAGCTAAAAAAATGGGAGGCCGCCTTGGCTACGACCTGTGAAGGGAGGCACATCATGTACCCTCCCACGGTAGAGGGTTTCTGCGACTGGATAAATAAGGCCCTTGACACTGTTGCCCCCTTTAAAAACTGTGTCATTAGAAGAGCAAAACCATCGGCCCCATGGTTCTCAGAAGAGCTCATATCCCATAGGCGGGAGTGCCGCAGACAAGAATGCAAATGGCGCGCGGACCCCTGCCCAAGGGAAAAAGACATGCAGAAATCTCTGCTGCAGAAATACAAACAAGCCATCTTCCAGGCCAAATCACATTTCCTAGCCGAAAAGATCCTGTCCGCAGATCATTCTTCCAGCGTGCTATTCAAAGCCATCAGGGAAATCTCTGAGCCACCAGGGACACAGGTGTTGACCCCCTCCCAAGATTTCTGTGACAGAATAGCTACCTACTTTCAAGACAAGGTCCTTAAGATCTTTCAGGAGTTCAGTCCTACGGAAGGTGATGAACCTGATGTCAAGGAGCTCACTCAGGACACCGGGAAGGATGCCCTTATCTCCTTCCCGCAAATTACGGTTCAGCAAACTAAAGAACTCCTACTGGGCCTTAAATCGGGCGCACCGTTGGATCCTTGTAGGTCCTCCTTACTCAACTGGTTCCTGACCCTGTAGCTAACTTCCTGTGTAAGGTGTTTAACAACATACATCTATCCGGTAGCTTTCCGACCACCTGGAAGGAAGCCATTGTCTCACCACTCCTTAAAAAAACCTAACGCTGACCCCTCAGAGTTGAATTTTTTTTTTACCTATTTCCCTTCTTCCCGTCTTTGCTAAAATCTTTGAAAAGTTCATCAACATTGATCTGATTAAATACGTTGAATCCCAGGAGATCTTAGACCGCTCGCAGAAAGGGTTCTGCAGTGGTCACAGCACTGAGTCTGCCCTTATTGCGGCCACTGAACATATTTGCACGCAGGTGGACCAGGGCGGATCGGCGGTGCTGATTATGCTCGGCCTATCGGCGGCATTCGACACCTTCTCCCCAGTGCACATGGTTCAGCGTTTGCAGGAAGTGGGAGTCACGGGTAAGGCTTTGCAGCTTCTCCACTCTTTCATGTCAGGGAGAACGAACCCTGTCAGCTGCGGAGGTTTTGAGAGCAAGTGCTTTTAGCCTTCCTTGTGGGATCCCCCAAGGTTCTTCCTTGAGCCCCACCCTCTTTAACCTTTATGTGACCCCTTTGGCAAAATTGGTGAGATCATTCGGGTTCCAGGTGCTTTCCTATGCGGACGACACGCAAATCATTGTCTCCATCTCTAATGATTTGCAATTGGTCGCGGAGAAATTCAACCAGTGCATGGCCAGCATTATCTGTTGGATGAAGGGCAACTCACTAAAGATTAATGCTGACAAGACCGAGGTACTGGCATTTGGCTGAGAATTCCATCTGGTCAAATGCCGGGTGGCCTGCAGACTGTGGTCCCCTTCCTTCCCCAGTTAGGACAGCGAAAAATCTGGGAGTCACTTTCGATGAGGGTCGGACCTTTGATGCTCAGGTCAGCCGACTGACAGCACCTGCTTCTATATCTTAAGAACCCTTAGAAAGGTGCTCCCGTATCTTCCACCTGAATTGCATCCGTCCACCATCATTGCACTAGTCACCTCCCGGCTGGACTACTGCAATGCTCTGTACTTAAACATCAATTAGGCATCCCTGGACAAGATTCAAGTTGTACAGAATGCAGCAGCTAGGCTGATCCTTAACATCCCGAAGCACCAATCAGCCAGGGAGGGGATTCGTGCCTTGCACTGACTCCCCATTAGGAAGCGCATTTCCTTCAAGGTCCTGAGTATGGTTTATAAGGCCTTGCACAGTAAAGGCTCGTTGCAGTTGAAAACCATACTCCAATGGTACACCCCCAGGAGGACCTTGAGATCCTCCGCTCAGAAAAACTGGTCTCTCCAAGATATCGCAGGGCCAGATGGGGCAGTCACTCTTTTTCGGTAGCGGCCACCAAACTCAGGAATTCTCTGCCTTCCTCCATTTCCAATGCGAAATCTCTTCCGGTTTTTAGAAAACTGCTGAAAACATGGCTATTTTCATCCTAGTTGGTTGCTCCGTGCTACTCTCTTCTCCTCAGTCTGTCCAGCGCCTTGACACCCTCCGGTATAAGTGCGTTTTACAAATTGTACCCTATCCTATAAACTTTAATTTTGCTGATACATGCTGTTGGTACTGACCCATTTATAATAGAATATTCACAAAGATTGTCTTAAAATCAATTTTATTGCATCTTCTTTTACATATTTTTTTCATCAAATTATCTATTACTCCGCATAAATTATTATGAAACACATTACATTAATAAAGACTGTCTAAAAAAACATTTCAAAATCCTTTCTATGTGACACATTTAGTAACACGTTTCTTAGATTTTTTTAAAAATACAATAGTATCGCCAAAAATAGACCAATTACCTTCATACCCAACCCTTTCATTCTTACGGTCATTCGCACTGTAACACTAGCATACGCAACATTCATACAGGGGTCCTAGCAATCTGTACATCAAAATGAGCCTCAGCAGAGATACAGCATGTGTTGTTATCCGCTGTGGTGTTGTGAGCTGGGATCTGTTTTCCAACTGAGGTCAACGCACGTTTTTGTGTGGGCATATAATTCGCCTGTCACCTTCTTCAGGACCACACAACAATATTTTAAGTCACTGCCACAGGTGGGTATGATGGGAAGACTTATAATGGTTATAGGGATGTCCTTAATCCTAGGGTGCACTGGTCCTCAATGATTAAATGTGGATCCAGGGAGATAGACTCATATGATGATACACATTCAAAGGTATTTGCGCATCTACGTTTGGGTTCCTTTACCCTTTGCGTGGTCCTGAAGAAGGTGAGAGGCGAATTATATGCCCACACCGAAACGCGCGTTGACCTCTGTTGGAAAACAGATCCCAGGTCACAACACCACAGCGGATAACAACACACGCTTTATCTCTGCTGAGGCTCGTTTTGATGTACAGATTAATGGGACACCTGTATGAATGTGGAGTATGCTAGTGTTACAGTGTGAATGACATTAAGAATGAAAGGTTTGGGTATGAAGGTAATTGGTCTATTTTTGGTGATGCCATTGTGTTTTTAAAAAAATCTAATAAACATGCGTTACTAAATGTGTCACAATACATAAAGGATTTTGAAATGTATTTGTAGACAGTCTTTATTAATGTAATGAGTTTCATAATAATTTATAAGGAGTAATAGATAATTTGATGTAAAAATATATGGAAAAGAAGATACAATAAAATTGATCTTAAGACAATCTAATGTGAACATTCTATTATAAATGTGTCAGTACCAACAGCATGTATCAGCAAAATTAAAGTAATATAGGCCTGAGGGTGCTTATTATTTTCTTTAAATTTGTTAGCACATTCAAACCAGAACTATTGATTTGGTCAATGTTTGTTTAAATTGCAGTAATTACAAACAAGGTGTTCAACCACACCAGTGGGTTTAATCAATGAAATTATATAAAAATAAAAATAACCAGACCGTGTGATTCTATAATGTAAAGTGTTAGCTATTCATGTGTTTATGTCAAATCAGTTACCTTCTACAAGGGTAAAAAAACATTTTAGCGCTGTTGTAATACATGTGAGAATATGTGTTTATCAGTACATTTTTAGAAAATAACCGTTAACTGGACCATATTTAATTTCACCAGCGACGGGATAAATATGTAAATATAGAGACACTGCTAGGTATAGACACATATATAGTTATAACTATACATGCGAACGCAGCCTTTTTTTCTCTCAGCCTACTCAGCCCGGCACACACCATTCCTCATCACAGATGAATTATCATCAAATTAAAGAATCAGACAAATGATTCCAGCTGTAATGTGGAGGATAATTAGTCCTTTAAAAGCACTGTCATTATATCATTCAACACAGAACACTTCTTGATAAAAGTACATCACTTCAGTTTAAGAACATCTGAAGAACTAAAAAGCTGAACTGCCCATTAGCAACACACTTGCGTTGAATGAAAATCATTTCTCAACTTGCCCATTTGTAAGTGGTTTTTTTTGTAACCTAGCATTTAAGTAATTTGTAAGACTGAAATCCAATTTTTGATGCAAATGTGCATAGTGGAACTTGATGCAACCTGTCAAACTCAAATGAAGTTGGAATGCTACCAGGATCATCGTTGACTCATCTCATTAGGCCCACCTTATTACAATTTATCAATCCAGTCACTATTGGCAGGACCCTTTCTTCCCCGACAGTTTGCCAAAGCCAAGTCTCTCCAATATCGTCTCAGAAAGCCTTGTCTTATCGTTTCCCTCTACAAAAAATCCAGTATACCAAAATGTCTTCCATTGCAAACTGCCCTTAACCCTTTTGATAATTTTAACCTGATCTTCACATTGTAGAAATTCAACTAAAAAAGGGCAAAAGCAGATCTTGTCTTACAGTGTGGTGTGCTGAGGATCTTGAGGACTTGAGGCCGCCTCTCAGATAAGGAATGGAACCAAATTTGTGCATTAACTAAAGACATGGCCAAGAGTAGATGATTAGAAGAATATACTATACTTAGGCCAACCTTACAGAAATGATGCCCACCTTACGGAACCTAGCGGCATTATATTCATCCTTCAGAGTAATTCACTTAACGAGTCCAGTACTTTTCACCAGTGGCAACATTTTGTGAATGGGTGATAGATGGGTGGTAATTCTTTTGAAAACATAAAAAATTAACATTCCCCAACTCTGGACTGCCTGATTGATTTGTTTGTCTGTGGAGATACATCCGATTTAAAATTTCTCATGGTGGCCAACATGTTGGCGAGAAGAAGAGTGGCAATCCAAGTCACTAAAACATAGAAGATCACGTTGAGATTTTATGTATGCTACTTAACCATTAACTTTGTACACCTCCAAACACAAAGTGTATGGCCAGGGGTACCTGGTTAGAATTTAGAACATAGTAAGCCAGACTAAATAATTATGTTTCCACTGTTGATGTAATGTATACTGAGACACGAACAAAGATTCGGAGGTGTGACCTGGATGGGTTTATCATCCTGCTTGGTTGTAGAAAGCCCACTGAGACCTGAAGGACCACTGGAAAGTTGTGGGCTACCGGAGCAGACCATGTGGAGAGCCTGCCCTCT
Organism: Calotriton arnoldi; assembly: GCA_963921515.1. Classification (NCBI taxonomy): domain Eukaryota; kingdom Metazoa; phylum Chordata; class Amphibia; order Caudata; family Salamandridae; genus Calotriton; species Calotriton arnoldi. Next base: position 37,096 of record CAWUFW010009326.1, on the reverse strand, counting down.
TCACTGCAGGCAACAGGATCTTACAGGGGAGCAGTGGCTCTTGGGCGTATCCCTAGCGGAAGTACCCAGTTGAGCAGCAGCCTGTTGTGGCAGTAATTTTCTTGTTAAACTTTGGTGTCCTCTAGTGTATCAATCTCCCCTCCCTCCCCTGTCCTGGGCAAACCCAACTTGGACGCTGCAAATGGGGCTGGTGCCTGCTGTCCCTTTCCCTCCATCATGCCATGCAAAGGGGGGCTATGGGCTGTATAGTGCTATGTAGCGGTCACTCCACTGTTAAAGAAGTAAGCAAGTGTGGCACTGCTGAAATGCAGCTCATGTGTCCTGTGGTGTTGACAGGCCAAAGAGTGGCAGGTGGTAGGCACAATTTCCCTAACTAGTTGCTCCTTTAGATTAGGGGCACTATTGGACCTGGCCCTCTCTGCAGGGTCACACACAAGCGTTTTGCCTTTTTCCTTCCACTTTAGCTGAATTTGTTTTTGTTGGCCTTAGCACTCTGTGCAATTTACTGCTAACCAGTGCTAAAAGTGCTTGTGCTCACTCCCCTAAAACATGGTTACATTGACTTAAACCCAATTGGCATTTTCAATTTACTTGTAACTCCCTGGTAAAGTGGTATACCATATACCCGGAGCCAGTACATTAAATGCTACCAGTGGGTCTGCAGCATTTATTGTCTCACCCACTTAAGCAGCACCTTAAAACATATCCCGGGTCTGCCACTGCAGCCTGAATGCAGTTTTAAACTGTCATGTCCACTTGGCATTTAAGCCCCCTTGCCAACAATTAAACTCCCCTTTTATTACATGTAAGTCACCCCTAAGGTAGGCTTTTCACTACTGTGAGGCCTACCCCTCCCATAGGATAACATAGGGAATCCCCAATTACATTACAAGCTGTAATTTCCAATTGGGAGCAGGTAGCTAGGTAATGTTTGGGGTCTATGAAATTGTAATGATAAACACTCTTTAACGGTAAAGTTGGATTTTTCATTACAATTTTGAAAATACAACTTTCAGAAAGTTGGCACTTTTCTGGCCTTGGCCCTTTTGTGCCTGTAGTCTGTCTTGGGTCACATGGCTGGGTGTAACTGACAGACTTTGTGAATTCCTCCCAGCCCCACTTGCAACTGAACAGCCTGTGCTCTGCCTTCACACAATGGGCCTAACGAACTCATGTTGTAACTGCAGCCAGCTTGGAGCCAGGGCATGGGAGGCAGGAAATTCCATGCACTTCAAAGTCGCTGTCTAGAAGCTTCTCCCACCTTCCAGAATCAGGGCATAAAAAGGGAACCTAAGACACCAACTCTTTAGTTTACATTTGGACCTGTGGATACTCTGCCAGGAAGGACTGCTGTGCTGCTGAAAGGACTGCCACACTGCTGCTCTGAAGGACTGCTGCCTGATGACCTCCTGTCTAGATGAGAAGAACTGGACCTGTATCTCCGAATCCCAGAGTGAATCCAAGGGTTAGTTAGCTGGCCTCCTGATCTGAAGCCTCAGGGACACAACAGACTTCCTGCAACCTTGCACCTGGACTCTGCCACATGTGAGTCTACCCTGCCAAGTGGTGCCACCCTAGTCTTGGACCCTTGGTAAAGAGCCTAAGGTGCTGTCCAGCCTCTGTGGAACCAGCAGAACCGACGCACCGCAACCCCAAGCAAAACTGACTCATCGCCACTGCTGAGTGCATCGAACTCGTCGTAAAGACCATCATCGCCTCCGCAGTCCTCAGAACTGACGCATCGCCCCGACTGCACGAGGCATCCTCGGCGCAGCCCTTCGCATCTCTCGTCGACATCAGCCTCAACTATGCCAGACTCCGCATTGTAGCCTCGCAGCTCCACGGAACCGACGCATGGCCCCAACTGCGCACCGCTTCCTCGACACCAGACTTCACATCGCAAGCCATTGAGGGATCCTCGATTATGACATAGGATCTTACATCGCAGCCTCGCTGCACCTCCGAACCAACGCATCGCTTAAACTCTGTAATGCATCTGCGACACAGATCCTCGCAACCTCCACAAACCAGGATCTAAAGTACTCTGTTCAGCTGGTCTAGCAGGGTCCCTGTAGTCGGCCAGCACTTCCTAGTGGTAAGCCTTAACTTGTGACATTGTCCCTGTCCAGTGTGCCCAGATATCCACAGCTGGCTTTTTGGTGCTAGATTTACTGAAACCTTTCAAAACTCATAACCCCGGTTCTACTGATTGGATTTTTGTTGTTTTGGTGTCAAATAATTTATTAGAATTTACTCTATTGTTCTAAATTGGTGTGGGATTTTTCTTATGTTGTGTTTTCACATTATTACTATTTGTGTGCTGCATTAATACTTTATACATTGCCTCAAAGTTAACCCGGACTGTTTTTTGTGCCAAGCTACCCAGGGTTAAGCACAGGTAAATTTAGTGACTATCTGTGGTTCACCCTACAAGGGATTGTGGCTTATACTTGACCAGGGCTCACACCCCAGTCAACCAATTACCCAAATCCCAACAGGCACTGCAACAGGGGGTGCACTATCCACCAGGCTGGTCAGGCTGGCTGCAGTACACCAGATCTTGCTCTCAACTGCCTTAAAGTGGCAGAAGGAAGGATCATCATGATTGGAGAACTACTGACACCACCCAGGCACTAGGATGGAGGATTGGCGGAAGCCCAGTTGCCACTATTCAAACCTTTTAGGAGTGATGCATCTAAACCAATTGCCCAGGATGCAAGACACAGGATGGATCTTTTAACAAAAGCTTCAACCTTTGCTATAGTGTGGTGCTCCCATTTGTGTGCGACTCATCTGTTGGATCATTTGTGGCCTGCACCCTGAACACTTGGCTTACTGCCTCACCTCCTTTGATTAAGTGTGGTGTACAGACTGGATCACCCCGCATTGCTTCGGCACAGACACTGAGCAGAATGGGAAGGGAAAGGGGCAGGAGGCCCCGCAGACCACTGGACTCAACAGAAAAGCCTTCCTAAAGAGGTCTCAAATGGTGACTGAGCGAGGGGAAGCTAGTTCTTCAACCCCTGCACCACATATTCGATTCTGAACATTCATTAGGGGGAACCAGTGGTCATGGTGAAGGACTTAGCTTGGCCCTTGAAAGTAAAATAGGTAAGGTGAATGTGGAGATTACCAGTCCAGGAGCAAACTCCAAGAAGACTTCCAAAACAGTAGGTACACCAGGGAAAGAGCTTGGTGTGGGGCAGGATGAAATATATCAGACTATTGAGAGAAAATTGTTCAAACTGGTAGGAAACTCGTAGCACCTGCTGAGTAAGGTGGAGGATGCACAGTAAAGGTCCCACACTAACAACTTCAGTTTCAGTAGGGTGATGAAAAAGTCTGAAGGCCCAAGTATGAAACTTTTATTTGCGGAATGGATAAAGACTGTTCGGAAACCTAGTCTACGCTTTTAGTGGTGCATACCCATAGGGCCACAAAGCCCCTCCCCCTGCTCCTGGGCCCCTACTTGGGGTAAGTATTGCACCCATTCTTAATTATAGGTACAGAGATGCTATCATGCAAACAGTCAGAAGAATAGGTCCCATTTCAAATTACATCAAGGCACTCAAACTGCAAAAGGAGGTCCTTTGAATCAGTCACAGCCAGGCTTTGTGAAAAGTGTCTGAAATACATGCCATTGTTGCAGTGGGCCTATGAATTGTCAGAAAACACTGGAGTGAGGCTCTTCCAGTCACCAGACGAGGTGAAGGATGGCAGGCAAGCTACTGGGTACAGAGACAGATAGAGAGTTGATGCGAGTCGACGGTTGAAAGTGAGGGCCATAAACAGGTGGCAGACATTCAACAGGGTTGATTGGTAGATGAGGTTGGATTTGTAAAAGACAAATGCGGCATCACAGGTACATGGATCACAGATCATCATTGTACTTTTACCACAAAAGCAGGTTGTGGTTGAAAATTTGCTCTGTGCATTTGGTAGGGAATACCGTCATCTCCATGTTCTTGTTTTATTGACAGTTCCTCTATGCTTTTAATTAACCAACTTTCTCTACAGGGTTTCTTTTAAGGTCCCACATTTCCACACCTATTTAACCAGGTAAACTGCATCAGTCCAGTTGCTTGTATGATAAAACCCATTACCGTTTCTCATTGATACTTTTACAGTGTTCCTTTTGGTTGGACTGAATCTACAAGTATTCTAAATTTATCGAAATGGGAAAAATTCTGGCATTTCACGGGTTAAGGCATGTACTGGATTTCTTGACGCATGGTAAAAAGTATAGACTATAGATGAAGAGTATGACCCCGAAAAGAGTCCTGCCACGGAAAGAAACTAGTGAGGGCTGTGGCCTACAAGGATCAATAGAGGAAATGCCTTTTCTGGGAAAGGAGGGGTCTGATGCAAAGTACCTAACAGAAGTCTTGGCCAAGAAATGAGAACCTACACAATTGACTGAGAGGTTATACAAGCCTGAGGGGCTGGCATGTTCGTATCCATGCCACTTCTGTTCAACAGACAAGTGCAGCTTGAGGCCAGAAAATTACAGGCTTGATCATGTAAAGATGTGTCCCCCAAAATGAACTGCTTCCATGTATCCTAAATGACAGAATTACCAACCTCACAATGTCATCCATCTGTTAATTACTATTCGTGAGCCCATAAACTATAAAATAAGCGAAAATACTAATTTGCTGCAGTTTGTCCCCAATTCCTGGCATGCGTTAAGCCCGTCTATATTCTTTTACTATTTTCATTACATCGCTACTATGGTGCTTGCCTTTTTTACAGTACTATGATACAGGTTTTAAGCTTCAGACTACTTAAAGTACAGAGCAATGTGACAATCCATCATCTTCTAAATATGGTATATTTCATGATCTATGGGTTATGCACAAGAGTAGGAAAGCTTTTATTGAGATTTTTCTTGTCTCTTGAACATTTAGACAACATCCCTAGGTGTTGTGCCAAGTGTTACCACACCAAACTGTGATCCTTAAATGGTTACAATTCGAATATGCCCACATGAAGTTGTGATAGTAAAGTCGATTAGGCTCTGGAAGCCTGATCATGAACTCCCTCCTTCACGGACTGGTGTTCTGTTTTTTTTTCTAAATTTTCCTCCAATAGTATTGCAAATATTTGCAGCATTGTCTCCCGTTTCACAAATATGCTCATCACAGTCTATACCTTGTTGAGTTTCTTGCACTGCAACTCTAACGTTCACTGTTGGCATGTTTTATTGTACTGTTTTATTGATATTTAGAATTGGTGTTCATCAGCTTTGGCACATTACTCACTTGATAAATTAATAAGTCAATGAACAAAGCAGGCAGAAATCTTCAAACTGCATTTACAGATTAATAATGGTCAGGTAAGATGTGTGGACTGTTACTGCACATGTTTAAAAATTTGACTACCCAATATGGTACCTGTTGTACATGTCAATCCACCTAATGTACGTTGATCTGAAGCATGTTTTGCGTGTTTAATAAAAAGATTTTCAAAAAATTAAAAAATTTGACTACCCAAGGACAACCAAAAACACAATTATCTCCCATAATGGGTCAATTTTACTGTTGATTTATGTTTGCATGAAGTAAATAATATTGACTGCTCCTATCTAACTTCCGTTGAAAGGAAGAGTGTTGCTACCACGCCATAGAAGAGTGATCACACAGTCTAAGAGCCTTTCACATTACATTACAGTATTAAAATCTTTTTGGTCTCTGGAAAGCCTCTAAAGAACCACTGACGCTGGATGCGGTGTGCTTTAATAAAGAATATAAACTGGTAAAAGACTGTACATAATGCGGCCAGAATCTATAGTGATAATAATGAAGAGCAAAATAGGAGTGCAGTGGAGGCATGTTCTGTGGCACAGGAGGCTCCATCAATATGTTGTTAACTTTCTCATCAGTGTGTCTTCCACCCACCATTTGGCTAACAATACTTTAACAAAACATTAGGCAGATTTTTATTAAAACTTAAATGTCTTCCCCATGATATACATGCAAGCCAATACTATTCCGGCCAAGACATTTTAGTGCAAAGTAGAAACAAGGGTACACTGCAGTTTTCTTCAGGTTTTCCCAGTGAGGTCTGTGGGGATGGGGGTGTGGTGTGTTTTCACCTAAATTACTAAGATGTAGATAAGAATGAACGCAGTGAAATAATGATGCAAAAGCTAGATAGGATGAGAGAGCAGCAGAGGGAGTGCAAGTCGAGCAATACGGTTGAGAATGACAACTTAGTTTCAGACATTGATAAGCAGTAAAGAGAATTAAAAAAGTGCAACCGCCATGAATGAGCAGAAGCCAGGGAAGTTTTGAACAGTGGCAAGTGAACATTGTTTTAGAGTTTTCCCAACTTTCAAAAAAGAGAAAGACGAGCGAAGATGGACATTATGCGCAATGAAGCAAAAAGCAAGGATGTATTAATGTATTCGGTAGAGGAGAGATCTGGAAGGGTCATCTTTCACATAACACATACTATAATTTCAAACACAATCCCACCCTCTTCTCCTTCCTTCAAAAAACTCTACTCACCAGTCCTTCTTACTCAAATCTTACACCTCAAGTCACTACCAACATACCAGATAATACTACCCCACAAAAACACACATAACAAATGTATCTGAACAAAATCTCGCACTTTGAAAAACTGTCCACCATCCCTACACACATCCACTCTTCTCTGAATACCAGCAAAAATAACACATTTAAACTCATGTCTACCTCACACTCTCCATGCAACAATTATACCAATCAATCAATTCACAAACACACAAAAACACTCGTCTATCATCCATTGCACAATTCAAAGCCATACCACATTATCCTCATGCCTCACCACCACCCCTCACTCATACACCTTCTACCTTCAACATGCATAAAAGAAAGGAATTCCACAACACTCTTTGTGCTTCACCTCGTCTTTCGCAAAACAAGCCTTTCTTTCACTCGGCTCCATATCCCAACCCCTCAGCTTAAAGCAGACTAACCACCACCCACGCAAACAGACCCAAAAAAGTGTCTTCGAAGCCTTTTGGAGGCAGGTAACGATAAACAAACACAAACTTTCTCTGTCCTCTACCGTTAACACCACCAACAAGGGTAAACAACACACAACATAAAAGGACAATATTCACCCTCCTTGCAGCACAAAATCACACCACATGCAACATAAATTCTTTAGATTCCCTACGATCATTGCCTGTTCCATTTAAAAAAACAAGTACCACATATTTGACCTTTTGATAGACACAGACCTGACTTACTTTTTGTAACTGAATCATGGGTGGAGGAAGAGATGGCAAGAGTATTGCATGAAGCTGTTCCACTAGGATATCAAACTGTGACACAAAATTGCATAGGCAAGAGAGGAGATAGCTTAGCGATCATATATAAAGGAACAACAAATCTCACCAAAGTTGAGAATGTTTCTTTACAAGTTGTGAGGCCCTCAATGTCAGAATCAACCCTACCCAAACCTTTTCATGTTACCTTCACCTTCTCTACATACCACCACCTAGCAATGTAACATTCTCAGACACATTATTATATACAATCTCTAACCTTTTTACAATATACACAAACATATGCATCCTCTGTGATCTCAACATATGGTTTGACAAATCTACTATGCCACTCCCCAGAACCAACCTCACTGCCCCTAGCACACACAACCTACAACAGCTCATTCCCAAACCCACACACAATGCTGGACATACATTAGATATCATCTTCGGCAACACATACCTAGTCATGTTCCAAAGAATTACTCCAGTCATGTGGTCTGACCACTACCTCAGTGCTTTCTAACACAAGACAACAAAACTCAACCCAAATAATATTATCTTGCCCTCAACTACATATCGGCCTTGGAACAACCTGAATTTGGAGGAACTAGAAAATCTGCTCACCTCTGACACAGATCTGATCACAATAAATGCAGTACAAATACTCTACGGATGGCTCCAGAAAGCTTTTGAACGTCTAAATCCTCTGAAAACATCTAAGCCTAACAAACAAAATGCATGCCCCTTGAATGAATGCAGAGTTAAAAAAAAGATAAAAAAACAAATTGCTAAACTTCAACACAACTGGCTCAAAGCAAACAACCCTCAGAACAGGGTAAGCCTACACAGACAACAGAATATACAAGTAATCAATCTAAAAGGCAAAATATATATATATATATATATAACTACAAAGGTGCTCAGATAGATATATATATAGATATATATAGATATATAAATAAATAACCTACTGGCGGTCGCCAGTAGGTAGGTATAATTAGGACCTTGTTTCTATTCAAAAAGTGTTTTTTCTTTTGCCAATATCTTTGGCGCCGTTTGACGAATCCTCGCGAAATTTTCACGAACTTAGGTCCCCTCCGGTCAGCTCCCGTCTTGAAAGTTTCGGGGTGATTCGTCAAGCGGGGGCCGAGAAAAAAGGGGGGTCCCAAAACACGTTTTCCCCATGTTAATTTCCATAGGAAACTTTAGACAAAGCTACAGCCCGAACTGCTGAACGGAATTACATCAAATTTGGCAAAAGGTAGGTCTTGGTCCAGAAAGGGACCTTTGTTTAAATGGTGTAAATCCGTTCAGCAGTTCCTGAGAAATTAGAAAAAGAATGGGTTCGATATCTGAGCACCGAGGAGGGTTTGCGAACCCTCCCGGGCACGAGCTTCACTCTGATGGGCTGCCAACACTCCAAACCAGGAAGTGTTGGCAGCCATCTTGTGACTCTGTAGAACCGAGTCACAAGAAAACAGAAAAAAAGAGGTTAAAAAACAATAAAGGGGGCAGGGTAGAAACCCCCTGACCCCCTAGGCCTGCTCAGGGGGTCCCACAAGGACCCCCAGGGCCAAAAAAAGCATTTATGTTTTTATAATTTCGGCAGAAATCACGATGGGGTCGCGAATCCCGCCGGCGCGTTTGCACAGTGGTGAAGGCAGGGGGCGGGCCCTGATGTGACAAGTGTGCAAACGCGCTCCGTGGCGCGTTTTAAGTTGGGGGATTAAGTCCCCTTGAATCCTGAGGGTCCCTGGGGGCGAACTAGCGCACCAGGTACCTCCAGTAAGCGCAACAGAGTTGTGTTGCAGAGAGGTGTAAAGGGGCATGCCTCGGACCACCCTCTGCAACGCAGCTCTGTGGCGCTTACTGGAGGTACCCGGTGGGCTAGTTGGCCCCAGGGACCTCAGGATTCAAGGGGACTTAATCCCGAACTTAAAACGCGCCACGGGGCGTGTTTGCACACTTGTCACATCAGGCCCCACCCCTCCCTTCACCACTGTGCAAACTGGCCCTCTGGCGCATTGCACGTTGGGGGATTAAGTCCCCTTGAATCCTGAGGGTCCCTTGGGTCCAACTAGCCCACCAGGTACCTCCAGTAAGCGCCACAGAGCTGCGTTGCAGAGAGGTGTAAAAAGGGGCGTGGCCTTGGATCACATCTCTGCAAAGCAGCTCTGTGCTGCTTACTGGAGGTACCTGGTGGGCTAGTTGGCACCCAGGGACCCTCAGGATTCAAGGGACTTAATCCTAACTTAGAACGTGCTAAGGAGCACGTTTGCACAGTGGTGCAGGGAGGGGCGGGGCCTGATACAAGAAGTTAGCAATCCTGCTGTGTGGGACTTACTGGTGGTTATAAAGGGATAGTTGGCCCCCAAGGTTGACGTTGGAGGCTAACTACTCCTCCTGTTACCTCCAGTAAATCCCACACAGTGGGATTGCTAAGAGGTGTTTCGGAGGCCATGCTCACCTTTCTCCACCACTCTGGAAACGCAACTGGTATGTTATAGTTAGAAATTAGCATTTAAAAAAACCATTGAAATTCACTGAAAAAACAATAGGTTTCAGGCACGTTATAGTTAGAAATTAGCATTTAAAAAAACCTTAGAAATTCACTGAAAAAACCATAGGTTTCAGGGACGTTATAGTTAGTTGGACATTTCACTCGTACAAAACCAGAGAAATTCAGCCGTTATAGTTAGTTCAGCTAACTATAACTCGCGCCCCCGCAATGCACTGCTCATGACGTCACATATTACATCATTCATGTCATGGTCAGTGACATCACTGATGACATCGCAAATGACATCACTGATGACATCACTGATATAAGGTCTCCGTTTTGACAATAGATTGTGTATTGTTTTTTCGGAGGCTTTCCAGAATACCATATTACTGATTTTAACATCTAACGGGACCAGGTCGCTTTTCAAATATACCTACACGAGGTTTGTTTGATAACCAGGTATTGGTCTTAAAAATTCTCTTTAGATCATAAGATTATGGAAACTCATAGTTATATCTATGTTAGGGATATCTTTATCTCTTTTAATCAATTTACTTTTAAAAATAGTTGTTTCTCATTCTTTTTGTAGACATCCGACTTTTTCGTGAAATCGTTGATTTTAATATTAATAAGACATCGTTGCACATTCGGTGCACCGCATTTTTATCAGGTAATTACTTTTCGTCATTGTGGTTTATCTGTTTTCAATGAACATGTATAATACCACTGAATCAACATCTAGTGCGATAGATTAATGTTAGGTACTTTGATTTTTATAACCAGTCTTAGTTTATCGGTCCGCTAATATCAGTCCAAATTTTTGAGCATGATGATTGCTCACATTGGTTCCGAACAATCTCTTTATGATCTTATTGAATTATTAACATTAACTTATTGGTTTCAATTGCATAATTCACGAGTCAAAATCTCGATAAATTTCTTTTTAAAATGGAACTATACAGATAACATATACAAACAGCAGCTACCGTGTACATTAATGATTAGACCCCATTATATAGGTCCATAATAATGGTGACACATACACATTTTTTTTTCAGCCATTTATTAGAATCAAGAACATCCATCAACTATGGAGTTGCAGGTTTTAATCACTAGGAACTAATTTGAAACAGGATCTGTGAGTGATTGGCTACTTATTTTCTATCTTATTGTTACTTAACTATATAATGTTACAGGCCTTTACTATCTAATAGGCCTCTTTCATTAAGGTTCAGTTTTGAGCACTCAGATATAGCACCATAGATAAATATAAAATTGTAATGTATGATACATAGGAAGACCGTCAGATTATGTGCATAGATTGTTGCTACTGATACACATTGTGTTTTTTAAGATATATGTAAAAAGAGATACTGAATTGTTTAAATAGATGTTTTTCTTGAGAAAACATGTCAAGATACGGTTGACCATTTGTGAAATCTGAGTATGTTCTCTTTTTTCTTTTTTCTTTTTAGATAATTGTGTGGCTTTCCTGAAGAAGGCGTTGTATACGCTCGAAACGCGCGTCGAGTTAATAAAGATATTGCCACTTTTTAACCCTTTATTTATATCTATTGATTAAAAGTGATGTGTTACATATTGTGTTTCATTTTTTAAATGTTTTGTATAAATATCATTTGTTTAGACAATATGAGAAGACATTATTAAAATGATAACATTGAACATATTTTTTCTGTCTTCCTTGGTTTTCTTAATGTTATAGATACTGTGTATATTGTTTGCTTTATTGACATTGCCTAGGAGTTTTTGTTACTACCATTTAAGTCCCTGTCCTAGGAATTGAACTATCTATTGTTCAGGGGTCCTTGTTTTTTCTCATTTGACATCACTGATGACATCATCCACGTGATAATCTGATGCACCTCCTCACACTCTAATATAACCTTTGATACACCCACTGTAAAATACAGACTACCATTTTTGAAACCATCGACAAACCAATACCAGTTACTACATACGCACTCACTGATTCCTAGGTCTACACACACATCCACTCATTCACCCATACAATCACTCATACATGCAGTCACTCATCAATACAACACTATCATATGCACTCATACACCTATACAGACACTCACACACCGCCACTCATCCATTGAGTTACTCACACACCTAGTCAGTCATGCAAAGAATCAATCACACTCCCATTTACTCACCTATACAGTTATACTCACACCTCACTTATTCATACAGATACTAACGCATACTTACTCTCTTATATAATCACTGATACAAGTACACACTCATCCATACAGCCACTCTCACAAGCACTGACTCTCACGTATAGTCATTTATATACTCCAACTCTCACATACACTGCCTTTTACATATGTAGTTACTTGGACATGTACCACTGAGACATCCATTCACTCACCAACACATCCATACACACACTCACCCACCCATACAGCTGTTTCCACATGCACTCTTGAAACCATACACCCAGTGAATCAACCACTCACACATCTATGCACAGAGTCACACACCTCCCAACCACCCACACAGTCTCCCATACAAATACTCAGGCAACCAATCAATAACCCATATAGACACTCATGTAGCTACTGACTAACCCATGCAGCAGCTTACACAACAACAGACAGACTGATACAGTTTAGTCACTAACCCATGCATTGAGTAAGACACATTTAATCACTCACTTATACAGTCAGTCATGCACCTACTAAATCCTCCATCCAGACACTTATACACCCACTCATTCTTCAATACACCTTGGCATATATATATAAAACATATTTAAACTTTACAGAAACACACAGTCACTGGATGAAGTCATCAGTGATGTCACTGACCATGTCATGAATGATGTAATATGTGACGTCATGAGCAGTGCATTGCGGGGGCGCGAGTTATAGTTAGCTGAACTAACTATAACGGCTGAATTTCTCTGGTTTTGTACGAGTGAAATGTCCAACTAACTATAACGTCCCTGAAACCTATGGTTTTTTCAGTGAATATATATATATATATATATATATATATATATATATATATACACACACACACAACACATATATATATATATATATATATATATATATATACACACACCCACACACATATATATATACACACACACACATATATACGGACATCTATATATACACACACACATATATATATATGCATATATACACACACCTATACAAATATATAGATACACATATATACATACACACGCACACACATATATAGACAGACACACATATATAGACAGACAATATATATATATATATATATATATATATATATATATATATATATATATATATCTATCTAATGGTCGCCAGTAGATAGTTATAGTTAGGACCTATTTTCCATAGGAAATTCACAACATTCTATTTCCAATAACTGTGGCGCCGGTTGATGAATCTTCGCGAAGTTTTCAAAAAATTATGGCCCGCTCCAGTCTGCTCCTATCCTGAAAGTTTCGGGGTGATTCGGCAAGCGGGGGCCGAGAAAAAAGGGGGGTCCCAAAACGTGTTTTCCCCATAGGAAACTTTAGACACGGCTACAGCCCGAACTGCTGAACGGAATTACACCAAATTTGGCAAAGAGGTAGTTCTTGGTTCAGAAAGAACCCTTTTTGTTAAATGGTGTAAATCCGTTCAGTAGTTGCTGAGAAAATCAAAAGTAAAAACACATATCTGGGCGGAGCCTAACCACACATGTCATTGTGAGATCTGATTGGCTGTCAGCACTTCATCCTGGAATTGCTGGCAGCCATCTTGGGACCAATATACATGATTGTACCCCATTGAAATGCATTGTAGTGAATCAAAGATTTTGAGGGTTACCAAATGGAGAACTATAAAGGGTGATAACAGACTTTAGTTACATTAGAATTCATTTGTTGATGGTACCATACTAATTTCAGGAATTGTGGTGTGTTCTAAGGTGATTTTACCTTGTGAAAAACCTTCTGCTGGGATATCATGAATCATGTTTGAGAGAAAACTATTTTCACATGCTTGTCCCATAGAGTTTTGGAAGGTGCTCCAGAAGCTAAAATGAGAGCATATTTTCTGTAAATTCACATTATCTTTCTCAGTCATGTGAGAATGAAGTCTGACATTCTCAGTAAAACATGTACATCCAACAAGGGCAGAGACTGTCAGTTGATTCCTTTGTGTTCTACTGCAGCTTCCCAGAGTGTTCTAAAGAACAACTAGAGTGCTAACAGCCTTACTTATGACAAAAGTATGGCACACCTGAAGCCATCTTGATTGGAATAAACTGGTAACACTTAAAACATTTAATTTAAAAAGGAACAAAATGAGGGGTTCATTTTGTCATAGAAAATATGGTTAGTGCTGTCGAAAGAAAAATTAGGACATGTTTCAAGTGTGATCTCAAATATCTTCCTGTTATATTTCAACAGGAGCAGCCTGCCAGTTGATTCCTTTGTGTTCTACTGCAGCTTCCCAGAGTGTTCCAAAGAACAACTAGAGCGCTAACAGTCTGACAAAATTATGGCACACCTGAAGCCATCTTGATTGGAATAAACTGGTAACACTTAAAACATTTAATTTAAAAAAGAACAAAATGAGGAAGTTCTTTTTGAAATAGAAATTATGGTTAGTGCTGCAGAAAGAAAAATTAGGGCATGTTTTAAGTGAGATCTCAAATCCTCTTCTATTTCATTAGAAAATTCTGACATGCAGACTGAAACAATCACTTTCAATACCAGCAGCAGACTTCCAGTTAACTCTCTGGTGAGCAGTAGCTTTACTACAGTGATCTAATGAGCAACTAGAGTGCTAACATTCTGAATTTATGGCAAATGTGAGACACATCTGAATGCCTTCTTGATGGAATCAAAGTAAAAACTGAAAGCATTTCCTACTGAGGAGACTGCAGTAAATGAGGAAATTAGGAAACTTCATAACAAAGAAGTCTTCCAAGATGGCCACCAGAGAAAAAAGAGCCCAAATGTAGCACAAATATTACCCAGATGTAGCCCACATATAGCCCAATGACAAAAGTGTGCAAAACACTTTTTAAAAAAAAAGTTTTTTTGCAGTTTTATGTAGTGCAGACTGGTCAGGTATTGGAGCGTTGCATCTTAAAACATGACCCCCTACACTACAAAAACACCACTGCACTACCCTAAACCCTAAAACACTACCCCCTACACTACACAAGCACCACTGCACTATCCTAAACCCTAAAACACTACCCCCAGCATGACCCCCTACACTACACAAACACCACTGCACTACCCTAAACCCTAAAACACTACCCCCAGCACGACCCCCTACACTACCCAAACACCACTGCACTACCCTAAAACATGACCCCCTACACTACACAAACACCACTGCACTACCCTAAACCCTAAAACACTACCCCCAGCACGACCCCCTACACTACACAAGCACCACTGCACTACCCTAAACCCTAAAACACTACCCCCAGCACGACCCCTACACTACCCAAACACCACTGCCCTAAACCCTGAAACACCACCCCCAGCAAGACCCCCTACACTGCCCGAACACCACTGGCACTGCCCTAAACCCTGAAACACCACCCCCAGCACGACCCCATACACTGCCCGAACACCACTGTTCTGCCCAAAACCCTGAAACACCAGCCCCAGCACGACCCCCTACACTGCCCGAACACCACTGCACTGCCCTAAACCCTGAAACACCAGCCCCAGCACGACCCCTACACTGCCCGAACACCACTGCACTGCCCTAAACCCTGAAACACCAGCCCTAGCAAGACCCCCTACACTGCCCGAACACCACTGCACTGCCCTAAACCCTGAAACACCAGCCCCAGCTCGACCGCCTACACTGCCCGAACACCACTGCACTGCCCTAAACCCTGAAACACCAGCCCCAGCACGACCCCCTACACTGCCCGAACACCACTGCACTGCCCTAAACCCTCAAACACCAGCCCCAGCACGACCCCCTACACTGCCCGAACACCACTGCACTGCCCTAAACCCTGAAACACCACCCCCAGCACGACCCCCTACACTGCCCGATCACCACTGCACTGCCCTAAACCCTGAAACACCACCCCCAGCACGACCCCCTACACTGCCCGAACACCACTGCACTGCCCTAAACCCTAAAACACCACCCCCAGCACGACCCCCTACTCTGCCCGAACACCACTGCACTGCCCTAAACCCTAAAACACTACCCCCAGCACGACCCCCTACAATACCCGAACACCACTGCACTACCCTAAACCCTAATATACTCTCCCCAGCACAACCCCCTACACTACCCGAACATGACTGCACTGCCCTAAACCCTCAAACACTCCCCCCAGCACCACCCCCTACACTACCCGAACACCACTGCACTGCCCTAAACCCTAAAACACTCACCCCAGCACCACCCCCTACACAACCCGAACACCACTGCACTGCCATAAACCCTAAAACACTACCCCCCGCACAACCCCCTACACTACCCAAACACCAATGCACTACCCTAAACCCTAAAATACTAACCCCGCACGACCCCCTACACTACCCAAAGACCACTGCACTACCCTAAACCCTAAAACACTACCCCCGCACGACTCCCTACACTACCCAAAGACCACTGCACTACCCTAAACCCTAAAACATGACCTCCTACACTACACAAACACCACTGAACTACCCTAAACCCTAAAACACTACCCCCAGCACGACCCCCTACACTACACAAACACCACTGCACTACCCTAAACCCTAAAACACCACCCCCTACACTACACACACACCACTGCACTACCCTAAACCCTAAAAAACAACCCCAGCACGAACCCCTACACTACCCAAACACCACTGCACTACCCTAAACCCTAAAACACTACCCCCAGCAGTACCCCTACACTACCCAAACACCACTGCACTACCCTAAACCCTAAAACACTACCCCCAGCAGTACCCCTACACTACCCAAACACCATTGCACTACCCTAAACCCTAAAACACTACCCCCAGCAGTACCCCCTACACTACCCAAACACTACTGCACTACCCTAAACCACTACCCCCAGCACGACCCCCTACACTACCCAAACACCACTGCACTACCCTAAACCCTAAAACACTACCCCCAGCACGACCCCCTACACTACCCAAACACCACTGCACTACCCTAAACCCTAAAACACTGCCCCCAGCACGACTCCCTACACTACCCAAACACCACTGCACTACCCTAAACCCTAAATCTACCCCCAGCATGACCCCCTACACTACACAAACACCACTGCACTACCCTAAACCCTAAAACACTACCCCCAGCACGACCCCCTTCACTACCTAAACACAACTGCACAATTTGTTACAGCCGTTGCAACGCAGGCCTGTGGTGCTTACTGGAAGTACCTGGTGGGCTAGTTGGGCCCCAGGGACCCTCAGGATTCAAGGTGACCTAATCCCCCAACTTAAAACGCGGCAAGGGGCGCGTTTGCACAGTGGTGAAGGGAGGGGCGGGGCCTCAGGTGACATGTGCGCAAACACGCCCTGTGGTGCGTTTTAAGTTGGGGAATTAATTCCCCTTGAATCCTGAGGGACCCTGGGGCCAACTAGCCCACCAGGTACCTTCAGTAAGCACAACAGAGTTGCGTTGCAGAGAGGTGAAAAAAGGTGCGTGGCCTCGGAACGCCTCTCTGCAACTCAGCTCTGTGGTCCTAACTGTAGGTACCTGGGGGGGCTACATCCTTCTCAAACTTTCACCTCCTTACTACTTCCTCGTTCAAGTCCATTCCCATCATCCAGCTTGCAGTTAATAGTGCGTTGTTTGCATAGAATAAGGTGCATATTGATGAATGGAGGGTGATTGAAAATATAGCAAAGATTGAAAACATTTTTAATTCACTGATTTAAGGGGTTGAGACTGAATTCTGCCGAAACATGTACATCACAAACAAACATTACACCACAGGTTTATGGGGCACTGATATAACGTTTTTTTTTGTTTTTCCTCCAACACTTCTCAATGAAACGATTCAATGCAATAGTCAGCGACGGATCTCACCTTTGATAACATGGATCTTGAGTTTGGATTGTAGCCCTTTAGTGACTCGTGAAGGGTCTGCAAATGCTGCATGACTCTCCTTTGGTGATCATCTTTCCTCAGCACTCCTGATCTAGCCAAAAAGTCATAATGTTCCAAAGGCCCAGAGCGAACTTCCAAAACCTTAGCGTTAGCATCTGGATCCAAGTTAAGAGCTTCAGTCGCCGCTGTCTGAGTTACGTAGGCTATAAAAAAAATACAAAATGTGTAAAAACGGATTAGATCCTGGTGCAAGTCACTACCAGGGCATGAAACAAGTGTGTTCCATTTATTATTGCTCCTCGTACTTTACAAAATGTTGCCCTCCTAAACTGCCATTCAGCTACCGTGCAACAACTCATACATCTCAGTCACCCCCCGATTAAATTACTTTTAATTAATTAAATGCATTTGTTTTCTTATAGTCCCGATCCTAGGTCTTCAAAGTATTATCTGAAGGTCCTCTGGGTGAAAGTATACACTAGTGACCATTTCCTGACCAAGGGAGCCAATATTCATCTGTTCACTTATAAGTTTCATTTTTTGAGTTTTCTTGTCTCCTATCATCTACCATTGCCGTTAGTTATCATTCTGGTCCATTGAAATATTCTTTTATCACTTTAGCTAAATGCCTGCAATCAATCTAGCCACACTATCTTTTTACTAGCTTCACATCGGTGTCTAGTATCAGCTGCCCTCACAAAAACAGCATTATGGTGGTTTTAGTGTCCTTTAAAAAAGGTGGATTCAGAAAAAATGAAATAGCAGCTATTCACCATACAACTTGGGATGTTATATCTAAACATTTTACTTAACAGAAACCACACATTAATCTCGACGTGATTTCTCTACACACATACAAAGCATTACATTAAAAAAAGAGTTGAGAGATTAGAAAATAGTGAAGTTGTGAATACATGCACTTCTAAGAGCAGAAAGGTAGACTTTTTCCACAAAAGGATTAAAAATTCTTCATGGAACGACTATATTTTATTTTTGGCACACATTACTGAATGCTGCTACCTCTTGTAATCAAATGGAGGATTTGTTAGAATCACAATCCAAAAGAAGGTCAAGTAGGATACTAAAAGACCTCAACGTCACTCAGTTGGGGAGGAATCAACCAATTTTAACTTTCTAAAACATAATTACAAATTCTTTAAAAAGGTATATTCGTAGTGTAACTGTTCTGAGTCTAGTTGGTATAAACTAAAAATTTCCCCTCTAGATCAGTTATTAAACTTTAATTTAACAAGCACTTAGCAAACAATATGGCAACCCCCAGTCAGCTGAGAATTCAATGGACCACCAGTTTTCTACTGCCACGAACCTTGCTCTTGTCACCCTAACAGTATGCCTTACAAGGGAAAACGAGAGAAGAGAAGTAGTAATCCAGGCATGTTCTTTTGCTGTAAGCTTGATATCGCACCTCAACAGTGATCTTGTTTTCTACAAGCTCTGTAAATGCTGTAGGCTGACATGTAGCTATACTTCTAGATCGTAGGACTTAATGTTTTTGATGGTGAAAACATGAATGCATGCCAATAGGCTACACTTGAAAAGCAACGACAGAACTTTTCTTGGTAAACTGAAAAAGCTTATTCTAACATACCATGGCGTACACAAAACTCATGTTAGCAGTTAGACCAATTACCCTGCAGCAGAAAGCAAAAACACTAGATCTACAGTTTGACAGAGTTAAATAGGAAATCACAAATCAACCAAGTGATCAAATTTAGCCACTCCACTTCTCAAATAAATGCAACCATTTCTGGAAAAAGAGACAGATGTGAACACCAGGCAATAACAGAAGCCAAATCAGGTTTATACTGTACTAATAAAACCATTAAAAAAAAAAAAATCAGCCCAACTGCACGGGTGCTTGTCAATTGAGCGCTCTCGAACATTTTTCCAATCAGAAGAGGGACGAGACAGGGTTGTCCCCTCTCGCCCCTCCTCTTCGCTTTGGCAATGGAGCCCCTGGCTAATCTCATCTGCTCCGATAACCAGGTTCAGGGCTGGAATTAGGTAGGATCGCATGAAGACAAAATTGCTTTATATGCAGATGATGTTCTACTCTTTCTCGCAGACCCGGCCCGATCCGGTACTAGATGCTTACATATACTGCAGTCCTTTGAACGGGTTTCTGGGTTGCGTCTGAACTCGGCCAAGTCTACTTTGGTTCCACTGCATCTCTCAAGGGAATGTTTTGACTGGCAATCCACTATCCCTATCAGACTGCAATCCTTCAAATACTTAGGTATATGGGTCGCCCTACTTCCTGAACTGGCCTGGGCACTTAAAGTTACTCCTCTGGTCGCTAAAACCAAGCTAGACCTCCAGAAGTGGCAAAAACTACCACTTAACCAACTAGGGAGGATAGCGCTATTTAAAATGATGATCCCCCCCCCCCCCCCCGGTTCCTCTATGTCATTCAAAATACCCCATTCCATATCCCCCGACCCTGGTTCAAGGGAATAGACAGTCTAATTACAAGGTTTCTCTGGAGTGGCCTACGGCCGCGTATGGCGCTTCCAGACTGCCAGATCCCACCCTTTGATGGAGGCATGGGTCTAACAAACTTGTACTTATATTACCTTGCAACCCGCCTCCTAGTAATACACGACTGGTTCAATGGGGGGTGGTCTGACCCTGCTTACAGGACCAAACTCAAAGGCTTAGGCCTCTCTCAAGTTCAGGCTATGATGTACGGCTCTCCCATACCCGGGGACCTGCCCCCGGTGACCCGAGCAGTCCTTCTGGCCTGGCACGCCTCCCTACGACAAACCCAATAGAAGGACAAACTGACTCAACAAACACCCCTTTGGCAGGGCACATGGTTGCGAGAGGTGGGGGGCCTGGAAGGTTTTAAGAGCTGGGACTTCATTGGCATCTCACAGCTTGGAGACGTGTGGGTTAGTGACCATATTCGCTCCTTTACGGACTTACAGACCAGACATTCGCTTCACCCGTCCCAGTTTTACAAGTATTTGCAACTCCGCCATGCCCTAGACGTGCATATAAAGTCCGGCACATCACTTCCAGAACACAGCCCCCTTGAAGCTCAGATCATGATGGGTAACCTGGGGGGTGAGGGGGGCAGAGGGTGGGGGTAGTTTCGCGTATATATCGTTCCTTAACTAATAATGGTCCTACTTCCCTAAGTGGGAGACATGGTTGGGCCCTCTGGAAGAAGAGGATTGGAGGGACGCTCTGATGGCCGCCAAGACCATCACTGTCTCAGCTAGACTTCGCCTGGTCCAGCTTTACTACTTACATGCCTCTTATCTCACCCCTGCCTGCCTACATAGGGCAGGCCTAATCCCGCACCCAGCGTGCGGAAGATGTGATGCTGATCCCTCAGATTTTTTCCACATGGTATGGTCCTGCCCACATATAACTTCTTACTGGACTGCACTGGAGGCAGAACTCACAGGGGTGTTGGGATGGGAGGTCCTGCACAACCTCCTGAACATATTACTGGGTGTCACTGATGGACTCGATGGATCAAGAGCGGATAAAGTGTTTCTAGGGACCGCCCTTGTAGTGGCCAAGCGCGACATCGCAATGGCATGGAAGAATCCCACCCCGCCCACTATAACTAGATGGCGCAGAGGAGTGTATTGGTGCGCTGCACAGGAACTACCACTGTAGGAAGCCAGGGGTTGTCAGGCCAAACACCGGAAGGTTTGGGGTAAATGGTTGGGAATGCTAGATTGTTTAACTTCCTTGTCTTCCTAGGTCCAACTCTATATGCCCCTTTGAAGATGGAGAGACCACAATGTATATCGTGACAAGACTGTTCCACTCGCCTAATGTAGCATGTTGTGGTGCTACTGGTTATGCTGTACTGTTTGTAATTATGTTTTTATCATTATCTCTTTGCAAAATCAATAAAATTGATTATCAAAAAAAAGATCAGCAGAGACCAAAGAATAAAAAAAAAACTTTACTGATTCTGGTAACCACTCACTGCGCTAACCTCAGGTCTCCATGTATTTTTGGGCCTGTGAAATCATAATCTTCATTCAATACTTCAAAACTAAAATCATTAACAAAAAACGATCTACAACTGAATCCCATTCAACCATATATATATCTCTACATAGTCGTACATGAAACAAACTCAACACACCTCAGAAATGATTGGGAATTGGAGACCCTCATGAACTGAACCAAGACTGTTGAAAAAAATAAACATATTAGTATAAAATATATATATATATTTTCGGCCATAGGAAGTCTCTTCGAGAATACCTCTAAATATCTTGATCATTTCCTTCAGGTCCCAGTTAAAAAGCTAGAGTCGTACACGAGGGATACAGGCGATTTCTTGAAGAAAATTTATGATATAGGATGGCAACAGGGTTACATCATGATCACACTTGATGTGACATCTCTAAATACAAGTATATCACACAAAGACGGAATGAGGGCAGCGCAACAGTTCCTGAGCTCACGGCCAATATCATTGTACAAGCATATTGAGATGTTGCTGAGTATGCTTCATTGGTGTCTACGCAACAATATTTTCCTGTTTGGACCTGATTTGTATCAACAGACGAGGGGTACTGCCATGGGCACCTGCTTCGCCCCCAGCTATGCGAATTTGCATATGGGCTGGTGGGGGGGAGCAGGTGAAAGACTTTGCCACTGAACTATCTAGGAATGTGATCCTGTGGTCACGCTATATAGACAACCTTTTCATCATATGGCGTGGTGACAGATCTTCAGCCGAGGACTTTGTAGAAAGACTGAACCACAATAAGCTTAATCTCCATTTCACCTTATATATTAGAGAGAAAGAGATAGAGTTCCTTGATTTGACTATATATGTGACTATACAAACCAAAACCTTTAGGAAGAGCACTGCTGGCAACACAGTGCTGCATGTTCGAAGCTTTTATCCAACAAAGCTTAAAAACAGTATACCCTATGCAGAAAATCTCCGCATGCGAAGGAACTGCAGCAATGCTGAGCAGCTCCATAATGCTCAAACAGATTTAGCAGGGAGATTCCTAAGGAGAGGGTACAGTAAAGCCACACTGGAGTCAATCAGAGTAAGGGCCAATTTGAGTCCCAGAGAGAAGCTCATCTTTACAGATGGGAAGAGTAAGAACACGCAAAGTGACACAGGGCAAACTATACGGTTCATTACAGGGTTCAATGAACAGCACCAAAAAATTTGTGCTATTTTCCAAAAACACTGGCACTTGATTTGCAGTGACCCGATCTTAGGTCCCAGGATACACAAGAGACCTTTGTTGACATTCCGGAATGCTAGGTTCATGAGAAAGGATCTGGTTAATAACACCCCAGGAATAAAACAGCAGGAGACATGGCTAAGTGAGAGCAAAGGGTTTAGACGTTGTCACAAGTGCAAGGCATGTGAGTATGGAGTTAACACAATGGAGGTGCCCCTACCATTTTCAGACACTAAATGGCAGATAGTGAAACCACTTACATGCAGGAGTGAGTATGCCATCTATGCACTTAGATGTAGCTGTCACAAATTATACATAGGGGGCACCATCTTACATGTACGTCAGCGTATCCTGCAGCACATCCGAACCATCAAGCACAAGGATCAGTCGTATCCGGTGGCAAGACATTTTGAGCAGGTTCACAATAGTGACATCAACAATCTAGAATATTTTGTGCTCAATCAAGTGCCAGCGAGACCAAGGGGAGGTAATCGAGAGGTATTTGAGGCAGTTGGAATCCAGACACATCTTGGGATTCATCACAAAAATTCCCAATGGACTCAACACGGAAGAGGATTTACATGTCCACCTGTAATTTACTTATAAGAGAAGGAGGGGGTTGTTCCATTTGTCATCTCTAAGCCCTCGTATTTAGTCCTCTGCTGAGAATAGGAATCAGTTCTGAGAAAGGGGTTGTTGATATAATTCGTCTCCAATAATGATCCACTTCATGATCGATTAATTTTATGTTTTTGTACTTCATATTCGTTTGGGGCACATTTGTGTGGGTTTGTTTTTTTGTTTTCATTTGTATGTATCTGTTGCCACATTTCAGTTTCAATGCAAAAGAAAAGAAGCAGGATTACTGTTTAATTGCATAGAATTCAGGAAATGACTGGGTGACAATGGGCACTTGCCCTTTATTTGTTCAGGGCCTCTGTTTACATTCGTTCCAGGGCAAATAGGCCATTTTGGGCACTTGCCCTTCATCAACCCTGGCCCCCTTCTTTCAGTTTGTACAGTGTCTGCATTTTGGTACACTTTTATCAGAATGATGTGTGTACAATGTTTAAGGAATGTAATCTCCTTAGTGATAAACCTGTACAGCAGTAATCAACACAGTAGCTATATGGGTTTTGCCCGTAATCATGCTTGTGTGTTTGGTTACGAACTATGCGGCAACTATCAGCACGTGTCACTTTATTTGTATTCTGTCACTTCAACAGTTAAGCATGCACTGTCACTTTAATGTCTGCAAAGACCCAGGAACATGTATTTAAGAAAGTAAGATGGCAACCACAATAGGTTTGACAAAGGCAGCTGTGGCTGCTGAAACGCGTTACCAGTTTGTGCCAATAAATCGTCTTTAAGCGACCCCGAGCGTGCTGGAGTCTGTCTTGATAGAATGGCAGCCCAGTGGGCGTATGCACTGTCGGATAAACATGACTACTACTCTGCAGTCTTCAACTTAAAGAGTAACTCCGTGTAAGAGGCGCCTTTACTGAGGGCAACCTTTTTTGTGGTATTTTCAGCGGCTGGTCCAGTCGCGAAGGCGCCCTGCTGCTCAATGTGCAGATCCAGCAGATTAAAATCAATCCGCCAGATGTAACTCGGAGGTCCGAGTTGAATGACCTGGACACTAACAGATTGGCAGTTCATGTTGTTCATGATCAACCCACTTGGGCAAGACTTTTAATTAAATTTTATCATTTTGGGCACGTCACCACCCACATGGGATAACAAGGATGAGACTGCAAGTACCATCATGCATGCAGTGCATACGCCCACTGGGGCGGGGCTTGGCGAAATTATCAGGTGTTTCATCCTGTGTGCAGCTGCTCTTAAGCCCGTGATCAAGGGGCTGTGAATAAAAAGGTCGGATAAACAGGACTACGACTCTGCAATCTTCAACTTAAGGAGTGACTCCGTGTAAGAGGCGCCTTTACAGAGGGCAACCTTTTTTGTGATATAAATATATATCCATCCTACTGGCGGTCGCCAGTGGGTAGTTATAGTTAGGACCTTGTTTCTATTCAAAAAGCGTTTTTTCTTTTGCTAATATCTTTTGCGCCGTTTGACGAATCTTCGCGAAATTTTCCAAACTAATGACCTGCTCAGGTCAGCTTCTGTCTTAAAAGTTTGGGGGTGATTCGTCAAGTGGGGGCCGAGAAAAAAGGGGGGTCCCAAAACGCGTTTTCCCCATGTTAATTTCCATAGTAACTTTAGACAAAGCTACAGCCCGAACTGCTGAACGGAATTACACAAAATTTGGCAAAAAGGTAGGTCTTGTTCCAGAAAGCGTGCTTTTTTTAAAATGGTGTAAATCCGTTCAGTAGTTCCTGAGAAATTTTAAAAATAAAAATATCGATAACTGGCAGCCATCTTGTGACTCGGTAAAACCGAGTCACAATAAATGTGTTTAAAAAAGGATAGAAAACAAGAAAAGGGGGCAGGTTAGAAACACCCTGACTGCCTAGGCCTCCCCGGGGCATTATTTTAGGGAGGGGGGCCTCGCGGTCCCCCCCAAACCCCCCTCGCGGTCCCCCCAAGCCCCGGGGAAACCTGCTCTCGCTTCCAAGAAGCAAAGCAGAATTGCTTTTGGACAAGGGGAGCTGCATGTCAGCAGCTCCCCTTGCCCAAAAGCAATGCCAGCTCCCGCAGGAGGCGGGGAGCCAGCAGGGACCGTGGGGGCATTGGGGCTTTCCCCACGGTCCCCAAAGCGGAGGCCAGGCCCCGGGGGATGGGGTTCCCAGGGCCAGAAGTGGCCCGGGAGGGGGGCCACGCGGCCCCCCTCAAAAAAAAATAAAGTCTGGCCAGACCCCGGGGGATGGGGTCCCCGGGGCCATAATTGGCTTTAGGAGGGGGGGGGGCCCATCCATAATTAAAAAAAAAAATAATAATAATTGCCCGGCCCCGGGGGATGGGGTCCCCGGGGCGAATACCGAATAATGGAAGTGGGGCGTTTTTTTTTTTTTCTTTCTATTTTGGAGTCACGGAATCCAACGCGGCTCTCAGTGCGGCCCTCCCGTGTAACAACGAGTTGGATTCGCGAATTCACCTCAAAAAAATAATTTTGTAGTATATATCTTAGAAGGTAGTGTTGTATTTGTGAAGTTGTTTTAAAGAGGTACTGTGATTGAAGTTAATGACAAGATTACAATTGATAGAGTTGTTAAAAATATATCAAATTTAAAATTAATGGTTAAACTTGAAGTGTGTTGTGTTGTAGTTCATTGAATTCATGTTTTTGCAGATGCGCGACGGATTCGCGAATCCTTAAAACTGTTAAAAAAAGTATGTATGTTTAAAAAAGAATAAGATTCACTATTGTGTTATAGGGTGGCTCTAAAAAGCCCTTGTTTTCATTAGGAGTTTGTTGTAGCTACATGTAAGTGCGGATGCACAGCTTTAGGTTGTTGAGAAAGACTCTGTTCCCATGATCTGTGAAGTGTACTCCATCACTTCTGTAGATGTCATCCATATCAAAACGTAGATTGTTGTTATATATGGAGCCCATCCTATAGTCTCCGAGGTAAGCAGAAACAGCTTTATTGACATTCTTCCTAGCTTTTTCAATCTGTGGACAGAATTGATTTGACCACTTCCATTTCTGTCTTTGGCATATATTAGAGAATACAAAGACAGACAGTTTGGGGGAAAAGCAACATCAATTGTGCAAAGATATCCTTCATGAGCATTTCCAGTCTTACCCCAGTCAATGTGCCTAGGTCATTGCCACCACAGTGCACAATCATGAGGTCAGGGGGTTGGAGATGCAAAAAGGTTTTAACCAAAGGCATTAATTGGTGCCACTTTAATCCTCTCTGTGCAATCCATTTAATATCCACATTTTGCAAAGCTAGGTCTTTGTCAATACCTCTGCGTTCAGCATACCTTTTGCACCAGAAAACGTAGCTGTGCCAAACAATCCATACTGTAAGCATCTTGAAGGGATGTCTGGAAGTAATGAAAAGATGTCTGTAGCTGAGGTAGTCAGTTGGTAGAATGAGAGGTATCTAAAATGGTGGACAAGATGCTGTTTTTTAAAAAGTAGAGAATTGATTGGCTGTTTAAGAACATTGTACACTCAAAAATAGGGTGCATGTTACTTTCTTTAAAAAGCATGTTTGTTATTGGTTAGTAAAAATGTTTGAAAGGTACAGTAGATAGAGATAAGGTCATATTTTGCAAAAGTCAACCACACCTGCTGTTTGCATTTGTAACCTTGTGTGGTGAACTTGAAAATATGGTGAACTTGTGACCTGTCAGTTCAGTTGAATGTTCCATGAACTGTTACTATGGAAACTGGCATTAAGCAGAATGGGGGAAGGGTTGAATGTTATCTGTGGTTCTAAAATATGGAATTGTAATTTATATATAAGTGATATGGTATTAAAGTAAGATTTCCCAAGTCAGTACTATCTTTAGAAGTGGTATGTTCTTAAAAAGTAGTGGTATTTTTATTTGTAATATTTTTGAACTCCCGTATGGATTTGCGGCTCCATCGCGTTGGTGCACGGTGGAATCGCGACTCCAAAAAATTCCAGAACCAGTTTGGGCACTTTTAAAGTCAGTTGGTAAGGGTTAATATGTCTAACCAATAGAAATGTGTTTTACAATTTGAAATAATGTAAGGAAGCAATGTGATTTGTTACTTGCATGTATTTGTGTGGCGAAATAGAGGGAAAGTTTGCCACTAACTGGTTTTACCTTGTGGAGAGTGGGGCATTACATTGATTGTGTGCATAAGAATTTTTTATGAGTTTGTGATATTTCATATTCTACAAATCAATTTGGAAGGCATGTTATAAATTTGTGAGGTGTATTATGTAATAGCTTTATTTTTAATCTTTAAAAATTATTCAAGAACTGTAATGTTTGAAATATATTATTAAATGTAGAGATGTGTATTGTAGTTTGTTTTATTTTAGTTAAATGTTGTTTGAAATAGATTCTGAATAGTAATATGTGTAAATTGGTAGATGGATTAGTGATTATGGTAGTTTGTTTTAGTGTGTGGATATGTAGATTTGTAGTATACCGCATAATTTTATGTGTCGGAACTGCAGTCTGTCAAGTTTTAAGGTGTGCATGGACTTGTGTCTGAAGTATGTTTTTACTTGTATATGTATTTTCATATGTCTTGTATATTTGAAGGTGCATGATGTATAACAGAGGTGTTGTTGCTTTTTATGTGGTAGGCTCAAGACTGAGTAGTAGTAGAATGGTGAAGATGCAGCACAAAAGTGTGGTTTAAAAAATGTTGACTTAAGGTATTAGTGATTAGGGTACTTTTCGTAAGTTTCTAGAAAGGTACAGTTGAAATATGCCGCATAATTTTTGGTGTTTGCTTGAAATTGGAAGTTTGTTCTGTGAATTTTTGAGGTGTGCATAGCGTTATGATACAGACATATGCATGCATGCTTTTAGGAATATGGTGAGACTTTTAGCAAAGACATGTGAAGGGTTCCTGCTTTATATTTGGGTAGGTGTAACATTATAAGTAGTTGTAGAATGGTAAAGCAGCAGCACAAAAGTGAGGTTTGAGATGTTTGTAGAGATATTATTTATTAGAATAATTAGTATGATGTGTGGAAAGGTATATTTCATATATACCGCATAATTCTCAGTGTCTGTTTGAAAATTGAAGTGTAGTCAGTGAAGTTTTGAGCTGTGGATGGTGTTGTGACTGAGGTATGTCTCTACTTGCACATGTATTATGGTATGTGTTATGTGTCTGAAAATGATAGATGTATAAAACACAAGTATATATGTATCTGTATATTACTTTTATATATGATGCTGGTAGTAAAAGGTACAGACATATGTATGCATGCTTTTAGCAATATGGTGAGACTTACAGTAGAGACTTGTGAAGGGTTGCTAGTTTATATTTGTGTAGGTCCAATAGCATAAGTAGTTGCAGAATGGTGAAGCTGCAGCTCAAAGCTGCTGTTTAAAACATGTTGGCAGAGGAATTCGTGATTGGGGTATTTTCTATGAATCTGGGGAAAGGTATACTCGAAATACACTGCAGGAATGTAGGTGTGACTTTCAAATGTAAAGTTCAGTCTATTTGTTTATTTCTTTTATACATGATGAAAATTTCAAAAGGTAGACATAAATGCATGTATGGTTTCAGGAATATGGTGAGATTTATAACAGACTCATGTGTAGGTTTGATGCTTTATTTTCGGTATGCCCAACACCCTGAGTAGTTACAGAATTGTGAAGCTGCAGTACACAAGTGTACACTATGTCATAGATCTCACTTTTGTGCTGTGATTTCAGTATTCTGCTACTACTCAGGATGTTGCACTCCTCCAATCACTCAGGCACTACCACGGTACTACTGCAATCACTCAGGCAGTACCTATGCAATTATGAAATCACATAGGCACTATCCTAGTACTCCTCCAATCACCCAGACAGTATCTTTGTTCTCATGCAATCACCCAGCCACTACCTCTGCAGTCCTTCGATCACCCAGCCACTACCCATGCACTTGTATAATCTTCCAGGCACTACCTTTGCACTCTTCCAATCATGCTGGCACTATCCCTGTAATTATGTAACCACTCAGCCAGTGTACATGCAGTTTTAAAATCACCCAGGCACTACCTTTACAATCCTCCAATCACTCAGACACTACCACAGTACTACTCCAATCACCCAGGCAGTACCCATGCAGTTATAAAATCACCCAGGCACTTCCTATGTACTTCTGTAATCCCCCAGACATTACCCCTGCATTCATACATTCACTAATGATTTAGCTATACACTGATTCAACCACACAGGCACTAGCTTTACACTCCTTCAATCACTGAGGCACTACCACAATACTACTCTTATAACCTAGGAAGTAGCGATGCACTTATAAAATCACTGAGGCACTTTCTATGTACACCTGTAGTCCCCCAGATATTACCCCTGAACTCATGCAATCACCCAGGCATTACCAATGTACTCATACAATCCCCCAGACATTACCTTTGCACTTGTGCAATCACCAATGCATTAGCTATACACTGGTTCAATCACCCAGGCACTACCCTTGCAGTCCTCCAATCACCCTGTCAGGATCTATGCACTCCTGCAATCACTTAGCCAGTACCCATGCACTTTTAAAATCACTCAGGCACTACCTATGCACTTATGCAATCACCCAGGAACAACCCTAGTACTCTTCCAATCACCCAGGCAGTACATTTGCACTCCTGCAATCACCAATGCATTAGCTATACACTGGTTCAATCACCCAGGCACTACTCTTGCAGTTCTCCAATCACCCTATCAGGATGTATGCACTCCTCCAATCACTTACCCAGTACCCATGCATTTATAAAATTACTCAGGCACTACCTATGCACTTATGCAATCACCCAGGCACTACCCTAGTACTTCTCCAATCAACGAGGCAGTACCTTTGTTCTCATGAAATCACCCAGCCACTACACCTCCAGTCCTTCGATCACCCAGCCACTACTCGTGCACTTATATAATCATCCAGGCACTACCTTTGCACTCTTCCAATTATGCTGGCACAATCTCTGTAATTATGTAACCACTCAGCCAGTGCCCATGCAGTTTTAAAATCACCCAGGCACTACCTTTACAATCATCCAATCACTCAGACACTACCACAGTACTACTCCAATCACCCAGGCAGTACCCATGCAGTTATAAAATCACCCAGGCACTTCCTATGTACTTCTGTAAACCCCCACATATTTCTCCTCAACTCGTGCAATCACCCAGACATAACCTATGTAGTCCTCTAATCACTCAGACATTACCTCTGCACTCATGCAATCACCAATGCATTAGCTATACACTAGTTCAATGACCCAGGGACTACCCTTGCACTCCTCCAATAACCGTGTCAGGATGTATGCACTCCTCCAATCACTTACCCAGTACCCATGCACTTATAAAATCACCCGGGCAGTTCCTATGTACTTCTGTAATCCCCCAGACATTACCTCTGCACTCATGCAGTCATTAATGCATTAGATATACACTAGTTCAATCACCCAAGCACTACCCTTGCACTCCTCCAATGACTGTGTCAGGATCTATGGACTCCTCCAATCACTTTGCCAGTACCCATGCAGTTATAAAATCACCCAAGCACTACTTTTACACTCACTGAGGCACTACCACAATACTACTCTAATCACCTAGGCAGTAGCGATGCACTTATAAAATCACGAGGCACTTTCTATGTACTCCTGTAGTCCCCCAGATATTACCCCTGAACTCCTGCAATCACCCAGGCATTACCTATGTATTCCTTTAATCCCCCAGGAATGTATGTCGATACTTCGCATACCATTACTTCGCATGATTTTAGTGCGATGTTTTTACTTAGCATAAACCATTACTTTGCATGTTTTTACTTAGCATAAACCATTCCTTCGCAAGTTTTAACTGTGCATGCATTTATAACGCAAATGGTTATAAATGTACTATGGTTTATGCTAATTAAAAACATCGCACTAAAATCATGCTTACACTACACTACCTTACACTACTTAAACATCACTACACTACCCGAAACCCTAATACACTACCCCCTACACGACCTTCCCCCTTCCCCCTGCCTGGACCCTACACTCTAACACTACACTTCACCACCACCCCCGACACTACCCTAAACCCTATAACACTACACTACACAAACACCACACCACTACCCTAAAACACTACTCCCTGCACGACCCTCACCCTTCCCCCAGTCCGCTCCCTACAACACTACCCTGCACGACACCCCAACACTACCGTAAACCCTAAAACACTACCCTACACAAACACCACAACACTACCCTAAACCCTAAAACACTACCCCCTGCACAACCCTCCCCCGACCCCCAGTACTGTTCCTACACCCAAACACTACCCTGCACTACACCCCGACACTACCCTAAACCCCAATACATTACCCTACACTACACTAACACAACACTACCCTAAAACACTACCCCCAGCATGACCCTGCCCCTACCCCCTGCCCCTATCCCCAGTCCCTTCCCTACACTGAAACACTACCCTGCACGACCCCCCCCGACACTACCCTAAACCCTAAAACACTACACTACACATACACCACATCACTACCCTAAACCCTAAAACACTAGCCCCAGCACGACCCTACACTACTCAAACACAACCCTACAACCTAAAACACTACCCCTGCACGACACACAAAAAACTACACTTACCTCGCTCTCCTCCGTGGTTCCTCTCTTCTCTGGCTACCAGCGGCTTCCAGCGACATCAGATCTGCACGTCGTCGTTTGGAAATGGAAGCTCCTTCCAAACAACGATGTGGATAGCGCATACCATTACAACGCATGCGTTGTAACAACGCTTGCGATGTAACAACTTGCGTACTAATGGTATGCGTTGTAACATCGCAAGCGTAGTAACGCTTGCGAAGTAATGGTATGCGCACTAGCAGCCGCGCACTAAAGGCTGTTTACCTCCTTGCACTCCTCCAATCACCCTGTCAGGATCTATGCACTCCTCCAATCACTTAGGCAGTACCCATGCACTTATAAAATCACTCAGGTACTACCTATGCACTTATGCAATCACCCAGGCACTACCCTAGTACTCCTCTACTCACCCAGGCAGTACCTTTGTTCTCATGCAATCATCCAGGCACTACAGACTGCACTTTAGATTTGATTTGGGTAGCAGAAGAGAAATACTTTAGTGCTCTGTGATTCTGTTGTATAGGTTGTGATGTCTTCTAATTGTAGGAATTGTGCAGTGTCTGACATAGCTTTGCAATGCAATTAAAAATATTTATTTATACATGAGAATATCTGTATATAATTATTTTAATAATATTAAATTATTTAACTAAAGTATTTAAACTTTTCTTTGTTTTCAGATATTCACCATTATTAGTAATAAAGATTGAGTATGGCAAGAAAAGATCAAAAGAAAAGAAAAGAAAAAAAACAGTACTATTTAAAGGAAAGAGAAAAGGAGAAATTAGATGAAGTACAACATGTAACATTGAAGAAAAAGACTTCTGGTAAGAGAACTTAAGAATTTGTTAAAAGACTTTTAAAGAATGTAATGAATTTTCAAAATGGGGAAAAGAAAAAGAAAAGTAGTACAACCATTCATAAGGAAACGAAAAAAGGACATATTAATGGAAAATCAGGTTATGGGTAAACAATCTATGTTGAAAGAAGGATGAAAGAATATAAAGACATTAGAAAGATAATGTATAAAAGTAGAGTACTACAAAATGTATTGAAAGATTGCAAAAAATATAAAAGAAAATCAGCATTTTACAAGAAAAAAAAAAAAAGAACAGATTGAAAGTGTAGTCGAAAAGGCTTTTAAATTGAAAAGAAGATGTTTATATTAGTATTGAAGAGAATGAAAACATTGAATAAAACAATGCACCTTTATGAAGGAGAAAAGTAAAAGAAAAAGACTGGTTAATAGAACTAACTTTTGCAAAATAAATTTCGGGTGAACGGAAACACACTTCTAGTACTGAACCTTTTTTTAATGAAGAAAGCCATTTTCAACAAAATACATTAGTTCATGCAGTTGATACCAGTGGTCGTTCTTATGAAGTTAAAAACGGTTGTCCAATTGAAAAAGAAAAGATGGTTCCTAGAAATGTGGAAGAAGTTATAGCTGAAGAAGTTCAAGGGAGACGTACACAAGTTCCAGTGTAGAAGTGGGATTGTAGTAGTATTTGTAGTATACGTACAGGAATCTATTGATATTTTACTAAATTTCTTACGAGATTATGGTAATAAAAGTGTTAAACAAAAGATTAATATATTGCAAGGACTAGATCCTTGTAAAGTGAGAAAATAAACTAAGTTGCAGGGTCATTCTCTGGCTTGTCTTTCTAGAAAAGTGTGTCGAAGTACTTTATCATTTAAGAATGTTAGCAGTACATCATTCAGAAATGCGGAAGTTAGTAAGAAGATTGCACTATGTACAAAGTCCTGCATTATCTTTTTTTTTTAAACTTTATTTATAATCTTCACAACAAACTGAGCGGTCATATACAGAATCCTTTGAGATAATATCCATTGACATATTTCCATTTCACGCATGAGAGTCCCAGGCACATATCGCAGTTGAATACAATTTACAGTTTATGACTTAAGCAGCGGATTCATCATTATGGTCCTGCATTATCTTTAAGTGAAATAAACACAGCTCTTTTGCATGGTTCAGTATTGGATGTAAAAAAAGTTTCTGATTGTGAGAAGTTGGCCTGGTATATGCTGTCCACTAATTAAAGTGGGCACCCTGTACCAGTCCAAACAACCCCTTATGGAGATAGGTTAAAGACAACTTTTATTGAAAGCTATCCTAGTGGTAGCTATTGAGAGCAGCCTTCAGGCTAAGTCTTGAAGGAGTGTAAAGCAGCTTGTTTTACCAGTCTATAATCTCTTGAGTGACCAAATGAAAGAGGACCACTCCAGGTATATATATAAAATATATGTATTTAGTCTTAAACACACCCCTCTAGTCTCTTTATGAGGCTAGAGTTCGAAGTACATAGGTAACAAGTCAGTTATCAACAGTAATAGCACAAATACACGTTTGGGCCCTAGGGCGTACCAAACCATATACCAAAAAAGTGGTATAAGAACCACGACTGAGCTAGACACAAGGCCTAGAGCCTGTAGAAGTGCTTGGACCACAAGGAACCACCCAAGGTAGTGACACAGGGGACCCACGGGGGACGCGTGCAGTGTGGGAACACAGCCGCGAATCACCGTTAACTTCTAAAGGGAAAGTCGCAGTTGGATTTTTAAAAGAAAATGACACTTAGAAGAGGACTGGGAGCAAACCCCTTTAGAACTAGGCAGTTCTAGAGTCAATACCCACGGGAGCACCGGAGTACTCGAGTTACCTCACCCAGGGAAGCCGGGTGCATAGGTGTCTTTTGGAGTCGAGTTTCGTCGTCGATTTCAATGGCGATCTGCTGCAAAGTGCTGCTGGCGACCAAGTCGAAAGTGTCCAGGTAGATCCAAGGATGGATCGGAGATCTGAAGAACCTGAAAGCAGAGGGGACAGAGTCTGGGTCACTAGCCAGTGACCAGGAAGGCGATGAGCAGATGCCCACCGATGTCGGTGCTTCAGGTAGGTTGATGGGTGTCTTGACTCTTCAGCCACGAGGTCCAGGAGGTGTCGACGACGACCAGGAGCTGGATTCGAGCTGTCCCACGACGTCTGTCGAGTGCTGGGGTGTCGGCGACCGGATTGGACCCAACAGGCCTTGGCAACGGCAAGTCACGTAGAAATAGAGAAAGGACTTTGGTGCAGACCAGCAAGGTCTGAGGGACTCACCCAGCGAGGGTAAGTCAGGGCACGTCTGGAGCAACCAGGAAAGCCCAAGCAGAAGAAGAGTTGCCTTCGGGAGGACCCACTAGCCAACGGACTAACGATCGCGAAGGAGCCTCGAGTGGACGCACTTTGAGCTGGCTCACAGGACACTCGTGGAGTGGAGGCCAGTGATCTTCGGTGCAGTCGGTGCTCGGGGCGGGGGCTACTCGGAGCCCAAAGCACAACTTCGAGGGAGACCAGGAAGAAGATGCACTTGCAAAAGTTCTCGGTGTCCAGGGGTCACGGTTCCACGTTACCCACGACAGCTACGTGCCTCAGCTTTGCTGGGGTCTCAGGGCAGCCTCGGGGAAGTCTGGAAATCCACCTCTGGTGATGCAAAGACTTCGGCGTCCGGCGGGAGCTTCAGAGATGCAGACCGGACAGTTGCTTCTTTGGTGCCTGCCAAGCAGGGGAGTCACTCCTTGACCCCAAGGGAGATTCTTCAGTCCTCTAATCTTCAAGTAGAGCGTCGAAGGTCCAGGATTTACGTTCAGAGTTTCGTCCAGGGATAATCTAAAGTCCTAAGGACTGGGGTCCCATACTTATACTAAGTTAGGGGTTGGACATACTCTGGGGACCCACTCTATGGGAGGGTCAGGGAAGAGGGGTGGTTACACCCATTCCCTTTGTTCAGTTTCAGCGCCAGAGCAGGGGCAGGTAGCCCCTGCAACCGGTTTGAACTGAATATGCACAGGGACACCAAATGTGCCCCCAGTGCAGGACTTCAAAGCACCAGAGAGTGCTCCCCGCCCAGCCCCAATACACACTATCCTGTCTGGGGAGGTGGTTACACCTCCCTGCGACAGGAAACCCATTGTCCAGGCCTCCCTGCCGGAGTTTCGGTCAGCAGCAGGAGGCCAGACCCGTGTCTCGTGGCAGCGGCATCCATTTTGTGATGCCAGGGCTCTGAAAAGTTAATACCGGGTATGCCGGTGTGTACATGTTCTCCCTCTAGAAGGGTGGAATGCTACTCCCCGCCGCCAGAACTGGCGGGGGGTAGTATTCCAAAGTGTTTGACACCAAACACAACATGTTTCCGTGCAGCCATCCCAAAGTTAGCATTTAACGAGAGGTTATAATGCACTTAAGAGTATATGGTCAGGCTGCACCACAAACAGCACCAGAGGATTGACTCCGAACACTGCAGAGGGGCTCTGCTCATGCAGGGGCACCCTCTCACTTAAAAACCAAGCACTCTGCCTTCAGGATTGTTAAGGCCTGCCATAGGAGTGACTTAGTGACTACTACTAGGAGTAGGTTTATATGTGTGTGCAATGGTAGTGATATAGGTAGCCTATACCACAGTAAGGGGTGCATGCACCACCTTACCCAGGCTGCAGTAGCAGACCTGTGGTGTCTTTTTGGAGGGCTTCCCAGGGTGGCATAATATATGCTTCAGCCCCTGGTAGGCCTCTGGGGTACCTATGCCCTGGGTACATAGTATACCATATACTAGGGACTTATAAGGGCACCCAGAATCCAATCAAAGATGTACCTAAGGTACATGGAAACCATTTTAGAGAGGAAGCAGCTAGGCTGGGGTTCTGATTAGCAGGGCCCCAGCCAGACTAAAGTAAAAAAAAAACAGTGAAGCATCAGCAAAAAGTGGGGGTAACCATGTGAAGCAGATCCTACTCTCCTACACTGATGATATACAGTTTTGTTTCTTTGGTCCTGAAGACGA